>CM061560.1:90503736-91703736 GCA_030864225.1 Capsicum baccatum var. pendulum | reverse complement strand
TTTACAAGAGATTAAAGCATGGGTTTTAAGCCTTACATTTAAGTATTGAGATTTCAAGAAGATCATGCTCTTAAGTTTTATATGAAAAGTTTGTATCAAGAATGAGTTTAGTTTTTAATAAGACATTATCTTAAGTTTCTTGATGGTTTTATACCAAGATTTAAATAAAAATGGATCATTTAATCCTTAGCTAAGAGATGGAATCCACAGTTATTTATCTTGATTTTAGTTTAGGTAAGCAAGAGCATAAGTGGTTTCATTATAAAACCTTATGCTATTTTTAGGTGGATTTTCTAAAGTTTGAGCATATAAGTATGGTAATAGTATTTAGCACCAAGTTGGGTATGATTCAAAGGTATCATGCCCCAAAACTGCGTGCCAGTATAGGTTTTAATACCCATAAGTGGGTTCAGTATAGTGATTACTCTAGTTTAGGTCCTATTCTGATGGCAAGGGTAGGATAGCTTTCCCAAGTGTCAGATATACCCTCAGGTGTACTTAATGATATCTCACATGGTGTATGTCAGTTAGGAGAACCTCCCTAAGAAATATTCCAAATAAAGCTTTTAAAACCGAAGTTTGTGACTGACCAGGTTTATTTAGTATGCTTTATTAGTCAAGTTTTATGATTTTCAATTTTCAGTTTTATTCAAGTTCAAGGTGAGTCTCCTACACTTAGCATGTATTAAATATTATAGAAACTAAGCGTTATGGCTCACAAAGTTTGTTATTATGCACTACTATTCATGTTTATGATTTCATAGTACTTGTTTTATTCAAGCCTGAGATGAGCTATTTACACTTAGCATGCATTGTTTGAAATTCGGATGTAAAAATTGAGATATTGTTCTATTTATGCATTTACCCCAACATAATCAGTATATTCGAAAAGTACTGATCCATATATTTGTCTATGTTCCATATTGTCTTAAAATGTAGGTCTTGGTTCTTAGTTCCAGTAACGTGATTGACTTTGAGCATCTCTATATACATCCCAGCTCTTATTGAGTCCTCATAGTTTGAGGGCCCATTCTACTAGATGTTGATGATAGTGAAGTATTTTAGTCATTTGATTTTTATTCAGTTTGAGTCAGCTGGGGCTTGTCGTAGTAACTCTCTAGTTAGAAGTAGAGGCTTGTCTAGCTGATTTTCATTTTCAGATTACAACAAAGTTTGTTTTCCCAAGTTTATGACTTTTAATAGGATATCAATTCAGTTTCAGTTAAGACATTTATTTAGTATTTCAAGTTTTTGCATGTCAAGCTTATCATTGTTATGTGTTCCAAGGTTGTTAGCAGGCTTAAAAAGGTTAGCTTGGGGCTACTGTAGTCTTGAGCACTGTGTAATGTCTAGGGTAAATTTTTGGGGCATTACAAACTTTTTATTAGAGCATAAGGTTTAAAGAGTCATAGGGAGTTAGACAAGCCACGTTACATAGAGTCTTAATCATGGGTGTGAAGTGCGCCATATTTATGAGTAAGAGGCTATGGAACGATTTAGGAAATCATCCTTTTTCTTTCATGATCTATCATGCTTATAGTTGTCTCTATCTGCTTTAACTCATGCTTTTATGTAATAGAATATTTCTTCTCGCCGAGCCAATGCACGTAGAAATGGTGACCAACCACCAGTGCAAGGCTACCCTCTGAATGAGAATATGTCTCATGCTTAATTTAGGGCTACCTTTCAAGCGTTGGCCCAAGTTGTGATTGCTAATGTTTAGGGAAACCATCAGGATGAATTCCCACTCAAGCAGAATGGTAATCTAGTTGTAGCTAGAATTCATGACTTTATGAGAATGAATCCACCTGAGTTCTTCAGGTCCAAAATTGGTGAGGACCCACAACTCTACATTGATGAGGTGAGAAATATTACCTAAGTTATGCATGTTACTAAGAAAGAGAGTATAGAATTGGCATCTTATAGGTTGAAAAATGTTGTTTATGATTGGGTTGTTATATGGAAGGATTGTAGAGGTGAGAATACAACTCCTATAAGTTGGCAGGTATTTCAGGATCTATTTTTGGATAGGTTCTTTTGAGTGAGATGAGAGAAGCTAAGATTGAGGAATTCATTAACCTGAGGTAGGGCTCGATGATAGTGAAGGAGTACTGCCTTAAGTTCACCTAGTTGTCTAAGTATGCTCTCGAGTTGATAGCTGATCCTAGATCTAGTATGAGTAAATTTTTCACTGGAGTGTCTAGTTTGGTAGTCAAGTAGTGTTGTACTATCACGCTTATTAGGGATATAGATCTTGCTAGGCTGATAACTCATACTCAATATATTAAGGAAGAGAAGTTGAAAGGGAGATAGAAGGGAAATAAGAAGGCTAGAACTAGATAGTTTGAGTATGGTCAATCAAGGTTTGGAGGTGGGAATCATTCATAGTTTTAGGGTAACTCATCTATTCCAGTGCCTCTTTAACCAGTTTCCCTACACCTAGAACCAAGTAAGAGCAGTGGGGCAGGACTTTTGCTTCTAGATCTCAGAGTAATATGGTTGGAAGGCCCAGTTATCCAACATGTGCAAAGTGTGGTAGAAACCATTCTTGTGAGTATTTGATGGGAAAGAGGGGTTGCTATGGATGTGGAAAGTTGGATCACATAATCAAAGAGTGTCAGTATCCTAAGAAAGAAAATAGGGATGTTTGTGCCCAAACTCCAGCTACTAGCACACCAGTTTCTCCACGTCGCCCAGTCCCTTCTCAGGGCGTATCATCCAGTATAAAGGGCGGTTAATGCCAAAATCAGTTCTATGCTTTACCATCCCAATAGGAACAGGAGAGTTCACCAGATATTGTTACTGGTATACTTTGTGTCTTTTATTTAGATGTTTATGTATTAATAGATCCCAGATCACATCTCTCTTATGTGACTACTTTGATTACGACAAATTTTGGGTTAGATCCTTAAAATCTCTCCAAGACCTTCCTAGTTTCCACCTCATTGGGAGAGTCAGTTGTTGCAAAATAAGTCTATAATAAGTGTCTTATCACTGTCCTGTATAAGATCATACTAGCAAACCTAAAAGATCTAGAAATGGTAGATTTTAATATTATTCTAGGCATGGATTGGCTCTATTCATGTTATGCTTCAATAGATTTCCGCACCAGTGTGGTAAAGTTTTAGTTTTTTGATGAGGCAGTTTTTGAGTGGAAAGGTACTTTCGAATCTCCCAAGAGTCATTTCATGTCCTATCTTAAGGCCAGAAAGTTTATATCCAAAGGGTGCATTCATCATTTAACTTGAGTCAAAGATACTAAGTATGAAGCTCTAATAGTTCAATCAGTCTGGGTAATAAATGAATTTCCCAGGGTTTTTCCTAAAGATTTTCTAATGGTACCTTCGATAGAGAAATAGAATTCGATATTGATCTACTTTCTGATACTTAGACCATCTTTATCCTTCTGTATAATATGGCTCTGGATAAGCTTAAAGTGTTAAAAGAGCAACTTAAAAACCTCTTAGATAAAGGTTTCATAAGTACCAATGCATCTCCATGGGGTGCTCTAATCTTATTCGTGTGTAAGAAAGGTGGATCTCTCCAAATATGCATCGACTACTGCCATTTGAACAAAATCACAATCAAGAACAAATATTCTCTTCGTAGGATTTATGACTTATTCAACCAGCTTCAGGGTGTAAGTTATTTCCTTATGATAGACGTTAGATCTAGCTATCATCAGCTTAAGGTAAGGGAGTGTGATATTCTAAAGATAGCTTTCAGAACCAGTTATGGTCACCGTAAATCCTAGTCATGTCTTTCGAGCTAACCAATGCTCCAGCAGCCTTCATAGAATTTATGAACATAGTGTTCAACAGTACTTGGACATGTTCATCATCATTTTCATCGATGATATTCTTTTCTATTCCTATAGTAAGAATGACTACGCTGACCATCTCTGAATTTTGTTGTGAACTCTTAGAGATCATTAGTTGTTTACCAAATTTAGTAAGTGTGAATTTTGTCTAAGGTCAGTAGCTTTGCTTAGCCATATTGTTTCTGGTGATAGAAAAAGAGTTGATCCTCAAAAGATGGAAGAAGTGAGAAATAGGCCTGGACCCATCTTACTATTAAACATCAGGAGGTTCTTGGGTCTAGATGGCTATTACTAATGGTTTGTTAAAAGGTTTTCATCTATTGTGTCCCCTAAGTCTAGATTAACTCAAAAGAAAGTTAAGTTTCAGCGGTCAGATTCCTATGAGTAGAGTTTTCAGGGGTTGAAGTCTCGACTCACTTTAGCCCTAATTTTGGAATTACCTGATGGTACAGATGGATGTGTTGTTTACTGTAATTCTTATAGAGTTGGTCTTGGTTGTGTTTTGAAGCAGAGAGATAAGGTCATAGCCTACGCCTCTAGATAGCTTAAGCCTTATGAAAAGAACTATCCTACCCATGATCTTGAGTTAGCAGTTGTTATATTTTCCTTGAAAATTTGGGGACATTATCTTTATGGGTTTCACCTTGATGTGTTCACAGATCACAAAAGATTTCAATATGTTTTTTCAGAGAAAAAGTAAAATCTTCATTAGAGAAGATGGTTGGAGATGCAAAAATATTATGATATGAGAGTTTTCTATCACCCGAGGAAGGACAATATAGTAGCAGATGCCCTTATAATATTGTCTATGGGTAGTGTTTCTCATGTTGAGAAAGATAAAAAGAAGTTAGTTCAAGAGGTTCATTAGTTCGCTAGGTTAGGTATTCGGTTAATTCGGTTAGTTGATTCAGCAGAAGGTAGTGTATGGGTTCAGAATAGTTTAGAATATTCTTTGGATGCCAAAGTAAAGGGGAAACAAGATAAGGATTCCAGTTTGGTTAGGTTAGCGGAGTCAGTCAGAGATCAAAAAGTAGAAGTTTTCTCCCAAGGTAGAGATGGTGTGCTGTGATACCAGGGTAGACTGTGTGTGCCATGTGTATTGGTTTGAGGCAGCGGATTTTGTCAGAAACGCATGGTGAATGTTGCTTTATTCACCCAGGAGCTGCTAAGATATACCATGATTTGCGAGAAATCTATTGGTGGAATGACATGAAGAGGGATATTGCTGAGTTTGTAGCCAATTGTGCTAATTGTCAACAGGTTAAGGTTGAGCACCAAAAGCCTAGTGGTATCTTGCAAGGGTATTGTATCCGTTCTTGGAAGTTAGAAGAGGTGAACATGGATTATGTGATAGGGTTGCCTTGTTCATGTAGTTAGCATGATTCAATCTGGGTTACTATGGATAGAATGACTAAGTCAGCTCATTTCCTGCCAGTTCATACTTCCTATTCTATTGAGGATTATGCTAAGTTGTATATAAAAGAGTTATTCATATTGCATGGAGTTCCTTCATCCATTATTTAAGATAGGGGTACTCAGTTTACCTCTCACTTTTGAAAAGCCTTTCAGAAGGGTTTTGGTACCCAAGTTTATCTCAGTTCAGCTTTTCAGCTTCAGACAGATGGTCAAGCAGAAAGGACCATTAAGACCCTAGAAGCTATGTTGAGGGTGTGTGTTCTTGACTTTAAAGAAAGTTGGGATTACACTTGCCTTTGATCAAGTTTTATTACAACAACAGTTATCATTCCAAAATCCTGATGGCTCTTTTTGAGTTACTCTATGGGAGAAGGTGTAGATCACTTATTGGGTGGTTTGAAGAGGATGAGGCTGCTTTAGTAGGACCAGATGTGGTGTTTGAAGCTATGGAAAAGGTTTAGTTGAATAGAGAGAGGCTTAATACATCTCAAAGTTGTTAGAAATCATATGCAAATATGAGGAGAAGGGATCTTGAGTTTAAGGTTGGTGACTTAATTTATTTGAAGATTTCATCCATGAAAATGTAGACCCTTAAGGAATATTGAGTCATATGGGTAAGGTAGCATATGAGCTTAAGTTGCCTGCAGAATTATCATTCGTTCAACCAGTGTTTCATGTCTCTATATTAAAAAAGTATATTAGTGATCCAGCTGTTGTAGTTCCTTTGGAAAGCATTGAAATTCAAGATAGCCTTTCTTATAAGGAAATACCAGATGAGATCCTTGATCACCAGGTACATAGATTAAGGATTAAAGAAGTTCCATTGGTCAAAGTTCTTTGGCGGAATTAGTCCGTTGAGGGTACCACTTGGTAGGCAGAGGCATATATGCAAACCAAGTACCCTCATCTTTTCTTCGCAATTTCAGACTCATCTTACGGTAACAACTTTTTCTTAGATTATCTCTTTTACCACTTTCAATTCTAGCTATATTTAATCATCTTCATGGAATCTCATACATTCACTAATCAGTTCAGTTAGGTAGTCAAGTGTAAGTTATACATGCTCAATATAAGATCTAAGTCTTCCTAGTATCCTCAGTTTATCCAATATCATTCGAGGACGAATATTCCCAAGGGGAGATATTGTAATACCCCTTATAAAACTCAGTTTAGTTTAGCTCTTAGTTATTGCCTAAGGGAACCTTCTGGGCTCTGATAACGCTCAATCTATAGCTCTCGTAGGAGTGTAAAGCGGCCCTTGTCAAATATATAACCCAACTGGGTTGGGTATCGATCCCACAGGGAATAGTCGGTCAATAAGTAAGCAAAGATTATTAGACTTTTGGTGCAAGTCTCGTGAAAGGGGGGATTTTAATGTGCAAATAATGTAATCAAAATAGTAAAGTAAAAACAGAAAATAGCAAAGTAAAAAGAAAGAATGTTTAGTAAGATGTAAAGCAATGAGAATTGAGAGTTAGGGTTATGTCCACCTTATGAGTTATACGTCTCTATTGGCTATGAGTTATGCGGAATTCAGACATGCATGTGCTTATAGAGAATTGTATTCTATGGTAAATCCAAGCGTCTTTCGACCTCAACAAGGACTATTTCACTTTGACTCTTTTGAGCTTAAAGCGTGTCTAACGGTACAAATTCTCCAAGAGGTTAATCCAATTACGGCACTAACTTTTTAACAGGGGTTGGTGCCCTATTACCTTGACATTATCTCTTTTCCAGACATATAACTTTTCTTTCGAACAAGTTAATGCTATACTGGCGTATTCTATTCGTCTGCAGCCACAAAGAATTTAGATTAAGATGAAGAGAATAATGATATAAGCAGCCTACGTGTCACGAATTCACAAACTCATAGCAATAGATAGTATCTCATAAGGCTTCCATAACCCCAACAGAGAAGTTTAGCTACTCATGAGTGCAAAGGAAATCACAATAGACATTATCATTGTACCACAATAAAGATCTCACGTTAGGTATAGGGGTAAGAATGGCGTGAATCCTTTGTTAGAGTAATGTTTCTCTTGTTGCGGAAATTAAGAATTGAATAGATGAATAGAAGAAGAATAAAAAGTAGAATTAATGAAAGAATTAGAGGTAATAGTGAATGATCCAAATCTCTAGCAAAATAGGGTATTTATAAAACCCATATCCTATTCCTACTAAGCTAATTCATTACTTAACCCAATCCTACTAGGTTACTGCATCATTATCCTAATCCTAATAAGTTACTGCTAGTCCCCAAAGTCTTTAGAATTGTTGTTTTTGCCCGGGATAGATTTTCCATGCGTCACTTTTGGTCCTTGGCGTCCAAGCTTTGCTTTCCTCCTTTCGTGAAGCTTTCTTTGGCGTCAAGTTATCCATAAAATGCTGAAATCTGCATCATTTATACCTGAAAACTTGCTAATCACGTTTGTTAGTTCACTTGCAGGAAAAAGGACTAAAAGTGCATGAATTATATAATTTGTCATCAAAACTTAGCTAAAATATGGGTAAAATATAGTACTTTAAATTCGCCTATCATCAGGCTCTGAGATGATAGTTTTTGAATTGATTTATATTCAGGGGTGTAAGGATCATGCCTCGAGGAAATTTCAGAATTTTCGGATGAGGTTTGGGTCGTGTTTGGATTTTGATTCTAATAGCTCAACGTGATTCCACCATGTCATGCCATGTATAGTGATGAGCATTTCATCGCGTCATGCCAATCCCCTAAATGACATTCCAGTTGCGACTCTAATCTCCAGAGGGGCAATTAAGTCATTTACCCTCACCCTAAGTTGTAAAAAAAAGAGGATTAGATGTTGCTTTAAGCATTTTACGCTCATTTTTCATTAAATTTCTCTCCAAGAAACCCTAACCTAATTCCAAGAAATCCAAAACTCCATTGCATCCTCTTAAATACAATCAAGAATCAAGTTTCCAAATTCAAGAACTTCAAGAAGAATCCTTCAAGAATATCTTTAAGAGTTCATAGTCAAGTTTCTACATCAAATTAAGCCTAATAAGGAATGTGGGGTTATGAACAAGGGGTTTCTATAACTATTGTTCCCAAATTGCATTATTTCAAGAAGACTATGATATTAAGTTTCTTGATGGTTTAATACCAAGATTAAAATAAATATGGATATTTTGATCCTTATCTAAGAGATTGAATCCACAGTTATTTATCTTAATTTCAGTTTAAGCAAAGAAGAGTATCTACGCAAAGTTTCTTTATGGTTTTAAACCCTTATGTTATTTTAAGGTGGATTTCCTAAAGTCTGTGCATCTAAGTATGGGAGTAGTATTTATCACCGAGTTGGTTATGATTCCAAGGTCTCATGCCCCAGAACTACGTGCCACCGTAGGTTTTAATACCCATAAGTAGGTTCAGTATAGTGATCAGTCTAGTTTAGGTCCTATTCCTATGGCAAGGGTAGGACATTTTTCCCCAGCATGAGCTCCACCCTCCATGGGTAAGACACTGGACTCCATGACATCTCACATGGTGTATGTTGGTTAGAAGAACCTCCCTAAGAAAGATTAAAAGTAATGATTTTAGAAATCAAGTGTGTGACAGATACACCCAAATTTCACCTCTCTTACGAGAGAATAAGTGGTCGTTGTCAAATATAGAACCCATATAGGTTTGGTGTCAAATCCCATAGGGAATACTATGTTCACTAATTATTGTGATTGTTATCAGACTATTGATCAAAGGTTTCAAAATAAAAGGGGTTTTAGTTTATGAATTGTATTCTAAATAATTGTAATAGAGTTGTTCCAACTAATAATTATTTTTGCAAGTCGTAATTCAATGGTATTAAACAAACTAGAGTCATGGTTACCAAAATGCTTAAAAATTTAGGGTTTTAAATCACTCATGAGTTCAAATCAATAACTTTAATTGGAAGAGTAGTTTAATCCTATTGTTTACCCATTAGTTTCTCAACCTTAATGGATCATTGATCCCTCAATTCTTTCAAACTTAAAGAATGTATTGATTATTCAACAATTTTCTCATGTAGGTCAATCTTGCTAAGGTATTTTCCATTAATCTAATAGTTTAGGCCTCTAGATTCCATATAAACCCTTTCATTTCCCAACAAGCACTTTTATATTCGAACAACAAATGTTCTTGGGATCACCTTTCAAGTTTGCAACTAAGAAAAGTCATTAAATTGAAGAAGGGTTTATGCAATATCAAGGCTCCCATAACCCTAGGTATGAGAGCTTAGCTACTCATCTCCATAGAAGAAAGAGAAAGAATCCTTGCATTATTCATAAATAAATTAAGAACTCACTTATAAAAGTTACAAGAATTAGTCCTTGAATCTTCAATGGCAATTGAATCATTAGATCCACAAGTTCAGCTTGATTCACAAATTTCTACATTACGGAAAACTAAGGTAAAAATATCTATGATTCAGAATATTTCTCAATAGAACCCTAACTGGGTATTTATATGCTCCCAGTTTTAGAAGATTTAAAATTTAAGCTCAGAAAACGCCGCGTCCAAGTTGACGGTCTAACGGCCTGTCAAAAATTTGACGGTCCATCACATGGACCATCGCTGAGTGCCCCAGGATGTCAGGTTCTATTTAATGCTAATGGCTACCTTGTTGTACCATCGATAGTTCGATGGTCCATCGCAAAGTTCATTGCTAAGACTTCCAAAATCCTGCATTCTATTTAAGTCTGATAGCCAGGTTAGCGGTCCGCCGCAAGCTCAACGGTCCACCACTTGGACCATCGCATGGATCTTCCACTTGGAACCTTCTGTTTAGCTCTGACAGTGGCCTTGATGGTCCATCGCATGACTGAAGTTCCGCCATTTTGACTGTCAGCGACTCTTTTTTGCTATTTTCCTGAGTTTTCACCTTCAGCGAATTCATTAACCTGAAATCACTCAAATCCACTATTAAATACAACTTTAGTTACTTGAAAACACACAATTTTCCTGAGAAAATGATGCAAAATTAACTGTCAAAATCCAAAACATCAACACCCTCAAATTAAGATAATTCTTTGTCCTCAAACGACTCATCCCCAAATTACAAATATGAACAATACAATGATACACATTCAACTTAGTGAACCAGTTTTCACACAACCACTCACTTTTCATCCTAATTATATGGCTCAACATATCAGGATCCATAATCGGCATTATTTTTAAATTAGTACATATATACAATATAGATGCAAGAATATACAGAGATCAGCCAAATTAAGTGTAACTCAGGTTGCCCTCATAGTCAAGGAAATCCACCGCTCATTATATTTCATGGATATAAATTAGAACTCTCACGCTCATCAAAGAAGTTACGAACATAGTACACGTACCCATAGGCTTCCCCTTATCATCTAACACTCCCTTTTAGTTGATTCTCACAGATCAAGCAAGTTTTTCTTAGGATTGTAATTAGGCTTCAGATCTAGGTGAGGAAGGACTTTTGGGAAAAAGTGCTTAAAACTAGGATTTAACTCTCTTTTCCCTCAAGTTCTGCCTACCAAGGTCATTCAGAACTAGCTCACACACTCTTTTCTCATTGTTTTACACTTAACTATAACCACACCCTTGCTTTCTCTCTTATTTTTTATACACACAAGCATCAACCACCCTCAACTTATGCTGATGCAATTTGTCAAGGTACACAGTGTATTGAGTAGACCAGGGTCGGATGCTCTAGACCACACTCTAAACAAACTTTACCTTAGATAGCTAACTGATGATAGGCGAATTTACGCGCCTATATCAATATATTTTGCCCATATTTTAGCCTAGTTTTGAGAACTAATTATCTATTTCATGCACTTTTAGTCCCTTTTCCTTTAAATGAGCTAACAAACATGATTAGCAAAGTTTCAGGTATAAATGATGCAAAATACAGCATTTTACGGCTTACTTGACGCAAAAGAAAGCTCACAAACGCAGTAAAAGGGAGCTGGACGCCTAAAGGACCAAATCTGCTGCATGGAAAATCTGTCCCGGGCTAAAATAGCAATTCTGAAGACTTTGGGGACTTACAGACACAAAGCTGGATTTTTGCCAAGATACATTAACCTAGTGCAATTAGGTGATGTGTTTCACTAATCTATTTGGATTATAATTTTGTAACCTTACCCTAGTACATTTAGGTCAAGGATTTCATTAGTATATTAGGATTTGGTTATTTATTTCATTAGCTTAGTAGGAGTAGGATAGGAGTACTATAAATACCCTATCATGCTAGAGATTTTTATTCATCTCCTTACAATTAAGACATCTTCTTACAATACATTCTTAATTCTTCATTCTTCACTTAATTAATTTTCTTCCATCCTTCTCATCTTCCACTACAAACACTTCTAATCTATTCTTCTATTCTTAAATTCCACAACAAGAGAATCGTTACTTGCTACGGAATCACCAAAACCACACGCCTAACACCTCTTTTACACGCCATCCACCATGCAAAACGTGATATCCTTCGCATTCATGGGTAACTAAACCTCTTAGTTGGGGTTATGGAAGCCGAATGAGTTACTATCTATAGCTGTGAGTTTGTGAGTTCAAGACAAGTATATTGCTTATATCATTATGCTCTTCATCTTAATCTACATTCTTTGCGGTTGCAAACGCAAGAATAACGCCAGTCTAACATTTAACTTGTTCAAGAGAAAGGTTATTTGTCTGGAAAAGAGATAATGTCAAGGTAGTAGGACACCCTTTCCTATTAAAAAGCTAGTGCCGTAACTAGACTAACCTCTTGGAGAATTCGTACCGTTAGACACACTTTAAGCTCGAGAGAGTTAAAGTGAAATAGTCCTTGTTGAGGTCGAGAGACGCTTGGATTTACCATCGACTACAATTCTCTATAAGCAATTGCATGTCAAGACTCTACACACTCATAGCCAATAGAGACGTATACCTCAGAAGGTGGACATAACCCCAACGCTTCAATTCTCATTGTTTACAACCAACGTGACAATCTTTCTCTTTTTACTTTATTATTTTCAGCTTTTATTTCATTACTTTGGTTACTTATTACAATCCCCCCTTCTTACGAGACTTGCACCAAAAGTCTATTAATTTTGCTTACTTGTTGACCAAGCTATTCCCTGTGGGATCGACACCCAACCCAGGTTGGGTTCTATATTTGCTAACGACCGCTTTACACTCCCACGAGAGCTGTAGAATGAGCGTTATCAAAAATTGGCGCCGTTGCCGGGGAATACGAGTGTCAATCAAGTTTGTGATAATTACTAGACCCTTTGGTCAAAGATTCTCGTACTTTTACGTTTAGTTTTTGTTTTTGTTTATTGCAGGTTTTTCTTTTAGTGCATGCCCCATACTAGAAGTTCTGGTCAACCGTTATTACCAATCAATCCTGAACCGCAACGAATTAGAAGAATGGAAGCACAAGCTAAAATCGACAGGATGGCTGCTCAACACGAGCAAGCAAGATTAGCTGCTCTTGCCGCTGCTCAAGTCCAACAACAAAACATTGATAATCCTGGACGAGCAACAAATCCTGACGATGAAGATTTAGGAGATGACGAGTTGATAAACCCAAGGCATGGCGCTGAAATTGCAACACCTGCCAATCGAAGAGGTCGACAAGCTCGGTATAGATATGATTGCCAACCTTTGCAACCAGCTTTCGACGATGTTGATGATGATCTTGATGGTGCCGGAGCCACTGGAGCTATAATTCCACCACCTTTAGCGCCCGGAGCCAAATTCAATATCACAAGCACCATGATTCAGTTATTGCAACTCAAGGGATTATTTGGTGGACTAGCAGGCGATGATTCGAATATACATCTCATCAACTTTATTTCTACATGCAAGTCTTTTGACAATCCTGGTGTTGGTCAGAATGCTATTCGATTACGTCTATTTCCATTGTCTCTGTCTGGGGAGGCAACATTATGGTTGAATGGGCTGACTCCTGATTCTATTACAAATTGGAGGCAATTGAGAGATGCTTTCCTAGAAAGATTCTTTCCGCCATCCAAGAGGGCTCAGTTAAGAGATGAAATCAGCAACTTTCGTCAGCTTCCCTCTGAAGCTCTTCACGAAACATGGGAGAGGTTCAAGACAAAACTAACGAGATGCCCAAACCATCACATGACTAATGTTCACCTCATGGAGATCTTGTATAGAGCCCTGAATTCAGTAACTAAACCAGTGGTGGACAACGCAGCTGGAGGTTCTTTTATGGACCTTACCTTTGGTCAAGCAAGCAACATGCTAGATCGTATGACGAAACAAAGTAGAGCTTGGCATACCAGGGATTCTGAGGTAGCAAGCCCCACTTTATCTATTGGCATGTCTGCAGACCAAAGAAGAAGAGAAGAAGAACGTGATCAAGATATGGCGCACATGAAAACCCAAATGGATCTTCTTACAAAGCATCTATGAGGGAAGACTGAAAAAGTGAAAGCTATTGCGTTAAAAGGAACAGACGAATCTGATTCGGAAGAGGAGGCCAACTACTTGAACAATCAGGGGGGTTTCCGTGGGAATGCCCAAGGAAACCAAGGTCGGAACTATTATGATAAATCTGGAGGTAAAGACCAAGGTAGTTGGAAGAAAAATAATGAAAATAGTGGTTTGTACGTTCCCCCTGGTAGACGTGATACCACCACATCTAATTCTATGGAAGACATGATGGCTAAGTTATTGAAAGGAGTGAAAGCAACGAGTGCGGGAGTTAAGGAGGTAATCGACGATTTAGCCTCCATGAAGCAACTAGTTGATTCTCATTCCACTTCTATCAAGCAAATAGAGCAGCAATTAAGCCAACTTTCAGCAGCATTCAATCAAAGAAAGGTTGGCACCTTACCGAGCGATACAGTCCAAAACCCAAGGAATGATGGGTCATGTATGGCCATCACTACCAGAAGTGGTAAGGTGCTGGAAACTTCAGAAAAAGGCAAGCAAGTGGTTGACGGAACAGCAGATATGGACGCCACACCTAGTGACGCCACTAGAGAAGATGCCGCAATATCTACTTCCAACGTCAAGGACGTTTTACCTAGTGATGGGCAGCCTGAAAAAAATGATAAACGGAAGCAAGAGGAGAAGAAAGCCATGGAGAGAACACTTCCATACCCACCACCACCTTTTCCACAAAGATTGAAGAAGGTGGCCGATGACACTAAGTTCAGCAAATTTATGACCATGTTGAAGCAGCTGACTATTAATGTCCCATTGGTAGAGGCACTGGAACAAATGCCTGGGTATGCGAAGTTTATGAAAGATCTTTTGACTAAGAAGAGGGCAGCAAGCTATGAGCTGAAAGATGATGTGCATCATTGTAGTGCAATTGCTACCCGATCCATAGTTCAGAAGAAGGCCGACCCCGGAGCTTTCACTATTCCTTGCACCGTCGGATCTTTGGACTTTGCTAAAGCATTGTGTGACTTAGGAGCCAGCATCAACTTGATGCCGTTATCGATCTATAAGAAGTTGGGGTTAGGAGATCCTACACCAACGAATATGAGGCTTGTGATGGCGGATAGGTCGGTAAAACGACCGGTTGGTATTCTATGCGATGTCTTGGTAAAGGTTTCTTCATTTATCTTTCCAGCAGACTTTGTCATCTTGGATTGCGAAGCAGATTCAGAGGTTCCCATAATCTTGGGACGCCCTTTCCTTGCTACGGGAAGTGTGCTCATAGATTTGAGAGCTAATGAGCTTTCATTCCGAATAAATGATGAAGTGGTTCGCTTTGATGTTTGCAAATCAATGAAGCAACCCAAAGATCTAAGTGTATTTTCTGTGGCTGATGTTGTCTTTGATGATGAGAAAGAGTTACTTGCTGAAGAGCAAATTCTTGATGATCCTTTGGAGGTTTTGCTCATGAAAGAAGAGAATGATGATGCTGAAATTTCTGAAGATGATATTTGTGCTCTATCGGGATTAGGAACATATCGTTATACTCCCAAGAAGCTGGATCTTGATCTCAAGAATCGACCCACACCACCAGCTAAGCCATCTATTGAAGAACCACCCACGTTAGAATTGAAGGAGCTGCCAAGCCATTTGAAGTACGCATTCTTAGGAAGCGGAAACACTCTTCCAGTCATTGTAGCAGCCGATTTGGGTGAGCAACAAGTTGCAGCTCTAATTGCAATCCTACGCAAGTATATTAGAGCTATTGGATGGACCATTGCGGATATCATTGGTATTCCACCTGGGATTTGCACACATAAAATTCAGCTTCAAGAAAAGTGCACACCCACCATTGAACATCAAAGAAGTCTAAACCCACCAATGCAAGAAGTGGTGAAAAAGGAGATTATTAAGTGGTTAGACGCAGGAGTCGTGTACCCTATTTCTGACAGTACATGGGTAAGCCCAGTACAATGTGTTCCCAAGAAAGGAGGTATGACGGTGGTTGCGAATACAAAGAATGAGCTTATTCCACTCAGGCCCGTTACTGGATGGAGAGTATGCATGGACTACCGCAAGCTGAATTCTTGGACGCTCAAGGATCACTTCCCCATGCCATTTATGGACCAAATGCTAGATCGATTAGCGGGGAAAGGATGGTTTTGCTTTCTTGATGGTTATTCAGGTTATAATCAGATTTGTATTGCACCAGAAGACCAAGAGAAGACAACGTTTACATGCCCATATGGTACGTTTGCCTTCAAACGTATGCCATTCGGGTTATGTAACGCACCAGCCACCTTTCAGCGATGTATGATGTCTATTTTCTCTGATATGGTAGAAGACACTTTGGAGGTATTTATGGACGACTTTTCAGTTGTTGGTGAGTCCTTTGACGCATGTTTGGTGAACTTGAGCATGGCATTACAAAGATGAGTAGAGTTCAACCTTGTGCTGAATTGGGAGAAGTGCCACTTCATGGTAAAAGAAGGAATTGTTCTTGGGCACAAGATCTCCGAAAGAGGAATAGAGGTTGATCGCACCAAAATAGAGGTAATTGAGAAGCTACCACCTCCAATTTCGGTGAAGGGAGTTCGTAGTTTTCTTGGCCATGCTGGGTTTTATCGTAGATTCATCAAAGACTTCTCCAAAATTGCAAGTCCATTGTGCAAACTATTGGAGAAAGATGCGAAGCTTGACTTTAATGATGATTGCTTAAAGGCATTTGAATGCCTTAAAGAAAAACTCATTGAAGCCCCTATCATGGTAACACCAGATTGGACGCTCCCATTCGAAGTAATGTGTGATGCTAGTGGTGTAGCCGTTGGTGCTGTTCTTGGACAGAGAAAGGAGAAATTATTTCATCCTATCTACTATGCGAGTAAGGTCCTCAATGAATCCCAAAGGAACTACACTGTCACTGAACAAGAGCTCTTAGCGGTTGTGTATGCGTTTGAGAAGTTCCGTACCTATCTATTGGGTACTAAAGTTATCGTTCATATAGACCATGCAGCTCTTAGGTATCTAATGACAAAGAAGGATGCAAAACCAAGGCTGATTCGATGGGTATTGCTGCTGCAAGAGTTCTATTTCGAAGTCAAAGATAGAAGAGGTTGCGAGAACCAAGTGGCTGATCACCTATCTAGACTTGAGAATGAGTATGTGGCGCAACCAGAAAATCAGATTGATGATGCATTCCCTGACGAGGAGATACTAGCGACAACAATGGAGAACTTACCATGGTATGCCGACTTTGCAAATTTCGTGGTGAGTAATGTGTTACCTTCCAATTTATCTTACCACCAGAGGAGGAAGTTTATGCATGACGTTCAGCACTACTATTGGGATGAGCCTTATTTGTTTCGAAGATGCGCGGATGGTATCATTCGACGATGTATATCCCATGAAGAAGTGCCTACTATATTGGAAGCATGCCACACTTCGCAAGTTAGAGGACATCATGCAGGGAATCGAACGGCAAGGAAAGTCTTGCAAAGTGGTTATTATTGGCCTACAATATTCAGAGATGCACACGACTATGTGAGAAGGTGTGATCGATGCCAACGTCAAGGTGCTATTTCAAAACACCATGAAATGCCCATGTCCAAAATTCTGGAGGTAGAACTCTTTGATGTGTGGGGTATTGATTTCATGGGACCATTCGTGAATTCGTTTGGAATGAAGTACATCTTGGTTGCTGTGGATTATGTGTCGAAATGGGTTAAAGCTGTAGCATTGGCCGATAACGAAGGAAAGCGTGTGGTAGCGTTTTTAAAGAAGAATATCTTCTCTCGCTTTGTAGTACCTCGTACTATCATAAGTGATGGAGGATCTCACTTTTGCAACAAGCTATTCAAATCTGTATTGGCCAAGTATGGAGTCAAGCAACACAAGGTAGCTACGCCTTACCATCCCCAAACTAGTGGACAAGTAGAGGTTTCCAATCGTGAGATCAAGCAAATCCTTGCCAAGACGGTTAATGCGAATCGGAAGGATTGGTCTCGAAAGCTAGATGATGCACTATGGGCGTATAGGACTGCATTCAAGACACCCATTGGCATGTCACCTTATCAGCTAGTTTATGGGAAGGCTTGTCATCTACCCATCGAGCTTGAATACAAGGCATTATGGGCATTGAAACACTTGAATCTGAATTGGGATGATGTGAAGAACCTGAGGTTGGAGCAGCTGAACAAACTGGATGAATTTCGTCTCCATGCATATGAAAGATCATATTTATACAAGGAGCGGATGAAAAAGTATCATGATCAGCGGATTGTTCGACGAAACTTCCAAAAAGGTGACATGGTACTACTCTTTAATTCCAGACTCAAGCTCTTCCCAGGTAAGTTAAAATCAAAGTGGTCTGGTCCATTTAAAGTCATTCAAGTCTACTCGTCGGGAGTAGTCGAATTGGAAAACAATGAGGGTGTTATCTTCAAAGTGAATGGCCAACGTGTCAAGCCATATATCGGTCCTCTTGACTCGATGAATGACATGGCCATCACTTATCTCGACGAATTCTAAGTACTCTAGATTACTACGTCGAGCCACGACAATAAATAAGGCGCTAGATGGGAGGCAACCCATCGTTTTATTGTTTTATCGTTTTGTTGTTTTATCGTTTTAAGTATTTTTCTTTTTGATAAATGAAAATCCAAAAATAAGAGTCGTGCCACGACCAAAACTAAGGCGCTTGGTGGGAGGCAACCCATCGTACTAATCGTTTTCATTGTGTTTTGAGCAAATATAGGTGCAAGAAGTATGCAACGAGGAGATTGATTTCAATTGATGATTTGGTCGCATTGTATGGTAAAGTCGGTAAGTTAGGAATGGTGATGCATAAGGCTATGAATTGAGCCTTTCTCACATCATAATAGGCTTCGAGGAAGGCTAGGCCTTGGTAAAAATAGGCCACGAACGATGCACAACCTATTCTATAGCCTAAGGACTCGGAATCTAGTGTGCTATACACTATGCGCCGCCTATTCCTAGGTGTGCTTTTGACTATGCGCCGCCTATGCTATGGCATTTGAGATACTGAGACCAAATGCCATAGACTATGCGGCGCATATGTCTAGAAATGCCATAGACTATGCGGCGCATATTTCCCATTATGCCATGGACAATGCGCCGTATATGTAAGTGATATGCCGAGGGATATGCGCCGCATATGTGGTGATTTTGTCCCCAAATCCGATTGTAAATGGGTCATGACCCGACCCATACTCCTCCTATATAAAGGGGACTTGTTTTTATGTCACAAACACATTAGAAGCAACCCTAAAGGCGCCGCATATCATCCCAAATCCTCTCAAATTTTTCTTCCTTTGTTCTTCCAATCCACAAAAACTTCTCCACAATCTTCAAGAAAGTAAGTGCTCTCTTATTCTTCATCTATTTATCGTAAGTACTACGTTGCTATGCTTATTATAATTTGCTAAATCATGTGAGATTGGTGGTGATGTTCATGTGTTTGGATAATTGTTGCAAAATCGTGTGATTGAATATATACGTATGGAATTCTTGACTTGTTTCCGACTTGACTTTTGTTTCAATGGCATTGTTATGATACTTGCTGAACATATGTGGCTATGAATATTGCTTGAGAGTGTTGTTTGGATGCTTTCATGATTAACCATCCCGGCCATCGGGATAAGGTTATAGTGACTATCGACGTAGGAGGTAGTGTTTGTTGTACGAATAACAATTCCATGTGGTAACCCCTATGTTGTAGTGTCGCTATATGCACCATGAAAGTCGTCCAAATGGCTGCACATAAGTGATGTAATGCTGATTTTCTTGTCGGAATACAATCCTAAGACGTATGTCGACGAAGTCTGAGTACTCGACCACTTTCACTTCACTGATTTGTGCTAACAAGATTAAGTGTGGGGTGGTACCCCTAGTGCTTGCATGTAGATTGTATAAAGTGAGATTGTGCTGCAACTAACATTATTTCTAGTCTCAGGTACAATGGCACCCAAAGCAAAGCTAGGCAAGGAGAAGGCTACCATGACCCGAAAGGATAAAAAGAGAAGCCGAAAAGACCAAGGAGAATCATCTTCAGCACACCTACCATGCAGAATGTTCGGAATCAAATGGGTTCTTGAGGAAGAAGCCAAGGCATGGTACAGCAGCAACAAAGAAAAGAAATATGTGCACGTCGACTTAATCAACAAGGAGACCTTAGCAAAGAAGGAGCCGCAAATGTTGGCTAAAATAATGGCTTTAAAGCTGGATTTCATCTTCCGTGACATGGGAGAGTGCAATCTTGACTTGACAAGAGAGTTTTATGCCAACTGGTCGCCAAACACAACAGGCAACGAAGTCAAAATTCGGGGCCAAGTGTTACAGCTTACAGCAGATTGGATCAACTCTTTTCTAGGCCTACCTTCAGTCGACACTGCACCATACAAAGAGCTGTACAGCAGGCCTCCTTACAGAGCAATAAGACACATGCTTTGTGGAAGCAGATCAATGGCAAGATGGGGCAGACATAAGGAAACAGGCCGTCACAACACATTCCCCTATGCTCCACTAAATAGGGAAGCAAGAATCTGGATGCGAATTGTCAAATCATGCCTTATTCCTGGGACGCAATACACCAAGATATCGAGAGATAGAGTGTGTTTGGTTTATGCGTTAATGACGAATGTCCCTATTAACTTTGGGGCAATCATTCGATCTACCATGAGAAAAGCCAGACTCCACCGAAGGTCCTATTTCACATTCGGCAATTTGTTGACAGCAATGTTGCGGAAGGAGGATATAGAAGAGGAACCAGCTGACCACAAACTCCCACATAACCCAAAGAAGGTTGACCTCACCAAGGTCAAAGATGCTGAAACAACGCATGGAGTCAACCTTACCACTGCGGAGAGACATGCTCGTGACGAGAGTTTCTTCCGTCATCTCTATGGCATGACAAGATTCACTATGATAAGTGGGGGACGTATTCCAACTGCTGAAGAGCTCCAACAGCTGGACCACGACTACCCAATGAACAGACATGCCCGGGAGATGTGTGGAGTGGGCGTATATTTTGAGGAACCTCTTGATGATGACGTGCCAACTGATGATGATAGACGCTTGCCTGATTCTGATGCTGAGGAGAACTCTGACGATGACTCTTATGATGATTCTGACGAAGGGGGTATGACCCCCGACATTGATGAGGAGTCCGACTAATCAAGTTCTTCGACTTTATTTTCCACTGAGGGCAGTGTCTAGTCTAAGTGTGGGGTGACAGAATCTGCATGCTATACTTCTTTGTTTGCACCTATGTTTGTATGTTTGCTTGTTTTACTTTGTTTTAGTCCATTTTTTTGTTTTTTTTCGTTTGACGTTTTTTTAGTTTTTAGGAGTAAAATTTTTCTAGCTACGCATGAAATTATTTTGATAGGCAGCATGAAAATAGAACAAGAGTATGTGCTACAATTGTGACTATTGAGACATTTAGGCTCTAGTTGTGACTTATTATGTGATATTGTGTGATTCAATTCCTTCACTTGTTGGGTTGAGAGTCTATATTACTTCCAACCAAGTCGACCATGTGCCTTGTGTGTGTGAGATAATAAGTATATTCTATGTATGTGGCTGATGCTAGAACTTGCCTAGTATGTATGCAAAGCGAAAATAAGGAGTGTAAGTTTAGGATATGATTTAGGCATTTCTTTGGCAACCTATACATGTTTACCTTCAGTTTTTCCTACCCATGTAAATCATCATAGTTAAACCCTTTTGAGCCTTTAGCCTATTTCTTTGACAACCTTGTATGTAAGCCTAATCCATTTTTTTTCAAGACCATAATTTGATCCAAATTCCTAAGTGCTTTAAAGTGAAAAAGTCATGTGACAACATAAGAGGAAATTGGGTGAGTATGATGCTTTAAATTGTAATGGTGCTTGAATGCGTTATGAAAAAGGAAGAAAGTGCTATCATAAGAGGTATGTTGTGAAAAGAAAAAAGGAAAAGAAAGCTGAAAAGTGAGTTGTGCTTAAAATTAAAAAAAAAAAATAGGAGAACAAGGGTGGTAGAATAAAAGAGTAAAGAAAGGTTGAAAGAAAAAAAGTGTCAATGACCCAAAGTGATGTATTAAAGTGCCTAGGAACCTAGTCACTATTCTTGGCCAAAATAGTCCTACCCGTCCCTTAGCCTACATTACAACCATCTAAAGACCTACTTGATCCTAATCTTAACATTCCGATATTTTGTAGAGTACTACATTAAAGGCAAGCTTATGGTCATTAGTTACTACATATGAATTCTTTGTGAGAGTGAGTGCAAGGACACTTTGATACCCATGTTTGAAAAATATGCTATATTTGTGAGTGATTATGGGTACTATATTGTGAGACACACATGGTTGATGAGTTTTGGATAGTTGTATATGATTCTATGTACCTTAACGTTTGCATGCAAGTTGATCACCATCACGAGTCTATGCTTGAGGTTAAATTGTTTCTACTTATAATCGGAAAACTACTCTTTGTTGATAATTGTTGTGCTTGTCTTGAAGAATGTCTTGTGTTGTTGCTGTAAAAACCTTAAAGTCGATGCTTAGAAGGACATGATATGTTGTTCGAGGACGAACAAAGCTCTAAGTGTGGGGTGTTGATGATAGGCGAATTTACGCGCCTATATCAATATATTTTGCCCATATTTTAGCCTAGTTTTGAGAACTAATTATCTATTTCATGCTCTTTTAGTCCTTTTTCCTATAAATGAGCTAACAAACATGATTAGCAAAATTTCAGGTATAAATGATGCAAAATACAGCATTTTACGGCTTACTTGACGCAAAAGAAAGCTCACAAATGCAGTAAAAGGGAGCTGGACGCCTAAAGGACCAAATCTGCTGCATGGAAAATCTGTCCCGGGCTAAAATAGCAATTCTGAAGACTTTGGGGACTTACAGACACAAAGCTGGATTTTTGCCAAGATACATTAACCTAGTGCAATTAGGTGATGTGTTTCACTAATCTATTTGGATTATAATTTTGTAACCTTACCCTAGTACATTTGGGTCAAGGATTTCATTAGTATATTAGGATTTGGTTATTTATTTCATTAGCTTAGTAGGAGTAGGATAGGAGTACTATAAATACCCTATCATGCTAGAGATTTTTATTCATCTCCTTACAATTAAGACATCTTCTTACAATACATTCTTAATTCTTCATTCTTCACTTAATTAATTTTCTTCCATCCTTCTCATCTTCCACTACAAACACTTCTAATCTATTCTTCTATTCTTAAATTCCACAACAAGAGAATCGTTACTTGCTACGGAATCACCAAAACCACACGCCTAACACCTCTTTTACACGCCATCCACCATGCAAAACGTGATATTCTTCGCATTCATGGGTAACTAAACCTCTTAGTTGGGGTTATGGAAGCCGAATGAGTTACTATCTATAGCTGTGAGTTTGTGAGTTCAAGACAAGTATATTGCTTATATCATTACGCTCTTCATCTTAATCTACATTCTTTGCGGTTGCAAACGCAAGAATAACGCCAGTCTAACATTTAACTTGTTCGAGAGAAAGGTTATTTGTCTGGAAAAGAGATAATGTCAAGGTAGTAGGACACCCTTTTCTATTAAAAAGCTAGTGCCGTAACTGGACTAACCTCTTGGAGAATTCGTACCGTTAGACACACTTTAAGCTCGAGAGAGTTAAAGTGAAATAGTCCTTGTTGAGGTCGAGAGACGCTTGGATTTACCATCGACTACAATTCTCTATAAGCAATTGCATGTCAAGACTCTACACACTCATAGCCAATAGAGACGTATACCTCAGAAGGTGGACATAACCCCAACGCTTCAATTCTCATTGTTTACAACCAACGTGACAATCTTTCTCTTTTTACTTTATTATTTTCAGCTTTTATTTCATTACTTTGGTTACTTATTACAATCCCCCCTTCTTACGAGACTTGCACCAAAAGTCTATTAATTTTGCTTACTTGTTGACCAAGCTATTCCCTGTGGGATCGACACCCAACCCAGGTTGGGTTCTATATTTCCTAACGACCGCTTTACACTCCCACGAGAGCTGTAGATTGAGCGTTATCACTAACAGCTTGACAATAGCCACCCTCAACTTAGGTGTTTTGCCTAAGTTTAGGTTCACAATGCCCACTATTGGGCCATGGCCAGAGCTAGGTGTTAAAAACTAAATGAGAGTTAACTAGAGTGATTGGTGATGAAGAAAAATTAACATATGCTCAAAGAAGGGTTCAAAAATGGAAAATTCTTTTTGGTGGGGTTAATTATTTTTGCTAAGTGGACTAAAAGTACAAGGTGGCATACTATCATTTCTTATTTTATCAACTACAACACATCATCAATTGAACCAGGAAAGTTTTAGGTACTACACTATGTAAGAACTAATATAAATACTTGCACACACATTCAACAGAGTCAAACTCATTCTACTATTCTTAATAGTTACATCACATGTCATGCATATGTTATAAGTTACTGCCAACTACAGATTCACTACTAGTCACATATACTAGAAAAAAAAGTAAACAATCCTACAGACATAGTGATAGCTTGATGCTAATATCATTCATCATCCATATTCAAAACAAGGTGCTAACATAAATAGTACCTTTATTTAATGGACCAATATTAACAACAGAACGGGACTTAAGAAAGGAAAGATGAAACCTAAAGTTAATCCTAGAAAAGAAAAAATGTAAACTTAACCATAATCCTAGACGTGCCGATTCTCCTAGATAGCATATGGGAGAGAAATAATATTGGCAACACAACCCCTCATGGTGCATGTACACCACCCCACACAAAAATATATGCATTATCCTCAAAGAATTAAATAAAAGTACAAAGGAGTGGGTATACTTGTATTGCTTCTTATTTATCTGAGGTGTGTGTGAAGTATGGTGAGGAACTTGTGTCCTCACCTGCTGGAATGTTGACCCCCATGGTGGTAGGGGTACTCAAAAATGCTCCCTCCAAAATCAAAGGCACCACATCTCGGACTGGGTGGAACTGGTAGATACTTCAACCGCTTTATATCCTAGTCTCTTCTTTCTTGTCTCTTTATATTTTCTTGACCTTTTTTGGCTTTCTTCATATCTTGATGCTCTCACTCCTCTGGCGTTATAGTCTCTCTCCTTCTTTTTTTTTAGCTTTTCGTTCGACATATTCATCTACCTGTTGCATTCCAATGTCATTCACTGGTCTTCCCATCAGGTCAACAATTTCCTCATCTTCATCACTCATTACCAAGGCTGGATCAAAAGTGGGCTGATATGGTTGTCTTCTCTTCAACACTTCGATATTAGCTTATACTTTCTAAAATTCTATCGTTAACCTAGCCAAGTCTAGAATGGATAGTGAATCAAATCTTTTGTTGATTCTCTCCTCCATGTGATCCATCCTCATCTGAATGTCTTAGAATAGATAGATTATCTCAGCTATAATTTTGTCAACAAAAGGCTTGAATTTTGCAACCTAAGTGTCAAGCTGCTTCTTGAATTTCTTTTGCAATTTAGCAGACTTAGCAAAGTTTTCCTGCATCAACCAATATTCTGGAAATTTTGTCCCACCTATTGGAAACTCTGAAGTGTCTGGGGCTGGTGCTGGCTGAGTTTAATAGGATGGAAGTTTGGTGACCCTCATTTTTGAAATTCAATTCATCTTTAGACTTCTCAATGTACTGCCTATGTATCGCATGAACCTCATTATCCACCCCACAAATCAGAGGCACACTTGCCTGCATAATTCCGTTATTAAGTAAGAAAATGGTAGAGCACTGGCCACCTTATGTGATCTCATAAATAGCACATCGACAATGATCTAACCAAAATTAATCTTCAGTCCTGAAAGCAAACTAGAAAGAAGTACAGGTTGGTAAATATCCAGATTAGCATCACCTTCAATTGGTATAAGTCTCAATCGAACAACAACCCACCAAAATTTAGCTCTGAAGCTAAGGGAAGACTTTGTTATGCACTCACGTGGGTTTTTTTTCCAAGGAAGGATTACTCTCATTAGTCAACACTCCACCCAACTAGGATCTTTGGCTAGATGCATTATGCAATCGGTACTCGAGTTCTAGAATAGCAGATAGGGCTTTATAGTCTAGTCCAAATAGAATCCTATTGATGGTTCAGGCTGATATGTCAATGGTAACTCCTCAGACTGGCACTGACTCCCTATTCGGCAGATCTAAAATCTTCGCGCCCTTTGGAAGATCCTTTTCTGCCAATACCAAATAGTTAGCAAAGAACTCCCTTACCAGATTCAACTGATATAATTTGGGGGGCTTGCTTATCCATGCCAATTCATACTCATTAAAATGACTCTTTAACTCAAGATAGTAATACAAATCCATTGTTACAATCTGATACTCCTCAGCAAATGGCCTTTTGATTGGCCTACTTTTTGTTTGTGCCAACCCATCATAAAGAATTTCCCTTGCTCAATCTAGTTTCCATCTAATAGAATCTCTAATTTGAGAATCCTTACGCCTGATCAAGTTGGCATCCTCAGTCTTATCTACATTAGTTTCTTTGGTTTGTGCCTCTACATTGGTAGCCTCAGTTTTGGACTCAACTTGGTTGGGGCGAGATGTAACTACCCTCGCCTCCTCGGGGATCGAGCTAGTACTGCTGGTGCTAATGTCACTTTCCTCTTCAAACTTGGAGAGTGTAGAAAGTGTTAGATACCTTTGATCATTGTTGAAGGTTGGTGCCTCCTAGATCCTAGAAGGTTTGCCTCGTCCTCTTGCCTGATCATCGCCTCAAGTCAATGGGAAATTTCATGCCATAATGCTTGAAAAAGAGTAAGAAATTAGTTACAAAACAAAAATATGCAAAAATAGTAAAAACAATTAGCCTGACGATCAAACGGATGGGCCTTCGATGATGCGAAGGTCTGCCGGTTGGGCTGTAAGGCCTTATCCAGTGAGATCTGACTTTTAGGGCCTTGCGATGGTCGAAATGGCGGTCCATTAGGTTACTGATGGTCCGCCAGGTTGTCCATTGCAGCTTGTCCAGTGAGAAACTTCCTTTGAACATTTGCGACAGTCAATCTAATGGTCCATCATAGATTTGATGGTCTATCAAGGTGATCGTCAGTCCCCATTTTCAATTTAGACATCCTTTTGGCATTTTGTCGAACAATTGGTATACCTAATTCAATTTTCAGTGTAGTGACGACAATAATTTCATGTTTATGCTCACATTTTTCTACTCTAAGCACGTGGGTTACTCAAGCTTCACCCAAACAACATATACCAAAGTTCAGAATTTAGAATATCAACAATTTAAACCAAAAAAGAAAACAAGATGAAATTTTATATACTACAACTATTTCAATTATGGTTTGCAATTTGGAGAAGCAAGAAAATGGGTTAAAATCGTACCATGATGATGCAAAAGTTTCACTCTAGTTGCTTGCACTTCATGAAAAAAACTACGTAATACTTTAGCCTGTGATTTATTCTTTTGTTATGATGAGGAGAAAAGAGGGGAAGGGACTTGTTTAAATAGGGGAGAACAATGAAGATGGAGAGTCCTAGAGGGAGTAACTGCCTTCAGATACTTTGAATCCAGAGAGAGTTGTACAGTTGTAGAATTTAAAGAGGTTACAGCATATGTAACCTCCCTATTTTGTCTCTTTAAAAGCATGTGAGTCAAATACGGGCATTTTAAATAAGCTTCCGACTTAACCAAACCTGAACCAAAATTAGGGTTAATGCGATGGCTAACCTGAAGGTCCGTCAGACTCTCAACGGTCCGCCAAGTTGGCCATCGAAGTTTACCAGAAGCTGGACCACTCTGATTTATTGTGATGATCACCTCGACGGCTCGTCAATCCATTCTAGAAAGTCAAAATTTCAGCTTCAAGTTGATGGTTCTTCTGATGGTCCGTCAGTTTGTTGATGGTCCGTCCGTTTGTTAACGGTATGCCAACTCAATCATCAAGCCTTATCCAGAATGTTCAAATTTACACCTTGGCATTAACGATAATAGTGGCAGCCCATCGGTAACTTGACGGTCCATCAGTTATCCCGTCGACCACCATTAACTGTAAAAATTCTTCTCTTTCAGCAATTCCAGTCCTGCATACTCCGAAAACATATTAGAATACATAAAAACTACAAATAGACTTTGATTACGATTACAACAACACTTGGTGGGCTGCCTTCCACTAGAGCCTTATTTAATGTCGCGGCACAACGCAGTTATCTCAATTACTCAGACTTCATCAAGATAGATAGTACCTATCCATTTTATCGAGTTCATTGGACCGAGATACAACTTCAATCGTTGCCCATTCACTTTAAAGACACTTCCATCTTCATTTGCAAGTTCAACTACTCCAGACAGTAGACTTGATTAACTTGGAATGGACCTGACCATTTTGATTTAAGCTTACCTGGGAACAACTTCATTCTGGAGTTGAAGAGAAGCACCCAATTAACTTTCTGAAAATCTCTTTTTACAATTCTCTGATCATTGTATTTCTTCATTTTCTCCTTGTAAAAATCAGCTCTTTCATACGCCCCGAGATGGAAATAATCCATCTCATTTAGCTGCCCCAATCTCAACAGCCTCATTCCAGTTCAAATTCAGCCTCCTAATTGCCCATAGCACCTTATTGTCCAATTCAATTGGTAAATTACATGTCTTGCCATAAACCAACTGGTATGGTGACACGCCAATTGGTGTCTTGAAAATTGTTTTGTATGACCATAAGACGTCATCAAGCTTCCTAGACCAGTCTTGTTTACTAGCATTCACTGTTTTAGAAAGTATGGCTTTGATTTCTCTATTCGATATCTCCACTTGACCACTAGTTTATGGGTGGTATGGAGTCGCTACCTTGTGTTTCTTAGCACCATACTTTTCTAAGGCAGCCCAAAACACACGATTTGAAAAGTGAGATCCACCATCACTTATAATGGTGCGTGGCACCCCAGATCGAGAGAAAATATTCTTTTTAAGGAACACAACTACTCTTTTCCCTTCATTGTCAGCCAAAGAAATGACTTCAACCCATTTTGAGACATAGTCAACAGCAACTAGAATGTATTTTATCCCATATGAGCTCACAAAAGGCCCTATAAAGTCGATGCCCCAAACATTGAATAATTCTACCTCTATAATTTTCATCAAAGGAAGTTCATGGCAATTAGATATTGATCCCTGCCTCTGACATTGGTCACATCTTCTCACGAATTCATAAGCATCTTTGAACCAAGTCATCCAATAGTAACCGCATTTTAGCACCTTTCTAGCAGTATGGTCACCGGCATGGTGACGTTCAACTGAGGAAGCATGACATGCTTCCAAGACACTGAACATAACTACTTCTGGAACACATCTCCTTATGATATTATTAGCACAGCATTGAAACAAATATGGCTTGTCCCAGATGTAATGTATCACATTATGGAGAGACTTCTTTCTTTGATGAAAAGAAAGATTCTCCATAATCACCTCGCTCACCATATATCATACGAAATCAGTGTACCAAGGTATTTTCTCCATAATAGCGACCGATATTTCCTCATCTGAAAATGCATCATTGATTTAAAATTCATCTTCAACTGCTTGCTTCCCTTCCAACCTAGACAGATGGTCTAAAACTTGGTTTTTGCAACCCTTCCTATTTTTGACTTTGAAGTCAAATTCTTGAAGCAGTAATACCCATCTAATCAACCTTTGTTTTGCATCCTTTTTCTATCAAATATCTCAAGGTTGCGTAGTCATTGTGTACTACCACCTTGGTTCCTAGAAAATAAGACCGGAACCTCTCAAAAGCATAAACTACTATAATAAGTTCCTATTCAGTGATAGTGTAGTTCTTTTAGGCCCCATTCAGTGATTTTCTTGCATAGTAAATGGGATGAAATAGCTTATCCCTCTTCTTCCCAAGTATAGCTCCAAGTGCAACGCCACTTGTACCACACATAATCTCAAATGGCTTTGACCAATACAGTGCAACAATAATAAGTACATAACAAGCTTCCCTTTAAGGCATTCAAATACCTTCAAGCAATCATCATCAAAGTTGAACTTAATCTCTTTCTCCAAAAGTTTACAAAGTGGATTTGTAATTTTTGAGAAGTCTTTTATAAATCTTCGATAAAAGCCTGCGTGACCAAGAAAACTACGTACCTTCTTTACTGAAATGGGAGATGGAAGCTTTTTAATAACCTCTACTTTAGCTCGATCGACCTTAATTTCTTTTGCAGAAATTTTTTGTCCTAGAATAATGCCCTCTTTTACATAAAGTGGCATTTATCCCAATTAAGTACAAGATTAAACTCCTCATGCCGCTGTAAAGCCCTACTCAGATTCACTTAATACAGATAAAAAAAATCTCCTACCATTGAAAAATTATCCATAAACACCTCCAAGGTGTCTTCAACCATATTTGGGAAAATAGACATTATGCACCTTGAAAGGTAGCAACTGCATTACACAGTCCAAATGGCATCTGCTTGAACGCAAAATTACTATACAAGCAGGTGAATGTTGTTTTCTCTTGATCCTTCGGGGCTATACAAATCTGATTACAACTAGAGTAACCATCCAAGAACTAATACCAACCTCTTTCCACCAACCGATCAACTATCTGATCTATAAAAGACATTGGGAAGTAGTCCTTCAATGTCCAAGAGTAAAGTTTTCGATAATCCATGCAACTCTCCACCCAGTGAAAGGTTTGAGTGGTATCAACTTATTCTTCTCGTTCGCTACAATTGTCATGCCCCCTTTCTTGGGAACAGATTGTATGGGACTCACCCACTGGCTATCCAAAATGGGGTATACAACTCTTATATTAATCCATTTTATTATTTCCTTCTTAACCATCTCTTGCATAGGTGCGTTAAGGTGGAGTTAATGCTCAATTATTGGTGTGCATTCCTCTTTCAATTGAATTTTATAAGTGCAAATACCTGGAGAGATGCTAATAATATTCGTGATAGTCCATCCTATCACTCTTTTGTACCTTCGAAGCACAAAAATAACTGCCTTTACCTACTACTCACCTAAATTAGCCACAATAATGACAGGTAAATTGTTTCAATTACCTAGAAATACATATCGGAGATTACCTGGCAATTTTTTTAACTCCAACACCGTTGGCTCCTCAATAGACCGCTTAACTAGTAGTGTTGGGCGATTTTTAAGATCCAGATCAAGCTTCTTGGGAGCATAAGAATATGATCCTATTCCCATAAAAGCACAAACAATCTCCTTATACACTTCAATGCCCCTACTATCAATATTTATTAGTACTGCAGCGAAGGGCTTAACAAAAAATTTCCCCTCTATTGGTACTTCTTTCTCATTCTTATAATAAACATCCATAATAGAAAACGCACTTATCTCCTTATGCTACTTCATAGGTTGTCACATATCAAAGCATATCACTTCATCATTTAACCTGAATAAGAATTAATTATCTTACAAATCAATAAGCACGCTTCCTATTGAAAGGAAAGGTCGACCCAAGATTATGGTCACCTCAAAGTCCACCTTAGAATCTAGAATAATTAAATCTACAAGACATATAAAGCTATCACCTTCACTATCACATCATACAGGATACCAACAGGTCACTTTACGACCTATCCGCCATCACAAGTCGCATATTTGTGGGTGTGGTATCTCTCAACCCCAACTTCTTATAAACATATAGGGGCACCAGATTTATGCTTGCTCCCAGATCACATAAGGCCTTTGTAAATCCAAAGACCCAATTGTACGAGGGATGGTGAATGCTCCGGGCTATGTCTTTTTCTGCACCAAGGACCTTACAGAAATAGGGCTACAATAATGGAGATTATCCATCAGTTCATAGATTACTTCTCTCTTCTTCATCACAAGATCTTTCATAAATTTAGCATATCCCGGTATCTATTCAAGCATCTCTACCAAAGGCACATTCACTACTAGTTGGTTCAACATTTCCATAAATTTACTAAACTATGTATCATTGGCCTTCTTCTTTAATCTATGAGGAAAGGGAGGCGGTGGTGTTGGGAGAGTAGTCACCACTTCTTTCTTTTCCTTGTCTTTCCTTTTTCATAAATCATCTACCTGCTAATGATTAGAAGGCATATCAATAGCTTCTCAGATTCCACGGGATTACCTTCTTCAAGCTTAATATCTTCTTCAATCACCTTTTTATAAACATCTTTTCCTATAGAAAGGCCTGGTAATACTTTACCAATCCGTGTTGTAATTTCCATGCAAGATCCAACATTTCAAGGATTTTGAACTGTATCTCTTGCCAATGTTCTACTCTTCCTCTGATTCAATATTTTTTAGAGTTGTCTCATTTGTTGCTCTAACTGTTTGATAGAAGTAGAGTGTGAGTATACCAACTGACTCATGGAAGACAAATCACTCTTCATAATAGCCACCCCAGAGTTGGTAGAGTCAACTTCCTATAGTAATTTCTCCATTATGTCCTCCATGCACATCTTGCCAGAGCTAGTTGTAGCATTATATCTGCTTTTGGGAGGTACATATAGTCCACTCTTATCATTCTTGCTCTTCCAGTTTCCTTGATCCCTATTATTGTAACCAACCTTGTCGTAATAGTTCTGACCTTGATTTCCTTAGTTATTGCCTCGAAAACACCCTTTATTATTTAGATAGGTTGCTTCTTATTTCGAATCAGAGTCAGCTCTACCTTAATATGCAATAGCTTTCACCTTCTTTATTTTTCTAGACAGTAGATACTTAGTCAGAAAATCCATCTGTGTCTTCAAGTATGCCATGTCCTGGTCACATTCTTCCTCCTTCTTGCGTTGCTCTACATATATACCATCGGACACAGTAGGGCTTGCTACTATAAAATCCCTGGTGTGCCAAGCTTTACTTTGTTTTGTCATCCAATCAAGCATCTCCAAAAACTAAGGAAAAGTGAGATCAATAAATGACCCTCCTGTAGCATTATCCACAACTGGGTTCCTAATAGAGTTTAGAGCCCTATAAAAGGTCTCCAAAAAATGAATATCTGTCATATTATGACTCAGGTACTGCATCATCTTCATTTTAAACCTCTCCCTAGTCTCATGAAGAGATTTAGTAGGAAGCTACCAGAAGTTACTGATCTCATCCCTCAACTATACCCTCCTAGAGGGTGGAAAATTTTTTTCTAGGAATGACTCTTTCAACTGTCTCCAGTTGGTTATAGAGTCGGGAGTAAATCCATTGATCCATAGTATCGCCTCCCCAGATAGAGTCAACAGAAATAAGCATAGTAGGATACAATTTTGTCCTACTCCTAGATTATCAAAAGATTTCCAAATGATGACAAACTTTACCAAATGTATGTTAAGATCATCTCTCGAAAGACCACCGAACAAACCCTTAAGATGAAGGACTTGAATCATCGTACTGGTAATATTGAATTTATATCTAGGTACCAGAGGTGGAGGAATAATATCTCCAGCTTCACCTGCTCCATCCATTCCATCTTCGTCATCATTTAGATCAAACTATATCGATTATTGATCCTGTCTCTCCCTAAAGAGACAATTCCTATTTAAATTATCATTCACTAGTGCAACCACATTATCTGCGCGCCTTAGGTTCACAAGATCTACCAAATCGTCATCCCCCAAAATCATCATCATCAAGATTAGGATGACACGTCGGCTAGCCATCATTCTGCTGATTAAGTTAAGCTCTAGCCAGAGCGGCTAGTCTTTTAACATCTTGGGGGTCTGTCATTCTTCCAATTAACTGGAGTTCTGGATGTATTGGTAATAATGGTGAATGTAATATCCATGTTCTTGACATATAAAATAACTACCCTGCACAGAATATAAACAACAAATAGAATAAAAATTTAGGAAATGTCACCAAAGGTCAATTAACAAACACTAACTTAATTGACAAATGTATTGCCCAGCAACGGCACCAAAATTTGATACGCCTAAATTAAAACTCTCTAATGAGAGAGTAAGCAGTTCCTGTCAAATATAGAACCTAACTGGGCTAGGTGCCAAATCCCACAGGGAATATTGTGTTCACTAAATATTGTGATTATTATCAGACTGTTGATCAAAGGTTCCTGAATAAAAGGGGTTTTAGTTTATGAATTGTATTCTAAATAATTGTAACAGAGTTGTTTGAACTAATAATTCTTTATGAAAGTCATAATTCAATTGTATTAACAAACTAGATTAATGGTTACCAAGAAGCTTAAACAGTTAGGGTTGTAAATCACTCTTGAATTCCAATTAATAACTTCAATTACAAGAGTAGCTGAATTCTATTGTTTACCCATTAATTTCTCAACTTTAATGGAACATTTATCCTTTAATTCTTTTAACCTTAAAGAATGTATTGATTATTCAATCATTTTCTCATGTAGGTTAATCCTGCTAAGGCATTTTTCATTAATCTAAAGATTTAAGCCTCTAGATTCCATGTAAACCCTTTCTTGTCCCAACAGGCACTTTTCTATTCGAACAACTGATGTTTTTGAGCTCATCTTTCAAGTTTGCAACCACGAAAAGTCATTAAAGTAAATAAGGGATTATGTAATATCAATAACCTACAGAAACACAATTGTAATCACAACCCATATCAGTTGTTCACATCAAGGTTCCCATAACCCTAGTTATAGGAGCTTAAGCACTCATCTCTATAGAAGAAAGAGAAAAAATCCTTATATTATTAATATATAAATTCAGAATTCACTTACAAAAGTTACAAGAATTAGTCCTTGAATATTCAATAGCAATGAAATGATTAGATCCACAAGTTCAGGTTAATTCACAAATTTCTACATTACAAAGAGTTTGAAAGATGGAAAACTAAGGTAACAATATTCAAGATTTAGAATATTCCTCAATAAAACCCTAACTAGGTATTTATATGCTCCTAGGTTTAGAATATTTTAAATTTAACCTCAGAAAATGCCACGTCAAAGTTGACAGTCCAACTGACGGCCTATTGAAAGTCTGACGGTCCATCACAGGGACCGTTGCTGAGTGCCCTAGAATGTCAGGTTCTGTTTAATCCTGACGGCTACCTTGGCGGACCATCGATAGTCCAACAGTCCTTCACAATGTTCATCGCTAAGACTTCAAAAATTCTACACTCTGCTTAAGCCTGATAACCAGGTTGGCGGTCCGCCACAAGCTTGACGGTCCGCCACTTGGACCATCGCATAGATCTTCCACTTAGAACCTTCTGTATAGCTATGATGGTGAACTTGATGGTCTGTTCCATGACTGAAGGTCCATCATTTTGACCGTCAGTGACTCTTTTTTTGCTATTTTCCTGAGTTTCCTCCTTCAGCTAACTCCTTAATGTGAAATCACTCAAATGAACTATTAAATACAACTTTAGTTGCTTAAAAATACCACTCATTTATCATCCTAATTATATGGATCAACATATCAAAATCCGTAATCGGTATTATTTTAAATCAGTGCATATATACAACATAGATATAAGAATCTATAGAGATCAGCCAAATTAAGTGTAACTCAGGTTTCCCTCACAGTCAAGAAAATCCACCACTCATTATATTTCATCGATAAAAATCAGAACTCACACTCTTGTCTAGGAAGTTACAAATATAGTACACATACCCATAGGCTTGCCCTTATGATCTAACACTCTCTTATAGTTGATTCGTTAAGATCAAGTAGGTCTTTCTTAGGCTTGTAATGAGGCTTCAGATCTAGGTAAGGAAGGTCTTTTAGTAAAAATTTACTTAACACAAGGATTTAACTCTCTTTTCCCTCGAGTTCTACCTACCAAGGTCATTTCTGAACTAGCACACTCATCTTTTTCTCATTTATTTACACTTAACCATAACAACCCCCTGCTCTCTCTTTTTTATACACACAAGTATTAGCCACCCTTAACTTATGCTGATGCAATCAGTCAAGGTATACAGTGTCTTGAGTAGACCAGGGCCAGATGCTATAGACCACGCTCTAAACCAACTGTACCTTAGACAGCTAACATCTTGCCAATAGCCACCCTCAACTTGGGTATTTTAATTTAGTTTAGGTTCATAATGACAAATATTGGGACAGGGCCAGAGCTAGGTATTAACAACTTAATGAGAGTTAACCAAAGTGATTGGTGATGAAAAAAAATTAACATATGCTCAAAGAAGGGTTCAAAAATGGAAAATTATTTTTGGTGGGGTTAATTATTTTGGCTAAGTAGACTAAAATTACAAGGCGGCCTACTATCATTTCTTATTTCATCAACTACAACATAGCATCATTGAACCAGGCAAGTTCTAGGTACTACACTATGTAAGAACTAATATAAATACTCACGCACAAAGGTAATTAAGTCAAACTCATTCTACCGTTCTTAAGATTTACATCATATTTCATGCATATATTACAAGTTACTGCCAACTATAGATTCACTACCAGTTGATCACATATACTAGAAGACAAAAGTAAACTGTCATACAGATATAGTCATAGCTTGATGCCAATATCATTCATCATCCATATCCAGAACAAGTTGCTAACATAAATGGCACTTTTATTTAATGGACTAACATTAACAATAGAATAGGACTTAAGAAAGGAAAGATGCAAACCTAAAGTTAATCCTAGAAAAGAAAAAATATTCAAACTTATGCATAATCCTAGACATGTCGATTCTCCTAGATAGCGCATGGGAGAAAAAGAATATCAAAAAAATAACTCCCCATGGTACAAGTACACTACCCCCAATATAAAAATATATGCATTGTCCTCAAAGCATTAAAAAAAGTACAAAGGAGAAGGTAAACTTGTATGGCCTGTTATTCATCTAAGGTATCTGTGAAGTGTGGTAAGGAACTTGTGTCCTCGAATGCTGCAAGTTTTACCCCTATGGTGGTGGGGGTGCTAAAAACCTCTCCTTCCAGAATCAGAGGTACCACATCCTAGACTAGATCTGAAGTTTGCCCCCTAACTGAGGCAGAACTGGTAAATACTCAAGCGCCTTTATCTTTTACTCTCTTCTTTCTTATCTTTTCATATTTTCTCAATATTTTCTTGGTTTTTTCATATCATGATGCTCTCACTCTTCTGACATCACAACCTCTCCCCTTCTTCTTTTTTTCATAACCTCTCTTCTTCTTCTTTTTTTAACTTTTTGTTCGGCATATTTATCTACCTATTGTTTTCCTTTGTCTTTTAATATTCTTCCCATCGGGTCAATAATTCCCTCGTATTCATTACTCATTACCAAGGATGGATTAAAAGTGGGCTATTGTGGTTTTCTTCTCTTCAACTCTTTGATGTCAGCTTGTGCTTTGTTAAATTCTGCCATAAACCTTTCCAAGTCTGTAATGGCTAGTGAATCTAGTCTTTTGTTGATTTTCTCCTCTAAGTGATCCATCCTCATATGAATGTCTTAGAATAGATGGATTGCCTCAGCTACAATTCTGTCAAAAATTGGCTTGAATTCTGCAGCCCAAGTGTCAAGCTGCTTCTTGTATTTATTTTGAAATTTCATAGACTTGGCGAAGATTTCCTACATCAACCTATATTCTGCAAATTCTGTCCCACCCACTGGTAGTGCAGATTCAAACCCTGCGGATACATTTGATAGAACATAATCAGGTGGAACGTAAGAGGTAATTGGCAACGGCATACTTGTTGGAATCTCTAAAGTGTCTGGGGTTGGTGTTGACTGAGTTTGAAATGTTGGAGGTTTGGTGACCCTCGTTTCCAACATTGAGTTATCTTTAGACTTCTCAATGTCCTACCTATGTATCATATGTCTTAAGTTTGTAGTATATGGTAAATACTTCCTTTTGTCTTTAGTAGGAAATGCAATTGAGCCTCCTTGAAAAGTTTGCATGCCATGTGCGATGAGCATAATTGTGTATCTCTCATGCATTCTTGTATCATCAAGAACTTGCCCCGTTAGACTGTTAAGGCTAATTCTGATTTTGCTTGGTTGCTTAAATGATCTTAAGCCTTCTTTGTGAACATAAGAACCCACTTTAGCCTAAATAGCCTACCCATACATAGAATAATATCCTTAGTTACCCATTTTGAGCCTTCAAGCCTTTCTTTGGCAACCATATTACAAGCCTTGACCCATTTAAATTTTATCCCTCTTTTTAACCCTGCACTCCTTGAACTTGGAAAATGAAACTTGAGGCCAAATGCCTAAGTTGGGGGTAGTAAGTTTTGGAAGAAGTGACCTTGGGCCATGATATTGTAAGTGATGCCTAAAAAGTTAAGCAAAGGGAGAAAATGAAAAAGTGAAAAAGAAAAGGAGTCATCAAAAGAAGGAATAGTATGAATTCAAAAAGAAATTGTTGAAAAGGAAATGCTTTCAAAGAGATGGGTAAATCAAGGTATCAAAAGTAGGCACGTGTGAATTTATGAACAAATAAAGTGGTCTATGGTAAAAAGTTTGGTTAAATAGTGTGATGGATCTTTAAGGAGGGTGTAGACACTGTGTACCCAAATGCTATCATACTTTTTCCCAAACCTATGTTACAAGCTTGAAAAAGCCATTCGAATTCTTCAACCAAGTGTATACATAGTAGTGGTGATTAAAAATAAAGGCAAGCATATGGTATGGTACTTGTTAGCATTGAGAGAGTCTTTGTAAGAGTGAGTGATTGCACTTAAATCCCCTATTACATAATAGATAATTTGGTGTGTAGTATTCCCTTCTCGTGAGGAAGCACGTAGAATAATTGAGGCGGGTGAAATTTTCATCTTCCAAAATATAAGAAAAGAGTATAGTTGAATTGATATTGAGAGGGACTCACTTCTATAGAGGTGATTGTTGCATTGATTGTTCTTTGAAGTCTTTTGAATACTTGAAGATTGTGTTTCGTATTGAGGGGAGTCTTGACAATAGCTTTGCCAATGCTTGAGAGCTACTTGTTGGTGTTAATCAAGTCCAAAGTTATTGTAATCATTTGGTCATGTAAATGGTCTTACAATTGTGTATTCTCATTAAGTAAGAAGTAGTGTTACTTGAAGATAAGCAGAGTTCTAAGTTGGGGGTGTTGATGAGTGGTAAATTTATCACTCATTAACACCCAAATTCATGCACACTACTATGATTTAAAGGTGTTAATGAGACGAATTTATTAATTAAATGAACTAATCCCTATGTTTTATTGGTTTACAGGTGATGAAAAAAAAGAAGTGAAATAATCTGAAAAGAGATCAGAAAGGGAAGAGTTAGTGTAAAAGATGGAAAAAGTATGACCAAGAATTAACCCTCAGTTACCGCAATTGTGGTCTGAGGGTCACAATCACGACTAGTCAAAATTAGTCAATATGGCAACCATGATGGGCTCACCGTGTTTGCTGGAGCCGCGATCATGATCAATCTTCGGTGATTACGATTAAGCAGAAAATAACCCAGGGGCAGATTTGTTATTTCTAACAACTGGTTTCAAATCCCTATAGGATGATAACCCTTTTATATTTTGGAGATCTCTAACCCAATTTTGATGTTTTGCTATGTAAGACCCTATTAATTTGGGAGGGAATATTGTGTTAATTTTCCAATTGAGTTTAATTATAATTGAAGTTAAATTGGAGAATATTCTTGATTGCATATTTAATGAAAGTGTTGAATGATCCTTTTGGTATATTAATTTCCTTAAACTTCATGAGTAGCTAAACATCTATCTTAGGATTATATTGAAACATGGTGCAAATATATATGGGTTTTTATTATTTGTGTAGATTCTTGGTTGATGATGTTGGGTTTTACTAATTCTTGCTTATTGAATGGGAATATGTGGGTGAAAATCCCAAATTCCAAAAATCTCACATCATCCTTGAAAGAGAGATATGAGTATACTTGTGGATCCTATATCTTCCTTGAAGGAGGGATACGGGTGGCAAGGTATTAGTAAACAATAGTTAGATATAACTTATTCCCTTTTTATTATCTTAGAAATAAGGGTGGATTGAGAATTAGCTAGTTCTTGGGCATTCTCCTAGAAATAGGGATGCCCAAGTGAGGTTTTAGGTGGATATAGTTGCCAAACCCATGGGGTATCCAAAAGGATCCATGGATGATATTTTGGGTGCTTGGTTAAAAAAGTATCATCAAAACCCCTAACCTAGCCTACCCATATAGTCATTAACTATCATTTATATTTGATTATCATGGACCTATGCATTATTTTCCCCTACAAAGACATAATCTCAAGACTTGTCTCATATTGAAATCTTAACCATATTTGCTGCCATTAATTGATAGTTTGAGGAGGTGTTATAAAACAACCCTTCCAAACCATAACCCCCCCACCCCCCCATAATTTTAGTTTATGTATTTCGTTTTGTGTACACTACAAGTATATACTTAGACACTTTCAACACCTATAGGATTTGAATACTAGATTCACTCCTCAAAGATTCAACCCTAACTCATATTGGATTATTATATTTGACAACGATTGCCTTACCGGTAAATTATGGAGTACGTTGAGAGTGATCAGCAGACATCATTGCTAAATACCTTTATTTTTCACTCCTAACTATGATCCAACAAGACTAAGATTTCTCTCCAACATTGCGCAGCACTTCTAATTTTAAGTCTATATTATTCCATATGATTCCTATATATGTATTCATGTACCATAAGCATTAGCTAAGTTGGTAATCCAATAAAAGGTGATTCCAGTTATGAAACATGATCAATTTTAGCAATTCACTTTTATGTTAGACACTACATTCTTTTCATGCTAATATCAGTCTTCATTCTAGGACAAATGATCCAAATAGGGAGATATTGTAACACACCACAAACTCCTAACTAAGCTTTTAAGCATTTGACATATGTTTAAAGGCCAAAAATGATTATTATTAACTATATATAAGTGTCATGGTCATTTACCTAGTGTTTAAAGTTCATTCGATGCAAATCATTGTCATAGAAAGCATTTATTATCGTTTGAGTTTTAGCATTTGATCCTACAAAGGTAAAATTTAAATGAGTAAAACTTCTATAATATATAGAATTTTTTATCTTAATACCCACCATATGAAAAATCTTCGAGTCTTCGTTTCAACACATCAGATTTACCTTAATCCTGCATTGAAGTAGAAAGCTATACTCATTTTATCTGAGAGTGTTTATTTGCCAGAGATTGACAATGGGAGTTGATGGGCCATCAATTGCAGTCATCAACTTTAGGTAGTAAATCTCAAAATTGACCCCAAATTGATGATGGGAGTTGATGAGCCGTCAACCAAGAAATTCCTGCAATTTTTTTAGTTTCCTTAGGGATAGTTTGATTTTTTTCGTACCTCAAAGTCCTATCCATGACTTTAATCACCCAATAAACATAATTTTCTCATTATTAGTCAATTTTTAATGCACATTCTCTGCTTGGCTCTCAAGAGAAAAAAAGTATCTCTAAACTCAAGTTTCTCTCAAGAAGTTCATCAAGTTTAGAAATAAGTTATTTGAACAAGGATTTCCTTTCATCCTCATGCCAAAAAAACATAGTTTTTATATGAATTTATTAATTTTCTAAATAGGGCTCATACCACTTTACATAATTTTGAAATTTTTATGTTTTCTTATGATTTAAAGTACATTTAGCATGAACATCAATGGTTTGCTCATGTTTTTACATGCATAGTAGTTCTCATGAAGTAAATTTCAATATTTTTTGTAAATGTACCATAGTTTTGTAAAAGTATGTAATTTTAGCATGATTCACTCAGTTCATAAGAAGTTCAGACTTACTATTTTAGATTATGGACTTTTACAGCATGATTAAGATTTCAGTTTTTATGATCTCAAACAAGTTATGGAATTCACATAAGTAATTAAAATGATAAAAATAGATGCATATTGTGTTTTCAGACTTATTAGCTTATATGCTTTTTAAGGTGAAATTCATATGTATTTATGAGAAATAGTATGATTTGGGAGTAGTACCAAGCACCGAGGAGCGAAGGTTTAGCCTACCCTAGTTTCGTAAACTACATATCGTCGTAGGTTATTATTCATCTTGTCCAAATGGGAATGTACAAATATTATTCTGCTTGTCTAAATAGACTTGTATAGGTGTTCACCCAAGTAAGGTTCTTTACTGATGGCAAGATATAGGAAAACCCTCCTCAACGTGGACCAAACGTTAGATTCCATGTTTCTTTTATGATTTATGTTGTGTAAAAGAGATTTTAGAAATGAAGTGTAATGGCTCACAAAATTTACTCAGATGTTGTTTTATGATATGCTTATGCTAATTTAGTTTTCAGTTTCTTTCATGATCATGGTAAGTTTATTTAAAATTAGTATGCATGTTTTATGATTATGATCAGTATCAGTTTTACTTATTACACTCACTCCCATGGACTCAGAATACTTCAAAAATACCAACCATATATACATTTGTGGCTACATATTTCATAATGTAGGTCTAACTTGTAGCTCACAACATCATGATCAGGCGATTCACAGTTTTCAACCAATAGGTGATGAGTTCTCTTTATTTGGGGTGCTATATGTAGTTCTTATGATGAGTATATGACTACAAGCGACTTGGTCCCTGGATTTTCATGACTATAGTACAGCTGGCATGTGTAACTGTACAGTTTCATCCTCTTGTATAACAAACTGGCAGGTGTTGCTTGTATTGATTAGAACACCTGCTTCAATGATATTTTAGCCCTAATCATCACTCATCTATAAAAGAAAAAAATGGTTCTTCATCAAATAGTTTATGCAAATATAAAAAAAATGCTAAAGAGAGAGAAAGACAAAAACTCCATAACTGATATTGCTCAAGAACTTTTGTCATATGTGTATACTGAATTAGAGAGTGTCTTGAGTGAATTCTAATTTGTAAACGAATTACTCAGTTTATAAGAGTAATGATCTTTACTCTTTGTTTAGAGAGTGCTTAGGTAGAGTTTCCTAAGTTTGACACTAATTAGAGTTAATCAGTTTAGAGAGTGCCTTGGAAGAGTTGTCAAGATTAGCTTATAGTAGAGGTATTACAAGTGATAGGTACCAAGAGTTAGGTTCAAGTTTAAGTATGTAATCAAGAGGTTGATTATAGTAAACTTTTGAGATTCTTCTGAGGGAAATCCATGATTTTTCATCCCTTGAGAATGGAGATTTCTATGTTAAATATTTTGTGTTATTACTTTCCTTCATTGCCTTTAGTTTTCTTGCACTTTATTATTTGATTGTCTGTGATTGACTTTGAGGGACCTGGTCACTTATTGTGTAGTGCAATCATCAGGGTTTCTACAATTTATATCAGAGCTAGAATACTCTAGAAGGTTTAAACCTAGAGTCATTTGGTTAGCATCGCAGCTCTACCTAACCTAGAAGAAGGGCAATCTACCACTAGACCATCTAGATTTAATGAACATTACTATGGGTGGTGGAAAACAAGGATGTTTAACTTCATTATGGCTAAGGATAGTGAGATGATGGATATAATTCTTGATGGTCCTCATGTACTTGTAAGAGAAGTCAAAGGAGTAGGTGTTACAAGAATCATTACTAAAATCATGAGGTAATTCAATGATGAAGACACTAAAAGAATTGAGAAGAACTATAAGGCAAAGAAACTACTAGTATGTGGTTAGGTCCAGATGAATACAACAGGACTTCTGTATGTGAAAATGCTAGAGAAATCTGAGACTGCTTGAACAATTCTCATGAGGGAACTACAGATGTGAAGGATTGTTACTTTGACATGGTAACAACACAATATGAAACATTCACTATGAAAGAAAGAGAGATAATACAAAAAATGTATACAAAATTCATTTCCATTACAAATGAGCTACAATGCTTAGGAGAAGTGATTCCATTATATAAGAAAGTAAGGAATATTCTGGGTTCTTCCCAAGTCGTGGGAAAGAAAAAATGCCATAACTAAGGCAAGAAACCTGAAGACACTCACAATGGATGACTTATTGGGAACCTGAAAACCCGTAAACTCAAAAAATAGCAAGGAGAAAAGAAAAAGAAAGTAAAAAAGAGAAAATCAAAAACATCAAGGTCAGGTTCAAATGAAGAGGATACTGATATTACCTACTTGGAAAAAAAAATTGTTTGAGCTATGAGGAAAATTAGCCAATTTCACATAAGTGGAAGTAGTAGAAAAAAAGGTGACACTATGGAAGTTTGTCATAGATGTAGAAGTCCTAAACATTTTATTAAGGATTTTCCAATGCATAAAATAGACTACTAGAATTATCTCAACACTGGAGATGACAAAGGAAATAATAGGGACGAGGTCCCTGTAAAATCAAGAAGACAAGCTGCAGTTGATCTTGAAATTAAACAATCCATAGCTGGTTGGGGTGACTCCTCTTGTGAATTTGATGAAGCTGAAAAGTCTGCAAATGTTTTCATGCTTGTTGTGAAGGATGAGAAGGTGACCTTTGATTTGTTCTTTGCTTTTACTGCAAACACTAAAGATAAAAAAGAAAATGAGGTAACACTTTAGCATCTCTCCAAAAGAAGCTCCAAGTGACAATTTAGCATCTCTCCCAAAGAAGCTCATGTATCTCTGAAATGTTAAGAACTCAGAATGTTGAACTGAAGAAAAGGGTGTCAATCTTAACTGATGAGGTCCTTAGCCTAAATACAAAGATAAGACATCTTAACAAAAACCTAACCTTTCTTCTTCAAAATCTTAATCCTTCTTGATTTCTGTGGCTTTGTCCATAGAATAGTTAAATTATACATTGCAATGATACTTATCTTCTACTTATGATTGAATCTTTTATTTGTGTGTTATATTTATTCTCTTTAAATTGCAATGTTATTATTCATGTTAGTAGTGCCCTAGTGGCCATGAGTTAACTAATTCATGCTTATTTTACTTTTGATTTACTGTTATTCCTTTTCAATAATGCCAAAAGAAGGAATACTGATTTCATGTGGTAGGGACCAGATGTGATGTTTGTAATGTTCAGGGACTAGGTGTGTTCATGTGTGAGTATCAGGTGTTTGTATTCATATGTGACATGTTTACAAGGGGAAGTATGCAGATGCATGGGGAAGCAAATGAATGAATAATAGTGCATAGTGACAGGGGGAAGCAAATGTGCTTAGATTTTTTACTACAAATGACAACAAGGGACTAGGTCCCTGTGTTGCATGATGGTAGAAGCATGATGATAGGGAGAACTTTAATCTTAAGAGTGGTAATCACACTGATTTAATGATAGATGTTTATTGATGCATAAATCTTTGTGGTTAGTTTGTCATCATCAAAAAGGGGGTAAATTTTTATATGTATTTTTGATGATGAGCAGATGACTACAAGGGACCAGGTCTCTGTATGTTCATGACTATATATAGCTGGCACACGTGACTGCACAATTTTGTTCTCTTGTGTAACAAACTAGCAGGTGTTGCTCGTACTGATTAGAATTCCTAGTCCAATGACATTTCAGTCCTAATCATCACTCATATATAAAAGGGAAAAAATTCTTTTTCATCAAATAGTTTTTGCAAATACAAAAAGAGTTTTGAAGGGAAAGAAAGACAAAAACTCCATATCTTATGTGGAAGAGAGAATGCTTAGGTAGAGTTGCCTAGGTTTGATACTGATTAGAGTTAATCAGTTTAGAGAGTGCCTTAGCAGAGTTTCCCAGACGAGCTTATTGTAGAGGTATTACAAAGTGAAAGGAACCTAGAGTTAGGTTCAAGTTCAAGTCTTTAATCAAGAGGTTGATTATAGTGTACTTTTGAGGTGCTTGTGAGGGCAAGCCATGGTTTTTCCTCACTTGAGCAAGGTGGTTTCCATATTAAATATTGTGTATTGTTACTTTCCTGCACTGCCTTTAGTTTTCCTGCACTTGACTGTTTGATTGCCTGTGATTGACTTTGAGGAACCAGATCCCACGTTGTGTGGTGCAACCCTTAGGGTTTCTACACGGGGACTCAAGTCATTTATAGTTCTAGTATTTCATTTTTATTCATTTGTATTGATTAAGATTAGTTGGGGTCCATATCCCAGCTACCTATAGTTAGTATTAGTAGAGGCTTCATTGACAGTCATTCAAAATTGATGTATCAGGTTCAATTTCTTTTTGGATAATCCAGTGCATCAGTGATGTAAATGCTTTTAAATAGTATTTTATTGAACAAATTCAACTAACGACTTTTCTTCTGCTTATCATTTTCTAATTTATGTATTTTATTCAGTTTCTCATGAATGATTACTTAGGGTTCTTAACACCGTGTGACGTGCAGGGGTTAGTCTAAGGTTATTAAATTTCAACACTATGAACTTACCCCTATGCTATATCTAGAATTCTACTAATCCGATTTCCATTCCAAAAGTTTCTTTTTAGATCATATAACATCTAATTTCCTTCGAAACTATTCTAGCCTAAAATATTAAAATTTTCATTTAGAGAAAAACTTAATCCAAAATTCTGAATGTTAGGCAATACCGTAATGGCAAACAGGGTTGTTCCACTTCAACTGTGAAACTCCATTCAAAATGTGCGGCTCAAGCATTTAACTGGCCTAAGGCCAAAATTGAACGGAGGCCTTAATTTTTTTAATTTTCTCTTAATAAAGTCTATTTTAAAAAAATTTAAAATCCTTAATAATATAATTGATGCATTAGTCTTTGTTGAGACATAATACTCTAGATATATCAAACTTTTTTTATAATTATTTCTTTTTAAATGAAAAAATTATTTTTTCATCAAATAATATTATTAATTTTCTAAAAAAAAATATACATATAATCTATTATTGTTAAAAAATGAGGTACCTCAAATTTGGGGGTTTAAGGCGGTCGCTTTTTTTGTAATGAAGTCGAGCCGCTATGAGTCAAATTATTTTCAAATAGATTCAAATTTTAACTACAAGTTCGAACTGATGACACCCTAACGAACTACAATCATTATTTTTTTAAAATTTTCAATAAATTCAAAACTCAGTTATAAGTTTTCATACTTTTATAGACTCCAACAGTGAAATTTTACACTTTATCCATAAAATCGTGAAAAATGGCTCTTGAATTATATCCCCAAATTACATGTTCTTTGAATTAACAAAACCGACTAGTTTAAACTTGAACATATATGAGACAAAGGCCCAACAAACTTTATAATATCGTAGAACTTAAAATATCCCTTATATAAAATCCAAACTAGATGAGTCATAAGATCAGCTAAGTAAACCAATTTATTTCATATAAGGATCATATTTTTTGAACGTCGAATTTTCTAATCGAGTTTTGAAGAAGGTTTAATGGTTAATGGAGTTTTTCAATCTCAACCAACTCAAAATCTCCTTTACTAGTTTCACATTTTACTTATTAGCTCCCCTTGTGTTTCAAATATTTTCATATATAATTCACTAAAACTTTTGACATTTACGACACGTCAAATTTTCAAATTTAACTTTAAAACTTTACTGGCTGAACATGGAAAAGGAAGAAGAAGAGGAGGAGGAATAAAGGAGGAAGGAAAAAAAAGGAAGAAGAAGTAGAAAAATGAGGAGGAGGAGGAAGGAAGGAAGACAAGAAGAATCATATATTAATGGTTGAACATGGAAGAAGAAAAAGAAATTAGAAGGAAGAGAAGACATTTCCAGCAACAAATCACCAGTCGAAAAATTTGGCTACTCATGTAATTTTGAAAAATTAGGCCAAAAGGTCTTATAATTTTATCTCGATGTCCATACAACAATAATTCTTTTCAAATGAAAATCTGATGAAAAACTCATGAATATTTCTTCCAAAAAAAACCGATGAATAAAACCTATGAATTTTTTTTTCCAAACCAAACTCGATGGAAAAATCGAGATAGGTAACTATTACTAGGAAATTTTATTTCGCATGTAGATTATTTGCAAATTTTTGTGCAAGTTATTTTTTATTACAAAAATAGTAAAAAGTTAGATTTTTCTACCATATTTTTCACAAGTAATTGCCCATAAATAAATCAAGTAAATACGTAAGGTTAACATCAACACAAATTTTAGACAAGAAAAAGTTATTATTTTCAATTTAGTTTCTTTATTTTTTAACATTTAACAATTCCAAATATGTTTCTTTTTGTAAATTCACAGTGAAAATTTCAGTGGTGATCATTCAACATTAAGGTTATCATGAAAAATTATATTTCTATTTTGTTTCACATGAAAAAATTATCCAAATCAAAGATTTACTACAGTAGTAGTCATCTTTTTCTATTTTTCATGCAAAAGTTTTTGAACTTTAACCGAATTAAGTTAAAATAATAATTCACCTGATTGAATGTTTATATATTCTATCAAAAAATGGCATGATGCTCCAAAATAAACCAATGAAAATCAGTAAAAGATCTCTCTAGCAGGGATCAATTTTTTTGCTTCTCATTACAATTTTTCTTTTAAGTATTATGTTAAAGACCTCTCTAGATGGAGGCTAAGTTAGCAGTTAAAACAATAAAGATGAAAACTTTTAAACAGTTGTATATTGAACTAGGAGATAAAAACGGAGATAAATATTGTACATTTCACAAAGATGGGGGAGAGAAAGGCCCGAGACTTGGATCAAGTGAAGCGCATCAAGGATGAGAAAGACAAGGTATTGGAAGAAGAGACATTTCTTCAGTGAAGATCACAAGCTTACTCATATAAATATTAGATAAAAGGGACAAAGTAATTATAATGGGTAATCTGAAGTACTTTGAGAGACATTAGAATTTTGTATATTATAGGTGTATGAATGTTGAGGAGGTGACACGTGTTAGATTAGACTAGATAGGATTCCAATAGAGTTTGTGAAGAGTACTAACACGAAAGGTATGGAGTGGTTGATGGTGTCTTCAATGTTTTTAAGAGGTCAAAATTACCTCACGAATGGAGGTAGAGTACTCAGTCAAAATTGTAACAATTATAAGGGTATGAAGTTACTAAGTCACACTATGAAAGTTTTGGAGAGAGTAGTGGAGATAAGGGTGAGGAGGCTGTTTGAATTCATGTCAGACAATCAACTAAGAAAGTAATCCATTTTGTGGGGAGATTGATTGAGAAATAATGAAAAATCAAGGACTTTCATATGATGTTTATTGAAATTGAATAAGCCTACGATAAAGTTCTGAGGGAAGTTAACTAGAGATTCTTGGAGGCTAGATTCTTACCAGTGGCTCACATTAGAGAAATAAAGGACAATTATTATTGATCTAAAGTGAAGGTTATATTGGTATGAGAAAAACCGGTGCACTTCTTATTAAAAATGGTATTGAACTAGGAGAGCCGAGTTTATTTCTACTTGTCTTGGTGATGGATGAATTGATATGATACATTAATGATGAGGTTCATTTGTGTATGTTATTTATAGATCACATAGTACTAATTGATGATATGGATATTAAAGTAATGCTAGGTAGGAGGTGTGGAGATAAATTCGTGAGATAAAGGACTTAGATTGAGCTAAATCAAAATAGAGTACTTAGAGTACAAATTTAGTAATGGGGTGAATGAGATAGGTATGGAAGTGAGACTTAAATATATAAGTTGTCCCTAAGAGAAACAATTTCAATTATTTTGGGTTTATAATCTAGGTACATGGAGGTATCAATGATTATCACATGTCTTATATTGGTGAAACATAGATGAAGTGAAGGCTTACCTCCAAATTTTTATGTGATAAAAAGGTATAACTAAAACTTTAGGTTAAATTTTATTGAGTAGTTGTTAGAATAATTATTGTTGTATGGGATGAAGTACTGGTCAATCAAAGATTTCCATGTTTAGAAGATGGTTATTATGTAGATGAGGACACTGAGGTACATGTGTGGGCATACTAGGTGGGATAATATTAGAAATGAGGATATTTAGGATAAGGTGGAAGCAATAACCATGGTAGACAAGATATCTAAAGCGAGACTGAGATAATTTATACATATAAAGAGGTGATACGTAGACACCACCAATGAGAAGGTGTGAGAGATTGAATATATTAGGTACTAGGAGAGGTAAAAGTAGAGCCAAAAAATATTAGAGAGAGGTGATTAGACTGTACATGATGCAACTTTATGTTATCTGGGATAGGACCTTAAATATAAGGGTGTAAAGAACGCGTACTCAGGTATGTAACAATCTTCATAGAGATTTTTAAAATTCAATATATTATAACTATTTTACCCCTCCCCATAGTCTCTTTATAGCATTTATGAGTTGTAGGAGTTGATGACTCAATTCCTGAGGTATTTATGGGGTTTTAAGCAACTTTTTTATTTTTAATTATTCTAAACTTAGTATGATTGACTTTGATTAATATTTAGTATATAGGCGTCATATGATAATTTCGTTAATATTTTGTTGCGTTTCGAACATTTGGTTGAAAAGTTAGTAAAACTAGGCTTAGAGTTGACTTCGATCAAAACATGATAGAAATAACCTTTAATGGTTGATGATTCCATTGAGTTCAAAATATTTAAATTAGTCTAGTAGCATAGTTGATTTATTTATATATGGTACTGAATGAATTCTGAGGTTTCATTTGGAACATTTAATGGCTTGAATTACTGTTGGTTCATAAATTCTAGTGTTGGTGCAAGGACTTCATCGATTCGCGATATGCCTTTTACGGTTGCAAAGGCTAGGCAAATTCAGTCATCATGATCAAGATGAATTTTTCGCACTTTACAAATATTGGGGTTTGACTTGAGTTAAATATTCTCTTCATAATTCAAAGGATGGTCTCACATTGAAGACCTTTAGAACAGGGGCAACATTGCAATCACGGTGGTCTAACTATGATCGTGATGAAAATAATTATTAGACAAATTTAAAAATCTTATTTTTTAACATAAAATTCACAACTCGATTTTTGAAGCTTTGAAACTTATTTTGAGGAGAATCAAAGAGGGTATTTTCAATATTTCAATATTTTGGGTTAGTACCTAAGCCAATATTTTACTGTGTCTCATTGATTATTTCATGATTTATCCTCAATTCTAGGTTTTTCAATTTAAAATTTTTTGTTTTCGATAAAATTAAAGAATAATATTTTGATGATTTCACGCTCAATTTAACTTTATTTTGGATAAAATTCCATTTTGAAATTCTTAAATTATGATATATTTAAATTGATTTCTAATAAAATTTCAATCTTGCCCTTGGATTCTCAAGATTAACTTTTGAGTAGACGTCTTAGTTCTGGATTATAACCTTTGCAATAGTATCATTTGATGAGTGTTTATGTGTAGAATCTATTGATGATAGATTAAAAATATTTTGAGATTGTTCGAAAGAGAAAGGACAATTTGTGTTATCAGAGACTTGTTGTTCGACTTTGAGGTAGTTTATGGCTTGATTTTTTAAGACTTTTCTTAAGTGAAAACTTATCATATAAAATATGTATAGATTGGATGAAATTATAAATTTAAGTACCAAATGAGATGAATTATCATTGTGATGCACAATTTGGGGCTTATACTTTATTCATATGTATCTTGGGTTTTGGTTTTGATATTGAGGCATGCAGGTCACGTTTATGATTAGGATGTTATCTTAAGAATCATTGTATGTGTGTTGTGTCTAGTTTCATCCTTATTTGTTAAATCATCATATTATACCATTAAAAATGCTATTTTTTGAAAGAAGATGAACTATATTATACTTACACAGTTCGATTCAAGGTTCCAAAAATGAATATATGAATTTTTTTATCTAGTCTAATTTAGGATTTTGGACTCATATGAGATAGGATTTCTGGTGGGGTATATGGACCTTGCAAATTTCCCATAGGTCCCATCTTTGTAGTGATTAGTATTGGGGATGAGTGTATACTGATATATATGACTATTGCATAATATGCTATAACATTGCATTTGTAGTGTTTTTGGTTGTTGTTTTTTATTGTTGTTGTAGTTGGTGGTAGTGGTGGTCATTGTTGTTGTTGAGACATGAATATATGAATTTTCTGATCTAGTCTGATATAGGATTTTTGACTCATATAAGATAGAATTTTTGGTGGGATACATGGACCTCACAAATATCCCACAGGTCCCATCTCTGCAGCGATAAGTATTGGGGATAAGTGTATACTGATATATATTACTATCGCATAATATCTTATAATATTGCATTTGTAATGTTTGTTGCTGTAGTTGTTGTTGTTATTGTTATTGTTATTGTTGTTTTTTGTTGTTGCTACTGGTGCTGCTGCTGCTAGTACTGCTACTGCTGCTACTATAAATATTATTGTTGTTGTTGTTATACTCATAATGTCAAATTGGTTTTAGTTATGAGAACTATGGTAATTTGTAAAAATTGAAATAGTCTTGAACTATTACATGATATAAAGAAGTATTTGAAATACAAAGATATGATTTAATGAAAAAAGGGAGTCGGTGTTCCCTAATGTGTATTAATGAACAAAGGGAGTTGTACTCCCCAAGTTAATGAAAAATATTTTTGCATGATGTGTTACCTTTCAAGTGTAGTTAGTACCAACATTGTATGCCTTAATATGGAATGTGTTTAAATGAATAGGAATATGTGATAATTATTTTAATTGGGATTTAATAAGGGTTATGTAGATGACTCATAAAAGTGGAGGTCTGAGCAACAACTAATGAAAACCGTATTTGCCGATGCGGGTGTCAAAGTGACCAGGGAGGTTTGAGTGACCCTTATTATTATTTCATAATTAGGGAGGTTCGAGTCCCCCGTAAATCCTTATATGACCGGGTGCTTAAGTCACCTTGGTATATGCTGGAGGGTACGCATTTACCCCACTAATCGTCATCGAACGTTGTATCCCTACGCAATGTAGGAATTGGTCATACTTTTAATCCTACTTAGTGACTTGGATTCAGGATCAGCTAGCGAGTCAGATTGAAATGGTGAGCTTTCATGCCTCGGTATACCCCATTTCATGTTATGGTTTCCTCTATGTTTTAACTATTCCTTTGGATTTAGTTTTTGTCTATGGCCGCGGACATGTCCAATTTTATATTCTTTGATTTTGATTAGAGGATTTGTCAGACTACTATTGGCATAGGTGGTGTCATTATTGATAGCAATGTTGGTATTGGTATTGGCATTGATACCGATATTTATTGGTTTTGGTTGTAGACGTATTTTAATGTCTTTAAATTAATATTCTCTTATCTTGTTATATATTCAAAATTTATCCTACTTTAGGATATGATAAGTTTAGTTTAGTTAGGTACAAGGGGTGATCTCCGTTCCACGTGGGACTTAAGATACCTGTCATGGTCAAGCCCAGGTTTGGGTCATAACAAAGGTGGTATTAGAGCCTAGGTTTGGTGTCATTGGGTGTCCAACAAAGCAGTGTCAAGTAGAGTTTCTTTTATATGTGTGTAGCACACCACACTTATAAGGGAGAGGTTCTGAGACATTTAGGAAAGTTTCTCTTCCTTGTTATTCTGTTTCAATCTATAAAGCCTAAGGTCTGGAGTATCTCTAATTTACTTTTCTTTGTTTTCCAGATCATGCCTCCCAGATGATCTGAAGCTTAAGAAAACTCTTTTGTCCCTCTTAAGCATAATGCTGATGGGACACACCCTGCTTATTGGGTACAGACCCGATTTAGAGGTACAGTTCCTGATTTCCTCCTGGAGTTTAACTAGTCCCCTTTAGTCCTCCCCGATCTCCTCAAGATGATGTATCAAATGTAGAATTCTGTTAGTCTATTATAATTGGCTTAATTGGTAGCTTTGTAGTCTAAACATGTAGCTTATGTTACTCTATCTTCAAAGGCCACAAGGGTTGGCCAGTTTATGCGGTTGAGCCCTTTTGTATTTACTGGTATTAAGGTTGAAGAGGATCCTCAAGCTTTTATTAATGTGATAGAGAAGATCTTTCTCGTTATACATGCTACTAATGTGGAAGTTGTAGAATTCACTGCCTATCAACTAAAGGATGCATCATACCAATGGCAAGAGAAATTGGAATAGTTTAGGAGAGATGATGCTGAATCCATATTATGGGATGATTTATCTCTTTTTTGGACCTCTTCTCTCCTCAGGAGTTGAAAGAGGCAAAAGCAAAAGAGTTTGTTAATTGGAAGCAAGGCGGAATGATAGTCAAGGATTATGCCTTGAAATTCTATTAGTTTCCCCTATATTCTCCCAAGTTAATTTCTAGCATGAGGGCTAGAATAAAGAAATTTATTTCTGAGTTGTCTCATGATTTGATTCCATAAAGTAATGCCACCTAGCTGAAAAAGGACATAGACATTTCTAAATTAGTTGTGTATAGGCAGCAGGTTAAAGAAGAGAAGAAGAAGCAGGCTAAAATTAGGGAAAGGAAAAATATAAAGTTTAGATTTTCTAATCAAGGTGGAAGTCAACAGCAGAGTGGTAGAGATGGTAGAAAGTGGTCGAAGAAAAAGTGGAGGAGTGTTGATTCCCACTCTATGTCTAGTTCTCCTTATCCTAAGACGTCAGGTGACTATTGTTCCTATAATGATAGTGGATTTAGGATACAGGGCGCCTAATCTTAGGATGGTGGGGCTTAGTTCGCTCCATTATGTCCTTCTTGTAGATTCTACAAGAAGGTGCACCATGGGTTTTGCGTAGAAGAGAGGAACAAGTGTTTCAAATGTGGTTAGAGTGGTCACTTTTAGAGGGATTGTCCTTCTAAGGTTGCTTCGAGGGAAAATAAGATGCTAGTTTCCACTTTATTTGGTACTGACCAAAATCATTTGTATACTTTTTCTACCCATCAGGACTCTAAGGTATCTCCAGATGTTGTTACTGGTGTGTTATGACTATTTTCTAGTGGTGTATATTGCTTGCTTGATTTGGGGTCTACTCTTTCTTATGTGACCCCATTTTTAGCTGTGCATTTTTATTTTGATCTTGAATGTATCTATGACTCCGTTTGCTTTTATACCTTGGTGGGTGACTCTATGGTTGCTAGAAGAGTTTATAGAGGTTGTGTGGTAACTATTGGTGGTAAAAAAACCCTAGTAGATCTGATAGAATTAGACATAGTTGATTTTGATATTATATTAAGGATGGATTGGTTGTATTCATGCTATGCCTCATAGATTGTTTGACCCGTAAGGTCATGTTTGAATTCCCTAATGAGCCAGTAGTTGAGTGGGAAGGGAGTTCTCTAGTGCATAAGGGAATATTTATATCATATCTTAGAGCTCGGAAGTTGATTTCCAATGGATGTCTCTACCATTTGGTTTGGGTTAAATATTTCAACTCGGAGGGTCCTTCATTGACATCTTTTTCATGTTTTTTCTTGATGATCTTCCTGGTGTTCCTCCCAATCGGGAGATTGATTGATTTTGGGATTGACCTTGTTTCAGAAACTCGTCGTATCTCTGTCCCACCTTATAGAATGGCTTCAGTTGAGCTAAAAAAGCTTAAAAAGTAGTTAAAAGACCTTATTGACAAGGGATTTATCTGTCCTAGTGTGTCTCTGTATGGTGCTCCCATTTTGTTAGCGAGTAAGAAGAATGGTTCCTTTCGAATGTATATTAATTATCATTAGTTCAATAAGGTTATGATGAAGAATAAGTATCCGCTTCCTCATATTGGTGATTTGTTTGGCCAACTTTAGGCTGCTAAGTGCTTCTCTAAGATTGATCTTAGGTTTGGTTATCATCAGCTAAAGATTAGTGAAGTGGATATCCCTAAGACTTCTTTCCTAACCCCGGTATAGTCATTATGAGTTCTTAGTCATGTCTTTTGATTTGACTAATGCCCCAGTGGCATTCATGGACTTAATGAATAAGGTCTTCCATCAATTTTTGGATTTGTTCATCATCGTGTTTATAGATAATATTCTAGTGTATTCCAAGAGTGAGGCAGATTATGCCGATCACCTTCGTATCATGTTGCAAACTTGTAAAGATCAGCATTTGTATGCTTAGTTTTCAAAGTGCGAATTCTGGTTAAAAGTTTTTTCTTTTCTGGGTTATGTCATTTCTAGTGAAGGGATCATGGTGGATCTGCCAAAAGTTGCACTGGTAAAGAAGTGGCCTAGGCCCACGATTCTAACTGATATTCAGAGCTACTTGGATTTAGCTGATTACTATAGGAGGTTTATGGAGATTTTCTCGGATGTAGTTGCCCTCCTTGATACTATAGCTACCCCCATTGACTAAGTTAACTTAGAAGAAGGTAAAGTTCTTGTGGTATGATACTTGTGAGGGTAGTTTTAAGAATCTCAAAGATAAGTTGACTTTTGCTCTAGTTTTGACTCTGTCAGAAGGCACTGATGGTTTTCTTATCTATTGTGATTGATCTCATATTAGACTTTATTGTATGTTAATGCACCATGGTAGGGTCGTGGCCTATGATTCTAGGCAATTGAAAGTTCATAAAATGAATTACCCGGCTCATGACTTGGAGTTGTTGGTTGTGGTGTTTGCATTGAAGATCTGGCATCACTATTTGTATAGAGTCCATGTAGATATCTTTTCTGATCATAAGACTCTGCAATATGTGTTCACTCAGAAGGAGTTGAATCTCAGGCAGATAAGGTGGCTTAAGTTGCTGAAAGACTACGACATGAGTCTACACTATCACTTAGATAAAGTTTATGTTGATATTGATGTTATTACCAGGTTACCCATAGGAATCTAGCTCATGTGGATAAGGATAAGCGGGAGTTGGGGAAATATATTCACCATTTTGCTAACCATGGAGTTCGTCTCTTGGACTCTGAGTATGGTGGTGTGTTTGTGCAAGGGATGGTAAAGTCATCTCTTGTTGGTGAAATAAGGAGAAGTAGGTACTGGATCCAGTCTTAATGAAGATTATGGGAGATGTGGGTAAACCAAAGGTTGTAGCTTTTGAGATTAGTGGCGATAGTATATTGAGGTACCAAGGCATACTATGTGTTCCCGATGTATATGGGCTGAGAGAGAGGATTTTGGCTGAGGCTCATGAGTCGCGTGATGTCATTCATCCCAGTTCAATAAAGATGTATCATGATCATAAGGTGATTTATTGGTGGAACAATATAAAGCGAGATGTGGCCAATTTTGTGGCTAAGTGCATGGTGTGTCAACAAGTGATGGTTAAGCACTTGAGGACCGGTTAGTTGACTCAAGAGATTGAGTTGAATGTGTGGAAGTGGGAAGTGATTAATATGGCTTTCGTTATCAGTCTTTCTCGGTCTTAAAATCAGTTTATTCAATTTGGGTCATTTTGTATAGGAAGACTAAGTCTGCTGATTTCGTGCCAGTGAGGACTAATTATTCGGTAGAGGATTACGTGAAGTTCTTCCTCCAAGAGATTATGAAGTTACAGGGGCATCTGTTTTTATTATGTCAGATCATGGTACTTAGTTCTCATCACATTTTTTGCATTCATTTCAGAAAGGATTAGGAACTAAGGTGATCCTTAGTACTACTTTTCACCAGCAATCAGATGGGCATGCAAAAAAGGACTATTCAGGCATTAGAAGATATGCTTTGATCTTAGGTGATCGACTATGGTAGTAGTTGGGTTGACCATTTTTCTCTTGTAGTGTTTGCGTACAATAATAGCTACCACTCTAATATTAGGATAGCTCTGTTTGACGCATTGTATAGTTGGAGGTATAGGTCTCCTATTAGGTGGTTTGAGGTTAGTGGGGTGGAGATATTTGTCTCAAATTTGGTTCACCAAGTGATGGAGAAGGTCAAGGTAATTCAGGATAGACTTTAAGCAGCCCAAAGTCACCAAAAGTCCTATACGGATGTGAGGTATAGGGAGTTAGTTTGAGGTTGGCAATTGGGTGTTCTTTAAGGTATCTCCCATGAAAGGAGTAATGCGGTTTGGGAAGAAAGGGAAGCTCATCCCTGGGTATGTTGCTCCGTACTTAGTTTTGAAGAGGATTAATAGCATCACATATGAATTGGAGTTGTTATTTAATTTGAGATCCATTCATCTGGTGTTCCATATGTTAATATTTATGAGGTATTTGAGACATCCGTCGTTGATTGTTCCTATCAAGGATATTGGTATTTTGGATTCCTTATCGTATGAGGAGGTCCCGGTTGAAATTTTACATCGACAATTTTGTCAGTTGTGGACAAAGTATGTAGCTTCAGTAAAGGTTCTATAGAGGAACCACAAGGTTGAAGACGCTACTTGGGAAGTCAAAGAGGACATGAAGTCTACGTAACCATTCTAGTTTTCCGCTCAGGAAAATTGTACATAAGGTATGTGTTATTCTTAACATCTTTGTTTTTTGACTTTGTTAAAGGAAAGATAGATTTCCTTAACATCGTTATTTTATGAGCTTATTAAAGGTAAGAGTAGGGGATATTGTGTCGAATCGTGCTAGCAATTTCCATGTCCTGTCATTCGAGGATAAATAATCCAAGTGGGGGAGAATTAAAACACCTCGGATTTTATCCCTTGGAATTTCTTGAGCTTTAGGCTCACTACCTTCGTTACAACTGGACCCTCCAGAGTTAGGATGTCCTGACAACTCGTTGGGTTGAGCCGTACCCAAACCATAAAATTTGAGGCTTGATTATGCTCTGAGTATAAATGGCTTACTATCAGTCTTAAGGATAAGTTATGAGTCATAGGCTCAAATAGTAGGATGTCCAGTGTTTAATTCATTTGGGTTATGTTTTGCTCATGAGTAGGACCCTACGAGTTGTAGGTTCAGATTACGAGTTGGTGGGTTGAGTCATAAGGATAATAGTATTGTGGGTCCTAGAGACTATCCTGGTTATGACTGGTGGTCAAGAGTCGTATGGTATGGATACAAGTCAAGGAGTTGACTTGTAACCAAAGACGATGCCTTTCCATCTTTTAAGTTGGGGGCACTTTAGAAATTTCTCACCTAAAACCCTTTAGACCCCATATCCATAAAATACTTTTGGGTTATTTATTTAATAATTTAACTGATTAAACTATATCTCTAAATCCTCTCAAATAAGTCAAACTATGATTTCATTAATTTGGTCATCTAAGGGCTCAAGGGTCGATTTCTCTCCATAAATCTTCATGATTCAGGCATGTTACTCTTTCCTCATTATTAATATTGTAAAAGCATGTGATTTAGATTGTTGTTCATAAGGTTATTGTTTTGGTTTGAAAACAAAGGTTGGGGGTTTTGAATGTTGTGAATTGAATAATGTTTCTCATGGTTTTTACATATATGATTTTCATATTGAATAATGTCTCTCATGGTTTATACATATGATTTTTATGCTTTTAATATGATTTTGAAATTATTGATGCTTGGGTATGGTGAATGAACTAGAGAATTGTAATTTTCCCAAACTTGTGGCTTTGAAGTGATTATAACCCCAACCCCATGATGTGAAATTGGTTTTACTTATGAGAACTATGGTTATTTGTAAAAATTGAAATAATCTTGAACTATTGCATGATATAAAGAAGTATTTGAATACAAAGGTATGATTTAATGAACAAAAAGAGTCTGTGTTCCCAATGTGTATTAATGAACACAGAGAGTTGTTCTCCCAAGTTAAATGGAAACTATTTTGGCATGATGTGTTACCTTATAAGTACAATTGGTATAATGATACCAACATTGTATGCCTTAATGTGGAATGTGCTTAAATGAATGGGAATATGACATTTGTTCTAATTAGTCTTTAATAAGGGTTGTGTAGCTGAGTCATGAAAGTGGAACTCCTAGAGACCAATACTGGAAACCGCATTTGCCGATACAGGAGTCAAAGTGACCAGGGAGGTTTGATTTCCCTTATTATTATTTCATGACTAGGTAGATTCTAGTCCCCCATAAAATGTTATATGATTAGGTTCTTATGTCACCTTGGTATGTGTTGGAGTGTTCGAGCCCCCCATATACATATATATGAGATTATTCTCCGATTAATGCGACTACACACACTGGGGCCCGACTAGGGGGTAGGAGTTGTGGACCATATATTCCATGGGTACTATTATATGATGATTGAGCTACACAATCCAGACTAAGGTTATTAAATACATATTAAGCCTTGTTCCTCATCCTGACATGTGATATATTTAAGGTTTTCAAATGCACGTTAAGCCTTGTTCCCTATCTCGACATATGATATATATATATAATATGTATATATCTATGAATTTGATTGTGTTCACCAGCTTTGAATGATTTTAAACTATTGATCATATCATTATGTTATCCTCATCCTCGAGTCATATGTTAGCGTTCACCCTGCTAACGGTTTTGGGACGCTGTATCCCTTTCCTATGCAGGAACTAGTCATACATCAACACCTCCCGCTCATTTACTTGGATTTAGGATCAGCTAGCGACTCAGATTGAAGTGGTGAGCTTCCATACTTAGGAAGATCCCATTTCAAGTTTATGGTTTCAGTTATATTTTGGCGTCACTGCATTTCTTATTAATTCACCCCCTGTTCCGGCTATGGATTTCATTAGATTTTCTCCCACTTCTCCTCGTAGTAAATATTTTCCCCCCAACAATGTCTCCAAATGAAGTTGATTCCTTAGTTAATGCGATGATTCCAAAATAACCCAATTTCAAGGGCGACTGTAAGAGCTATACATTGGAGGATTGCTCCTCTTTCTCGCAAAAGAACTCTATGTTTCATTTTGTGTCTAAGGTAGATAAAGGTTCAATTAAGGCTATCAAAGGGGATTGTGGGTTATAGAAAAATATTAAAATCTTCTCTCCTTATCTTACCAAGAATATCTCCATTTCTAAACTAGGTATCTGGTCATCAATACTTACACTTTTGTTATGGGTCTAGCTACCATCCATATCATCTGATTTATCTTTCATCTATATAAACTCTACATTATCTCTTTGAGTTAGGGGGGTCCCATAGTTTAGAAGGCAGTCTCCTATCTCTATGTCGTCATGTGCATCTTAGACTTGGGCTTCTCCCTTGTGTATTTATTCAGCATATACGCTCCATAGGTAATCCTTGAAAACTTTATGACTTTTAAGTTTTGGGGTAGCAAAGGTGTGCTCTCATATCTACAAGAAGCGACCCATCAATGGTAGGAATAATACGTCTTTATTTGCTAAAATTTCCTTCCCGGCTTACCTTCTCTGTAGGAAGAATGGAGTTGTCATAGTATGTCCTTCTTTTATCCTTTTTATGTAAAGAAACATTTTGTTTTTCCTTATATTCTTGTCTTATTGCGGCCAATTCTTCGGTTACGCACCAACAGATATTCTCTCTTGGGTACGAAGGATTCTTGAGTAGATCTGTTTAAGGGATACACCTAAAACCATTTCTACCTAAAAGAGGTGGATCTACAAGGACCATTATGCCCGAATTTCCTCATTTTGTGGCTTGCGGATGTCTACCATGTACTGATTATATCTTTTTTCTAGGGATCAATATTGGTGGAACCATTTTGCATTTGCATAACGTTTTTTGATCTTGAGGGGTTTACACATTTGTTCGTACACCAGCCTAAAGAAGTCGGAGGGCTCCAAAGGTCGATCCCTAGTTGGTAAGAAAAATGAAGACAATGAGATCCCCTATACCAAGAAGGAGAAGAAGTTCGAGTAAGTCCACTACCTTACACTAGGAGGAGATGACCCAAGTGGATACACTTGGAGATACTACTTTGGAAGCCTAGTCCTTTGCATCTTATCCATCCATGCCTACGTTGAACTGCTCCATTCAGATATGATTGACGAGATAATTAATAATGATTTTGAGATGCCTATATTGCAAAGTTCTTCGCCTGAAAAACATGTTGCTCTGATGGAAAAAATCTGGTAGGATATGTATTCGCATCTGCACTATCACTTTCCTATGGAGAAAGTGGTGAGCTTATTGGCCCAAGAAAGTCAAGCCCTTTTCAAAGACACTTTCAAGGCTCTATTGCGAGGGAGTATTTATTAGGTTCTTGAAAATTTCTCCCATCTTTTTTTCCTAACACTATATTTAATCTAAATGTGTCAGGTTTATCTTTACAGGTGTGAAACTGTTTCTCGAGAAAGGGAGAAGCCTAAGGTAGGGAACTTTATGAAATGCTCTCTTTTCTAAAGGAGAAAGTTTGCACCTGGGAGGATCGTTCTTTCATAGATAAGGAGTCCCTGTGTCAATGTGATAAAACCTAGGCCGGGTTGAGCCTTAGAGACTAAAAGCTTGATGAAAAAGTCAAGAGCATAAGGAGAGGGATGATCAGGACATTCAATATTCATTATAATTGCAAACCCTTCTAAAAGACAAGGTTGTTGAAGCTGTAGCTGGTCGAGCTAAAATAGAACTTTTCTTAGGAGAAGGGGGGACAATTCTCTTGGTTATTTTGGAGATGCCTTTTATTAAAACTAATATAAGGTTAAGTCCCTTTAAAAGAGTTTGAAATAGAGTCGAGCTTCGTTCTTGTCCATGAGGCAATACATTATAAGTGTACGTTATGGTGAGATATATGAGGAGAATTTAGGTGTCCTTGAAAAGCTTCTGGCCTACCTATCTTTGATTAAAGAGGAATTTAAGGTTGTTCAGGAAGCTATCCAGGACAATGTTTTCTCACCCTTCAGTCCTATATAAATTACCTCCTCTCAAGATGACTTATCCTCAGGAAGAGATTCTGAAGAAGTGCAGATCTCTCAAGCCAGGTTCCCTTGAATCCCTTACCTCTTCTAGACTTATTTCCTTGTTTTCTAGTATTTAACCCCCTTCGATTGTACTCTCTTACTTTGAGATTTTTGTTGGATTTAGGATATGCTAATTTATTTAAACTATCTTCATTTTCTCCCATTTATTTTTTTTATCAACAACTTAATTGTGATGAATGTTATTATTGTACGATGTGTCGTTCTCCTAGATAGCTTATATTATATTGGAATTGATTACCATTTTATGTCTCATGCTTGATGGTTGAATGTGGATGCTAATAAGTTTTAATTACAGTATTCTTGTCAAATCCATCCGCTTTATTAGGAGGCAGGACTCTATACTAAAAGAGATTGATGTATCAGAGTGTGGGGTAACTATACCATGGCTGCTTAACTATCTGTATATCATAAATTTTTATGTATTTCATTTGCAAGCATGCTTTATGGTCTGGTAGACCCTTTTGGTGATGTTATTTCCTTTTCCATTTTTGTAAGTTAGTATGTCTCCTAATTACTTTGAATGTCATACTTTTGGTGGTCAAAATTTGCTAGGCTTCAACTTGAATATGAAAGAAAAGGAAAAACAAGCTTTTTTATTAGATCATGCTTAAGTCCCAAATTACGAAGAGAATGTAAATGTTCAAACATTCTTGATGCTTGTTATAGTTTTCCCAGGTATGTCATATATCTTTGTCATTCATCTTTTCCAGAAAGTCATGCTTAGGGATCTTTCTAACCCCTACCTTATTTTCCATGTTAAACTCGGGCAGGTTTTAGTACATGGGTTGTACGGTGGCGCTCGACTTCATTTAATCAAAATATGTTTTGTGCATGAGTTTCTTAAGCTTTCTGGGTCAACATTATGAGTGTTGACCATGAGGTAATACATTATGAGTTTTTGTTGCAACAAAATCTAGAAGGAGAAGTTAGGTGTCCTTAAAAAGCTTCTGGCCCACATATATTTAATCAAAGAGGAGGTTAACAGTACTCAGGTGGCCATCTAGGAAAATGTTTTCTCACCCTTCAATCCTACCAAAATAACCTTCTCTCAAGATGACTTATCCTCAAGAAGAGATTCTGAAGAAGTGCAGATATATCAAGCTGGTTCCCCAAAATCATTTTTCTTTTTAAGACTTATTTGCTTGTTTTCGAGTATGTGACCCCTCTCGATTTATACTTTATTACTTTGAGATTGGGGTTTTTTGGATTTATGATATGTTGTGTTATTCAAAAATTCTTTTTTCTCCCAAGTGTCATTCTCCTATTTAGCTTATATTATATCAAAATCTATTAACATTTTATTTCTTATGCTTGACGTTTGACTGTGGATGCTAATAAGTTTTTACTGTAGTTTTCTAGACAAATACATCCCCTTCATTGAAAGACAGGACTCTATGATAGAAGAGAATGATGCGTCAGAGCATAGGGCATTTATACCCTAGTCTCTTCACTATCCAGATCGCATATATTTATATGTACATTATTTGCAAGCATGCTTTATTGGCTAGTACAACTTTTTGGTGAGGTTCTTACCTTTTCCACTTCAGTAAGTTAGGATGTCTCCTAATTACTTTGAATGCCACATTTTTGGGCAGTTAAAATTTACCAGGCTTCAACCTGAATATGAAAGGAAAGGAAAACAAGACTTTTTATTTGATCATGCTTAAGTCCCAAATTACCAAAGAAAGTAAATGTTCAAACATTCCCAATATTTACTATAGTGTACCAAGGTATGTCGTCTATCTTTGTTATTCATCTTTCCTAAGAAATTTGTGCCCGCAACACGTTCTATGCCCTACCTAGTTTGCCATGTTAAACCCGACCAAGGTTTAGTCCATGGGTTATAGGGTGGCGCTCGACTACATTTAGTCAAAAAATCCTTTGTGCATGAGTTGCCCAAGCTTTTGAGGTCAACCAACACCCTTTTCACATAGCATTCATCTATATTTAGGTATATCACCAATAAATTATTTTAAACATCCCTCAATCTCTCTAGATTTTCATCCTTGAAGGTCATTTCGAAATCATCATCCTGACCAAACTTTTTTCGGTCGATGAGGGATACTTTTTACTTCTTGGAGAATGAGAGTTTTCCTTCTTCAACAAAACGACCAACCTCCATGCCATCATCAGTGCTCTTTCTTCTCCTCAGATGTTAGAGCTCGTCGGGGCAATTGATGGAATACCTGCTTTTCTTCTGAAATTTGTATCTCCAATGCGGTTAGTCGTGACCTAATTCCCTGTAAAACAAGATCACTAAAAGAAAACTAGCAAGATTTAACGTAGCTGTAAAGCCACGTTGTTGCTCTGGACCAATGGTATGCACAAAGATGTTTACTATCGTTTTGGTATAGTTGAATATATTCGTAATTCCAGAGCACACCTTATGAGTTTAGCTTTGGATAGTGGTATATGTTTGCAAAAATTTAAATAATGTAAACAATAGATCAAATAAATCAAATAAGGCAAAAACATAAGAAAAAATCTATGATGTTAGATGAGTGCCATGTCCTTCCAGTTATAAACTTGATGTGATGGAGCTTAAATGCAATAATTAAAAAATAGTAAAATAGCTATAGGAAATAGAGAATGCTTAAGAACGAAGATAAAGATATTTTATTGCTTATAGGGAAGGATCAGAGAAAATTTGATCCTTTATGATAGGGAGAGGGTATCTATTTATAGGGCTAGCATTATCTGTACCTAATTAGAGATCACCACTCGTCCTAGTGATGTTGGAGAGTAACTAATCCACTTTTGTGTGTCAGATGTGGTTCTATCGAGGGTTTCTAGTGCCTTCTAGAATCCCTGACATTGTCCTTTCATTTATCCGCTAGTGTGTAGTCACCATCCTTAGCTTGGTGGTCTCGGGTTATCTACCTATCCCTAGAGTAGGTGTCTCTGTATGTTGTTATGGCTGTCGAGATAGCTCCTTCGTGGGATGCTTCTCTTTATACCCGACCCAGGCTGGTCCAATCGGGTCAGTCCTTAATAAACTACTTTTACCCTTTAAAGTAATCATTTAAAGGTATGTGATATTTGAAATTAAAACAATTAGTTTTAGGATTTTTTATAGTTTAGTATGTTAACGAAAAGTACAACTATGAAAAAAATTTTAAATGGTGAAGATATAGATGCACCATTTTATTAAACAATGATATATTTATATATATGTATGTATGTGTATAAATATATTATTTTTTATATAAAAGAGAGAGTATTAGAACGACAAATGGCAGACATACAATTATACTCATTATATAGGGTAAATGATAAACCTATTGGCTTCACGATGATTCTTCATCATTTTTCACATCATCAAGAATACTTTGAAACATCACTCCAGCTCATCAACAAAAATTTAATAAGATCAATAGAGTGTTGTTTAGAAATTTCAAAAAATCATTTCGTTTCTTCCGAATCAATCAGTGTCATTGATTAAGATATAAACATGAACACTCAATCGATTATGTTCTACCATTTTATTAGATTTTGAACAATCCAATAGCTAAGAAAATTTCATTAATGGAGTCAATCCTCTTCAGCGCTCTCTGAAATTGTCCAAGTTTCATTAGTAAGATTCTCAATTCTTTTGGCTTCTTTTACTTTTTTGTTTCTTACAGTCGAATCTCTATATTTGAGTTTCTCCTCTCTTTCTAATTTTTCTTATAGTTTCTACTAGTCTTCTAACCTTTGATTGTATTTGAACAAACGAAGTTGATGCTCTACATGCTGAATAATTAGAAGTAGATAGATACATCTTTGTAATTTTTCATTTATGAATTTTCTTGAATAATTTATATTTGGATTGTGGGGATTACACTCTGACAAGAAATATGTTTGATTTAATTAACAATAAAAATATCATAGCAAGAAAGAGTCAATAAGATCAGTCATTATGTCACCTAAGATTCTCAGTCAAAAAGAATACAATTAATCAATTTGCAAGCAAATCAACTATAAGTTCTGAAATGGGCTATAAATAATTTGCTTCAAAAAAATGAATAAATCTCAAATAGATACCATAATTCTATACCTAAGATTTCACAACAAAAAAGTTAAATTAGACCAACTAGCTACACAGTAAACCATCTACAAGCTGCTAACAACCATGAGAAATTCAACTTGAAAAAATAAAAAAGAAAAACAACCACCCAAAATCTTTCTTAGCTAGCAAGAGAAAAGGTTTAATATCCATTTCTATTGATCTTAGTGTTGTGCATAATCCGATGACTTAAACATTGTAAATTTTTTTTCTTTTAACAGTTTATTACAAAATATAAATACTCCCTCATAGTACTTTGGGAAAATTGTTTTAGTGGACATAAGGATGTTCAGCATAAATATGGTTGATGGGTCAGAAGATGATATGATACTGATTAAATTTGTTGCTCTGTGTAGAATTAGTTTATATGTAGCACCACTATACTATAGCTAAATAAGAGTATGTCCTTAAATTGGGCTGTTGTTTACTTTGGATTTCTTCGAATTTCTACTCAGTAGCTAAATAGATGTAATCAATTATATACTACTGCTCAATTTTAGTATCATCTTAACTCTTAGTTAAAATGTGATCCCATTTCATTATTTTTTTTCTATCCTTGTCTTATTTTTATTTAATTTTGATCGATTTGGTGTTTCTTGCGGCTGCATTATTGATTTGGTCAAATTTTATTTGGTTAATATGTGTTTTTCAATGTTAATGGGTTAACATCGAGATCTAAGAATGATGTTGGCATGCTTATGGCAAGTAAAAGTATCCAAATCAGCTAATTAAGAAAATATTTGGATCACTAATGCGGACTTTGGTCATAATTACTAAATAAAAGGGTGAGAGGTGTGGAAATCAAAGAAGGAACATCAAACAACTTTTTTCAACGTGGTGCAGACTTGATAGTTGACATTAAATGGGTATGGAACATTATAAAACTTCTGTCGATTTTTATATTCTTCTACTTAGATTGTAGTTTCTTCTGTGGTTCCTTACTTATAGGGGTGCTTGGTTGTAGGAAAGAGTATGTATATACATATGTATGTTTTTTCATTGTACCAAAAACAAAAAAATGATATGTCTATGCTTTGTGCTTAAGTAATTGAATATGTTGCATCAAACAAATTATCTTCGTTCTGATTCTTTAGAGGTACTTTATCCTGCCACTTTATATGCAGAAAATTAAGATCCACGCTCTTAAGATTGTGGTAATTGAGACCTGCACAAATATTTCCTATAAAAAGGTATGCTATCTACTTTTAAGTGTAGAGATTTTCTTTTGTTTTCACATAACATATATAATAAAACTCCTATTCAAGCTTTTAAAGGAATGTTCCATTAATTCTTGGTAAAAATAATTAAAATCATTCAGTCATATTCTAGATTGATCGCTTCCTTTTCAGTTGCTCTATCTAGATTTCTCCTTGATATTCTTTGTCATCTTCTACTTTATTTTTCTTTTTTAATTGCGATAAAAAAAATCAATTGATGGCAGTGAATGTCAACAAACCCTTATACCAACAATTTCACATCTTTACTGTTTGTTTTTTAGTACATTTCTATAGGTTAAAAAGCAATACCATCAATTTCAATGAAACAAAGAATTTATTTTCTTAATATTTATTCTTTTTCTTACCCTATAGTTGTTCATAGATTTTTGTTTTCATTTAATAATAAATTGTTATGTGTAACTGGAGATTTTTGTAAGCAATTGTAATTGATTACCTTAAAAAAAAGTTTTTTGCATTCAAATGGCTCTCGGTGTTTCTTCATGAACTCTATCAATGTTTCTTTTATAGTTGTAAAGGATGCTATTTGAATTCTTATCTTTTTATTTTTTTTATTAATTTTAACATTTCATTGGGTGATTTGATCTTTTTTTAAATGAAATATAGTAAAACTTGATCTTGATATATTAATGTTATGAATAGACAAATTACCAATAAAGAAATAATTTAGATTAGACCCTACAGACATTAACACCATCCTGAATAATTTTAATTACCAGTATTACTCCAACTGGTCTGCATCTTGGTGATACAAAACACATTTTTATTCAGGGTAAAATAGGAATCGCCAATGTTGGGCGTATACACGACTTTTAGCCATGCTTTGTCAATATTTATACCTTGTTTCAAAGTAACATACGCAAAATACGCCTAACTTTACTCATTTTATGTTTTGTAAGTAAAAGGACCAAAAGAATGGCCAAGTGTGGACGAATCAAGACAACCTCGCCGAGCAAAGCTCAAAGTGAGATAGTTGATCTAGGTACTGGCTATATCATCTATTTATTTAATCGTTCAGGTGATATATCAACTATTTATTTCATCTTTCATGGCACATATATATAATTCTTTATTTGTTTGTTTATGACTGTCTATTATGCTTTTCTCTCGGCGAATATACATACTTAATCATATGTAATATCGAATCTTTATGAAGTTTTTTTTAAGGTGAAATTTAGATAGCCAACCAACTCACTAAGCTATGAAGAGTTTAATGAGTTTACTTTTATCGCTATCATATGTGTTACATATTTTGTAGGACCTTCCTTAACTATCTCATGAAAAAATTGTTGCAGCTGATATCTCTTTTGAAGGAAAAGAGACAATAAATCAAACTGGAAAGGGTGTAGCAACAAATTTTTTAAATATTTGGATCTATAAAAGAATAGATATCTCATTGAAAGCTAATAGGTTGAAGGCATTGTAGAGAGTTGTTGCCATAACTGCTCTTATCAAGTTTTCTTGATGGTTACTACATAGAACTCAACACAGATTTGTAAGTTATTGGTATATCCTTTTCAATCGTTAAATTTTATTTATAGAGTTCCCATTAATTGCTTAGATACACATTACTTTTAATGTTTTGAGGCTTACAAAAATGACAAGTTTCTTTACATTTTCCTGAATTGAAGATCCCTTCCACCAAATTTAACTTTTTACGATACTGAGAATAGTATTTTTATTCATCCTTAAAATTGCATCATTTTTCATAGCTAATGTATAGACTTCTTGAATGTTTCTTCTCAATATAAAAAGTGAATACATGATGTTCTAATTGGTTTTCTAACTAATTCTTGTCAATATATATTATATAGTAGTTCACTTGTCCTTACATGGTCACGAACTTGCCATCTACAAGGATGAGGAACTTGCTGAAAGGAGGTTGAATGATATAATGATAAGTTATTATGGAGGTCTTTTAAGAGCTATTTACTTGAGATACTTGATATGAAATTTTATTCCTGAATAATTCTTTCACATTATACAGGTCAGTAGTAGAATATGATGCTTCAAAAAAGGCTCGAGTAAAAAGGGATAGATCAATACATTGCATCATAGTTTTATTGTTCCAAATCTTATTCTTGGACATGTCGTTCTAGATTTTCTCCATCCATATTTTGTCCTAATGAGGCCTAGCCATTGATATTGATTCTATTAGAGAAGATTTTAAAAAATCTTGTGAGATAAATCAATCCTATAGAAAGAGGGAATGGCGATTGAGGAGAACGCACAAGGCTTTGTGAATGATGTAATGAGATTATATATTGTCCAATATGATAGCTGATAGAAGTAAAGGGTCACTGTTGACACTCAATTTTTGCTCTCCAAACTTAAAATTAACACATTTAGGCTTCCTGTTCGTTAAATGGCACAAAATATAATTTTTCACATATATTTTGTAATTGTTGATAAATTATTGATAATCATCATTATTTTAAAAAAAAATTGTCAATTTATTGTCATATTTTAACTTTATATAATTTATTGATAATTATCCTGAATTTTATAAATTTTAGAATTTTTATCAATTTATTATTATTTTAATATTTTTACACAGTCATCTGCATACGTACGTAAATAACACTGCAATTCTTTTTTTATATATTATAATTTTAATTATTTATAGGGAAATACATTTTTAGAGATAATTATATTGTATTTACTGTTTGTATTTTTTAAAAGTTGACACTTGAAATAACGGGTTGAAATTTTAATCTGTTGTATAAATAATTTTTACTTGATGGTTAAAGGAATGAAAATCCATTGAACAATGACCCACGGTCTAAATCACGCATCAAGGGGACTAGAGAAATTTGATTTTTATTTTTCGGTAAAGAAAGGGGTCGTGTGGTGTCTCGCGTCTTGAGCCGGGGATCTATCGGAAACAGCCTTTCTACTTCTTCAGAGGTAGAGGTATGGACTGCGTACATCTTACCCCCCAGACCCCACTAGGTGGGAATACACTGGGTTTGTTGTTGTTGTTGTGGTGGTAAAGAAAGGGGTCAATATTTATCATTAATACAAGTTGGAGGGCCAATCGTCTATTACACACAAAAAATAGATACACCCACAAAAATCAGATTATTCACTCTCTAAAAAAAAAAGAATTTAACGCCTCTTTCTCTCTACCCTCTCCATCTTCATTGCCTTCTCCAACAGCCGCGACCACCGAATTTCGGTGGACCACCCAGCGATACCTCTCAAACTCTCTCTCTTTCCTCTTTCTCACTCTAAGAATAAACCGCCAACGGGCAAATCTCCATGCCAAGTCTTCCCCCGCGAAGACCAACAACAGTCATACGTTTCTCCTTCGTTCCCTATTTTTCGACCGCACCGTCCCATTCCAGCCTTAACCATCGCTGGCGACCCCTCTCCGCTGTCTTTTCTCCGGCTAACAGCCATCCAGAAACTGATGAAATCTCCCCCACTTTCAGCCACCAACCAACAACACTGTTAAATCGCCAGATCTAGCTCGAATACGGCCTTCTCGGTGAAATCTTATCATTTTTGTCCATCATTATTTTGTGTGTATGAGTAGATAGAATATGGATTGAACTTTTTGGTGAACTTTGATATTTTATTTTAAAATAAATTATTCTTGTTAGCATGTTGTTGTTGATGGTTTTATTAATTTCTCTAATTTTGTTTCTATTGAAATTAAGTTATTAGTTTGTTGTTTTTCTTCTTATCAAAATTGTTATTTTGTCTATGAATGTATTAACCACTATTTGGATTATTGTTGTACATCTTTATGTTGATTTTGGTCATTGTCACTTTATTTTTTATTTTTTTGTATCATTCCTATGTTAATGTTAAGAACATTTTATCTTTACTTTTTTGCACTTCTTATATGTTACTTTAAATTGCTCGTGAACAGTGATTTGGTATGCAATTGAAAGTTTGAACATTATTTTATTGAAAGTTTTTCATAGGTTTATTTATTACCAGTTGATAATATCTTGTTTCAATCTATGTTCTTGGTTATTTTGTCCATTGTTTATTCTTTGTCTTATATTTTTTTGCATTTAGAAACTAATATAAGGCCGATGAAGAAATTTTTGGTCAATTTTTTAGGCTTCCATAAATAAAAAAACAGATATTACGTGTACAAATACGTAATAAAATAAATAAATTCTGTGATGATGAAATCTTTATAATATTTAAAACTTTATCCGAGTCCACTTTTAACAAAAAAAATATATTTTTAAATACATATATGCACATATACTTTTTCAATTTATTTTGATAATTATTTATTTGTTACTAACATTTTTATTACAAGTGTTTACATAGGTTATTGGGAATACTTATCGGGAATAGCATTCAAAGAAACTTTAAATTGTGTGTTTATATTTTTTATATTCTTACACTTGTACAAATATTAATCATAGTAAAATCTTTATTTTGGGGACATTGGGTGAGGTTGTTACTTTACTTACATAATCTTAACCACACGTTTAGGCAAATTTAGGTCATTAATATTTATATTAAATTAATTTAGATATTTAATCAATTAATTTATACTTTTACATTAAAAGATATTGCATAATCTTTTTCTTTAAATAAATTTTTTTATTTAATCTTGTATTTTCTTTTCATACAATTTTGTTTATATATCCCCATATACTTTTATATATTTTTACAATAATATACGCATTATATCTAATACACATTTTTATATTTGTATTTACAAACATTGAATTTTTTCTTTTTCTCTCTTATTAGCTTAAGTCTGGCAGGGAATTACATTTGTGCATTTTGAAGGGTGCCTAATCCCTTTTCTTTGAAATAATTTAAATTCTTACTTGGAATCTAAATTGATTCATTAATTAAATAAAGTCATACTTGTTCATAGGGGTGGGCATGGTATGGTATATATTGACTACCAGATCAAAACCAAAAAAAATTTATATCGTGGTACAGATGTTATGGTATTTGGTAGGAATTTTAAATTATTTTGGTATTTGATACAGTATTTGGTATTTATGTAATAAATATCGAAATATCAATACGGCACCGAAGTTTTTTAATAACATACAAAACCCACATATATTATATTTAAGATTATTAAATATATTTATATATCATTCATTAGCCAATTGAACACAAAAATAGCTTTTATTCAAAAATAAATTTTTTGGGAAGCTTATTATTTAAGAGTACTATGTTTAAGTTTAAGTATTGTTGTTCAGAGTTTGCATCTCAAACTATTCAATCGTGATTGAACTGTTATTTTTGTGTAATTTATTAACAAAGATAGTTGTTAGCCTAACATGATTGAGACATTTTAAAAATTTAAAGTTATAGTTTTTTTATATGAATATATGTAATTAGAAATCAAATAAAGTATGGTTACCGAATTATCATACCGCAAAATACTGAAATCGAATTTAAAAATATTGAACCATACTGAACTATTTTTGTATGATAATGGTATTGTTCTTTTAGATATCGAAAATCAAAGTTGCCATACCGAAGTTTAAAATATCATACCGTACCGTACCATCCCCACCCCTACTTGTTAATAAATAAATAGATTTTCTATCTTTTCTTAAATGTTAGGTGGTGAATCTGTACATAATCAATGCTTTTAGAGTTCATAATATCATGCTTGTTTTGAATTAGGTAAAAATAGGGTATGACAGTTTGGCGACTCTGCTGGGACGCAAGGTTCTAACCACTACAAACTTGGATAAATATTTATGTTTTTTTACGTTTTTATTTATTTCATTCTATTTCTCTTTATTTATCATATTTATGTGGCATAAATTATTTATTTGCTATTATTTTATATTGATTATTTAATTGTTTATTATATAAATTGATGTTTCGTTCATTTTTTCTCCACTTCGGAAAACTAACACTCACACACATTGTACATGCGGATGTATATTGTACTTTTCCAAAATTCTTTCAAATCACCTTACTTTAGAGTGTTGGCTCATACGAGGAGTGAGTGGGAGTTTTACTGCCGTGGGATCAGGTGTCTCCTCATATAAGAAATTCAAGTCTGTGTCTACCTACTCTTAGTCAACATATATAGAGCAAAAACAACACATTTAAGTACATGCATATTAGTCTACTTTATCCAAATGTTCGTAGGGTTCACGACCCAAGTGATGCATTACCATAGTCTCTGTACATATTTAAAGATATTATGCTTATATGTTAGCTATTTAATCTAAATTGTTTATACTTTACTGGGAAGGTATAATCTAAATTTTGTTCTGCATGTTGGATTAGTTAAAAGATGCACATTAGCAACATCACTAATAGGTTTCTACTACGTTTTGACTTGACTCTTTTCCTAACAAGATACGTAGGTAACCCTGTATTTAGGTTCGGTCTCTTCATTATTTTGAAATAATTTCTATGGTGTTTAAAACTAGAGCAATTTTCTAAAATAGTTCAAAGACGCTCTCTAATAATTTTCACGAGCATAAATTTATAGCTCCTCAAATCCAAATCTCATTGACATTAGTGCCTACCCGGCCTATCTGCAAAACCTTACTCGATTTTTTGAGAATATTAGCTTCTTCTTTTAAATGTCATAAACTATTAAATTTATGGTGTATCGATCCTTACACTCAAAAGAGACGGTTCAACATTCTTTTAGTAAATAACAATCTTGGCAACTGCAGTAAAATAATGTCATAATTTCTTCAATGTATGGCCTTTTTAATCTTGTCAGCATACTGAAGAAATGTCAAAGCTTTACTCATACTTGAAATTCATCCTCGCGGTTGTATGATTAGAATAATTTTGATCCTAAAAGTAGTTCTTTCCTGATCATGTTTCCCTTCAAAATAATTTGAACCTGTCACGACCCGAACCAAGGCCTTGGCCATGATGAGCATCCTGAATCGTGAAGGCTCGAGAGCTCTTCTATTTGACAATTATGCGCATACTTCATCTACTATTGAAATGTAAAAAATTAATACGAAAACATGGTCATTCTCTTATTTCATTTAACAATATGAGTATGAATCCATAAACATTCAAAAATATCTAACATCAGTCTGCAAGATCTCTAACTATACGAAAACAATATCTATCTGAAAATCAGGACAAGGCCCCCGGTCGGACCATGAAATAAAATCAACTGACAATATTTCATAGAACATGGCCTTTCGGAATAAGGGAGACTCACCAACTGCAAACTTCTGACAAACTGATCGATTGCTTAGCGGAAACTCGGGACTGAGTCTCAGATCCTGAAAGATAGGGGGTCAATACAAATGTATTGGTACTGAGAGCAATCCAAAAATCAAAATTCATTTTTTATACAACATATATGAGAACATTTCATAAAAACATATCATCATAAGGAATTTGAAAACACATGGGCATAATTTGATATCTTTCAAAACACATTCTTCAAAATCCTGACTCTACTCGTTCTTCTCTTCTAAGCTAGATGATACACCCTACAATCTGTAATTCCATGGGCTAAATGGAACCCGCCCCTGACTTACAGCAAATCCCCCAACCCAAATTTGCTGCAAGGGTTGGAGTCTTAGTATCTCTACTATACCATAAGGTCGTCGCCAACGTACAATTCCTTTTTCAGTAAACATGAACCCGTGTTGGAAAATCATGATTTTGGCCAGTGAGTCATCTAACTCGTTCCTTATTTAGGTAACCATCTAACTCTATTAAGCCTAGTTTTAGACTCTTTGAAAAGTTATTTCTTTCTTAATATCTTCGGGCACATCAAAAATAGGGTATTGGCATACCCAGACTTGCAAGCCAAGTAACAATATCTCTACTGCCCTTATCTTATTACAAAAGGTATTGATTGACCACCAAACAATCCAATTATTAAATGAAAGTTCAACATTCAAAATATTTAAAAATCAATAATTTTATCTGAATGCTTTTACCTACGTTGGTTATCTTTTCTTTCAAATTAAAGACATTCTTATAGGAAAACATGATTATTTATAACACAAGTTGCACATTATAAGACCCCGCAAAATCCTAATCTCAACTCAGTCTTTTAAGTTTGCTAAGGGGTCCCAGACTTAGGAAATTCTAGCTAAGTATTTAGACTTAGTATTATTTCGGCCTTCATAAGTTGGAAACTCTATTTCATGACTCTTATGACCTTAAAGTATCAATTTTTAGATTGATTCATGATCAGGAATGTAAGTAGGTGTTCCCGAACGAGTTTTGGATTTTTTGGAACTCATTTAAACTATGTTTAGGAGTCCAAAACAATGTATCGATGCGATCTTGGTGCAGAACCTCGGCCATCGTGTCGATTAATATTTTTTCTTGGCTCCTAGTGGTAATTTCAAATGAACCAACGCAATGCATTAGCTATCGTGTCGATGCCAATGACAGGTGCGTTGTCCTGCGTGTCGACAGTCATGTTTTTCAGCAATTAAATAGCCACTTCCTCGGGGGTATTAGGGTCTTTTCCCCACCCCTATTGAGCCCTAAAATATGAGATTCAGCCTTAATTAAGCAAAATATACTTACTTTCTCTTAAATTTCTCAAGAACAAGAACCCTAGGTGATTTAATTTTAAGGCCAAGGCTTAATATTTCCACCATTGTTCCTCAGGAATTTAGCAACCAAGGTATGTAAAGTGTTCATCCAAGGGTTCTCTTCCACCCTTAGAGTTCAAGAACCCCTTTTAACTACAAGTTTATGAGTTTGATAAAGTTCATGGTTGAATCTGAATGTATTTATAATTACCATGTTAATGGGGTTTCTAGTCCATGATTTACTACAAGATCTATGTGGAATTGATTGATATGTGTGCATTATCATGCGAAACCATGTTCAAACCCTTAAAGTTGTAAATGTGGAATTGAACTATGATGTGTACATGTTGTTTTAGTCTCATGTGCATAGATTATTTCATTTTTTCCTTCAAGTGTTTGATGAATTGTTCATGAGAATTAAATAATGGAATTATATCATGTTAGTATATATTCAAGTTCATGTCATGCAAGTGTTTTGATAGAAAGTCCCTATGAATGAATGATGATCAAGTAGTTCTTTATCATTTTTCAATATTATGCCATGTCATATAATTTATGCTATCGAGTCTTGGAGGTATTTAATACCAGATAATTTAGCTATTTACCTAGATTCATGGTCAGTCACAAGACAGTATCAGTCATGTAACGATTGGTAGAATTTATTCTTTTAACATAATTCAGTAGTATTCCGTCAGTCCACGGGACCCAATGAACTTAGTTCAGTTTAGTTATACAGTTCAATCAAAAATAGTTTAGTCTAGCCTATAACAATCTAGAATTTAATCTAGAGTATATTAAGTTAGGAGTAGGATTCAGCACCGAGTGAACCCACAGATGGGGACTTACCTGCCAGTAGAATGCGTGATCCTTAGAAACAGTCCTTGTGTTCTAGAACTATGTATCCAATGTAGGTTAAGACATCAACCTGACAGTTTAGGGTTGATGAGGTGGTCTACATGCCAGTTGAGGGTACTACCATTCTCATTCAGAGCACCTACCAGATGTGGGTGACTTAGCTTGTGTTTACCCATGGCATGATACTGACACCCTTCCAGATGGGGTTACAGGTTGGACCCCAATAATTTTAGAGAGGGGCATGTCAGTTAGATGATTACTTCCCATAGTCTCAGTTTCAGTTTCAGTCTCAGTATAGAACTCAATTTCGTTCTAAAGAAAATCAAGACTGTTAGATACAGTCACTCATCTCAAAATGGAATTTAGTATAGTTTCAAAAAATCAAGACTATCAAATACAGTCACTCAGCTATCAGTAATTCAGTATCAGTAGGCTCATATATCAGTTAATTAATATTCAGATTCAGTAATCCAGTGTTATCACGATCTCAATTACAGTTTACATATTCGTTCATGTACTTTTATTCAGTTATACTCATGTTATTCAGTCAGTATTGTTCAAGCATATGAAACCATGTATTTCATCCTACCTCACTTTTCATACCAGTATATTCAAAGTACTAACGTATACCTTTCTTTTGTGCTATGATGTTTAATATTATAGGTTCTGATACATGGGCTCCCGATCATACTTAGCAGTTCAAATATTCAGTGGAAAGAGTAAGTGATGAGTCCTATTAGTTTGAGGACATGATGATTATTTCAGTAGTTCGGCTTATTTACATAGTTTAGAGTTAGTTGGGCACATGTCCCATCAACTTCATATTTCAGACAATAGAGACTTTTAAGACTAAAGTATTTTTCAGATAGATCATTCATTTTTGGTATTGTTATACCGTATTTAGTTTCATTATAGTATTGAAACTTATGGTATGTTTCCACCTAATTTTCATATATTTGTAGTATTACTATCAGTTATTGCAGCAGGTACCAGTCATGGGTAAGCTTGTGGTCCTTGGGGATTATGAGCACGTGTAACGTCCGGGGTACAGAATCGGTGCATTACAAACTTGGTATCAGACCCTAAGGTTCAACAGAGTCCTAGGAAGTCTGAAATCCGCATCTAGTAGAATCTTACGCATGGGTATGTAGCACTCCGCACTTATGGATAGGAGGCTATGAGGTATTTTAGGAAAAGTTCCCTTCTTTCAGTATTCACGTCGTTCAAGTGAGCATGAGCTCCAGTTAAACTCCCTTTCTAATCCAAATTTCTATTCCATTTATAAAACATGTCTCTAAAGAGGACTAAGGGAAGAGAAATGGGAGACTAGCTAGAACCCCAGCCCGTCCAGCCAGATCCTCTGGACAACTACGTCTCCCATGATAAATTCACAGAAACTTTCTCCACCCTATCTCATTCTGTGGTAGACCAGAATGAGCATCCAACTACTGTTACGTCCAACCTAGTGGCCAATACTGCTGCTTCCAGGAGTTAGGATTTTACCCGAATGAACCCTCTATCTTTTATTGGGTCTAAGTCAGATGAGGACCTTCAGGAGTTTCTTGATCAGGTTCAAATAGTTACAGATATCATGGGAGTGACTGCTATTGAGAGTTCTGAGATGGCTATATATTAGTTATAGGATGTGGCCCATTCATGGTTCAAATAGTGGAAAGCAGAAAGGGCCATAGATGTTGGGCTCATAGAATGGGTGGAGTTTGCCACTATTTTTCTGGATGGGTTCTTCCCATTAGAGTTGAGGGAAGTGAAGGTTTTGGAGATTATAAATCTGAAGTAGGGCAATATGATAGTGAAAGAGTAATCTCTCAAGTTTACTCAATTATCAAGATACGCTCCTTATATGGTAGCAAATAGCAGATCTAAGATGAGTAAGTATGTGTCTGGTGTATCTAATAGTGTGGTCAAGAAGTTTAGGACTACAATATTGATTACGTAGATGGACATATACAGTCTAATGGTCCATTCCCAGCAGATAGAGAGGTCTAAGAATAGGGATAAGAAGAGGGAGAACAAGAGAAAGAGAACAGGTAGTTTCAACTTCGCTCAGCCTAAGTCAAAAGATGGGAATCATTCTCAGTTTCGCTCAAAATCCTAAGCTCTAACTCCATCCTCAGCCAGTGCTTAAGTGCTAAAATTCAAAGAAGGCAATAGAGATAGGGTACCAGGTCTTAAACCCCAGGGTAGTGTCAGCAGTGCCCGAACCAATCCACTTTTTCAGAAATATGGCAGAAATCACCAGGGTATCTATAGAGCAGTCAGTGATGTATGTTTTGGTTGTGGCAAGCTAGGACACAGAGTTAGAGATTATCCCTAATTAGGCTCTCAGGGCCAGTATAACCAACCCTCAACTTAATTCGATTTCCCAAATCAGCAGGGTGTTGCTTCCATGCCACCAGTGGACGGCGCCTTAATAGACTCTACACTCTTCAGTACTGACAGGATCAAGAAAGTTCTCCTGATGTGGTCACTGGTATGTGGCAAGTTTTCCATTAATATGTGGATGATTTGCTAGATCTAGGAGATTCGTTGTCCTTTGTTACTCCATATATAGTCATTGATTTTGGAGTCATTCCCTAAATTTTAGTAGAGCCTTTCTCAATCTCTGCCTCGGTGGGTAAATCTATTATAGCCCACCGGATATACAGGAACTGTCCGATGATGATATCTCAGAATGTCACTTCAGCAGACTTAGTCAAATTAGAGATAACTGATTTTGATATCATTCTCGACATGGATTGGCTTTATTCCTGCTATGCTTCAGTCAATTGCAGAAATAGAATTGTCCAGTTTTAGTTTTTGAATGAGCCCATCCTAGAATAGTGGGGTAGTATTTCAGCACTTAGGGATCAACTTATTTCTTACCTTCAGGCGAGAAAAATAATATCTAAAGGGATGTGTCTACCATCTCGTTCGACTCCAGGACTCTAGTTTAGAAACCCTTAGTCTTGAATCAGTGTTAGTAGCATGTTAATTCCCAGATGTGTTTCCCAAAAATCTTCCTAGAGGTCCTGCTGTAAGGGAAATTGACTTTGGAATAGACCTTCTTACAGATTCTCAGCCCATATCTATTCTGCCATACAGAATCGCTCCCCCAAAACTCAGAATTAAAAGAGCAGTTAAAAGATCTCCTAGATAAGGAATTTATCAGACCCAGTGTGTCCCCGTGGGGTGCACTAGTTTTATTCATGCGTAATAAAGATGGTTCTCTCAGAATGTGTATTGACTACCGTTATCTAAATAAAGTCACGGTCAAGAAAAAGTATCCACTTCCCAAAATCGATGACTTATTTGACCAACTTCAGGGTGCCAGTTACTTTTATAAGATAGACCTCAGATCAAGCTATCATCAGTTTAGAGTCAGAGAATGTGACATCTCGAAGATAAATTTTAGAACTCAGTATGGTCACTTTGAATTCTTAGTCATGTTCTTTGGTCTTAACAATGCCCCAGCAGTCTTCATGGACTTGATCAACCATATGTTCAAGTTGTACTTGGACATATTCATCATAGTCTTCATAGATGACATTCTTGTCTACTCCCACAGTGAGTATGATTATGCAAACCATCTTAGAATAGTATTGTAAACTCTCAGAAACCATCAGCTATTCTCCAAATTAAGTAAATTTGAATTTTGGCTAAGGTCAATAGCCTTCCTTGGCCATATTACTTCTTATAATGGCATTAGAGTTGATCCCTAAAAGACCAAAGCAGTGAGAAACTAGCCTAGACCTATCTCTCCATCAGATATCAGTAGTTTCTTAGGCTTGGTTGGCTATTACCGACAGTTTGTTAAGGGATATTAAACTATAGCATCCCCTATGTCCAGATTGACTCAGAAGAAAGTCAAATTCCAATGGTTAGATTCTTGTGAAAAGAGTGTTCAGGAGTTCAACAGTCAACTCACTACAGCTTCAGTTTTGACCCTACCAGATGGTTCAGATAGGTTTGTAGTATATTATGATACCTCCAGAGTCGGTTTGGGGTGTGTTTTGATGCATAGAGGAAAGGTCATAGCCTACGCCTCTAGATAGCTTAAGCCTCATAAATGAACTATCCTACTTATGAACTTGAGTTGGCAGTAATAGTATTTTCCTTAAGGATTTTGAGGCACTATTTTTATGGTGTGTACGTTGATATGTTCACAGACTATAAGAGCCTGCAGTATGTGTTCTCTCAAAAAGACCTAAACCTCCGTTAGAGATGGTGGTTGGAGTTGTTAAAAGACTATGACATAGGTGTTCTGTATCTTCCAGGTAAAGACAATGCAGTGGATGATACTCTATATAGGATGTATATGGGTAGTATTGCTCATGTGGAAGATGGTAAGAAGAAATTAGCTTAGGAAATTCATCAGCTTGCCCGACTAGGTATTCGCTTAGTCAATTTGCCAGAAGGTAGTGTATGGGTACAGAGTAGATCAGAATTATCCCTAGTTTTTAGGTAAAGAAAAAGCAAGATAGGGATCCCAGTCTATCTAATTTAGAGGAATCAGTCAGAGATCAGAAGGTTGAGGCTTTCTCCCAAGGGGGAGATGGTGTGTTGTGCTGCCAGGGTCGGCTATTTATGCCAGGTGTAGATAATTTAAGACAAAAAATTCTTGCATAAGCGCATGGTGTGCACTATTGTATTCATCCAGAGGCCACTAAGATGTACCGTGATTCGCGGGAGATCTATTAGTGGAGTGGGATAAAAAGAGACATTGTAGAGTTTGTGGCTATGTGCTCAATATGTCAGCAGGTTTAGATCGAGAATCAGAAGATAAGTGGGTCCATGTAGGAGTTCAGTATTCCTACCTAGAAGTGGGAAGAAATGAACATAGACTTTGTGATGGGTTTGCCTCGTACCCGTCATCAACATGATTCAGTTTGGGTCATTGTAGATAAGATGACCAAATTAGCTCATTTCTTACCAATCTATACCTCTTATTTAGCGAGGATTATTCCAAACACTATATCAGCAAGTTGGTCTGATTGCATGGTGTTCATTGTCCATTATCTCAAATAGAGATACCCAGTTCACCTTTAATTTTTAGAAGGCATTCCAAAAGGGTCTTGGTACCTGAGTTAACCTCAGTACAGCCTTTCATACTAAGAAAGATGGTCAATAAGAAAGGGCCATTCAGACTTTAGAAGATATGTTGAGAGCATATGCAATAGAATTTAAAGGTAGTTGGAATGACTAATTTCCTTTGATTGAATTCGCATATAACAACAACTATCATTCCAGCATTCATATGGTTCTATTTGAGGAGCTTTGTGGGAGGAGGTGTAGATCTCCAATTTGTTTGTTTGAAATGGGTGAGGCCATTGTGGCAGAGCCTGACTTAGTATTGGATACCTTAGAGAAATTTTAGTTGATTAGGGAAAGGCTTAAGAGAACTCAGAGCCGACAAAAATCGTATGCAGAAAGGATCTTGAGTTCGAGATTCGTGATTTTATTTATTTGAAAATCTATCCTATGAATGGAGTGAAGAGGTTTGGCAAGAAAGGGAAACTCTATCCCCAATATGTTGATCCTTACTGAATTCTCAGCTGTTTCAGAAAGGTAGCTTATGAGCTTGAGTTTCCTTCAGACTTAGCTTCAGTGCATCTAGTGTTCCATGTTTCCTTTCTTAAGAAATGCATAGGTGACCCAGTAGTCGTAGTCCCTATAAAGGGCAAAAATATTCAGAATAGCCTCTCTTAAGAAGAGATTCCAGTCAAAATCCTTAATTATTAGATTCGCAGACTGAGGAACAAAGGAGTACCTCTAGTCAAAGTACTTTGGCAGAATCAGTCCATTGAGGGAGCTACTTGGGAAGCAGAAGCAGACATGCAGACCAAGTATCCTCACCTTTTCAGCGCAAACTCATGCTCAGCCCAAGGTAATAGATTTTCTTCGAATTTACTCAGTCTCATGTTCAGATATAGCTACCAACTTGGTATCAATTAATGTTGCGTACTCAGTCATGCATTCACGAATTAGTTCAGTCATCTACTCATGCATCAGAAAAGCATGTATAGTATATGAACCTATCATATCAGTAATACCAGTCATGAATTCATGAATCATATTCAGCTATGTACTCATGCATAAAATATGTATGTTTAGTATGATAATTTAGTATATCAGAAATTTCAGTTATGAAATCATGCTTTAGTTGTGCATGTCCAGTGTCTAAATCTAGTCTATTAGTATTCTCAATTTAATCAATCTCATTCGAGGATGAATGTTTCCAAGGGGGAGATATTGTAAGACCCCGCAAAATTCTAAGCTCAACTTAGTCTTTTAAGCTTGCTAAGGGGTCCTAGACTTATAAAATTCTAGCTAAGTATTCAGACTTAGTATTATTTCGGCCTTCGTAAGTTGGCAACTCTATTTCACGACTCTTTTGAACTTAAAATATCGATTTTAGATTGATTCATGATCAGGAATGTCAGTAGGTGTTCTCGAATAATTTCTAGATTTTTCAGACCTTGTTTAAACCACATTTGGGAATCAAAAATACTGTATCAATGCAATCTCGGCGCGGTGCCTTGGCCATCACATCGATCAATATTTTTTCTTCGCTCCCAGTGGCAATTTTCATTAAACCTACATGGACTCAATGCGGTGAGTTAGCTATCGCATCGATGCCAATGATGCGATGCGTCATCTTGCGCATCAACAGTCTGGTTTTTAGTAATTAAAAAGTCGCATCCTCAGGGGTATTAGGATCTTTTCCCAACTCCTATTCAGCCTAAAATATGAGATTCAGCCTTTATTGGGCAAAATAAACTTACTTTCTATCAAATTTTTCAAGAACAAGAACCCTAGGTAATTTAATTTTAAGGCCAAGGATTAATATTTCCACTAGTGTTCTTCAGGAATTTTGCTACCAAGGTATGTCAAGTGTTCATCCAAAGGTTCTCTTCCACCCTTGGAGTTCAACAACACCTTTTGACTACAAGTTTATGAGTTTGATAAAGTTCATGGTTAAATGTGAATGTGTTCACAATTACCATGTTAATGGGGTTTCTAGTTCATTTACTACAAGATCCATGTGGAATTGATTGATATGTGTGCATTATCATGAGAAACCATGTTCAAACCCTTGAAGTTGTAAATGTGGAATTGAACTATGATGTGTACATGTTGTTTTAGTGTCATATGCATAGATTATTTCCTTTAAGTGTTTGATGAATTGTTCTTGAGAATTAAATAATAAAATTATATCATGTTAACATGTATTCAAGTTCATGTCATGCAAGTGTTTTGATAGAAAGTCCCTATGAATGAATGATGATCAAGTAGTTCTTTATCATGTTTCAATATTGTGCCATGTCGGATAATTTATTCTATCGAGTTCTGGGGGAATTCAATACCCAAAAATTTAGTTGTTTATGATCGGTAAAATTCAATCAGTTAACAGAATTTAGTAGTATTCCTTCAGTCCATGGAACCCAGTGAACTCAATTCAGTTTGGTTATACAGTTCGATTTGAAATAGTTTAGTCCAGCCTAGAACAATCTAGAATCCAGTCTAGTGTCTATTCAGAGTGAACCCACAGATGGGGACTCACCTGCCAGTAGAGGGTGTGATCTTTAGAAACAGTCTTTGTGTTCTAGAACTATGTTGCCAGTGTAGGTTGATATATCAACCTGCCAGTTGAGGTTTTATGAGGTGATCTACCTGCCAGTTGAGGGTACTACTATTCTCGTTCAGAGAACCTACTAGATGAGGGTGGCTTAGCTTGTCTTTACTCATGGCACAGTACTGACACCCTTCCAGCTGGGGTTATAGGTTGAACCCCTATCAGTTCAGAGAAAGGCATGTCGGTTAGATGATTACTTCCCACAGTCTCAGTTTCAGTTCCAATCTCAGTATAGAACTTAGTTTAGTTCTATAGAAAATCAGGTCTTTCAAATACAATCACTCAGCTCAGAATGGAACACAGTATAGTTCTACAGAATCAAGACTGTCAAATACAGTCACTCAGCTATCAGTAATTCAGTATCAGTAGGTTTAGATATCAGTAAATCAGTATTCAGATTTGGTAATCTAGTGTTATCACGATCTCAGTTACAGTTTACGTATTCACGTATGTACTCTCATTCAGTTATACTCACATCATTCAGTCAGTATTGTTTAAGCATATGAACCCATATATTTCAGCCTACCTCATTTTCCATACTAGTACATTCAAAGTACTGATGCATACCTTTCTTTTGTGCTATGATATTTTATATCATAGGTTCTAACGTGCGGACTCTCGATTATGCTTAGCAATTCATATATTCAGCTAACAGAGTTGGTGGTGAGTTTTTTTAGTTCAAGGAATTGATGATTATTTCAATAGTTCAGCTTATTTCAATAGTTCAGAGTTAATTGTGGACTTGTCCCATCAACTCCATATTTCTAATGGTAGAGGCTTTTCAAATTAGAGTATTTTTCAGACAAATGTTTTATTTTTGATTATGTTATACCCTATTTAGTTTCATTATAGTATTAAACCTTATGCCTTGTTTTCCACCTAATTTTTGAATATTTGTAGTATTACTATTCAGGTATTGCAGCAGGTACCAGTCATGGGTTAGCTTATGGTCCTTCGGAATTATGAGCACCGTATAGCATCTAGGGTACAGACTCAGGGCATTACAAACTTGGTATCAGAGACTAAGTTTCAACAGAGGCCTAGGAAGTCTAAAATTTGCATCTAGTAGAATCTTTAGCATGGGTGTGTAGAGTGCCACACTTATGGACAAGAGGCTGGGAGGTATTTTAGGAAAAGCTCCCTTCTTTCAGTATTGTTATAGTGCAAGTGAGCAAAAAATTTCTCTTCTATTTATAGAATATGCCTCTAAAGAGAACTAAGAGAAGAGGAATAGGAGACCAGCCAGAAACCCAGCTCGTCCAGCCAGATCCTTTAGATGACCACATATCCCATGCTGAAGTCAGAGCAGTTTCACCACCCTACCTCATTCTGTAGAGCCCAGAATGAACATCCAGCTGCAGTTCTAACCAACCCAGGGGCCAATACTATTGCTGCCAAGATTCGAGATTTCACCCAAATGAACCCTCTATCTTTTACTTGGTTAAAGTCAGATGAGAACCCTCAGGAGTTTCTTGATCAGATGCAAAAAGTTACAGATATTATGGAAGTGACTACTGTTGAAATCATTTAATTGGCCACATATCAGTTACAGGATATGGCCTACTCATGGTTTAAATAGTGGAAAGTAGAAAGGGTCGCAGATGCAGGTCCCATAGAATGGAAGAAGTTTGCTACTACTTTTTTGGATGGGTTCTTCCCATTGGAGTTGACGAAAACGAAGGTTTTGGAGTTTATAAATCTAAAGGAGGGTAACATGATAGTTAAAGAGAATTCTCTCAAGTTTACTCAATTATCCAGATACGCTCTTCATGTGGTAGCAGATAGCGGATCTAAGATGAGTATGTATATGTCTGTCGTATCTAATAGTACGGTCAAAGAGTATAGGACCGCAATGTTGATTAAGAAGATGGACATATCCAGGCTCATAGTCTATGCTAAAAAGATAGAAGAGGTGAAGAATTGGAAGAAGGAGGGGGAGAACAAGAGAGCAATAAAGGTAGTTTCAACTTTGGTCATCCTAAGTTAAAGGGTGGGAATCGTTCTCAGTTTCACCCAAAATCCTTAGTTCCAGCTCTGTCCTCAGTCAGTGCTCCAGTGCCGAAATTTATAGATGGTAATAGAGATAGGGTACCAAGTCTTAAACCCAAGTATAGTGTCATCAGTGCCAGAACCAAGCCCTTTTGTCAAAAATATGGTAGAAACCACCAGGGTATCTGCAGAGCGGGCAACGATGTATGTTTCGATTGTGGAAAGATAGGATACAGAGTTAGAGTTTTTTCCCAATCAGTATTTCAAGATCAATATAACCATCCACCTGCTCAGTCCAATCGTCTGAATCAGCAGGGTGCTGCTTCTAGTGCCACCAGTGGGCTGCGTCCAAACAGACTCTATGCTCTTCAGTCCTAAAAAGATCAGCAAATTTCTTATGATGTGGTCACTGGTACGTTGCAAGTCTTCCATTTACATCTTTATGCTTTACTAGATCCAGGAGCTTCGTTTACCTTTGTTACTCCATATATAGCCATTGATTTTAGAGTCAATCCTAAAATTCTAGTAGAGCCTTTCTCAGTCTCTACCCTTGTGGGTAAATCTATCATAGCTCGGCGTGTATACAGGAACTGTCTGGTTATGATATCTTTGAAATTCACTTATACAGACTTAGTCGAATTAGAGATGACTGATTTTGATGCCATTCTCAACATGGATTGGCTTCATTCCTGTTATGTCGCAGTCGCCTGCAGAAACAAAATTGTCTAATTTCAATTTTTGAATGAGCCCATCCTAGAATGGAGAGGTAAAACTTTAGTACTTAGGGGTCAACTTATTCTTACCTTTGGGTGAGAAAAATAATATCTAAGGGATGTGTCTACCATCTCATTCGAGTCCAGGACTCTAGTTCAGAAACCCTTACTCATGAATCAGTATCAGTAGCATGTGAATTCCCAAATGTGTTTCCTAAAAATCTTCTCATAGTTCCTCTCGAAAGGGAAATTGACTTCGGAATAGACCTTCTTCCAGATACTCAACCCATATCTATTTTTCCATATAGAATAGTTCCAACAAAACTTAGAGAATTAAAAAAAACTGTTAAAAGATCTCCTAGATAAGGGATTTATCAGACCTAGTCTATCCTTGTGGGGTGCACCAGTTTTATTTGTGCATAAGAAAGACAGTTTTCTCAAAATATGTATTGACTATCATCAGCTAAATAAAGTCACGGTCAAGAATAAGTATCCACTTTCCAGAATAGATGACTTGTTTGACCAACTTTACGGTGTTAGTTACTTTTCTAATATAGACCTCAGATCAGGCTATCATCAGCTCAGAGTCAGAGACTATGACATCCCAAAGATAGTTTTCAGAACTCGGTATGGTCACTTCAAATTCTTAGTCATGTCCTTTGGTCTTACCAATGCCCTAGCAGCCTTCATGGACTTGATGAACCATGTGTTCAAGTAGTACTTGGATATGTTTGTTATAGTCTTCATAGATGTCATTCTTGTCTACTTCCACAGTGAGTATGATCATGTAGACCATCTCAGAATAGAATTGCAGACTCTCAAAAACTATTAGTTATTCGCTAAATTCAGTAAGTGCAAATTTTGGCTAAGGTTAGTACCCTTCCTTAAACATATCATTTCCGATGATGGCATTAGAGTTGATCCCTAAAATACTGAAGCTGTGATAAACTATCTTAAACCCATCTCTCAATCAGATATCAGGAGTTTCTTGGGCTTGTCTAGCTATTACCGATGCTTTTTTGAGTGATTTTCATCTATTACATCCCCTATGTCCAAATTGACTTAGAAGAAAGTCAAATTCCAGTGGTGAGATTCTAGAGAAAAGAGTTATCAAGAGTTGAAGAATCTACTTACTACAGCTTCAGTTTTGAGCCTACCAGATAGTTCAGATGGTTTTGTGGTATATGGTGATGCCTCCAGTGTCGGTTTGGGTTGTGTTTTTATGCATAGAGTTAAGGTCATACCCTACGTGTCTAGAGAGCTTAAACCCTATGAAAAGAACTATCCTACTCATGATCTTGAGTTTGCAGCAGTAGTATTTGCCTTAAATATTTGGAGGCATTATTTGTATGGTGTGCATGTTGATGTGTTCACAGACTATAAGAGCCTGCAGTATGTGTTCTCTCAGAAATCCTAAACCTCTGTCAGAGAAGGTGGTTGGAGTTGTTGAATGACTATAACATGAGCATCCTATATCATTTGGGTAAAGCCAATGCAGTGGTTGATGCTCTCAGTAGGATGTCTATGGGTAATATTGCTCATGTGGAGGATGGTAAGAAGAAATTAGCTTAGAAAGTTCATTATCTTTCCAGATTAGGTGTTGGCTTAGTCGATTCATTAGAAGGTAGTGTATGGGTGCAGAGTAGTTCAGAATCATCCCTAGTTTATAAGGTAAAGGAAAAGCAGGATAGGGATTCCAGTCTAGCTAAGTTAAAGGAATCAATCAAAGATCAGAAGATAGAGGTTTTCTTCCAAGGGGGAAATGGTGTGTTGCACTACCAGGGTCGGCTATGTATGCCAGGTGTAGGTGATTTATGACAGTGAATTTTTGCAGAAGTGCATGGTGCGCACTACTCTATTCATCTAGGGGCTACTAAGATGTATTGTGATTTGCGGGAGATCATTAGTGAAGTGGGATTTTGAGAGACATTGCATAGTTTGTGGTTAAGTGCTCAATATGTCAACGGGTTAAGATCGAGCATCAGAAGATAAGTGGGTCTATGCAGGAATTCAATATTCCTAGCTGGAAGAGGGATGAAGTGAAAATGGACTTTGTGATGGGTTTTCCTCGTACCCGTCATCTACATTATTCAATTTGGGTCATTGTAGACAGGATGACCAAATCAACTCATTTTCTACCAATCGATAGCTCTTATTGATCCGAGGATTATGCCAAACTCTACATCATGGAGTTGGTCAGATTGCATGGTGTTCCATTGCCCATTATCTTAGATAGAGGTACCTATTTCACCTATCATTTCTGAAAGGTATTTCAAAAGGGTCTTGGTACCTGAGTTCACCTTAGTACAGCCTTTTATCCTTAGACAGATGGTCAAGCAGGAAGGAACATTCAGACTTTAGAAGATATGCTGCGAGCGTGTGCGATAGAATTTAAAGGTAGTTGGGATGACCACTTGCCTTTGATTGAATTAGCATATAACAACAGTTATAATTGCATTCAGATGGCTCCGTTTGAGGCACTTTATAAGAAGAGGTGTAGATCTCCCATTGGATGGTTTGAAGTGGGTGAGGCCATAGTGATAGGGCCTGAGTTGGTATTTTATACCTTAGAGAAAGTTCAGTTGATCAGGGAAAGGCTTAAAACAACTCAGAGCCAACAGAAATCATATTCAAATGTATGTAGAAAGGATCTCGAGTTTGAGATTGGTGATTTTGTGTGTTTGAAAATCTCTCCAATGAAAAGAGTGAAGAGGTTTGGAAAGAAGTGGAGAATTAGTTACCGATATGTCAGTCCTTACCAAATTCTCAGCCGTTTTAGAAAAGTAGCTTACGAGCTTGAGTTTTCTTCAAAATTAGGTTCAGTGCATCCAGTGTTTCATGTTTCCTTGCTTAAGAAATACATAGATGACCCAGTTGTCGTAGTCCCTATAGATGGCATAGATATTCAGAACAGCCTCTCTTATGAAGATATTCCAGTCAAAATCCTTGATTATCAAATTCACAGACTGAGGAACAAAGAAGTACCTTTAGTGAAAGTACTTTGGCAAAATCAGTTCATTAAGGGAGCTATTTGAGAAGCAGAAGCAGACCAAGTATCTTCACCTTTTCTACGCAAAATCATGCTCAGCCCAAGGTAACAGATTTTCTTTGAATTTACTCAGTCTCATGTTCAGATTAGATACCAACTTAGAATAAATTAACGTAGCATACTCAGTCATGCATTCACGAATCAGTTCAGTCATTTACTCATGCATCAGACATGCATGTTTAGTAAATGAACTCAGCTTATCAGTAATCCCAGTCATGCATTCATGAACCATATTCAGCTATGTTCTCATGTTCAGTATAATAATTTAGTATATCAAAAATTTCAATCATGAAATCATGCTTCAGTTGTGTATGTCCATTGTCTAAATTCAGTCTATCGGTATTCTTAGTTTAATCATTCTTATTCAAGTACAAATGTTCCCAAGGGGGAGATATTGTAAGACCCCATAAAATCTTAAGCTCAACTTAGTCTTTTAAGCTTGCTAAGGGGTCCCAGATTTAGAATATTCAAGCTAAGTATTCAAACTTAGTATTTTTTTCGGCCTTCGTAAGTTGGCAACTCTATTTCACAACTTGTATGACCTTAAAGTATTGATCTTTAGATTTATTCATGATCAAGAATGTCAGTAGGTGTTCCCAGATGAGTTTTGAATTTTTTAGACCTTGTTTAAACCACGTTTTGGAATCCAAAAGAATGTATCGACGTGATCTCGGTGTGGCGCGGCGTCCATCGAGTCGATCAATACTTTACCTTGGCTTTTAATAGTAATTTCCAGTGAACCAATGTGGAATTAACGTGGTGTGTTCTCTATCACATCGATGCCAATGATGCGGTGCATCATTCTGCGGGTCAACAGTCCAGTATTCAGTAATTAAAAAGCCACGTCCTTTGGTATATTAGGGTCTTTTGCCCACCCCTATTCTACCCAAAAACATGAGATTCAACCTTCATTTAGCAAAACATACTTACTTTCTCTCTAATTGCTCAAGAACAAGAACCCTAGCTGATTTAATTTCAAGGCCAAGTCTCAATATTTCCACCATTGTTCTTCGGGAATTTAGCAACCAAGGTATGTCAAGTGTTGATCCAAGGGTCCCCTTCCACCCTTGGAGTTCAAGAACACTTTTTAACTACAAGTTTATGAGTTTGATGAATTTCATAATAGAATTTGAATGTGTTCATGATTACCATGTTGATGGGGTTTCTAGTTCATGATTTACTATAAGATCCATGTGGAATTGATTGATATGTGTGCATTATCATGTGAAACCATGTTGAAACTCTTGAGGTTGTAAATGTAGAATTGAGCTATGATGTGTCCATGTTGTTTTAGTGTCATGTTCATAGATTATGTTCTTCAAGTATTTGATTAGTTGTTTGTGAGAATTAAATAATGAAATTATATCATGTTAGCATGTATTCAAGTTTATGTGATGTAAGTGTTTTGATAGAATGTCCCTATGAATGAATGATGATCAAGTAGTTATTTATCATGTTTCAAAATTGTGTTATGTCATATGATTTATGCTATCGAGTCTTGGGGGTATTCAATACCCGACAATTTAGCTATTTACCTAGAGCCATGGTCAGTCACAGAATAGTATCAGTCATGTCACGATCGGTAGAATTCAATCAGTTAACAGAATTCAGTAGTATTCCGTCAGTCCATGGAACCCAGTGAACTCAGTTCAGTTTAGTTATATAGTATGATCAGAAATAGTTCAGTCCAGCCTCAAACAGTCTAGAATCTAGTCTGGTGTCTATTCAGTTGGGAGTAGGATTCTTCACCGAGTGAACCCATATATGAGGACTCACCTGCCAGTAGAGGGTGTTATCCATAGAAGCAGTCCTTGTGTTACAAAATTATGTAGCCAACGTAAGTTGAGACATCAACCATCCAGTTGAGGGTTGATGAGGTGATCTACCGGCCAGTTGAGGGTACCACCATTCTCATTCAGAGCACCTACCAGATGAGGGTGACTCAGCTTGTCTTTAATAAGGCATGGTATTGACACCCTTCCAGCTGGGGTTACAGGTTGGACTGCAATCAGTTCAGAAAGGGGCATGTTGGTTAGATGATTACTTCCCACAATCTCAGTCTCAGTTCCAGTCTCAGTATAGAACTCAGTTTAGTTATGCAGAAAATCAAGACTGTTAAACACAGTCACTCAGCTCAGAACGGAACTCAGTACTGTTTCATATAATCAAGACTGTCGAATACAATCACTCAGCTATCAATAATTCAGTATCAGTAGGCTTAGATATCAGTTAATCAGTATTCAGATTTGGTAATCCAGTGTTATCACGACCTCAGTTACAGTTTACATATTCACGCACATACTTTCATTTAGTTATACTCACGTCACTCAGTCAGTATTGTTCAAGCATAAGTACCCATGCATTTCAGCCAACCTTACTTTGCATACCAGTACATTTAAAGTACTGACGCATACCTTTATTTTATGCTATGATGTTTAATATCATAGGTTCAGACGCACGGTCTCCCGATCATACTTAGTTGTTCAGATATTCAGTTGAGAAAGTTAGTGGTGAGTCCTCTCAGTTCGAGGGCATGATGATTATTTCAATAGTTCAGCTTATTTCAGTAGTTCAAATTTAGTTGGGGACTTGTCCCATCAAATCTATATTTCAGACAGTAGAGGATTTTTAGACTAGAGTATTTTTCAGATAGATGTTTCAGTTTTGGTATTGTTATACTGTATTCAGTTTCATTACAGTATTGAACATTATGGCATGTTTTCCGCCTAATATCCACATATTTGCAGTATTGCTATTCAATTATTGCAGCAGGTACCAGTCATGGGTTAACATATGGTTCTTTGGGATTATGAGCACCATGTAGCGTCTGGGGTAAAGACTTGGGGCGTTACAAACATCCTCTCATTATCCCATAAAACAGTACAATTGTACATATCAATTCATCAACAGACTCAAGTCTTTAGCAATTTTCATAATCAATTTACAACATGTAAAAATCAAGGGATTTTCATAGTAAAAGAGGGAATTACATATCCCATGCTCTCATTTAACTCCACTATTTTTATATTACATGATCACACAAAAATAATTCAAGTTTTAAACACCACTTTATAATTTCTACAATACTTCATCAAATCATAGGGTTTTCAATACATGTTCTTCATGATCTTGAAACCTATTCCTTATGTATACATATATACTCATTAAATCAAGTTTATAAAATGGTAAATCCATGCCTATGAGGTTTAGGATAGTCCCATGTACCTTAGGTTTCTTAATTCGAAGAATTGAACCCGAACCTTGATTCATTTCTTGGGAATCTTGACCTCAGAAGTTGAACTTTTAGCCTTTGGAGGAGTGCTAGGGTTTTGTTTATGAGAAAAACTGATGAATTTAGGGCATATGATGCCCTATAGATGTTTTAATCTTTTGTTAATACGATTTGGGACTATGGGAAAAGTCTAAACTGCCCTTCGAAATTAAACTTTTCATCAAAATCCCATTTTCGGTACTCATCGCGATGTGCTAAAGGGCTCACTGCTATTTTCAACGTGACGCGGTGCATTCGTGTTGAGCTACTGGATTTTGAAAATTGTCCTTTTGGACTTCACCGTGACGCAGTGCAATCGCTGTGGGCTACTATTTCCAAAGTATAAACACATCCTAAACCCAGTCTAAAAATTCCAAAACCTTCCCAAGACATCCCCTCAACACACTTAAACATTAATTGACTCAAAAATCAATGCCTCGGGTTCGGGAAGATAAATTAAAAAAAATCATAGAAGTCAAAGGCTAAAAAAATTTGACTAAGTCTTTTCAACACTTAGGATATTTTTAGGTTGATAACCATCAATGCATTATACTAAGGGAGGTATAAAATTGAGAACACTACTGGGTGTTACATTATCCCCCGCTTGGTATTATTCATCCTGAATAATGGCTGGAAACACAGACAAGCCCGATTTGAAACATACTAAGGAAAAGGGTAAAGAGAGTAGTATACGATTTGTACCTTCAATGTCGTCCTTCATCGCCTTAAAGAGGGTTGGATATCTATTTTTCATGTCATCTCTTGACTCCTAAGTAGCTTTTTTAGCTTTTTGATTCTTCCACAACACCTTAATCGAAACTATTTCCTTACTCCTCAGCTTCTGAACTTAGCGATCCAAAATAGCAATGGGTTCTTCATTATATGACTAGGAGTCTGTCACATTGATCTTCTCTATCGGCAACACAAGAGAATGATCTCCAATGAACTTTTTAAACATAGACACATAGAATACTAGATGTACAAAAGCCAGACTTGCGGGCAAATTTAACTCATAGGCAACCCCACCTATCCTTTTCATAATCTGATATGGTCCTATATAACGAGGACTGAGCTTCCCTTCCTTTCCAAATCGCATGACTCCCTTCATAGAGGATACCTTTAGAAATACCCATTCATCGACCTCAAATTCTAAATCTCTCCTTCGAAAGTTGGCATAGGATTTTTGGTGACTCTGAGATATTTTAAGTCGTTCCCTAATGATCTTTACCTTCAAGGTGAGGCCCAAACAATAGGGTTTCACGCACTTCATACCATCCATTTGGTGACCTACACCTTCGCTCATAAAGTGCTTCAAATGTAGCCATCCAAATACTAGAATGGAAGCTATTATTGTAGGCGAATTCTATCAATGAAAAATGATCCTCCCAACTACCTTTGAAATTAGTCACACAAACCCTCAACATATCCGCAAGGGTCTGATGGTGCACTCTGCTTGCCCATCTATTTGAGGGTGGAAGGCAGTACTAAGGTTCACCTAGGTACCTAAGCCCTTCTGAAAAGACCGCTAAAACTCCAAAGAGAATTGTGTATCTTGGTCTGATATAATAGATACAGGAGCACCATGCAAATGGGCTATCTGTCGAATGTATAGCATAGAATAATCATCCCCTGAATAATTCATCCGCACCGGCAGGAAATGAGAGGACTTGGTCATTCTATCAAAAATTACCCAAATGGAGTCATATTGGTTCAAGGACTTTGGAAGTCCGATAATAAAGTCCATATTGTTCATCTACCACTTCCGCATAGGCAAGACTATCTAATGAGAAATACCACCTGGCCTCAAATGCTCAACCTTAACTTGTTGACAGTTCAAACACTTAGCCACAAATTTAGAAACATCTCTTTTCATATTATACCACCAGTAAATAGCCTTAAGGTCATGACATATTTTTGTAGAACCAGGGTGAGCCACATACCTAGAAGTATGAGCTTCATCAAGAATTCCTTCCTGTAATCTATTCACATTCGGTACACATAACCTGCCTTGATATCTCAAAATTCCATCACCTCCAATTTCAAACACCATTAAATTTTGTTGACCAACATCTTTCTTAATCTGCTCCTCAACCTGCTTCTCCTTAACTTCTGCCCATAAGGATGATTTATCTATCTCATGAACAATTAGCACTCCATCTTCAAAATCCATAAGTAGGACTCCCAAATTTGCAAGTCGGTGAATATCCTTCACCATTTCCCTCTTTCCATCCTCAACATAAGAAAGGTTGCCCATAGACAATCTTTAAAGGGCGTTGGCCACCACCTATGCCTTGCTCGGATAGTAACGAAAGCTCATATCACAATCTTTTAGTAATCCAACCACCACCTCGGTCAGACGTTTAGCTCTTTCTATGTGAAAGCATACTGTAAACTCTTATGGTCAGTAAATATATCAACATGCACCCCATATAGATAATGCCACTAAATCTTTAGCGCAAAAACCACCGCCGCCAATTCTAAATCATGGTTGGGGTAATTACTTTCACGCACCTTCAACTGCCTAGATGCATGAGCCACCACCTTACCATTATGTATGAACACACATCCAAGTCCCACTCGGGATGTATCATAATACACAATGAAACACTTTGTACCCTCCGAAAGGGTCAACACTGGTGCAGTAGCCAACTTGTCTTTCAGCTTCTCAAAGCCATTCTCACAAGAATCAGACCATAAGAATTTCAACTTTTTCTGAGTCAATCTAGTAAGTGGAGCTTCTGTGGATGAAAAACTCCCAACAAACCTTCTGTAATACTCTGCCAAACCCAAGAATCTCCGAATATTAGTTAGAGTAGTGGGTCTGGGTCATTTTTTCATCACCTCAACCTTTTAGGGGCCAACCTTGATCCCCTCACTAGAAATAACATGCCCCAGGAAAGCAATGGCACTAAGCTAGAATTCACACTTGGAAAACTTAGCATACAACTCGTGATCTCTAAGGGCCTGAAGAATGATTCTGAGGTGATTACCATGATCCTCCTCATTCATAAAATAAACCAAAATGTCATCAATGAAGACTATGATGAACAGATCTAGAAACTGATGGAACACCCTATTTATTACATCTATAAAGGCTGCAGGAGCATTAGTCAGTCACAAAGGATATGACTAAGAATTCATAATGGCCATATTGGGTCCAGAAAGCAATTTTGGGGATGTCAGCCTCCCTTACCTTCAACTGATGATACCCCAAACGGAGATCTATTTTTGAGAAATATTTGGCACCCTGGAACTGGTTAAAAAGATCATCAATTCTAGGAAGAGGGTATCTATTTTTAATATTGACCTTATTTATCTAGTGGTTGTCTATACACATATGGAGTGATCCATCTTTCTTACGCACAAAGAGTATTGGTGAACCCTAGAGAGAGACACTAGAACGTATAAAGCCTTTATCAAGAAGGTCTTTTAACTACTCCTTCAATTCTTTCAACTTTGTAGGATCCATTCTATATGGTGGAATAGAAATAAGACGGGTGTTCGGTAATAAATCAATGCCAAAATCTATCTCCCTTTCCGGTGGGATCCCGGGAAGGTCATCAGGAAAGACTTTTGGGAACTCATTAACTACGGGGATAGACTGGAGGGAAGGACTTTCAGCACGGGAATCTTTGACCCGAATAAGATGATACAAACAACCCTTAGATATAATTTTACGGGCTTTAAGATAAGATATGAATTTCCCCTAGGTGCTAAAGATTACCTCTCCCACTCTATCACTAGCGCATTTGGAAAAGAGAAGGTGACTTTTATGGTTCTATAGTCTACCATAGCATAACATGCATGAAGCCAGTCCATTCCCAGTATAGCATCAAAATAAATCATTTCTAGTTTAACAAGATCGTCCATAGTATCACAATGACATACGACACCACACAATTTCTATAAACTATCCTAGCCAGAAAACAATCACTGACAGGAGTGGAAACAGAGAAAGGTTCCTAAATATTTTTGGGCTCAAAACCAAAACTAGCTACCACGTAAGAAGTCACATAAGAAAAGGTAGATCCAGGATCAAGTAATACATACACATCATGGGAGAAAATCTATAACATACACATAACGACATCTGGCGAAGTCTCTACATCTTAATGGTTAGTCAGGGCATACAACTGGTTGCGACCACCTCCAGTAGTTGAAGTAGTACCCCTAGGTGGTGGTGGACCTGTGGAATTTGTCTAATACCTAGCACCAACAAAATTTCCTTTTTGTCGAGGGACAATCCCTCTTGATATGGCCCAGTCGGCTGCAGGCATAGCACATAAGACTAACAAACTGATACATAATCTCGGATGGTCTTTTCCATATTTTCACAGAGCAGGTATAATTGAAAAGTCTGAGCTACACTCCCTAAGACTGAGTGCCTTGCACTCTCAGCCCGCTATTAGACTGGAAATGAGGAAATCATTGATCAGCCGAAGGTTTGGGCACTAGGGCGCTAGTCGAAGACTGAGCATTTCTCTAAAAAAATTTTGTGTACCACCTCTCTTCTGACCTTCTACCCTGCAGCTAACTAGCATTATGATCTACGAACCTAGCCCTCTTAGCATGCCTTTCTTTCTCCTTTGCCTCAGCCAACCTCTTCTTCTCCTCTTCTACCTTCTGTATATGTACTGATAACCTAGAGAAATCCATGTCCTTATTCAACATTTCTCCCTTACATTCCAACACCAAATCATTCGAGAGGCCAAATGGAAACTTCGTTATGCGAGCACTCATATTGCCTACTAACTCATGAGCATAAAGAGACAGCTGAGTAAACTTCAATGCATACTGCTTAACACTCATCTTGCCTTGTTTCATATTCACAAATTCTTTAGAGTTTGCCTTTCTCAACTCCTGGGGGAAAGAAATAGTCCATAAAAGCTTCTACCAACTTACCCCACATAGAGGGTTCAACATCATCACCTTTCAAATCCACCCCTTACTATGCCACTAGTTAGCTATATCCTTCAACTGATAGGCTGCCAACTCAACCCCTTCAACCTTATTAGCATGCATAACCAAGAAATTTTTCTCTATTTCATGAATGAACCCTTGGGGGTCCTCCTCAACCTTTGTTCCAATAAACTTAGGTGGGTTCAGCCTCATAAATTGGCCAACCCAAGTAAGTTTAGATGAATTAAACACAGAACCCACATCTCAAAACCAGCGGGTCTGTGAGGCAACCAGTTGAGTGATTATATGGATGGACTATCAAAACTCAACATTCGACAGTTCCCTTTGAAGAGGCAGGGGATAGTTAACACTAGTTCATAGAGACCGAGGGGGGCTAGTTGGGGCTGGAGGAACTGTAGGTGTAACAACAAACTCTAGAGTATGAGCTTCATTACAGGTCTGCATCTCATGAGTAAGGTGGATATCCTTATCTTGGGAATTTTGTTCATTGGTTCTATGGGGAGGCATGATCAATCTTTAAAATATAGTAAATCTCTAATTAGAGAACATTTAGACTCTATAGCACGAACTAAATCATGAAATAAAGAGAGACATTCCTAAATGCCCAACAGCTTCCTACTTATAAGTCTGGTGTGCTACACATCCATAAATAGGACTCTACCCGATGTAATTTCGCAGACGCCCTGGGACCATGAACTATGCTTTAATACCAAGTTTGTCATGACCCGAACTAAGGCCCTAGCCACGACGAGCATCCCAAACTATGAAGGCCCGAGAGCTCTTCTATCTGGAATCATGTGTATACTTCATCTACTATAGAAATGGAAAAAATTAATACAAAAAGATGGTCACTCTCTTATTTTATCAAATAATATGAGTATAAATCTATAAACATTTGAAAACATCTAACATTATTCTGGGAGATCTCTAACAATACGAAAATAACATCTATCTGAAAACAGGAACAAGGCTCCTGGTCAAGCCATGAACTAAAATTAACTGACAATATTTCATAGGACAAGGCCTTCCAGAACAAGGAAGGATCACTAACTGCAAGCTTCTGACAAACCGATCTACTGCTTAGTGGGACTCCAGAACTAGGCCTCAGATCTTGAAAGATAGAGGGTCAATATAAATATATTGGTACGGAGAGAAATCCAAAAATCAAAATACAGTTTTTATACAACATATATGAGAGCATTTCATAAAAATGTATCATCATAAAGCATTTGAAAACACATGGGCATAATCTGATATCTTTCAAAACACATTCTTCAAAATCTTGACTCTACTCTTACAATAGGTATGCACGGATCTTAGAATTATGCACTACAAAGGGAGTGATATGTGGGTGTTAGCAATCAACATCAATTTAGTAAGTCAAATATTGGTAGGTTTGGTTATATATTTTGATGCTAGTCTTTCAACAAAACACTAAACTTTCACCCATTGATTCTTTCGAATACATAGTAGGTGTTTTTAACAATTGGTAACCACAGCATCAATCTATGCATCCCTATTTCTAGGATGGTAGCCATGGTATAGTAAACCTCACATTCACCTTTATGTCTAAGATAGTAAAAATTTAGCAAACTATACACACAATTGCCTATCATTGCTTTGGTCTACACATCCCTTTTTGAAGGATGATATGGATTCCTAAACTTCACCCAAAACCCTTCTTTCGAAGATGGCTTCAGGTTTTCTAGAGCATGGAACTTCCACGATCACAGTTGAATGACTTTTGTCGCGATCTCGGTTAACAAACCACGACCATGGTACCTGAGGCCTTTCTGCTGTATTTCTTCAGCTGTACTTTTCTTACTCCCTTTTTATAATTTTCATCTCCAATCTACATCTTTTGATCTCCTCAACTCTATGCCTGCAAAGAGTAGATGTTAGTGCTTTTTATCACAAAATATGTCTTATTCATTCATTCAAAACAAGGTAATGTGCACAAATGTTTAGTAAGAATGAGTGGTAAAATCATCACTCATCAAGTACCGCTATTTTATCTAAGTGATTCATTTTATCATGTGAGGATATATTTCATAACCTTGGTTACTTGAGGGAAATTATTTCCTTAAGGACACACTATAAATTTGATGGTTGTGAATCTTTCTGTTTCATCTCTTTTCTTAAAGTTTGTTTTACTATTTTTCCAGAAAATAATTTGAACTTCATATTGATAGTTCTTCAACTGTTTGAACTTGTGGTTGAAGTTTTTAAAACTTCATTTTGATAGTTCATAAGTTGTTTGAACTTGTATTGAAGTGCTTAACATTTGATAGTTTTATTTTCCAGAAAATAAATTGAATTTCTTTTTGTTGATATTCATAAGTTGGGTTGAATTTATTGTTAAAAGTTTAAAGTTATAAATAGAGAGTTTAAACTCCATTTGATTGTTTATATGATTATTTGAACATGTATTTGAAGTTTTTATTGAAAAATACAGATTTTACTAAATCCGAGAAAAACAACAATCTTAAGGAAATTAGAAAATATATTTTTTTGTGCTTGTTTGGTGAAAAGGAAAAAAATTATCACCGTTTATAAATTAAGTACTTAATATATATTGGGTCTGATTATGTGGAGACTAAAATATTTTTATTTCTACCTCCTCTGTTAGAAGAATATTAAAACTTCACCATGAAATTAGTATTGGAATTCGATTCAAAGAATATAAAAACTTCACTGATTCGATAAACTCTATATATTAGTTTCTGGAGTTTTAAATCTCTAGGTTTTACTCTGTTTGAATTTGATTTTGATTTGAAGTCATATAAAGTTCGTCAGGTTTCAAAGTTCATTCGATTGATGATTTGAAGATATAAAAGCTTCATCATTGACTAGAAATAAGTTGTTTAAAGATTAAAGTCTTTATTGTTGGTATCTGAAGTACGAAAGTGTATGTCAAAAATTGACAGGAAAATGATAAATGAAGCTAATCAACAAATTAATTCGATTGTGAATGATGTTGTCCCAACGGCAATGAATGTTGTATCATTAAGTCGTTTAGATATTGCACTAGCAATGAAAATGATGGAGAAACTGAAAAAATATTTTGGTGTAAACTTCAAAGAATTGCAGGAAATGATGTCATGCAAATATTCACAAATATAGATCCTCATATTTTAAAAAAAATATACTAACTGAAAATCAATTGTATGGTTTGAAAGATCTTGTGAGTCGTCCCAAGATAGAAAAGGATAATGAGTTAAATGAAAAATCATCAATGATGGTTGAAGATCTTATTAAGGATGATGCTCCAAATTCTATATATTAGAAAAGAAGGTTTTAACATGTTAGCTTATAGGTACTAAAACAAAATTTTAAGGTATTAAGGTCTATCAAATATTTTGCAAGATTACTTTATTTTGAAAAATTATGTTTTGTGTTTTAATGTTTGGACCTTATCAATAACTACAGAAAAGGTCCATCCATTTATGATTAATTACAAATTATACCCTCCATTGAAATATCTTGATTGCGCTGGCCCATTTAACTTTTTCATTTCCACATATACAATAACATAAGAAGTAGGACCCTCAGTCTTAAATGTCATATACTACTGTAGTTTCTTCCATACCTACCCATTTGAATAAGATCAAATTTAAAAAAAATTTACCCCATGATTCTCATTTGAATTTGAGCCGATAAATATTTGCTATCTTTAATAAACATTTAACTAATAAATGTCATTTTTTAATTAGGTATTAACACTAAAAATAAATATTTTCTTACTTTTTGTTTTAACATATTCAGAATATTTTTTAAATAATATCTTTATAATTAAGTAATTAAATAAAATGTTGAAATTAAATTTAATTTTTTAAATTTAATAAAGTTAATTTAGTAAAATAAATTTCTAATGAATATTTTCTTAAGATTTGTGTAAAGAAATATGTACCAAGTAAAACAAAATCGGAGAAAAACACCTAATAAAAGTTTATCTTGTGAGGAAAAACATAATTCACTATCACAAAACGTGAAATAATATATTATTTTTGTATACGGGAAAAACATTCCATTCAATATTTGATTAAATAGTATACTACACCTTTAAGTTACTGAGTATTGGTGCTAGCAATGTTAGTTGTGCTGCAGTGGATGGGGTTGCTTCACCCTTAATCAGAGGTCTTCAACCCTAGGTATGGAGAAAACTCTGTTGGGAGTATTGCCACCTTAACAGTTCCTGCAACGCGCGATCCAAATTAGTCGGAGCTTTAATATAGGCACCGGACATCGAATGGGAGACCAAAAAAAGAGATGTTAGAACTGATTTAGTTTTAATAGAAGTAACATAATAAGTTGTAGAATATAAAATTTGAATATTAATTACTCGTTGGCTTATACTCATCCTCATTGTCCCAGGCTCAAAACGAAATCATCCAAATACTAAAAAATTAATGATATTTAATAAGAAGGATAAAATAGACATAAAAAGATAAATTAACTCTTAATGCTTTAAATTAACTTGACGTCTTATGACATATGATATGTATGTTTCAGCTGATTCAACCGTAATTTTACTAAATATCAGTCCTAATTAATTATTATAAGTCATTTGTATTAAAAATTAATAATATTTAATAAAAAGGTAAAATAAATATAAAATAATAAATTAACTCTTGATGTTGTAAATAAAATTGACGTCTTATATGAAACCCACTTAAATTTTTTCACAAGTATTTTTATAGTAGTTTTGTTATACACTTCTAATTAGTTATTCTAACTCATTTAAGACATGTCTGCTTCGCTGCTTCAATCATGATTTTACTATTCACCCCTAATTAATTATTATGGTCATCTAAGTATTGTGCCACTTAAATTGAAATAGAAGAAAAAGTATTGTAAATCACAATAATTAAAGACTAAAATTATTTCAAAAATATAATTGACTTTCAACGCCGCAAAAGTTTGAATAAGGAGAGTAATATATATTATTTGAAAATTGCATAAAAAGTATTATAAATTACAATAGTTAACAACTTAAAGTATCTAAAAAATTAATTTGTTACATATTTCAAAAAAATATATAAAAAAAACTATAAACCAAAATAATTAGCAACTTAAAAAATTTAAAAAGTCAACTTGCCTGCATTGGCACAACTTCATTGGTCCTTTCCCTTGCCTTCATTTTTACCTCCATTTTAATTAGTTTATTTTATTTTTGTAATCTGCTAGATATCTTCAAAAAAACATAGAAAATTCTATAAATCACAATAATTAACAAGTTAAAAAAAATTAAAATATAAAATAGTTGGTTGACTCTTAAAATTATATTAGTGTCACCTAAATTGAAATAGAAGAAAAAGTTTTATAAATCACAATAATTAAGAACTTAAATTATTTTTAAAATATAATTGACTATCAATGCCACAAAAGTTTGAATAAGGAAAATAACGTATATTATTTAAAAATTACATAAAAAGTATTATAAATTACAATAGTTAACAACTTAAAATATTAAAAAAAAATTAATTTGTTATATATTTTTTAAAAATATTTAAAAAATTACTATAAATCAGAATAGTTAACAACTTAAAAATTTAAACGATATACGATATTTGGTTGACTTTTAAAGTTATATCAGTGCCATTTAAAAAAAATAGAAGAAAAGTATTAAAATCACAATAATTAAAAACTTAAATTATTTTTAAAATGTAATTGATTATCAATACCACAAAAGTTTTGACAAGGAGAGTAACGTTTATTATTTGAAAACTGCATAAAAATATCCTAAATTACAATAGTTAACAACTTAAAATGTCTGCCAAGTGATCATACATTTTTTACAATTTAGCATCTGATCGGTATCAAATTTCAAATTTTGAATTTTTTATTTTAAAATAATCTAAATATAATCAATGTTGGACCCGCGCTAACACGGGTCCTGCCCCCAGTAATAAGAAGATAAGAAGTCTTTTGGACAAGAGATAGAGCAAAACAAGAAACGTTCTAAGGCAAGTGCTACAATTAAAGTGATGTTGGCCACAAAGTTCTAAATAGTCAAGTTCTGAATAAGAACAAGAAAAGATATCAGATAAGTATGTTGGAATAACGAAAAAGATTGAAAATCTGTGTGTTATGATCACTGAGAGCAATCTGGTCAGATATACAAATGAATGTTGGTTTAATTCAGGAGCTTCTAGACATGTTTGTGCGAACAAAGAAGTTTTTGTTACTTATGATACCGCTGGTCCGAAAGAAGAGATCTTCATGAAAAATAATGCAATAGCCAAGGTTGAAGAAAGTAGGAAAATATTCCTAAAAATGAATTCCTTTAAGGTGTTGACTCTTAACAATGTTCTCCATGTTCCTACTATTAGGAAGAAATTAGTGTTGACGGCATTTCTCATTAAAAACAAATTGAAGTATGTGTTTGTTTTGGAGAAAAATGTAATAAGCAAGAATGAAACATATGTAGGAAAGGGCTACTTCAGTAAGGACCTTTTCAAACTTGACGTAATGGTTGTTGAAATAAAGAAAGTTGAGGCTTCTTCTTACTTGCTTGAGTCAAATGAATTGTGGCATGAACGTTTGGGACAAATCAATTACAAAACTTTTCGAAAACTGACTAACTTTGAAGTTTTGCCTAACATTGAGTGTAATAAATTAAAGTTTCAAATATGTGTGAAATCTAAGTATGCTATGTATCCGTATAAGTCTATTGAAAGAAATTTCATCACTTAGACTTAATCTATACAGATATTTGTGATATGAGGTCAACACCATCTCGTGATAGAAAATAATATTTTATAACTTTTATTGACGAGTGTAATAGATATTATTATATTTATTTTATAAATGGTAAATATAAAACAATAGACGCATTTAGGCAATATAAAATAGAAGTTTAAAATTTATTGGATAAAAATATCAAAACGATAAAAAAAGTGATAAAGGTGAAGAATATAAATCTCCTTTTACGGAGATATGTGTAGAAAATAGAATTGTCCATCAAACTACTGTCCTGTATTCACCTCAATCAAAAGGAATTGAGAAAAGGAAAAATCAAGCATTAAAGAAAATAATGAATACCTTACTCATAAATTTGGGTTTACTACAAAAACATGTAGGGAGAAGATATCCTTATAGCTAACCAAATACTTAATAGAGTGCCTCATAGTAAGATACATTCAATTCCATATGTAAAATGAAAAGAAAGGAAGCCCAACTTGAAATACTTCAAAGTGTGGGAGTGTCTAGCGAATGTCCAAGTTTTCTTTCCTAAAAGGGTAAAAATAAGACTTAAGACTATGGATTGAGCGTTTATTGGATATGCTAAAAGAAGTAAAGCATGTCGATTATTTTGTTCATAAATCCAAACATCCAGATATCAATGAAAATACGATAACTGAATTAAATAATATTAAGTTTTATGATCACATTTATCTATATACAACTGGACATGAGCAGTCTATTGGAGGATCAAGATGACCTTGAGAGGAACCAAATCAGAATGTACTTAATAATGATATACAAGGCATAGTACATGTCAAATAACGTCAACATCCTTTGGATCATACTTTATAACATTTTTTTATAAAATGATCCTCAAACGTTTAAAGAAGTGATGTTGTCTTTGGATGCTTTCTTTTGGAAATAGGAAGTCAATATTGAGATCGATTCAATCTTAAGTAACTATACTTAGAAGTTGGTTGATCTTCCTTCAGGAAATAAACCTTTAAGTTCTAAATAGATCTTCAAAAGGAAAATGAAAGTTGATAGCACTATTGAAAAATATAAGGCAAGACTTTTAGTGAATAGTTTCAGACAAAAAGAAGGCACTGATTATTTTGATACATACTCGTCCATAATAAGGATTACGTCTATTCAGATGTTGGTTGCTTTAGCAGTGGTATATGGTCTCGAAATCCATCCAATGGATGCTAAAACAATATTCCTAAATGGATAACTAGAGTAAGAAATTTACATGAAACAACCTGAGATTTTTGTGATTCCTGGTTGAGAAAAGAAAGTACGAAAACTTGTTAAGTCACTTTATCGACTAAAACAAGAACCCAAATAGCGGCATGCAAAGTTTGACCATATCATATTGGCACACAACTTCAAGATAAATGAAGGTGATAAATGTTTTTATATTAAAGACATTTCAAATCATAAGGTCATTATTTGTTGGTATAAGGATGATATGTTGATCATCAATAGAGACATTTCTAACATAAATACTCCGAAACAAATGCTTAAGAGCAAGTTTTATATGAAAGACCTTGGAGTTGCGGATGTGAACTTAGGAATAAGAATCCATAAAACTCCACAAGGGTTGGCGTTGTCACAGTCTCATTATATTAAAAAGGTACTTGAAAATTCAAGTATTTAGATTTTGGTATTGTCAAGACTCTATTAGACGTGAACTTTGCACTTCAAAAGAATGAAGGCGAAAGTGACTCATAGTCAGACTACACAAGAGTGCTAGGAAGTTTGATGTATATCAAGAATTGTACACGACCAGATATAGCACGTGCTATTAGTAAATTGAGTCGGTACATGAGTAATCCCAATCAAACTCATTAGATGACAATGAAAAGAGTTTTGGGGTATCTAAAACATTCTCAAGAATATGTTTTTTATTATAACAAATTCCCAGCAGTAATTGAAGGATATAGTGATGAAAATTGAATCACCGAATCGAATGAAGTAAAATTATGAGTGGGTATGTATTTACTTTAGGTGGAGGAGCATTCTCTTGGAAATTATCGAAACAGACATGTATTGCTCGCTCTACATTGGAACCTAAATTTATCGTGTTAGATAAAGACGTTGAAAAAGCTGAATGACTTTGAAATTTCATGGAAGATATTCCTTATTGACCCAAACCTTTGACCCAAGTATGTATACACTATGATAGTTAAGAAGTGATAGGTAGGGTAGGGAGAATAATGTACAACGATAAACTCATCATATAAGATGAAGACATAATACTATTAGACAACTACTCTCTAGTGAAATTATCACTGTTGACTATGTAAAGTCAAAGGATAATCTATCGGATCCACTTACAAAAGGCCTATCTAGAGAGAAAGTTGATAGATCATCAAAGAGAATGGGTTTACAGCCTTGGACAAGTCAGCATGACGGCAACTCTACCTAGATGATTGGAGATCCCAAGAGTTAGGTTCAAGGAGATCAAATAAAATTGTGACTAACCGTTCAACATTGTCAATATACTCAACTGGTTCTCATGATAAAGGCAATGTTAAGAGAACAAGGATAAGGCTTATGGTTTGAAGCTTTTTAATGGTTTTTAAGTTTGGCAGTTTTGACCAAATAGTTTGATCTATAGGATTAAATATTTACGAATCACCTATGTGAGGTTGAAGTGGAATCCTCTTCAAGGAGAATGTTACAAAAGTCCTATTCTATACGCTCTCATAAAATTGGGACCTGTTCATAGATGAAACGAACAAAAACCTAAGAACCATAAATGGTAAAAGGTTGGTTGTGTAACTTGTGTTATCTAGGTGCACATTAAAGTTCGACGATTCAAAGTTATCAAATCTACCAATTGGCTGAGTGCATCCGATGCATGCTCACTACAGAAAATTCAAAGGAAAATCCACTTATCTACTAGATGTAACTAGTCTTTGATTGTAAATCACACACTCGTCTATAAAATTTTTATAAAATAGTCATTCCCTATTCATGTGGGGGATTGTTAGGTTTTTAAGATGTATGAATAGAAAATGAATAAGTTTTTTTCTTGAAAGACACCAAGAGAACGGACGCAATTTGAATAAACACCTTTTTGGATTAGATGGTTATGACCTTTCTAGAGGATTGTAATTTTTTTTAAAAGTTTACACCTTTTTCCAAAGAGTTGCACCTTTATGAAGGGGTGCATCTTTCTAAACCATTATTTATCTTCATGAAGCAACACAATGATTGATACAGAATCAAAATACGAAAACTAATGATGATATGAAAAATTAAAGATAACCAATAAGATAGATAATTAGACATAAAAAAGAAGAAACTAAGAAGAAAAGAGGAATACCCTCAATTACAATCTAATCGAACACCTAATACCTACGGTGACAAAAAGGGAGATGAACACCCTCTAAACTAATGTTTCTAAACTAAAGTTCAACAAAAATTGTCCAATACTCTCACACAATGGAGTAGCATTCGTCAATACATTAATAATCAAGAAAAAAATTAAGATGATAAGATAGCATCTAAAGTATTTAAAATTTAGGCTAATTATTAAAATTTTAGGGACCAAAAGTGACCCAATTGAAAGAAAAGTCCCACTAGGGGCTGTTTTGATCCGCTCTTGAAATGCTAGAGTAGATCCAAAGCATCTTGGGCACAAGTCCTTTCCAAGGGACTTTCTAGACCCATTTTGCCTTCTATTGCCGCCTCCAACGATCCTTAGACTAATGTGAGTGCGATCATAAAAAAAAATTACACCCTCTTTATGCTAAGGAGGATTTGATAATGCTAAAATTACACCTCTCTTACTAGAGATTAAGTGGTCGTTGTCAAATATATAACTCAACTAGGTTGGGGTCGAATCCCATAGGGAATATGGTGCTAATTAAATTGTATGCAGATTAGTTGACTTTTAATTGTTTGTTTCCATAAAATAAATAAGGGGATTTGGTTCATCTCACAAATTAATGGTTTTAGTTTAACAAGATGAAATATGTGTAGTAGTATTCAAATTCAGATAAATAGCAAGTTAGGGTTATGTCCACCTTGCAGTTTTCAATACGTTCTAACTATGGGCTTTACAAATTCAGACATGCATCGTGCTTACAGAGAACGTATTGTATTTAATAACATAATCCTATTGTTTCTCAACCATCAAGGACTAATTCACTTTAATTCTCTCGAATTAAAAGCGTTTACCAAAAACAATACGAAATCTCCAAGTAGTTAATCCTGCTAAGGCATTAATTTATGAAATAGGGGTTGGTAATCCTATTTTCTTGTCATTACTCTCTTTTCAAACATCAACTTTTCTTTCGAACAAGTTGCATTTTAAGGCATATCCTCTATGTTTGCTACCACGAGAATTCAAGATAAGCAAAGAGAGTATGATATAAACAAGTCATGCATAATGAATTCAAAATTCAAAGTGATAGATTGTATACTACAAGGCTTCCATAACCCTAACTAATAAACATAGCTACTTGTGAATAAAATGAAAAGCATCATAAATATATTCATCATACCATAAACTAGAAGACAATCTTGGTGTGCGAATATTGAAAACAAGAGAGAAAAACGTTTCTCTCTCTCTCCTCAATCTAAGCCGCCACTCTCCTTTCAAAAAATAATACAGAATAATGAATAATGAATAAAAATTCAGCATTTAACCCTTTTAATCCTTTCTCTCATAATTGCCTTCTAAGTCCCTGAACTAATTATAAATGACAAACTAGTCTTGGACATATTTTCTAGGCACCACATTTGGTCTAAATTGCTATTCTCTCTTGTGTCATATGCCATTCCGCATTTCATACTCCCATAATGTCTTCATCTACCTCATTAATGCCTGAAATCATGCTAATCACATCGGTTAGCTCAATTACATAGAAGTAGAGTAAAAACATAAGAAAATAGGCACTTTGTTCTGTAAACATAGCTAAAATATGGATAAATTATGGTGCTTAGGCATATAAATACACCCAAGATCCGGATTCTTCAAGTACCTCCCACTTTGTGAATAATCCTTGGATCTTTTGAAGCTCCCGGGCTTGACTTCTAGTAAATTGCTTGGAGCTAAATCGGATTGTATCATTCTCTCCATATTGAGAAGAATTTTACCTCAAATTCAAGGGGTGACCATCTTCTATCAGGTCAAAGAGTGAAAGATTGTACACATTAAAGGTATTGTGCACATGATATTGCGGAGAAAGGTCAATCTTATAGACATTGTCGTTTATCCTTTCAAGCACTTGAAATGGACCATCACCTCGTGGCATTAATTTGTCTTTTCTTTGGGTTGGAAACCTATCCTTTTGGAGGTGCACCCACACCCAATCACCCAATTCAAGCAGAAGTCGCTTTCTTCCCTTGTTTACTCTTTTGACCATCTCTTGATTCTTCTTCTCAAGGCAAATTCTCACCTCCTCATGCAAATTTTTCATGGTTTCCGCCCTCTCATCTCCATCTAAGCTTACCACAACATCACTAGGCAAAGGAGTGAGATCTAAAGGGGTAAGGGGTTAAAACCATAAACACATTCAAGGGGAGTCATACTAATAGTCGAATAGATAACACGATTATAAACAAATTTGACTAGAAGTAGGTGGTCCTCCCAAGAGGACATTTTTCCTTTAACTAAGGTGCGCAACATAGAACCCAAGGATCTATTTACCACTTTTATTTTCCCATCCATTTGTGGGTGGCAAGATGTTGAGAAAAGCAATTTGGTGTCAATCCTAGCTTATAATAACTTCCAAAAGTGACTTAGGAATTTAGAGTACCTATCACTAACAATTGTCTAAGGAATTCCATGTATTTTGACAACATGTTCAATAAACAAAGAAGCCGCATTAGAAGCATCATCAATTTTATGACATGGAATAAAATGGACCATTTTTGATAACTTATCAACCATAACAAAAATGCAATCTTTACCCCTCCTTGCCCTAGGCAATCCCAAGACAAAATCCATAGATATGTCATGCCATAGGCATTGAGGAGTGGGTAGTGGGGTGTATAACCCTTGAGAGAGAAGGCAGGATTTTACAATTCTACAATCCATGCATTGGCCATAAATTTTTGCAACATCTTGATGGATCTTGGTCCAATAGAATTGTTTCTCTAGGATTCCAAGGGTTTTGTCAATTCCAAAGCGACCCATCATACCCTCTTCATGTGTCTCTCTTATAAGAAATTCTCTCCATAAGCTAGAGGGCACACACGACCTTCTTCTTTAAACAAAAAGCCATAAAACTTAGAGTAAGGCATAGAGGCACTATCCCTCTCCCACCTTATTGTAATGCCCCGAGTCTGTACCCCGGACGCTACACGGTACTCATAACTCGAATAACCACAAACTAACCCATGAATGGTACCTTCTGCAATAAATGAATAATAAAACTATAGTATGCCAAAATTAGGCGGAAAATATGCCATAAGGTTTAATACTGTAATAAAACTAAATATGATATAACAATACCAGAACTGAAACATCTTCCTGAAAAATACTCTAGTTTGAAAAACCCTCTAAACTGTATGAGATTTGGAGTTGATGGGATAAGTCCCCAACTAACTCTGAACTACTGAAATAATTGAAATGCTTAAGTAATAATCATGTCCTCAAACAATGAGGACTTACCACTAAATTTGACTACCGAAAATATGTAACTGCTAGGGATGATCGAGAGACCTTGCGTCTTAACCTAAGATATAAAACATCATAGCTCAAGAGAAAAGTATGCGTCAATACTTTAAATGTACTGGTATACTAAGTGAGGTAGGGTAAAATACATGGGTTCATATACATGAACAATACTAATTGAATGACATAAATATAACTGAATGAGAGTACGTGTATGAATACATATACTATAATTAAGATCGTGATAACACTAGATACTGAATTCTGAATTACTAATTTACAGATATCTAAGTTTACTGATAATGTGTAACTGATAACTGGGTGACTGTATTTGACAGTCTTGATTCTGTAGAACTATACTAAGTTATGTACTAAACTGAGTGACTGTATCTGATAATCCTAAATTTGTAGAATTAAATTGAGTTCTATACTGAGATTGGAACTGAAACTGAGACTGTGGAAGGTAATCATCTAACTGACATACACCTTTTCTAAATAGATAAGGGTCCAACCTGGAACCCTAGTTTGAAGGGTGTCAATACCGTGCCACGGGTAAATATAAGCTGTGAATTAACCCTCTCTGATTGAAAGCTCTTTCGTCAACCCTCTTAGTAGGAAAAACTCATATGAGATATATCAACCCTCATAATATCTGGCAGGAAGATATCTCAACCTACGTTGGCTACATAGCTCTATAACACAGGGATTTTTACTAAAAGTCAAACCCTCTATTGGCAGGAATGCCTCCATCCCTGGGCTAGCTCGATGCTGAATCCTATTCCCAACTAAATAGATACTGAACTGATTTTCCTAGTTCATACTAGGCTTGACTAAACTGTTACTAAGTTTACTGAGTTCCATTGACTGATGAAATACTACTGAATTTTATTAGCTGACTGAGTTTACTGAGGTCTGAACTGAATGCTGAACTAGACTGGACATGATACTGAGTCTACTGAATTTTCCTGAGTCCTATAACTGACTAAGATTACTACTGATTGTAACATGACTGAATCCGACCGATCGAGGCATTACTGAGATTATTCTATAACTAACAATGGCTCTAGGTAAACAACTAAGTTGTCAGGTATTAAATACCCCCAGGACTCGATAGCATAAAAAGTAAAGCATCACATGATCTTGCATAGTATAAAAATGCACACTTGTTCATAATGTACCTATAGAGGTATTTTATCAAACACTTGGAGGGCATAATATATGCACAGTATACTAAACAATACATGACATCATGATTCAATTCCAATTTCACAATTTCAAGGGTTTAATCAAGGACTCACATAAATCTACACATATAATAATCAATTCCACATGAAACGTGTAATAAATCATGAAATAGAAACCTAATTCAAATAATAATCATGAATACACATAAATTCTAATCATGGAAATCATGAAATCAAACTACTTAAGATTTAAAAAAAGTTTCTTGGACTTCAAGGAACCTTTGGATGAACCCTTCACATACGTTGGTTGCTAAATTCTTGAAGATTAATGGTGGAATCTTGAGCCTTGAATTTGAAATTCAATCACCTAGGATTTTTGTTCTTGAGCAATTTGTGAAATAATATGTGTATGTTGTAAATAGAAGGCTAATTTTATGTTTTTGGGCTGAAGGACTTGGGAAAAGACCTAAAAATCCCTAGGACGCATATTTTTAATAATTAAAAATTAAACTATTGACGTGCAGATCGACACGCTGCGTCATTGACATCAATACGATGGCCAACGCATTGAGTCGAGTCTACGTCGGTTCACTAGAATTTTAACTGAACTGAGAGGAAAATTATTTACCGAAGCGAAGGATGATGCGACGCGTCGATATTGCATGGACTCACTATTTTAGTCACTCGAACATGGTCTAAACGAGGTCTGAAAAATCTGAAACTTGTCCGAAAACACCTACTGACATTTCTGATTATGAATCAACCTAAAGATCAATATTTTAAGGTCATAACAGTCGTAAAATAGAGTTACCAACTTACAAAGGCCAAAATAATTCTAAGTCTGAATACATAGCTAGAATTTTCTAAGTCTAGGACCCCTTAGCAAGATTAAAAGACTAAGTTGAGCTTAGTATTTTTGCGGGGTCTTACTCTTCCCCTACCCCATGTCTCACAATCTTGATATATTTAAGAAAATTTAGACTCCTCGGGGTACATTGTCTTTAGACTCTCAAATCCCATCAATTTAGAAGACAATGTAGAGATAAGTACATGTTTCCTAGATAATGAATCGGATACCATATTTTCCTTTCCCTTTTTGTATTGAATTACATAAGTAAAAGTCTTTAGGAAAGCAATCTACTTGGCATGTCTTTTATTGAGTTTATCTTGTGCCCGAGATGTTTCAAGGATTTATGATCGGTTTGAATCACAAACTCCTTGGGCCACAAATAATGTTGCCAATTACCCAAGGCTTTAATCAAGGCGTATAACTCTAGATCATATGTGGAATATCTTAGAGTTGCGCTCTTGAGATTTTCACTAAAATAGGCAATAGGTTTATGATCTTGCATTAAGACAGCACCTATTCCTACATTACTTGCATCATATTCAATCTCAAACATCTTATAAAAATTGGGTAATTGCAATAAGGGGGCGGAGCTAAGCATAGCCTTCAAAGCTTTAAATTCATTGGCTTGCTCATCTCCCTATTTAAAAGGTTTATCCTTATAGATCACTTAGGTCAAGGGAGCGGAGATGTCACTAAATCCTTTGAAAAATTGCCTATAAATACTAGACAACCTATGGAAGATTCTTACATCACCAATGGATTTCAGAGTTGGCCAATTCTTGATGGCTATATCTTAGATTCACCGTATCAACTCCTCTTGAGCTCACAACAAATCCCAAGAAAAAAACTTCATTCACACCAAAAGAACATATTTTTAAGATTAGCATACGACTTTTCTTTTCTAAGCACTTCAAAAACATTTTCAAATGTAAGACATGTTCTTCAAGGGATTTTCTGTAAACTAGAAAATTATTGAAGTATACCATAACAAACTTCCCTATGAATGGTTTCATCACATGGTTCACCGACCGCATAAAGGTACTAGGTGTATTGGTGAGGCCAAAAGGAATGACCAACCAATCATAAAGACCAAACTTGGTCTGGAATGCAATATTCCAATCATCACCCGATTGCATCCAGATTTGGTGGTACCTAATCCTAAGATCTATTTTAGAAAATACACAAGAACCATTCAAATCATCAATCATATCATCCGAACGGGGAATTGGGTGGTGATACTTTACCATTATACTATTGATGGCTCGGCAATCAACAAACATGTGCCATGTTCCATCTTTCTTTGGCAATAGCAACATTGTAACCACACATAGACTCATGCTCTCTTTGATGTATCCCTTATTAAGGAGTTCATCAACTTGCCTTTGGATCTCTTTTGTGTCATTTGTATTACTTTAGTAGGCCAATTTGTTGGGTAATTAGGAACTTGACACAACTCAATTTGATCTTTAATTCCCTGAATTAGAGGTAATCTTTGGGAAAGTTCCTTTAGGAACACATCTTCATAGTCCTGCAAAACAAGTGATGTAGAATGGGGAATAAGATAAGAAGAGTGGTAAGCATGAAAAGCATGGGCTAGGAGGAACATAGGTATTTTTTTCATCATGATCTTTGAAAAGATCTTTATTCCTAGATAATACCACCATGGGACTCTTCCTTTTCAACCTCTCTTCTACATCCCTCTCCTCAATTTAGTCTTTCTTCTCACCTTGTTTTATACCTTTTTATTTTAATTTTCTTAATTTTGGTGACCCTCTTTTACTTGACATGGTGAAAGTGGATGGAAAGTGAATTTCTGACCATTTAACTCAAAAGAGTACCGATTGGTCCTCCCATTATACTTGCTTGAATGATCATATTGCCATGGTTTCCCAATAAAGAGATGACAAGCTTGCATAGGTATCACATCACAATGTACCTTATCATGATAATTCCCGACTTTAAACCGAATAACCACTTGCCTAGTCACCTTTAACTTACCACAATTATTTAAGCATTGAAGCTTGTATGATGTGGCATGTTTGGTTGTGGGCAACTTCAAGAAATCAACCAAAGTAGCACTAGCCACATTAGCATAACTTCCACTATCAATGATTAAAGAGCACATATTTTTCTTTATAAGACATTTAGTATGAAATAGATTCTCCCTTTGACTAGGTCGCCTTAGTAATCATTGCATGCCTCACAATAAAATTTGAAACCTCATACTCTCAATCTTGAGGCCAAGCATCTTCATTATCCTTCTCTACTTACTCAGCTTCTTGGGACCCCTCTTAATCATGGGCTTTTTCATCATTCTCATCTTTTAATCCCACCTCTTCTCCAAGGTAATACAATTTTATTTTACTAAGTATCAGATTTCTCTGGTTGGGAAATTCACTTGCCTTATGTCCCCACCTTTGACATTTAAAACATTGAAAACCTTTAGGATTGGGAGTAGGATATTTGTTACCTTCATTTCTTGGTAGGTACTTTGGAGTGGTCTTCTCTACGGGCTTTTTTTCATTGGACTTATAGTCCTTGTTCTTGTTCCATACCAATAATGAATGTGCTACCTCTTTATTTTTACTCCAAGTGTTGGTAGATGAGTACCTTTTTGGTTTATAAGTTGCTCTTTCTTTGATATTGTAATACCCCATACTTCTACCTAGTTTTAAAATCATCCAAAAAATGTTAAATACTTTATTTAAAGGATGAATCCACTTTTATATACATGGAATTTTCAATATTTTGACTTTTATGTGTGGGAAATTGAATAAGCTTTCCATCGATATCAAATTTGCCTAAATTTGGTATCCGGGTAGAAAGTTAAGACCAAAATATAAAAAGCAGTTTGAACCACCCAGGTGATATGGAAAGGGTCGACGGACCATCGATCTAGCAACGGGCCATCGTCCAGACCGTTGCAGCGGAGGCAGTGAGTTGATCTTCTGTCCAGGCGTGATGAAATGGCTGATGGACCATCGAGCTAGTGACGGACCATCGCCCAAACTACTGCAACCAAGGCAGAAAGATCACATTCTAGCCTAGTACGAAGAGAAGATCGATGGTCCATCGAGCCAGTGACGAACCATTGCCAAAGCTATCGCAGATCTCCTTCAACAATTTAAAGCTATTTTTCTAAGGGTGTTTGGGTCTTTTCCACCCTTTTTAACACCTAATTATACCATACCAGGGCTCATAACATTATTATTCATCTACAACACCAAATTAAGGTTTCTCTCAAAGATCAATCCCCAAGGACAAGATCCCAACCTTTCTTCAAGAAACTAAGAGGTTCAAGTTCTTTAAGTCCAAGAACTTCAACAAACTCACAATCAAGGTATGTCAAGTGTTGATTCATGGGTCCCTTTCACCCATGAATCTCAAGAATCTCTTTTTAAATTCCAAAGATTGTGTATTTATGAATGTTCATAATTTAGTTGAATTGAAATTCATGTCCATGTTGTTGTTGGGTTTTGATTCATGTTTTAAATTACATGTTCCAATGATTGATCCTAGTATGTGATGATTTGCATAATATTAATGATAAACACTTCAAATTGCAAATTTATTTATGCAACCATGATAATAAGATGCATTGATGATGGTATAACCAAAGTATGCTCCCCATATGTTTGATTAAATGCCTATGTGAAGGAAAAAGTGCCATTATAGTATGATAGTATGAAATCACCATTCATGTACAAGTTAATGCATGTCAAGTGTTTGATGAAATGTCTTAGTCAATGAATTATGAATATATGTGTATCCATTACTGTGCTTTCGAACTAGTGCCATGAATTACTTTTATACTATTGAGTCCTAGGGGTATTTATACACGACAATTTAACTATGTGCCTAGATCCAGTGTCAGTTTCATAATAATCTCAGTCACGCCATGATCAATAGAATTCATTCAGTTACATGACTCAGGAAAACTCAGTAATCTCATGAACTCAGTCAGTTAACAGGATTCAGTAACATTTTGTCAATCCATGGAACTCAATGAACTCAGTCCAGTTTGTTTCAGTATAATCAGTTCAGTGTCTACTTAGTTGGGAGTAGGATTCAGCACCGAGCGAACCCAAGAACGAGGGAATACACTAATAATAGAGGGTGTGACCCTTGGAAGCAATCCTTGCATTCCAAAACTATATAGCCAACATAGGTTGAGACATCAACACTATCAGTTGAGGGTTGATGAAGTGGATCAACATTGCCAGATAAGGGTCACTCTCAACATGTCTTTACCAGTAGCGTGTATTGACATTATTCCAATTAGGGTTACAGATTGGACCTCAACTCAGCTATAATATCTTATTAGAGGCATGTCGGTTAGATGACTATCTTCCGCAGTCTCAGTCTCAGTCTCAGTAAAAGAACTCAAATAGTTCTTCAAATTTAGGACTGTCAGATATAGTCACACAGTTCAGCACGGAACTCATCTAGTTCCATTAGAATCAGGACTTTCAAACACAGTCACTTAGTTAATATGAAACTCATGTTATCATTATTCAGATTCACTATTATGATGACTTCAGTTACAATTCACGTATTCATGCATGTATCCTCATGTAGTCATGTTCATAGTTATATCCATCAATTATAGTTCATGCATATGAACCTTTGCATTCAGCTTACCTCACTTGCATACCAGTACATTCTCACATACTGACACATGTTTTTCTTTTGCACAATGGTGTTTTATACCATAGATTCAGAAGCAGGAACTCTAGTGCATCATTAGTAGATCAGTTGTTCAGCAGACAGACTAGCATTGAGTCCTTATCATTCGAGGATATTATTATTTGACTATTTCATTTTTTAGTACTTATTTTATTTCAGTAGTTATAGTTAGTTGGGGACACGTCCCATCAACTCCTTATTTAAATAATTTAGAGGCTTTTAGACTAGCATGTTCAGACACTTATGTCAGTTGCTTTGGTATTGATATACCATATCTCCAGATGTTATATTTTAATAGATTTTTGAACCTTATGACTTTTCAGCCTTTTATTCTGCATTTATATAATATATTATGCAGTGCTCAGTTACAGGTACTAGAAAAGGGTTAGCTTGTGGTCCTTTGAAATCATAAGCACCGTGTAGCATTCGGGTTCAGAATCTGGAGCATTACAAACATGGTATTAGAGCCTAAGACTCAACAGTGTTGTAGGAAGTCTGAAAGATGCATCCGGTAGAGTCTTGTGCATCAGTGTGTTACGCGTCACACTTATGGATAAAAGGCTATGAGATATTTTAGAAACGATTTTCCTTATTTTAGTATTCATATCAAGCGAGTGAACATGAGTCAAGTTAAACTCTCAGTCTAATCCATTTCTTTCTATCATTTATAGAACATGCCTCCCAAAAGAAGAAATAGAAATCATCCAACCCCTCAGCCCGTCCAAGCAGACCCCTTGGACAAACATGTTTCTCATACAGAGTTTAGAGCTGCATATACTACTCTTGCTAACTCAGTTACTGCTCAGAATAAATGGATAGTTGTTATTCCAGCCAACCCAGTGGACAATACTACTGCAGCTAGGATTTGAGACTTCACCCGAATAAATCCTCCATCCTTTTTAGGGTCTAAGTTAGATGAGGACCCTCAGTAATTCCTTGATGAGGTTCAGAAGGTAACGATTCTCATGGGAGTTACTGCTAGTGAGAGTGCTGATTTAGCTACATATTTGTTATAGGATATGGCTCACACTTGCTTTAAATATTGAAAAGTAGAGAAGGCTATAGGTGCATGGCCTATTGAGTGGGAGGAGTTTTCCACTGCCTTTCTTGATAGATTATTCCCCCTAGAGCTGAGGGAGGCTAAGGTGTTAGAATTTACCAACCTCAGTAAAGGCAATATGACAGTGAAAGAGTATTCTCTTAAGTTTACTCAACTAGCTAGATATGATCCTCATGTGGTGGCAGATAGTAGGGCCAAGATGAGTAAGTTTGTTTCTGGGTAAATGATAGTGTGGTCAATGAGTGCAGATCTTCAATGCTGATTGGTGAGATGGACATAGACAGGCTTATGATCAATGATCAAAAGATAAAAGAGCAGAAGATTAAGATGAGAGAGAAGCAAAATAAAAAAGCTAGAATCGATAGCTTCAACTTCAATCAGCCTAAGTCAGAGAGTGTTAACCATTCTCAGTTCTACCTAAAGTCATCCATTCCAGCTCCTTCCTCAGCCATTGCTCCAGCTCCTAAGTTCAGGGATGGTGACAGAGATAGGGTTTCAAACTCTAAGCCTCAGGAAAGTATTAGCAGTGCCTACACCCATCCTCTTTGTTAGACTTATGGTAAGAACCACAAGGGTATTTGAAGAGATAGTAGTGATATGTGTTTTGGATATGGCAAGCCAGGCCACAGAGTTAGATAATGTCCTCAATCAGGATTTCAGGGTCAGCAAAACCGTTCCTTAGTTCAATTCGGTTGCCCAAATCAGCTGGGTCCCACTTCCAGCGCAACCAGTGGGAAGTGCCCAAATAGACTTTACAGATCCTTCACTTTCACTTGCATATTTATGCTTTGCTAGATCCAGGAGCTTCTTTGTCTTTTGTTACTCCTTATATAGCAGTTGATTTTAGAGTCAGTCCCAAAATTCTAGCCGACCCCTTCTCAGTCTCTACCCCAGTGGGTAAAACCATCATAGCCAGGTGGGTATACAGGAACTGTCCGGTTATGATATTTTAAAAAGTCTAATCAGCAGACTCAGTTGAATTAGAGATAACTAATTTTGACATCATTCTCGGCATGGATTGGCTTCATTCCTGCTATGCCACAGTCGACTTCAAAAATAGAGTAGTCCAGTTTCAATTTTTGAATGAACCTGTCCTAGAGTATAGGGGTAGTACTTCAGCGTTCAGAGGTTATCTTGTTTCCTATGTTTGGGCACGAAAAATTATATATAAGGGATGTTTCTATCATCTTGTTTGAGTTAAGAAAATTAGTTCTGAAACTCCCAATCTTGAATATGTCCCAGTAGTGAATGAATACTCATATGTATTTCTCTAAGATCTTCCAAGAATTTCTCATAGATAAGGGATTCATCAGGCCTTGTATGTCCCTGTGGGGGCACCAGTCTTATTCATGCAAAAGAAAGATGATTCTCTCAGAATGTGCATTGATTATCGTTAGTTCAATAATGTCACGATCAATAACAAGTATCCACTTCCTAGAATCGATGATTTGTTTGACCAATTTTAGGGTGCCAGCTATTTCTCTAAGATAGACCTTAGATCAGTCTATCATCAGCTTAGAGTCAGAGAATGTGACATTGCAAGAATAGCTTTCCGAACTCAGTATGGTCACTTTGAATTCTTAATAATGTCCTTTGGTCTTACCAATGCCCCAGCAACTTTTATAGACTTGATGAACCACGTGTTCAAGATGTACTTGGACATGTTCGTCATATTCTTTATAGATGATATTCTTGTCTATTCCCATAGTGAGCGTGATCATACAGACCATCTCAAAATAGTATTGCAGACTCTCAGAAATCATCAGTTGTTCGCCAAATTTAGTAAGTGCAAATTTTGGCTAAGTTCAGTAGCATTCCTTGGTTATATAATTTCTAGTGATGGCATTAGAGTTGATCCTCAAAAAAATAAAGTAGTAAGAAACTGGCCTCACCCTATCTCTCCATCAGATATCAGGAGTTTCTTGGGGTTGGCTTGCTATTATAGATGGTTTGTTGAGGGATTTTCTTCTATTGCATCCCCTATGTCTAGATTGACTTAGAAGAAATTCAAATTTCAATAGTCGGATCCTTGTGAGAAGAGTTTTTAGTATTTGAAGACTCAACTTACCTCAAACCCAGTTTTAGCTCTTCCAAATGGTTCAGATGGGTTCGTGATTTACTGTGATGTATCTAGAGTGGATTTGGGTTGTGTCTTCATGCAGCATGGTAAGTTCATAGCCTATGCCTCCAGACAACTTAATCCCTATGAGAGGAATTATTCTACTCATGACCTTGAGTTAGCAGCCGTAGTTTCTGCCTTGAAGATTTGGAGGCATTACTTGTACGGTGTTCATGTAGATGTGTTCACAGATCATAAAAGCCTTCAGTACATGTTCTCTCAGAAAGATCTTAATCTCTATCATAGAAGTTGGTTAGAGCTCCTAAAAGATTATGACATAAGTGTCCATTATCATCCGGGCAAGGCCAATATAGTGGATGACACTCTCAGTAGACTGTCTATGGGTAGTGTTGCTCATGTTGAAGACAGTAAGAAGAAGCTAGCTCAGAAAGTTCATCAGCTTTCCATACTAGCTATCCTCTTAGTCGATTCAGGCGAGGGTAATATATGGGTTCAGAGTAGTTTCGAATTATTCTTGTTTCCGAAGTTAAGAAAGAACAAGATAGAGATCCCAGTCTAGTAAAGTTGAAAAAGACAGTCAAGGATCAAAAGGTTGAGGTTTCCTACGAAGGGGGAGATGATGTATTGCATTGTCAGGATCGTCTGTGTGTGCCAGCTGTAGATAACTTGAGGCAATAAATTCTTATAGAAGCACATGGTGCGCGTTACTTAATTCATTCAGGGGCTACTAAGATGTATCGTGATTTATGGGAAATCTATTAGTGGAGTGGGATGAAAAGAGATATTATAGAGTTTGTGGCTAAGTGCTCTATATGTTAGCAGGTTAAGATTGAGCATCAGAAGCCTAGTGGGTCCATACAGGAGTTCAATATTCCCACATGAAAGTGGGAAGAAGTGAACATGGAATTTTTTATGGGTTTTCCTCATACCCATCATTAGTATGATTCAGTGTGGGTCATTGTAGACAGGATGACCAAATTAGCTCATTTCCTTCCAGTCTATACCCTTCTATTCAGCCGAGGATTACACCAAACTCTATATTAGGGAGTTGGTCAGATTACATAGTGTTCTGTTGTCTAGTGTCTCAAATAGAGGCACCCAGTTCACCTCTCATTTCTGGAAAGCATTCCAAAAGAGTCTTGGTACCCGAGTTATCTTGGTACAACCTTTTACCCACAGACATATGTTCAAGCAGAAAGGACCATTCAGACCTTGGAAAATATGCTAAGGGCATATGCAATTGATTTCAAGGGTAGTTGGGATGACCATTTTCCTTTGATTGAGTTTGCATACACCAATGGCTATCATTCCAATATTCATATGGCTTCATTCAAAGATCTCTACAGTAGGAGATCAAGATCTTTAATCGGTTGGTTCGAAGTCAGTGAGGCTGCAGTAGTAGGGCCTGACTTGGTCTTCGATACCTTAGAGAAAGTTCAATTAATCAAAGAGAGGCTCAAGATAGCTTAGAGCTGACAAAAATCATACGCAGATATGCATTAAAAGGATCTCAAGTTCAATATTGGTGATTATGTGTACCTAAAAATCTCTCCCATGGAGGGAATGAAGAGGTTCGGTAAGAAGGGAAAGCTCGGTCCCCAATATGTCTGTCCCTTCAAAATTCTTAGTCGTTTCGGCAAAGTAGCTAATAAGCTCAAATTTTCTTCAGATCTTGGTTTAGTGTATCCAGTATTTCATGTCTCCTTGCTTAAGAAGTTCATAGGTGGCCCATCAGTCATAGTCCCTATTGAGGGTGTAGATATTCAGAACAGTCTCTCTTTGTAATACCCCATATTTCTACTTAACTTAAAATCATCTCAAAAATGTTATAAACTTACTTTGAAAGATGAATCCATTTTTATACATGTGATATTTTATGATTTTCACTTTTTGTTCAGTGAAAAATTGAATAAGCTTTCCATCGATACCCATTCCATCAAAATCCAACATCGGAAGAGAAAGTTATGGCCAAAATACAGGAAGCAGTAAAAACTGCCCAGGTGTGATGGTGAGAGCCAACCGACCATCGAGCTAGCGACGGACCATCGCCCAAGCCATCGCAACGGAGGTAGTGAGACCACATTCTGCCTAAGGGCGACGGCTCAGGATGACGGACTGTTGAGTTAGCGACGAAACGTCGCCCAAGCCATCGTAGCAGAGGCAGTGAACCCCTATTCTACCTAGGTGCGACAGTCAGGACCGATGGACCTTCGACCCAGTGACGGACCGTCGCACCCACATCGCATAGTTTGTTCAGTTATTTTAAAGTGGTTAAAAGGGTATTTGGGTCCTTTTCCACCTATTTTTATCTCTAATTATATCAGATCAAGGCTCATAAGTTCATTATCCATTAACAACATCAAATTAGGGTTTTCTCTCAAAGATAATCTCCAAAAACAAGATCCAAATCCTTCTTCAAGAAACTAAGAAATTCAAGTTCTTCAAGTCCAAGAACTTCAAGAATCTCTTTTCAAATCCAAGATTTGTATATTTCTGAATGTTCATGATTTAAATTGAATTGATATTCATATTCATGATGTTGTGGAGTTTTGTTTCATTTTTTAAATTACATATTCTAATAATTGACCCTAGTATATGATGATTTGCATAATAATCATGATAAATCCTTTAAATTTGAAAATTTATTTATGCAACCATGACAATTAGATGCATTAATGATGGTAAAACTAAATTATGCTCCCCATGTGTTTGATTAATGCCTATGTCTAGGAAAAGTGCTATACTAGTATAATAATATGAAATCCCCATTCATGTACAAGTTTATGCATGTCAAGTGTTTGATGAAATGTCTTAGTCAATGAATTATGGGTATATGTGTAGACTTTGTGGTTCTTTAGAACTTGTACTTCATGAAATCTCCAACTTATTGTATTATGGATTGTGATGTTTGTCATATAATCAAGAAAGTCATGCTTTTTTAGTTTCATGCTATCGAGTCCTGGGGGGTACTTGTACCCGACAATTTAGTTGTGTTCCTAGAGCCAGTGTCATGTTTTCAAGACACTCTCAGTCGAGCCATGTTTATAGAAATTCAGTCAGTTATGTGACTCAGGAAAACTCAATAAACTCAATAATCTCAGAAATCTCAGAAATTTAGTAATCTTAGTAGTATTCCGTCAGTCAACGGAACTCAGTTCACTCAGTCCAGTTCAGTTCAGTTAATCATGTTCTGTGTCTATTCAGATGGGAGTGGGATTTAGCACCGAGTGAACCCAAGGATGGGAACACACACCGTCAGGTGAGGGTGTGATTCTTAGAAAGAATCCTTGCTTTCCAAAACTATGTAGCCAACATAGATTGAGACATCAACACTGTCAGATAAGGGTTGATGAGGTGGATAAGCACTGTCAGATGAGGTCCCCACCATTCTCTTTTGGCGACACTGTCAAATGAGGGTCACCCACATCTTGTCCTTACCAGTGGCACAGTATTGACACCCTTCGAATTAGGGTTACAAATTGGACCCCAACTCAGCTATATTGCTTTATTTAGGGCATGTCGGTTAGATAACTACTTCCCACAGTTTCAGTACAAAATCAGGACTATCAGATACAGTCATTCAGTCTCAGTAATAGAACTCAGATAGTTTTACAGGATTCAAGACTGTCAGATACAGTCAACTTAGAACAGTACAGAACTCAGCTAGTTACATCAGAACCTAGACTATCAGATACAGTCGCTCAGTATCAGTTATTTCAATTATACAGATAATAGTATCTCATGTTATCAGTACTCAGACTCAATAATTAGGTTATCACGAACTCAGTTATAGTTATTATGTAGTCATACATGTATTCTTACATTTATGTTATACAGTCAGTTAGTATAGTTCATGTATGTGAACCCTTTTGCATTTAGCCTACCTCACATGCATACCAGTACATTCAAATATACTAACGTATTTGTGCTATGGTGTTGTATACCATAGGTACGAATCACAAGCTCCAGAGCATCAGTAGCATTCCAGTCTCAGCAGTCAGAGTTAGCAGTGAGTCCTCATCCTTCGAGGACATGACCATTACTTTATTATCTCTTTAATTAATTTATTTCAGAAGTTGGAGTTAGTTGGGGACATGTCCCATCAACTTCTTATTCAGACAGTTTAGAGGCTTTCGGACTAGCATGTTCAGGCAATTATTTTAGTTTTGTTTTGGTATTGATATACCATATCCCCAAATAATATGTTTTATCAGATCTTTGAACCTTATGGCCTTCAGCCTTTATTTCTGAATTTATACAGTATATTATGTAGTGTACTGATATGCCCAAATTACACCTCTCTTACGAGGGAGTAAGCAGTTGCTGTCAAATGTACAACCCAACTAGGTTGGAGTCGAATCCCACAGGAAAGATGGTGCAATTAAGTTGTATGTAAATTAGTTGACTTTTAATCATTCATTTCTATAAAACAAAACGAGGGATTTTATTCAGTTCACAAATTAATGGTTTCAGTTTAACAAGATGAGATATGTTTAGTATTTGAATCCAGAGAAATAGCAAGCTAGGGTTATGTCCACCTTGCAGTTATCAATACTTTCTAACTATGGGCTTCACGAATTCGTACATGTATCATGCTTAAAGAGAAACATATTGTATTTAATAACATAATCCCAGTGTTTCTCAACCATCAAGGACTAATTCACTTTAGTTCTCTCAAATCAAAAGTGTTTACAAAAACAATACAAAATCTCCAAGTAGTTAATTCTGTTAAGGTATTAACATATGAAATAGGGGTTGGAAATCCTATTTTCTTGTCACTGCTCTCTTTCCCAAACCTTAACCTTTCTATCGAACAAGTTGAGTTTTAAGGCACATCATCTATGTTTGCAACCAAGAGAATTCAAGATAAATAAAGAGAGTATGATATAAGCAGATGAATACATGATGAATTCAAAAACCCAAAATAATAGATTGTATGTTACAAGGCTTCCATAACCCTAACTAATAAACTTAGCTACTCATGAATAAAATGTAAAACACAATAGAAATATTCATCATACCAAAAAGTGAACACAATCTTGGTGGAGAAGATGAAGTTGCATTACTCCCCTAGTAGTAAGCCGCCCCTCTCCTCTCTCAAAATACAGAATAATGAATTATGATAAAAATTCAGTATCAAGTCTTTTTAATAATCTTTTTTATCATATTTGCCTTCTAAGTCCCTAAAATAATTATAAATGAAAAATTAGTCTTGGACATAGTTTCTAGGCGCCACATTTGGTCCAACAAGCTATTTTTCTCTTGTGTCATATGCCATCCGCATTCCATAGTCCCATTATGTCTCCATCTACCTCATTAATACCTGAAATCATGCTAATCACATCGGTTAGCTCAATTACATAGAAGTAGAGTAAAAACATAAGAAACTAGGCACTTTGTACTCCAAACTTAGCTAAAATATGGGTAAGCTATGATGATTAAGCATATAAATACACCCAAGATCACCACCCCTCACTTAAAGCTTTGTTCATCATCGAATAACTTATCCATTTATGTATATTACACAAGTCTTAACACCCATGAAGGAAAAACAAGATGCTCAAATAGGCTCACATAACAATTATGAACAAGAAGTATATTCATGAATCATTACTAGAGACAACCTACCCTCAAGAATAGACTCATTAAGTTGAAAAATTCATGCATACCATTTAAGCAAAGAAATCATATAAATTACCCAACCTTCATCAACCATGTGCCCTCACAACAAGAAAGTTACCCATAATCACTTACAATCATGTAATTTCTAACAATATGGACATAAGAATCAAGTTGCGCCAACTCTCACAAAGACTTCTCAAATTAAAACTGATGACCATATGCTTTCCCTTAGTGTAATGCTCCACTAATATCAGAATGCTAAGATTAGGATCAAATAGGTCTTTTACGGGTTGTAATGCAGGCTAAAGGATGGGTAGGAACTATTTTAGCCAGAAATAGTGACTATCTTCCCTAAGGGCTTTAATACACTACATTATGCAACTAAGACCAATTTCTAACAACCATTTTACACCACTTTCATCTATTCATATCTTTTGTTTTCACCCCATCCCATTAAACTCAATTAACAACACTATGGTGGGAGTATAGAACCCTTTCAAATATTTTTTTTGCACCCATTTCACATTACGCACCCCTATGATAGCAACCCTTAACTTAAGAGATTTGGCTTAATTGAGGTCCACAATGTCCAAGAAGGACCAGGGCCAAAACAGGTTCATTGTAACATGTCCGGGATAACATTTTGAACTTTTTCAATAATATTTGCTACTCCCAACCACATCAATTTCACACGTCAATAACTAGACTTTGGGGCATCAATTTCACCTGTTTCCTCTTATTGTCAAACTCCTAACTCAAATTGATTTTATATTAAAGTGCTTAGGAGCTTTTGGATCAAATTACGGTCTATTAAAGAATGGGTTAGGCTACATATGATGCTAGCAAAAGAATAAGCTAAAGTCTCAATGGGGCTAGCTAAGATAATGTACAAAGGTGGGTCAAAAGAAGGCATGAACAATGGCTAGCAAAGAAATTCCTAAATCATCTCCTAAACTCACAATTTTTATTTCGCTTTGCGCACACACAAGGCAAGTTCTAGTATCAGTTGCAATAAGGAATATACAATAGTCTTACACACTCATGGCACATGGTCAACTCAATTAGGAGCATTATAGATTCTTGACCCAATAATTAAATGAATTCAACTAAAACCAACAATCACAACAAGAGTCACAACTAGATCCTGGGTGTTTCAAATGTAATGATCTATCGCATACGCATGCTATAATGCCATGTGATCCAAAAGAACATTTATATGTAACAAATGATTAATTTTCTCTTAAGACGGTCGTCATCCATCCATCATCGAGAGAAGCACCTAACTATAACTAAATCAAACAAACATCTAACAAGAAATAAAATAAACAAAATAACTAATTCTATCACAGAAGTATACTAATGAAAAGGTACTAATTTCTTACAAAATAAGCAGCAAAGTAACCAGCCACCCCACACATAATCTAGGCACTGTCCCCAGTGCAAATAACAAGCTAAAAAACCTAGCTAGTAGTACTCTACATCCACATTAGGAGTCATACCACCTACATGGAGATCATCATCGGAGCCATTTTCCTGTATTCATCACATCACCCATGTCAGCCACACATAATGAAACTAACTACAATTAAGATGAAAGTGGTAAAGTCACAACCCCACACTTAATTTGTTAGCATAAACTAATTAAGTGTTATTGTCGGGTACTCAGACTTCGCCGACATACATTTTAATATGGTGTACCAACATTAGTCGCAATATAATTCACTCACTTTAATTTCCCCAATTTTATTTCAATAAAGCACTTTTTGAACAAAATCATGCCCTACAACTTCAACCATATAAAGATATACATAACACCATCACTTTCACATAATTTTTTCAACATTATGTTCAACACAATAAGATGGAAACTAGTGGTTACACAACAACCATGTTGGTTGTGAACAATTTACTTATATGTACAATATCAAGTACTACAACAATGGTGCTTATCTTTCCAAGATGTTCAAAATCCTTCTTTGATATAAAAATGGAAAGAATTTAATTCATAATCCTCAAGAAATCAATTAACTATAACAAAAAGTCACAATAACTAAGGGTTAAGAAAGTAAAACTTACCTTGAAGATAGAAGATTAAGGAAGGAACGGGGAAATTCTTGAGATTGTTAAGCAAAGAGTAATGTTGAAGGACAAAGGGAATGGTGAGGGAGAAATCTTGTATGGCTTAGGGGTAAAATAAGGATGAATTTGGGCATTTAGGGTGTGGATTCTATTAAAAAATGAAATCTGGGTCGGGTTGACCTAATTCAAAGATGGATATATGTTGAAACTGAAAGGGTGTGCGGTGCACAAGTTATCGCACAAGTTTAAGTGTGCCCCACATTGGTCATCGCACATGTGAAATAGTGAGCCTATGCGGTATGGTGTGTGACGCACGTGTTATCGCACAAAGGTAAGTATGCAGCGCATATGTTATCGGACATGTTTAAGTGTGCACCGCCCTAGGTATCACACAAGTAAAATAGTGAGGGTGTGCAGTTGGGTGTGTGACGCACAAGCTATTGCCAACATTAAGGTGTGCACCGCATAAAGTGTTTCACAAGTTAAGGTGTGCGCCGCACATGGTAATGCCTACTTGACGTAGTGGGCTTATGCTATGTCTTAGGTGACACCTTTGCCATGGCCTATGTAAACTTGGACACCACACACCCTATAGTACACTTAAACTTGGAGAAGATAAAGTTTAGTTACTTCTCTAGTAGTAAGCCGCCCCTCTCCTCTCTCAAAATAATACAGACTAATGAATTATAATAAAAATTCAGCATCAAGTCCTTTTCATATTCTTTTCTCTCATATTTTTCTTATAAGTCCCTGAACTAATTATAAATGACAAATTAGTCTTCAACATAGTTTCTAGGCGCCATATTTGGTCCAACAAGATACTTTTCTCTTGTGTCATATAACATCTGCATTCCATAGTCCCATTATGTCTCCATCTACCTCATTAAAACCTGAAATCAACTAATCACATCGGTTAGCTCAATTACATAGAAGTAGAGTAAGAACATAAGAAACTAGGCACTTTGTTCTCCAAACTTAGCTAAAATATGGGTAAGCTATGATGCTTAGGCATATAAATACACCCAAGATCATAGACAGGTACAGATATCAGTCATAGGTTAGCTTATGATCCTTCGGGCTCATGAGAACCGTGTGGCATTCTGGGTTACCAGACTCGGGGTGTTACACTCTTATAAAGAAATCCCAATCAAAATTCTTGACTATCAGATTCACAGACTGAGGAACAAAGAAGTCCCTCTAGTCAAAGTTCTTTGGCGGAATCAGTCCGTTGAGGGAGCTACTTGGAAAGAAGAAGCAAAAATTCGGACCAAGTATCCTCACCTCTTTTTCGCTAATTCAGACCCAGCCCAAGGTAATAGTTTTTTTCTTAAGTTCATTCATCTTATGGTTCAAATTTCAGTTACAAACTATGCTCAGTTTTTATTTCAAACTCGGTATCTTTACCCGTACATGTTCAGTTACATGTTCATGAGTTAGTTCAGTTATGTATTCACGCATCAGATATATGTGATTATCTTATCAGTACTCTCAGTCATGCATTCATGTATCAGTTTAGTCATAAAACCATGCATCAGATATGCATGATCAATATGAATCTCAGTAATGTCAGTCATGTAGTCATGTTTTAGTTGTTCATGTTCAGTATGTACTTTATCTTATCGTTTCTCCCATCTAAATCAGTCTCATTCGAGGACAAATGTTCCCAAGGAGGAGATATTATAATACCCCGTACTTCTTCCTAGTTTAAAAACCATCCTAAAAATATTAAAGACTTTCTTTAAAGGATGAATCCACTTTTATATATATGGAATTTTCAATATTTTGAAAAACATTTGAGTGAAAAATTGAATAAGCTTTCCATCGATACCAAATTTGCCTAAATCCGGTATAGGGGTAGAAAGTTATGGGCGAAATATAGAAAGCAGTCTAAACTACCTAGGTGCGATAGAACGGGCCGATGAACCATCGATCTAGCGATGGGCCGTTGCCCAAACCGTCGCAGTAGAGGCAGTGAGTCAACCTTCTATCTAGGTGCGATGGAATGGCCGATGGACCATCTCCCAAACTGTTGCAACCAAGGCCAAAATATCACATTCTAGCCTAGTATGACGGAAAGGTCGACGGACTGTCGAGCCAGCGATGGACCATCGCCGACAACCCGTCGACCAAGCCATTGCAAATCCCATTCAGAAATTTAAAGCCATTTTTATAAGGATGTTTGGGTCTTTTCCATCCTTTTTAACACCTAACTATACCAAACCAGGGCTCATAACTTCATTATTCATCTACAACACAAAATTAGGGTTTCTCTTAAAGATCAATTCCCAAGAACAAGATCCCAACCCTTCTTCAAGAAACTAATAGATTCAAGTTCTTTAAGTACAAGAACTTCAAGAAACTCACAATCAAGGTATGTCAAGTGTTGATTCATGGGTTCCTTTCACCCTTGAAGCTCAAGAATCTCTTTTTAAAATCCAAAGATTGTATATTTATGAATGGACATGATTTAGTTGAATTAAAATTCATGTCTATATTGTTGTTGGGTTTTGATTCATGTTTTAAATTACATGTTCCAATGATTGATCCTAGTATGTGATGATTTGCATAGTATTAATGATAAGCCCTTCAACTTGTAAATTTATTTATGCAACTATGATAATTAGATGCATTGATAATGATATTACCAAAGTGTTTTCCCCATATGTTTTATTAAATGCCTATGTGAAGGAAAAAGTGTCATGATAGTATGATAGAATAAAATCTCCATTCATGTACAAGTTAATGCATGTCAAGTGTTTGATGAAATGTCTTAGTCAATGAATTATGGATATATATGTAGCCATTATTGTGGTTTCAAACTTGTGTCATGAATTACTTTTATGCTATTGAGTCCTAGGGGTATTTATACCCGCCAATTTAACTATGTGCCTAGAGCCAGTGTCAGTTTCATGATAATCTCAGTCATGCCATGATCAGTAGAATTCATTCAGTTACATGACTCAGGAAAATTGAGTAATCTCATGAACTCAGTCAGTTAACAGGATTCAGCAACATTCTGTCAATCCATAGAACTCAATGAACTCAATCCAATTCATCTCAGTATAATCATTTTAGTGTCTACTTAGTTGGGAGTAGGATTCAGCACCGAGCGAACCCAAGGACGAGGTCACTCACTAATAGTAGAGAGTGTGACCCTTACAAGCAATCCTTGCATTCCAAAATAATGTAGGCAGCATAGGTTGAGAAAACAACACTGTCAGTTGAGGGTTGATGAGGTGGATCAACACTGCCAGATGAAGGTCCCACCATTCTCCTTTAGGGACACTGCCAGATGAGGGTCACTTACAGCTTGTCCTTACCAGTGGTGCGATATTGACACCCTTCCAATTGTGGTTACAGATTTGACCCTAACTCAACTATAATAGCTTATTAGGGGCATATCGGTTAGATGACTATCTCCCACAGTCTCAGTGTTAGTCTCGATAAAAGAACTTAGATAGTACTTTAGATTTAGGACTATCAGATACAGTTACACAGTTCAGCACGGAACTCAGCTAGTTCTATTAGAATCAAGATTGTCAGACATAGTCACTCAGTTAATACAAAACTCATGTTATCAGTATTTAGGTTTAGTATTATCATGACTTCAGTTATAGTTCACGTATTCATGCATATATCCTCATGTAGTCATGTTCGTGTTCATGTTAGTCAGTTATAGTTCATGCATATGAACCTTTCAGCTTACCTCACTTGCATACCGGTACATTCTCACATACAGATGCATACTTTTCTTTTGAGCTATAGAGTTTTATACCATAGATTCAGAAGCGCGAGCTCTAGAGTATCCTTAGTAGATCAGTCATTCAGCAAACAGACTAGCAGTGAGTCCTCATCATTCAAGGATGTTATTATTTGACTATTTCATTTTTTCAGTACTTAGTTTATTTTACCAGTTGGAGTTAGTTGGGGACATGTCCCATCAACTTTTTTTTAGATAGTTTAGAGGCTTTCAGACTAGCATATTCAAACAGTTATTTCAGTTATTTTGATATTGATATACCGTATCTCCAGATGTTATATTTTAACAGATTTTTGAATCTTATGGATTTTCAACCTTTTATTCTATATTTATATAGTATATTATGCAGTGCTCAGTTACAGGTACCAGAAAAGGGTTATCTTGTGGTCCTTTGGGATCATAATCACCGTGTAGCATTCAGGGTTTAGAATTTGGGGCATTACAAATATCTTTCTCAATCTCCAAGGCTGCTTGGAAGGTTTCTTCTATGGTCTCAAATTTGTGGATTGTCATGCATAAGGAGATATCCTTGTTCAATCTAAACTTAAAATGTATGATGTCATGGTTCACATTCTCTCGATGGTCAAGCTTCAAGATCAATTATTGTAATACATCATAATAGGCCACAACACTCTTGCTTCCTTGCCTCAAGTTGTACAATTTGGAAAGTAGCTCATGTTTATAACTCTCTAAAACATACCTTTTCCTCATGAATACCTTTAACGCATCCCATGAAAGGGATTGTCCTTCATTCAACACATTTCCAAATCTTTTGACATAATCCTACCATGTATTGGCATACCCTTTAAAATAGACTATGGCATAGCAAATTTTCTTCTTTTTGGTGATATCATTAACTTGGAAGATCCTTTTATAAGAGGGCCCCCATAAGAGATAAGCATCGGGATCACTTTCACCTTTCAAAGTTTAGAGATTAACCTTGATTGAATTGATACCTACATCTTGATCCCTATTACCTTGTTGGTTCCTTTAATCATAACCTTGGGGTCAGTTTCCCAAGTTTTCTCTACCATTAGACACTGGACCAAATCTTTCTCCTCGACCTCGATAACCTCATTAATCCATTAATCTACCTCTCATTTTCTCTACTAACATGTCGTATTCATCAAATGTTCCAAACTTTACTTGTTGTTCTTCCATTTCTTCCTCATCTATTTTGATGGGTTGGTTTTTGTTAAAGGGTAGTTGGAATGGGAGAATTTGGTTAAGTGGAGGTTGGGGTATGCAGGTTCAAGATTCATCATGTTTTGTTTGGTTGAATTTAGATTGGAGTGGTCGAATGGGATTTTGGGTTTGTGGATATGTAGTGGCTTTAGGAATGGAATCATGTTCTTGTATTGGTGGATTGATCATTTGGTGATGATTTTTCAAGGAAATATGAACCAAAGGATTTGAAGCATGCCCACTAGTTGAAGCATAGAAGTGTTAAAACATGGTTAGAAATGTGTTTTGTTGACCTTCCATGATATCCACTCTTCCACCAATGAGGGATACACTCCCTTCAATAAAAATCCACTTTAAGATCTAGTGAATTTATCTTAGCGTCCATAAAATTAATTTTATGATTGAGAGTTTCAATGGCTGAAAAGATAGCATTTGTTGAATGGTTATCCATGGTTTGAGAAGTTTCACCTTCCGTAGACATTGTACCTATGAATAAAGACACTCACAAAAAAACACATTAGTGCTAAAAAAATTAACCTCACAAATTCTTCACACCTTTGTTTACCTCAAACTTGGATCACAAATATTGAAAGATGGTTTATACTTCGTGTGGTAATCGAGGTGTCAAGTTCTACTCTTGATCGAGTTTGATTCTTGTTTGATGGACTCAAATAAGGATGTAAGGACTTGGATCAAGAATTAAAAAAGATATTAAAAAGAGAAAAGCTTGAAAGAAATGGAATGATGAAAGAATTCGGACTCAAGAATAAATTATCCAACTTAGTAGGTGAATTACTAGTTGTTGATAGTTTTAAGAATCAAGAGTTGAATTTAAGAATCAAAGAATGAAACTAAGGAATCAAACCTGAACAAATTGGATTTTAGAAGTGTTATAATTCATTTGAAACTTGAATTGGATGTTGGGAAGGATTGACATGCGTTTGAGAGGTGTCACACACCTTGGGCCCACTTTTAGAGCACTTCAGTGCAGGTGGGGAAGGTTGCTCACTGTTTTGAGCTGTGGCAGCAGTTCCAACGCACCTCGAGCTCTGTTTGGACGTAGAAGAGGCCCTAAATACTTGTTTGAGGTGCAGCAGTAGGCTGGGAGCAGCTGCAACACATCTTGGGCACAGGTCAAGGGCAAGTTGGCCACCCCTTGCTTATCCTAAGGCCGAAAATGCCCTTCTTGATGTCCTTTATGTAATCTTCTCTTGGAATATTCTTGAAATATTTTTAGATGCTCAACACAAATACCTTTTCAAACTTTTTCTTCCTTCTTTTTGGAACAAACACCTTCCTTTGGATAAATTTTCAATATGAAAATAACAATCTCTTCAAGAACACACCAAGAACATCAATCTTTTTAACTTTTAATCTGGAGCTTGGAATGAGTTGAAATTTTAAAAGTAGGTACTTCTTAGCCTTCTAAACTCATTACAAATATCGATTTTTCGAAATTCTTCACCAAAATCTTTAGATTTTTAATTCAATTCAAACTTGTTCAACCCAAGCTTCCAACAAGGATAGAACTCTCAAATAAGCTCTGATTGACTTAAATTTGGTTTATAGACTCATATAGTGTTGGAGAATGAAAATCTAAGGGAATGCAAATCTAACACTAGAAATGCAAGAAAATACAAAAATCAAAAACTCAAAATATGACCCAAGACCTAAAACGTGAATAATATTTTTTTTTATTTTCAATTTTCTAAGACAACTAGACCCAAGATTGACTTCGTAGGAATGAAATCAAGCTCGGCACTGATACCAAATGATATGTAATAAAAATACAAAAACTAAAAATGATATGAAAAATTAAATATAATCGATAAGATAGATAATTAGACATAAGAAAAGAAATAACTAAGAACAAAAGAGTATGTCAAACTCTAATACCCTCAATTACAATCTAATTGAACACCGAATTTCTACGGTGACCAAGAGGGAGATGAACGCCCTCTAAACCAACATTTCTAAAACAAAGTTCAACAAAACATTTTCAATACTCTCACTCAATGAAGTAACATTCATCAATTCATTAATAATTATGCAAAACTAAGATAATGAGATAGCCTCTAAAGTATTTATAGTTTAGGCTTATTATTACAATTTTAGGGCCAAAAAGTGACCCAATTGCAAGAAAAGTCCCACTAGGAGCTGTTTTGATCCGGTCTTGAAATGCTAGAGCGGATCAAAAGCGGATCTAAAGCACCTTGGTCATAAGTCCTTTCCAAGGGGCTTTCTAGCCCCGTTTTTCCTTCCCTTGCCTTTTCCAGCGATCCTTGGACTAATTCGAGTGCGATCATCGACAAATGACACCCTCTTGATGGTAAGGAGGATTCTTCAAGTACCTACCGCTTCATGAACAATCCTTGGATCCTTTGAAGCTCCCGGGCTTAACTTCTAGTGAATGGCTTGGAGCTAAACCGGATTATATCAATGATGGCTATACATACCTAAATTTTTCCCTAGGTCTAGACATGAAATTTTAAAGAAAAAATACTCCCCTTTCTTAAAAAAAACTCTAGTGTGATTTATTGTCGTTGAGTGTGTTCGTAGTTCGACAAAATTTGAGGTACCGCTATTCTGTCGAAGTGATTCATTTTATATTTGGAGGATATATTCCATAACCTCGGGTACTTGAGGAGAATAATTTTCTTAAGAACACACCGTGAATTTAGTGGATTTGAATCTTTCTATTTCATCTCTTTTTCTTAAATTTGATTTTACTATTTTTCTAGAAAATAGTTTGAACTTCGTATTAAGCTAAGGAGCTAACGTGGCCAATAGATATTGGATTCACTTTATCAATTTTTATTTGTATGCACATTCATTCCTTTTCTTTTAGTTTCATTCCATGTGGACTGATCTAATTGAATAGTAATATTATAGTAGCTTTTGTGTGAACATTTTTTTCTCTCTCTTTTGCTTCTTGAATTTATATTTTGTTCTCCATCTCAATTTATACAAGATAGTATGACTTGACACAAAATTTAACAAAATAAAAAAAGAATTTTTAAAATTTACGATTTAAATATGTCATAAATATTTATATGACTATAAATTATTCTATTAAAAACAAAATGACATTTTAAAGTGATATTATATTAAATATAGGAATATGTCAGTTTTTAGAGACCGACAAAAAAATCAATTATATAATTAAGATAGAGAGAGTAGTACCTTTAGCATTTACACTCGGTTCAAAATAAATAATGTTTTTTACATAATGAGAAGGTATTAATAGTTTTTTCAAGAAAAACTTAATCTTATTTAGCTAAGTAAATTATTATATGACTAAAAACCCATATTAAGTTGATATTATTTTACTACTATAAATAAATGAGGATGTCTCAAATTGGTCGTCCTCTCATGATTGTTTATGTCATTTACAAGAATTTAATCACTTTCACTCCGCAATTAAAGAGTAAAACGTTTTGAGTTGTCCCAAATTTTAAATCTTAAGTTGTACCAAATTTTAAATCTTAAGTTGTCCCAACTTTTAAATTGAGTAGCCATGTGGATAAATTAACATGTGTTGCTTTACTTTTTCTTAAAACAACAACTTCTCAAAAATATATAGATCAACACAATACTTTTATTTTACTTGACATCCTTTATTTTTAGTTAACTTTAAAAATATCTATTTATTACTAATCTATATGAGAGAGGATATCAATTTTTATAGTCCTCAAAATAATATTTTAGGTATTTCACTTTTTTTGTTAAGTAAAATTATTACACATGGTAATTAATGGTGTCTTTTCTAATATATTTTTATTTTTGCCTTAATTATTATTTTGGTTAAGACTATTTTCAATTGGACATTTATTATTAGTCCTTTCTTGTCATTTATTAAATTACCTGGTAGTTAAAACTTTATTAATCTTTAATTAACAATCAATTTAGCTCAAAAAATTCCTTTCAAATAATTTTTAATACAAAATTAAAGTTTGGATTGATTTTCAACTACACTCTTACGGTTCAATTGTAGGGGGGTGCAGATAGTGCGGATAACTTACTATTTCTATTAATCTTATTTGCTCCGTATCTTTTCTCCAATATTCTAAGTAGTCATAATTTATCATTTTATCCTATAGTAGTTGTGATTTTATAAATTTCTGTGTAATAACTTATTCTAATCGTATTATATTTGATATGTAATTCTATGTTATCGATGTGATTCATTAACATTTATTGTTCATGTATATTATCTTTTTCTAAGGTTAATTTTATTCTAAGTAATCTTTCTTCTAATTAAACTTTTTCTCTTTTAAGTTGATTCTTGTAATTAATTTCTTCATATAGTCAACTTTGTTTTTCTCTAACTCTTCTAATATATTCTAATTTTTTAATCTGTATAATATCCCTCTGAATAATAGTTATCTAGGTATGAATAGTAGCTATCGTCATTTAAGTGTATTTGTTCTAATTCATCTTCTATCCAATTTTCTAATTCTTCATCTTCAATATTGAATACCTTTTCCCATATAATTTTCTTTATATCTACTATCTCTATATCCTTAAGTACATATAAAACAAGTATCTTAAATTCATCTATCATTTCATCAGGTAAATAATTATTCATTTTTCATATGATGCTATTTTTTAAAATATTCCCTCCAATCATATACACAACAAAATATGATCATCTTAGATTACTATATACTAGATTATTCTTAAATAACATGTTCTTCAATCACTATTAGCATGATAATCTGGATACTTTTTCGCTAAACAGCGCCTCTACTCTGGCTACTTCCCTATCACGGCTTCTTTGCCTTACCGATTTCACCTTTAGGATGGCATAGTTCTTGAAAATTTTTCTCCTTTTCCACTTTGTTAATAAACTTCTTAACATTCTATTCTTCGACTAATTCTACTATAAAGTAACTAATATGAGCTCATTTTATTTATCATGATTGTCAGGAATTTATGAATTTAGCTATTCATAATTATAAATGAAAATACTTGTTCTGGTAAATTTGATAAATCTGTGCGTTGCTCATTTATAGATTAGTGTAAAATTGAATATCTTTATTGATTATATGAGAGAATATTTTTTTGTGTATAAGAAGGCTTGATTTCCGTGTAGAAAGTCTTGCCTTATCTTGGCAAATGCCTTGCCTTTTTATAATCTACAAAACACGTGAATTATTGTACACTATTTCTACTTTATACTATTCCTATACTATTCCTACTTTACACTAGTACTAATCTTTATAAAAAGTAGAAAATATCTTTACAAAAGTCAAAGTAGCTTTATGAAAGAAAAGACTTAAAGCTACTTTACATTAAATAGAAAAGACTAAAAGCTTAAATAGTTTACGTAACTTTAATAATGCACTTGTCCTTTTCTGAATCTTCTTTTATCTTCTTATTGACTTATCTATTTCTATCTCCTCGTGTCCTTATCTACTTGGTTTTTTCTTTGTCATTACTCCATCCGTTATTTGCTTTGATTGTCCCTTTCATTCTAACTGTACATCTGGTATAATATTGTCTTCTCCATTACACCTAGAACACAGATGGTCTGGATATTTATGTCCAATTATCTTGCAATATCTTGTCAATAATTCTTCTGAAATAAATTTTTCTTTAATGGCTCTGGTAGTTGGTTGCCTTTCTGGATTAAGTAGTGTCATAATCCATCTCTGAATTTCCTCAATATTTGCTTGTCTTAACTCTCTTGAATTTGAATAAATCATTAGCTGGTCTCTTGAATAGTAACTCCAAATAGGGTTCCCATTTAAGTAATTATTTACTTAAGTAATTATTTGCTAACTCTTGGATGATTGTGAATATTCCAATAATTCATTTATTTTGCGTAAAAATTTGGTATACCTATTATTAGTATTTCTGCCTGTGGTTCAATATCTTCTGGTATGATCATATCTTTTGTCATTCCTATTTTCACGACTTGTATAACTGATTTAATCTCATCATACAATATCTTTGCTGGTGCTGTATAAAAATTTATAAAAAATAAACTACCTTTGGTTATCTTTTTGTAAGTGGTAATTGCTTTATATATCTCTGGTATAGCTGCTAACTCACTTCCATCTTAGGTATATACGGTGTTGAGTAATCCATAACTAAAACATGTTCTAACTATATTTGGATTAGTTTTTGGTAATGCAATTAACTTATTATATCCTTGTAGTTTTTGGGTTATGTAATCTGTATTTGGTTCTTGGATATTGATTGCTCTGGGTCTAAGGTTTAAATGTGTTTGTATTTTGTGGATGTTTTTAATAAATAATCTGGTTATGTGATTATAGGCTTTCTTTTCTTGGTGTAGGCTTTCTAGATATGTGGTAGTTTGTGAGGGTATGAACAAAGGGTCTTTTGGTGTTTTTGGTATAAATAGCTTGTCAAATATTTTGTTCAAGTCCATATTTGGGTTCCTTCTAACTCCTTTGCTTGTACCTGCAGAAGTAGATTGATAAATGTTATGGATTTTTTGGAGTGTCCCAACGTCTCTTTTTATCTCTAGAATTTTACTGTCTTCCGATCGACGTTTCTCCGCACACTGCTGAGTTATCTGAGTCATAGCTTTAGACTTCAGTCAAACTTCATTAGTCTTTAGCTTTTCTATCTCATTTCCCATACTATCCACTTTCAGTGAAAGCGTAGTTAGGGTTTTGAGTATCTTTTCTAGAGTATCATCTTCTGTAATATCAGTTTGGGTAGCTTTGTCTTAATATGTAATTTGCAATACATTCTTGTTAGTCTTGATTACTTCAATTGTAAATGTAAAATTTAATATATTCAATACTAATCTCTGAATTTCCTTCGTTGTAACTGAATTTTGTATTTTTCTTGTTAACCACCATCGGACCTGCGTATTATCCGTTCGTACAATAAACTTGTTATATACAATATATGGCTCAAATGCTAATAAAAATTCATATAATGAGTATAATTCTTTTCTATTTATTTCTATTTCATTAAACGTTCCTGAGTGGTATCTACAATGATGTTCTAATTTTTCTTCTTCATATCTATACTTAAGTACTCCTCCATAACTAAATTCACTTGCATCTGCTTCTACTATATATGTAAATTTTTTATTTTCGTTTGAAAATTGTAATCTTGGTAATTCTTTACAAAGTATTTTTATTTTCTGAACTTATTTTTTATCTTCTTCGTTGTAATTATACTCTACATCTTTTTTAATTTTTTCTGTAATGGCTTTAGGTTTTCTGCTAATTTTTGTATATATCTCTTACTTGGTTTACTAATCCTAAAAATGATTGTAATTTCTTTTTTGTATCTAATTCTTCTTTTGAATTTATTATTTTTTGTACTATATATTGTTGCAGTTTTACTCCACTTTTATCTATATGTATTCCTAAAAACTCTATCTGATTTTTCATAATTTTGGTTTTCTTTTCACTTAAACTTATTCTTGAATTTTCTATTATACCTGCAAATTGTTCTAGTAATTTTAAATGTTCCTCTTTAGTATTTGTATATAATAATATATCGTTTATGTATACTATACAATTAGGTAACTATTTGAAATAGTTATCCATAAAATGTTGATATCTACCTGGTGCATTTTTATATCCAAATGGTAATACATTCCATTCATAAAATCCTTGTGGTACTGTAAATGCAGTTAATTTTTTAGATTCTTCTTCTAGCTTTAAATGATAAAATCCTGATTTACAATCAAACTTACGAAAATAGTTATATCCTTGTATCTGTCTTATTTTTAATATCTTATTTGGTATTGGATAATTATGTCATAGTTTTTGCATTTAGGTTTCTATAATCAATAACTATTCTACTTTTTCCTCTTTTTTGTTCACTGTGTTTATTTACTATAAATGCTAGGTTATTGTGTTTACTATTACTTTTTGGTGTGTATTGTTTTTCTAATAATTCATCTATATGCATTTCGAATTCTTTTAAATCGTCAAAGTTATATGTTAATGGTTTTTGGGTTATTATACTATTTTATCTATTAGCTCAATTCTTACAGTAGTCTTATGTTTTTCCCATCCTTTTAATGGATCTTCACTATATAGTTGTCTTAATTTTTCCTGTATTATTTCTACCTTATCTATTGAAAATATAGTTATTTGTTCTTTATTTATTGAAAATATAACTAGTTTTATGGTGTCTTTAGTATTTTTTATATTTTCTAATTTTTGTGTGATTTTTTCACTTCCTTTTATCCAATCATTTTTCTTTCTTATTTTATTAATAACTCTTTTTGCTCTTACCTTTGGTTTACATGATGTTGTAAACCACCAGTGTGTTTTAGTTATTATATGTGGGTATAGTATATCTAAAAACGGCATTCCTAAAAGCATATCTTTTGATATTAGTTCATAATTATAGATCTCTTCTATTGTTAATATCTTATCCCATACTTATATTTTTATATTTCTAGATTTATAGATAATTAAGCTTCCTTCATTATTAAATCCTTTGACTGCTATTGGTGTTTTTAGCTTATCCCATTTGTCTTCTGGTAAACAATTATATCTACATAAGTTGGCTTCTGCTCTTGTATCTACCATAGATGTATAATATCTATTATAATATCCTTCTGCTATCTTCATAAGTACATATATTTTCATGTTAAAGCTCTTTTTATTAATAATTTTTCCTTATTGTAGGTTATGGTTAATTGTGTAGTTCTATATTGTAGGGTTTTACTTGTTCTAACCATTTTATTCCTAATATTATGTCTTCTTTTTGCATATTTTCCTTTATTTTAAATTCTATTTTTATTTTTCTAACTCCTATTATTATTTCCTTTTCTGCTGAATCTTTAATAGTTATTAAACTTCTTGGTAGATCTGGGCATATATTGCTATTAGATTTTATTTCTTCATTTTTCACTAGGTATTTTGCTATATGATTTTCTTCTTGTCCTGTGTTTAGGAGTATGAAATATTCTTTTTCATTTATTGTTCCCATTATATAATATTGAGTTAAATTAACTGTTCAAGTTATTTCATAATTTGTTCTTTTCAATGATCCTGATGATTCTGATTTTTCAAAAGTTATCCTTTTTGTTGTACTTATCTTATCATTTATTATTTCTAAATCTTCTTCTATATCTATGTATTTGTAACTATAATCATTGTTATCAATTGTTTTTACAAATTGTTCAAAAGAACTTTCTATTTGTATTTTATTAATTTTATTTTTTCCCGTTATTTTATGTTTTGTTGTTAATACATATAAATTTTTACATCTTGCTATAAATATTTTACTTCCTGGGGTTAGTTCTATTCCTGATATTTTCCAATATAATACTAATGATTTATCTATGTTTTATTTGTTATTGCTACCGAATAATTCGCACTTATTATAAATTTAAATTTTTGGTATATTAAATTTCCTCTTATAGTAGTTATTATACTTTTTCTATTGGTTTTATAATTCTATCATCTGCTCAATGTAATTTTATTGGTGTATCTATTCATTCTCTATAACATGCTTTTATTAATATTTCCGTTCATCCAAGGTGTACGTATTTTATTGGCTCTTTACTTTTTATATCGTTATTTCTTTATTAATTATTTTTTTTGTTACTAGTGGTATACTAGCTCTACCTTTTGCATATTTACAGTCTATTACATGTTCTTTTTGGCTTACTACGTAGTATTCTTCTTTTCATCTACTAAATATGTTTTTTATTGTTGGCATTTTAAATATTTTTTCTACACTTAAATCGAATTCTTTTCCTTTTATCTCTTCAAATATATTATTATCAAATATTATTTTCTGATCTGTTCCTTCTTCATTTAAATATTCTTCCTTTGTTATTATTTTTATATTTTCTTCAGTCATTTAATTCATCTGATTTACTATCTATTTCATTATCTGTTTCATTTTTCGAAATTTTGATATATACTATCGTCACTTTCTAATTCGTAATCTATATAATCTATTTGCATATATTCTGCATTTTCTATCTTTATTTCTGATATTTGTTTCTTTTTTGGGCCTTTAGGCATTTTACAATTTCTAACTAAATGTCCTAGTTTTCCACAATTATAACAAGTACATTCTTTTATAGATTTCTTTTTTCTATATGTTCTTTTATATTTATAATTTTTTACATAATATCTTTTTCTTGGTTTCTTATACTTATATTTTGACTTTCTGTACTTCTTATATTTCCTATGTCTTTTTCTTTTCTTATAATTTTTTTCTTCACATCCAAATTGGGGTGCTATTTTATCCTTGCAACATGCTAAATTCCTTATTAATGTTTTTTCCATTTTTATTTCTTCTCTGTATTTTCACATATATATGTTCCCTTATAGTAGTATTCTTTAAATGCAAACGTATATTCATCTATATAGCACATATTACATATTGCTAGTTTTAACATTAAATTCCTATTTGTATCTTTTTCTTTGTTTTGTTCTTCTTCTTCTTCTTCTTCTATTGTCATACTGCTAAATTCATCTTTTATAGCTATTTCATATTTTTTCAATATGTCTATAGGTGTTAGTTTAGTTACTGTTGTTCCTTTCATTTTTTTATCAGTCCTTAATAACTTTTTACTTTCTTCAGTTAAATTTAAAAATCATAATTTTGTATTTGTTGCATTTATACCATTGTCTAATAATTATTTTACTATATATCCTATTCATAATTGTATCGTTTTATCTACATCCATTACACAATCTAAGTCTAAGAAGTTATAGCTTTTATTAATTATTTGTTTTGGTGTCCATTTGTTATATTCATCCTTTAGGTTATATCTTTTAAACTTATCTTTATAATAATATGTAAGTTTTCTTATTTCTGATGTACTAGGTATTATATTTTCATCGTCTTTTTTATCAAGAGTGTTTATTTCCGTGTTTGTAATTTCTAAGTTTTCTTTATTAATTACTTCTTTTTTTTCATTAATTTCTAGTTTTTCTATATTTGTTAAGATTTCTATATATGTTTCACTATATTCTGAATCATAATTATCTATTTCTTCAGCATCTATCGTATTTATTTCTATTTCATTAGTTTCTAATTCTTTATTTTCTAATTTTTCTTTAAATTGACTTATCTCAATTAATAATTTTTGTTCGTTATCTTTTTCTTTCTGTCTTTTTTCATACAGCTCTTTTAGCATTTGCAGTTCTTTTTCTAATTCAGCAATCCTATTATTTTTAGTTTCTTCTATTTTTCATATTTCTTTTGTATTCTGCTGTTTTATTTTATCTATTTTTGTTTTCCTATCTATTTCTTCGTTTTCTCTTGCTAGTCTTACCATGGCTGTTAATTTATCTTCTAATTTTAGTTCTTCTTTTTCTAGCATTAAGTATAAATGTTCACCTATTTTCTTGTATCTTTTTCCTAAATTAGAAAATACTATTCTTATTCTTAATCTTTCATAATTTTCATATGTTTTTTAATCTATTATAAATTCTTCTTTATTCATTTTATCTACTTGATAGTGTATAGATCATGTTGATATATGTATTCTAGACTATCTATTTTATGATTCTAAATATGATATTTTTTCTTTTTGTGTTTTTTTTTATTTTTGGCATACTCCAACAATTATGTTATATTGTAGTTTTTCTTTTTTTTTTTTAATTCTTTTCGTGTTTCAAATATTATTTGTTTTAGTTCTTTATATTTTTGTGATTTTGTTATGTTATTCATCTGTACAATATTTATAATATTTTGGTGGATGCCGAAATCTAATTTTATCATAATTAGTTGGTATGTATCTCATTCTTCTAAATTTTAAATGAATTATTAATTTTGCCTCATTACTAGATATTAAGGTAATTAAGTAAGCTAATCTGTGTAACAAATCTATTTATTAGCCTATTTATCCGCACCCCCCTACAAATGGTATCAGAACCCAGTAATTTAAAAAGTACGGAAGTAAGCTATAAGTTAGAATCAGTTAAATTTGAATTATTTATTTATTAAATTAATTATGAGAAGACCATTTAAAAATAGAGAAGCTTTTAGAAAAATTAAAGAATCTTTAGTTAGTAATTATTCAGAATATATAAGCCTAAATAAAATAAAAGAAAATCCAGAAAGATTAGCTTACCTAATTACATTAATATCTAGTATTGAAGCAAAATTAATAATCCATTTAAAATCTAGAAGAATGAGACACATACCGCCTAATTATGATAAAATTAGATTTAGATATCCACCAAGGTATTATAAATATAATTTAAATGAATAAAGAGCAAAAATATAAAGAACTAAAACAATTTATCTCTGAAAAATGTAAAGAATTAAAAATAAGAAAAGAAAGATTGCATTATAATATATTTGCCGGAGTTAATAAAAATTCAATAAATACACAAAAAAATGAAATATCAAAATTAGAATCACAAATAGATAGTTTAGAATATATATACCAACATGAACTATTTACAATAAAATGAATAAAGAAGAATTTATAATAGATGAAAAAATATATGAAAATCACGAAGGATCAAAAATAAAAATAGTATTTTCTAATCTAGGAAGAAGATATAAGAAAATAGGAGAACATTTATATCTAATGTTAGAAAAAGAAGAATTAAAATTAGAAGATAAATTAACAGCAATGATAAGAATAGAAAAAGAAAATGAAGAAATAGATAAAAAAAGGAAATAGAAAAAATTAAACAACAAACTACGGAAGAAATATGAAAAATAGAAGAAACTAAAAATAGTAGAATTGCTGAATTAGAAAAAGAACTACAAATGTTAAAAGATCTGTATGAACAAAGACAAAAAGAAAAAGAAGAAAAAGATAAAGAACAAAAATTAATAAACGAGATAAATCAATTTAAAGAAAAATTAGAAATAAATAATATAGAGGTTGAAGAATCAGATAATTATGACTCAGAAGATAGTGAAACATATACAGAAATATTAACAAATATAAAAAATTTAGAAATTAACGAAAAACAAGAAATAATTAATAAAGAAAACCTAAAAAATACCAACACAGAAATAAATACTCTTGATAAAAAAGAAGATGATAATATAATACCTAAAACAACAGAAATAAGAAAACCCATATATTATAAAAGTAAATTTAAAAGATATAATGAATATGACAAATAGACACCAAAACAAATAGTTAATAAAAATTATAATTTTTTAGACCTAGACTGTGTAATAGATACAGAAAAAACAATACAATTATGGATAGGATATATGACAAAACAATTATTAGGTAATAATATAAACATAACAGATGCACCAGAATATATAGAAAGAACATTAATAGGATCAGTAAAACTATGGTTTTCAAACTTAACTGAAAATAGCAAGAAAGTATTAAGAGCTAATAAACCTATGGAAGGAACATCATCAACAACAACTAAACTAACACCTATAGAATTATTGAAAAAATATGAAACAGCTATAAAAGATGAATTTGGTAGTATGACAACAATAGAAGAAGAACAAGATGAAGAAAAAGATACAAATGGAATTTAATGTTAAAATTAACAATATGTAATATGTGTTATATAGATGAATATACTTGCGCATTTAAAGAATATTATTATAAAGGAGCATATAGTATAGAAGAAAGTAAAGAAATAAGAAAATTATATTTTAATAAATTACCCGAACCATTTAGTTCAAAGATAATAAAAAGTTGGGAAGAAGCAAAAATAGTAGATACGTTAGGAGCTAGAATAAAATTCTTACAACAATGGTATAGAAATTTATGTGAAAAATATAGAGAAGAAATAAAAATGGAAAAAACATTAATAAGAAATTTAGGATGCTGCAAAAATAAAATAGCACCCCAATTTGGATGCGAAGAAAGATATTATAAGAAAAGAAAAAGACATAAGAAATATAAGAAATATAAGAAATATAAAAAATCAAAATATAAATACAAGAAACCAAGAAAAAGATATTATGTAAAAAATCATAAAAATAAAAGACCATATAGAAAGAAAAAGTCTATAAAAGAATGTACATGTTATAATTGTGGCAAGTTAGGACATTTAGCTAGAGATTGTAAATTACCCAAAAATTCAAAAAATAAACAAATATCAGAAATAAAAATAGATAATACAGAATATATGCAAATAGATTATATAGATTATGAATTAGAAAGTGAAGATAGTATATATGAAATTTCAGAAAACGAAACAGCTACTGAAATAGATAGTGAAATAGATGAATCGAATGACTGAAGAAGATATAAAAATAATAACAAAAGAAGAATATTTAAATGACGAAGGAACAGAACAAAAAATAATATTTGACAGTAATATATTTGATGAAATAAAAGGAAAAGAATTAGATTTAAGTGTAGAAAAAATATTTAAAATACCAACAATAAAAAATATTTTTACTAGAAAAAAAGATGAATATTATGTAGTATGCCAGAAAGAACATGTAATAGACTGTAGATATGCAAAAGGTAAAGCTAGTATACCACTAGTAACAAAAAGAATAATTAATAAAGACATAAATGATATAAAAAGTAAAGGAGACCCAATAAAATATGTACACCTTGGAGGTACAGAAATATTAATAAAAACATGTTTTATAGAAGGAATAGATACACCGATAGAATTATATTTAGCAGATGATAGAATTATAAAACCTATAGGAAAAAGCATAATAACTGCCGTAAAAGGAAATTTGATATACCAAAAATTTAAATTCATAATAAGTGCAAATTATTCAGTAGCAGTAACAGATAGAAACATAGATAAATCACTAGTATTATATTGGAAGATATCAGGTATAGAATTAACACCAGGAAGTAAAATATTTACAGCAAGATGCAAAAATTTATATGTATTAACGACAAAACATAAAATAACAGGGAAAAATAAGATTAACAAGATACAAATAGATAGTCCATTCGAACAAATTGTAAAAACAATAGATTATAATGATTATAGCTATAGAGACATAGATATAGAAGAAAAATTAGAAATAGTAAATGATAGAATAAGTATAACAAAAAGAATAGCTAATGAAAAACCAGAATCATCAAGCTCATCAAAAAGAACAAGTTATGAAACAAATTCAATAAGTAATCTAAATCAATATTACATAACAGGAAAAATAAATGAAAAAGAATATTTAATACTATTAAATACAGGACAAGAAGAAAATTATATAGCAAAATATCTAGTAAAGGATGAAGAAATAAAAATTGATAATGATATATGCCAGATCTACCAAGAAGCTTAATGAATAGTAAAAATATAGCAGAAAAAGAAATAATAATCGGAGTTAGAAAAATAAAAATAGAATTTAAAGTAAAAGAAGAAATGCAAAAAGCAGATATAATATTAGGAATAAAATGGTTAGATCAAGTAAAACCATATAATATAGAACATACACAATTGACCATAACATATAATAGAGAGAAATTATTCTTAAAAAGAGCCTTAACATAAAATGAAGATATATGTATTAATGAAGATAGTAGTGGAAGGATATTACGGTAGATATTATACGCCTATGATAGATACAGGAGCAGAAGCTAATTTATGTAGATATAATTGCTTACCAGAAAGTAAATGGGATAAATTAAAAATACCGATAGTATTTAAAGGATTTAATAATGAAGGAAGCTTAATTACTTATAAAGCTAGGAATATAAAAGCACAAATATGGGATAAGATATTGACAATAGAAGAAATTTATAATTATGAACTAACGTCAAAAGATATACTTTTAGGAATGCCATTTTTAGATAAATTATACCCACACATAATAACTAGAAACGATTGGTGGTTTGCAACACCATGTAAACAAAAAGTAAGAGCAAAAAGAGTTAATAATAAAATAAGAAAGAAAACTTATTGGATAAAAGGAAGTGAAAAAATTACACAAAAGTTAAAAAATATAAAAAATACTGAAGATACAATAGAATTAGTAGTATTTTCGATAAATAAAACAGAAATAACTATATTTTCAATAAATAAGATAGAAATAGTTAAGAAAAAATTAGAACAATTATATAGTAAAGATCCATTAAAAGGATGGGAAAAACATAAAACTACCATAAAAATTGAATTAATAGATAAAAATAGTATAATAACCCAAAAACCATTAACATATAATTTTGACGATTTAAAAGAATTTAAAATGCATATAGATGAATTATTAGAAAAACAATATATACAAAAAAGCAATAGCAAACATAATAGTCCAGCATTTATAGTAAATAAACATAGTGAACAAAAAAGAGGAAAAAGTAGGATGGTTATTGATTATAGAAATTTAAATGCAAAAACTATAACATATAATTATCCAATACCAAATAAGATATTAAAAATAAGACAAATCCAAGGATATAATTATTTTAGCAAATTTGATTGTAAATCAGGATTTTACCACCTAACGTTAGAAGAAGAATCTAAAGAATTAACTGCATTTATGGTACCACAAGGATTTTATGAGTGGAATGTATTACCATTTGGATATAAAAATGCACCAGGTAGATATCAACATTTTATGGATAATTATTTTAAACAATTACCTAATTGCATAGTATACATAGATGATATATTATTATATACAAAAATCAAAGAAGAACATATAAAATTATTGGAACAGTTTACAGATATAATAGAAAAATCAGGAATAAGTCTAAGTGAAAAGAAAGCCAAAATTATGAAAAACCAGATAGAATTTTTAGGAATACAAATAGATAAAAGTGGAGTAAAAATGCAACAATATATAGTACAAAAAATAATAAATTCAAAAGAAGAATTAGATACAAAAAAGAAATTACAATCATTTTTAGGATTAGTAAACCAAGTAAGAGAATATATTCCAAAGTTAGCAGAAAACTTAAAATCACTACAGAAAAAATTAAAAAAGGATATAGAATATAATTATAATGAAGAAGATAAAAAACAAGTTCAAAAAATAAAATTACTTTGCAAATAATTACCAAAATTACAATTCCCAGATGAAAATAGAAAATTTACATATATAGTAAAAGCAGATGCCAGTGAATATAGTTACGGAGGAGTACTTAAATATAGATATGAAGCAGAAAAAATAGAACACCATTGTAGATACTACTCAGGTACGTTCAACGAGACAGAAATAAAATGGGAAATAAATAGGAAAGAATTATGTTCATTATATAAATGGTTGTTAGCATTTGAGCCATATATTGTATATAACAAATTTATTGTGCGAACAGATAATACACAGGTACGCTGGTGGCTAACAAAGAAAATACAAAACTCAGTTACAACAAAAGAGATTCGGAGACTAGTTTTAAACATAGTAAATTTCACATTTACAATAGAAGTGATTAGTACTAACAAGAATGTTATTGCAGATTACATATCAAGACAAAGCTACACAGACTGAAATGATAGAAGAAAATATACATGAAAAGATACTCGACGCCCTAACTACGCTTTCATTAAAAGTGGACAGTATGGGTACTGAGATAGAGAAGCTAAAGCTAAAGACTAGTGAAGATAAACTGAAGTCTATAGCTATGAATCAGCTAACTCAGCAATGCGCAGAGATATGTCGATCGGAAGACAATAAAATTCCAGAGCTAGAAGGAGATGTTGGGACACTCCATAAAACCCATAACGTTTATCAATCTACTTCTACAGGTACCAGCAAAGGAGTTAGAAAAAACACAAATATGAACCTAAACAAGCTATTTGATAAACCATATACACCAAATACATCAAAAGATTCCATATTTATACCCCCACAAGTTACCACATACCGAGAAAGTCTAAACCAAGACAAAAAGACTTACAACTACACAGCCCGGACATACATAGAAAATATCTACAATGTACAAACCTTTTTAAATAGCAACCCCAAAGCTACAAATATCCAAGAACCAGATACAAACTACATAACCCAGAGATTGACCGGATATAATAAACTAATTGCTTTACCTAAAACCAAACCAAGCTTAGTTAAAACCTGCTATGAATATGGACTACTTAGTACTGTATATACCACGGACGGAACTGAGATATCCACTATACCAGGAATATATGAAGCATTTATCACTTTTAAAAGAATAACCAAAGGTACCTTATTTTTTATAAAAATTTACACGGCACCAGCAGAGATATTATATGATGAAGTTAAAAAACCTATACAAGTTGTAAAGATAGGGATGACACAAGATATGATTATACTACAAGATATTATTCCACAGCCAGAAATAGCTAGAATTGAGATACAAAAGTTTTATGCGAACAAAGGGATTATCGGACTATCTACAATTTTGGAAGATCTAGCAAATACATACTGCAACCAAAATCCCATATGGAGCTACTATTCAAGAAATCATGTACTTATATATTCAAATTCAAAAGAGTTACGAGAAACAGCTATGGAAACTATTAGGCAATGGATTCTCACATTGCTTAAACCAGAAACGGAACCTATCGCCAGAGCTATCAGAGAAAAATTTATTTTGAAAGAATTATTAACCAGATATTGCAAAACTATTGGACATAAATATCCAGATCATAAATGTTCAAAATGTAATGGAGGAGATAATGATGTTCCAGCAGTTCAGCTAGAATAAAAAGAGATAAGGACGCCAGCTGAAAAGATAAGAGGAGCAATAATGGAGATACAACAGATACGACAAAAATAACGGAGACAAGATATTTATTTTAGTTACGTAAAATTATTGTACTTTACTATTTATGTAAAGACTTTCTTGTTTTAGGCCTAGACTTTTAGGTAGTAGGCTTTAGTAGCCTTTAGGACTTTTTGTAACCTTTTTTGTCTTCTTTAGCTTTATTATTCTTATCTTTTAGAACACATGTAAAAAATACTTTGTAAAGTTGTAAAGTTCGTTCACTTATAAATAAAGAAGAAAGAAGGCATTGCGAAGGCAAGTCTTCACACATTAGCCAAAAAACTCTCTTCATTTAAAAATATTTTGCCCAGTTAATTAAATATATACACTTCAATGGAAAAAGCTATGGAGCAACAAACCTCAGAAATAGCAAAGCTACCGGAACAGGTATATCTATTTATGATTATGAATAGCTAAATTCATAATTCCCAACAATCATGATATGATAAAATAAATTCATATTAGTTACTTTATAGTAGAATTATTCGAAGAATAATATGTTAAGAAGTTTATTAGCAAAGTGGAAACGGAGAAAAATCCCTACGAACTATGCCATCCTAAAGGTGAAACTAATGAGGCAAGAAGCCGTGGCAGGGAGTAACCAGAGTCGAGGCGCTGTTTAAGGAAAAAAGTATCCGAATTACCATGCTAATAGTGACCAAAGAACATGTTATTTAAGAATAATCTAGTATATAGTAATCTGAGATGACTATATTTTATTATGTACATGGTTCAAGGGAATATTTTGAAAAAAGCAATTTTATGAAAATGAATAATAATTTATCTGATGTCATGGTAGATAAATTTAAGATACTTATTTTGTATTCACTTAGAGATATAAATGTTGCAGATATAAGGAAAATTATATTAGAAAAAGCATTTGGAGAATATTACATGACTAGAGTAAATTATATACCATGTCTACCTAGCTACTCTTATAAATATTTATTATGTTAAAATCACGTAGAATTTTTAAAGATATGCAAAATATACAGTTATTAGAAAAATAGATAAAAATAAATATAGACAAATACATGGAAAATAAAAAATATATAAAATCTCTTAAAAATATGCAAGAACTACTAAGGCTAAAACAAATAACTATAAAATATCAATTTTAGAAAATAGATCGTTTAGACTACCTTAAAGTTTTAATCTTATATATACTTAAAGACATAGAAATTATAGATATTAAGAAAATAATATTAGAAGAGGTAATAAACTACGAAATTGAAATAATAAATGCGTTAGAACAGATATACGAAGACATTTACCCAGAAGGATATTATTCAGATCAAGACTGTGGATGTTAGAATATATTAGAAAAACTAGAGAAAACCAAGATAATCTAAATAATGAAATTAATTATAGAAACCAAATTAGAAAAATAATGGAAGATCTAAAAGAAAAGTTAATATGGATAGAAAAAACCTTAGAAAAGTTAGAAAAAAGTACATGTGATAGTTTACATAATATAAAAAACTCACTACGAGAAAAACAACACAAGATAATAAATAACATAGAAAATCTAGAATTAGATATATACTACAGTACAGATAGAATAAATTATTATACAGAAATTTGTAACTCTGCAATTACTACAGGATAAAAATAATAAACCAAATAAATTAATGAATACATCTTACAAAAAGAATAATTTATTAAAACAAAATCTAAAAAATATCCACGCACAAAAAAGAATAGATTCATTACAATTCTTTTGTTTTATTTAACTTCTTATATTCTGGGTAGTAACTAGTTAAAATTCTTTTAATTTCTCTAAATGCTTGTGTATTTTTAAATGGTCTTCTCATATTTAACAAATAAATAACAACATAGTTAACAAGATAACGTAATTAATAATATTAACAATTAAGTTAACATTTCTAACATTTCTCATAATTAACACATATCTAGGGTTCCCATTTGAGTAATTATTTGCTAACTCTTGGATGATTGTGGATATTCCAATAATTAACATACACAATTAACCATAACCTACAATAAGGAAAGATTATTAATAAAAAGAGTTTAATCTACCAGAATAGGTATTTTCATTTATAATTATAAATAGTTAAATTCATAAATTCCTGATAATCATGGTATAATATAATGAGCTCATATTAGTTACTTTATAGTAGAATTATTCGAAGAATAGCAACTTAAGAAGTTTATTAGCAAAGTGGAAAAGGACAAAAATTTCCAAGAACTATGTCATCCTTGTACAATTATCAAAAAAACATATAATAAATAAGTTAATGTAATAAATGATACCTTGTATATATTATTTTTCTTACCAAGCATGAAAAAAGATGAAGCAATAATTAAAAAGTAATGAATAAGATATTCTTTTAGGAGGTGTGTAGAACATCAACACGGCAAGTAAATGGACTGCATGAAGTAATCTATTAATGTAGTTTAATTATTATTTAGTATCCTTATAGATTATTATGAAGTTAATTTGTGTAAAAATTTTAAACTAAGGTTATGATATATAATATAAACTTAAAGTCATTGAAATATTTTGTTGTTTTAGATAATTTTATAAGATGAAAAAAATGAATTATGTAAAGTTCTTGCTACATGAAATAAAGAACGAAGTTAAAACTCAATAAATATCAAAAGAAATTTATTTTTATATATTAGTAAACAATTAGATACTCACAAAATCAAAAAAATATAAATATTTTTTTTTATATATGATCTTCTTCAAATTATAATTATTTAAATATTTTAAATCATGAAAATATTGAACTGTTTTTGGTATTTCGATATATTCTAATTCTATGATAATGCTTTCTTCCTCTCTTAAAAATTATCTAATTACATAAATATAAACTTTAATTATTAAAAAAAAATTATTAAAAAGATATGTTTGACATATCATTACAGTATTAATTATAAAGTAAAAAGTATATAACAACTCATATTTAAAATTAAAATTCCTATTTTTATATGTTGGAATTGGGCCCGGGTTTAGCACGGTATATATATATATATATATATATATATATATATATATATATATATATATATATATATATATATATATTCAGAATGCAGTGCGTAATTGTTTGAAATATGCATAATTTGTCCATATCACTGACCTGAGATATTGTGATTCCCACTACATCATTATTTAACATGTTGAGTCACAAGACTTCAGCAACTTTCATGTCTATGGCATAGCAAATCCCTGTACTAAATTCTACGGCATGGATATTGTTTCCATCAAATGGAAAATTTCTCCATTCGTACCTTCCAATAAAACAGAGAAATCAATGTAATTATCTTTTATTTCATCGAATATTTGTTTTAAGAGATGAATTTAAATTAAACAAATATATATGGTCACAAAGTTTTATATAGCCGATCCTAACTACTTATTTAGTGTTAGGATTTTTGCCCTGTTTTCTTACTATATTTAAGTTTTATTTTTTCTTAGAAGAAAAATAAAAGTTAACATAATTACTTTTACTTTCCTGAAAGAAAAAAATATAATTTTTTTTCATATTTGGCTAAGCTCTTTTTTGGAGGAAAAGTTTTGGACGTCTATAAATAGAAGACCCCTTCTCGTATCATAACACAATAGCATATACAATGTAGTCTTTTAAGATTTTCATTTAGGGGGAGATTTTCTCTTTTATTAGTTTTATGTTTTTAATATTAGGTTTTATATGTAGGCCAATTGACCAAATAATATAATAATATTAAGCTTTTTAGTATTGTTTTATGTGTCTTCTGAATTTTTACCACAATGGTTTGCAACTAATAGCTTCCGCATGACGCACTCTCGATTTCGAATCCAACATTTAGGACCAGAACAATGTAAACATTCATAATAGTTGTTATATTTATGACTGAGGCGTTGTAACAAAAAGAATATATTCTTTCTTTAAAGATTTTTTTTTTTATAAAAACAAAGAAAATCTTGTTTTAAAATACCTTTGGCTTATAAAAAGGGTTCCCATAGAAAATAGTTGAGTCTGCAGAACACACGACAAAATCAAAACTTTGACACTAAAAGGTAAGCTACTTATAAGTAATAGTTCATTTTTCTTTTTTAATTTGCATGACCAAACAATGAATATTTGGTGTGGTTTGGTACGAGAAAGAAAAAAGCATTTTGATATGGCAATCTACAAAGTTAACAGCAACTATAAGACACATTGTTCTCTTTTATTTTTCTTTATCAAAAAGAAAAAAAAAATCTAATATGAACATGCATGATTTTCAGTTTTGGGAGAAAATATGGAGGAAGGCAACAGCTCATTCAAATTTTCAGGTATGCATGTGATGCTCTATATAAAATTTACTTCGTCTCTCCAAAATTTCTTTTATTCAAAATATACTTTAGCAAATAAGAAAGAAGAGTTTATATCCATGAACTTATTAACTAAGAGTTTATATCCATGAACTTATTAACTACCCCGTGAAGGGAAACGAGGTTAAGATTGTTATTTTGCACAATACGGGTACGTAGAATCTGTATAATAGAATAATAACTTCAACTCGAGTTCAAGTATGAACAAGAACACAACGAAGTTGAACAAATACCCTCAACACAAGATCAAAATGATCTTTACAAGAGGTGTATTTTATATTTCAGAAATATAGATGAAACAAAAATTGTTAAGGCCAAGTTGTCCGAATTCACGGACTTTCCTTAAGGAATAATTCCCCTCACTGTACCCGACGTTATGGAATCTTCCTCCCACGATAAAATGGCCTTCAATCCGACTATAGCGGTACCTCAAATAGGTGGATTCTTTGAACACACTCACAGTTTGAATGATCACACTTAGAGTATTTTTAAGAAGAAGAAGCAGCTTGTAATTCTGAAAATTTTTCTGTCTTAACCTGTGGAAGAAAGCAGGTTATTTATAGCTACAATATGCCCCTTTGAAAGGTGGCATTGGTTCAATTTAGAGGTGTGTGTCTTTTCCTGAAAATACATGTCTGTTTACTTAAACCATTGCAGTAATTTTCTGAAATAGTACACCATTTCCTGAAACATTGCATCAGTTCAAAATAGTGTTGCAGCAGTTTGTGAAGCAGTGCACTGTTCACGCGAAACAGTGGTACTGTTCACATAACAGTGCTACTGTTCACGCGAAACAGTCACTGTTCACACGTCAGTTCGTGAAGCAGTGCACTGTTCACGCAAAATAGTGCTACTGTTCACATAACAGTGCTACTGTTCACATGAAACAGTCACTGTGCACGCGTTCCTACATGTTTTAACATTTTCATTCACACCCTTTCATTACTATGAACCCAACAATTCCCCAAATGAATGGGGAATGACTATTATTTTCGTAAAACTTTACGGACAAGTATGTGATCATCAAGTAAAGACTGATTGTATCTGGATAAATGGGTTTTCCTTTGAACTTTTCGTAGTGAACATGCATCGGATGCACTAGGTCAATCGGTAGATTTGATATCTTTGAACCGTCAAGCTTTAATGTACACCTAGACAACACATGTCACACAACCAGCCTTTTACCGTTTATGGTTCTTATGATTTTGTTCTTTTCAGCCATGAACACGTCTCGATTTTCATGAGAGCTTAGAGAATAGGCCTTTACGAACATTCTCTTTGAAGCGGCTTTCACTTCGCCCACATATAAGTGATTTCTAAACGTTCAATCCTATAGATTACACTATTTGGTCAAATCTGCCAAATTTAGATAATCATTAAAAGACTTTTCGCTTAAGTCTTATCCTTGTTTACTATACATTGTCTACATCATGAGAATGGATTGGGTAATTGACAATGTTGAACCTGTCAAACACAAATTTGTTTGATTTCCTTGAACGTAGAGTTACCGCCATACTGACTTGTCCTAGGCCTTAAACTTATTCCCTTGGATGTTCTTTCTACTCCTTCTCTAGATAGGCCTTTTGTAAGTGGATCCGACACATTATCTTTTGACTTTACATAGTCTACAGTGATAATTCCACTAGAGAGAAGTTCTCTAATGGTATTATGTCTTCGTCTTATATAACGAGATTTACCATTATATATCATGCTCTCTGCCTTACCTGTTGCTGCTTGGCTATCACAGTGTATACATACTGGTGCCACTGACTTGGGCTAATACGGAATATCTTCCAAGAAATTTTGAAGTCATTCTGTTTCTTCACCGGCTTTATCTAATACGATAAATTCAGATTTCATTATAGAGCGAGCGATACAAGTCTGTTTGGATGATTTCCAAGAAACTGCTCCTCCACCGATAGTAAATACATATCCACTTGTGGATTTTACTTCATTCAATCCGGTGATCCAATTTGCATCACTATATTCTTCAAGTACCGCAGGATATTTATTATAATGCAAAGCATAATTTTGAGTGTATTTAAGATACCCCAAAATTCTTTTCATTGCCATCCAGTGAGTTTTGTTGGGATTACTCATGTACCAACTCAATTTATTGATAGCGCATGCTATGTATGGTCGTGTACAGTTCATTATATACATTAAACATCCCAATAATCTTCCGTACTCCAATTACGAGTCATTTTTACCTTCATTCTTTCGAAGTGCAAAGCGCGCATCCAATGGAGTCTTGGCAATACCGAATTCCATATACTTGAACTTGTCAAGTAACTTTTCGATATAATGAGACTGTGACAGTGCCAACACTTGTGGAGTTCGATAGATTCTTATACCTAAGATAATATCTGCAACTCCAAGGTCCTTCATATCAAACTTGCTCTCAAGCATTCATTTTATTACATTTATGTCAGAAATGTCTCTACTGATGATCAACATATCATCCACATATAAACATACAATGACTTGGTGATTTGGAGTGTCTTTAATATAAACACATTTATCACATTCATTTATTTTGAATCCGTTTGCCAACATGGTTTGGTCAAACTCCGCATGCCATTATTTTGGTGCTTGCTTTAGTCCATATAATGACTTGATACCTTGTTTTTCTTTCCTAGAACCATAAATCCCTTAGGTTGTTTCATGTATATTTCTTCCTCCTAATCTACATTTAGGAATGCGGTTTTTACATCCATTTGATAAATTTGAAGATCATATACCGCCGCCAAGGCAATTAATATTCGAATCGAGGTTATCCTTGTTACTGGCGAGTATGTATCAAAGTAATCAAGGCTTTCCTTTTATTTGAAGCCTTTTACTACAAGTCTTGCCTTGTATTTATCAATAGTACCATCCGTCTTCATTTTTCTTTTGAAGATCCATTTAGAACCTCAAGGTTTATTTCCGGGAGGAAGGTCAACCAATTCCCATGTATGGTTGTTTAAGATTCAATCAATCTCACTATTGACTGCCTCTTTCCAAAAGGATGAGTCTAATGACGACATCGCTTCTTTAAATGTTTGAGGCTCATTTTCTAAGAGAAATGTTACAAAATTCAATCCAAACAAAGTTGACATTCTTTGACGTGTACTACGTCTTGGATTTTCTTTATCATGTACATTCTCACTTGGTTCATCTCGAGGTCGTTTAGATCCTCCTCTAGACTGTTCATGCCTAATTTTATACGGGTAAATATTTTCAAAGAATTCAGCATTGTCTAATTTAATTACCGTATTTTCACTAATATCTGGATGTTCGGATTTATGAACCAAAAATCGACATACTTTACTACTTTTAGCATATCCTATGAACACGTAGTCCACCGTTTTAGGTCCTATCTTAACCCTTTTAGGTATAGGAACTTGTACCTTTGCTAGACATCCCCACACTTTGAAATATTTCAAGTTAGGTTTCCTTCCTTTCCATTTTTCGTAAGGAATTGATTTTGTCTTACTATGGGGAACTCTGTTGAGTATACGATTGGCCGTAAGGATAGCCTCTCCCCATAATTTTTGTGGTAAACCAGAACTTATAAGTAAGACATTCATCATTTCCTTCAAAGTTCGGTTTTTTCTTTCCGCAATTCCATTAGATTGGGGTGAATACGCTCATAGTTTGATGGATTATTCCATTCTCTACACATATTTGCGCAAAGGAAGATTCATATTCTCCACCCCTATCACTTCTTATCATTTTGATCTTTTTGTCTAACTGATTTTCAACTTCATTTTTATATTGCCTAAACGCATCTATTGCTTCATCCTTACTATTTAGCAAGTAGACATAACAATATCTAGTGCAATCATCAATAAAAGTTATGAAATACTTTTTTTCACCACGATATGGTGTTGACTTCATATCACAAATGTCAGTGTGTATTAAGTCTAAGGGATTGGAATTCCTTTCAACGAACTTATAAGGATGCTTTGCATACTTTGATTCTACACACGTTTGACACTTAGATTTATTGCACTCAAAGTTTGGCAAAACTTCTAAGTTAATCAGTTTTCGTAATATTTTGTAATTAACATGGCCTAAATGTTCGTGCCATAAATCATAAGACTCAAGCAAATAAGACAAATTCGAAATTTTATTCATTTCAACAGTCATTACATTCATCTTATAAAGATCCCCCGTGAGATAGCCTTTTCCTACATACATTTCTCCTTTGCTAACTACAATTTTCCCAGAAACGGTTACACATTTGAATCCTTTCTTATCTAGGAGTGAAACAGAAATTAAGTTCCTACGTAACTCCGGAACATATAGCACATTGTTCAGTGTCAAGACCTTGCCGGAAGTCACCTTTAGGCAAATTTTTCCTGTTCCCTCCACCTTAGCAGTAACGGATTTGGCTATGTAAAGCATTTCTTCTGCTTGAGCCGGAGAAAATAACGAGAACAACTCTTTGTTTGCGCAAACATGGCGTGTGGCACCAGAATCCATCCACCATTCGCGTGGATTCCCCACCAAGTTGTATTCCGTGAACATAGCACACAAATGATCATATTCTTTGTTGAACTCAATCATGTTCGCTTGGCCTTTTTCTTGCCTTTCTTCGGGGCTCGATAATCTGTGGACTTGTGGCCAATTTTGCCACAATTGAAGCATTTTCCCTTGAATTTTTTCTTGGGTTGATTGCTTCCATGTTCAACTTTCTTTCTTTTCTTCGAGTTGTTTTGGCCATCTCCTACAATATGGGCTCCATTCATTGTAGAATTTCCCTTTGATCTTTTTTTGGCAGCTTTATTGTCCTCTTCAATACGAAGTCGGATGATAAGATCTTCAACGGTCATCTCCTTGCGTTTATGCTTTAAGTAGTTTTTGAAGTCTTTCCACAAAGGTGGTATCTTCTCAACTATCGCTGCTACTTGGAAAGCATCATTCACAATTAAACCTACAAAACAGTTTATGTGAGTATTAAGAACATTTTTAATTTGTTCAACTAAGGTATTTTTCAAAAATATACCTTCTGCTAGGAGATCATGTATGATGACTTGCAACTCCTGTACTTGAGAGACAACAGATTTGCTATCAATCATTTTGAAGTCCAGGAACCGTGCAACTAGGAATTTTTTAAATCCCGCATCCTCTGTTTTATATTTTGGTTCAAGTGCCCCCCATAGTTTCTTTGATGTCTTGGTTCCACTATAGACATTATAGAGGTCGTCTTGGAGACCACTCAGAATATAGTTCATGCAAAGGAAATTCGAATGTTTCCAAGCTTCTACAATAACGAAGCAGTCTTTGTCCGAGGTTCCCTCGGGCACCTCGGGAGCATCTTTGCTAGTGAACCGTTGTAGACATAAAGTGGTGAGGTAAAAGAACATCTTTTGTTGCCACCGCTTGAAGTCAATGCCAGAAATTTTTTTGGGATTCTCTGTCGGTGCCATCGTTGGCGGAGCATTTGTCCGACTTAATGTGGCAATATTATTTGCCTCCATAGACGTTGTCGTATCCATCATTTGACTTTCAATTGTCATTTTTCCTGTCACCATAAGACAGAAAACTTAGTATTTTTCAGGATACTATTAATAAAGCTAAATAACTTTAAATTCTTCTTCTTGTTTCTAGTTAACGATGAAGTTTTTATTACTTCGAATCATCAACCGAGTGAACCTTAACTTGTGATGAAGATTTTATGTCTCTTAATCACTAGTTAAATTCAAGCGGAGTAGAAAGCCTAAGGTTTAATCTCCAAAAACAAGCAATACAGATTCTGTAAGATAATTCCTTAAGATTGTTATTTTCCACAATACGAGTACGTAGAATCTGTATAATAGAATAACAACTTCAACTCGAGTTCAAGTATGAACAAGAACACAACGAAGTTGAACAAATACCCTCAACACAAGATCAAAATGATCCCTACAAGAGGTGTATTTTATATTTCAGAAATATAGATAAAACAAAAATTGTTAAGGCCAAGTCGTCTGAATTCACGGACTTTCCTTAAGGAATAATTTCTCTCACTGTACCCGAGGTTATGGAATCTTCCTCCCAGGATAAAATGGCCTTCAATCCAACTATAGCGGTACCTCAAATAGGCGGATTCTTCGAACACACTCACGGTTTGAATGATCACACTTAGAGTATTTTTAAGAAGAAGAAGAAGCTTGTAATTCTGAAAATTTTTCTATTTTAACCTGTGGAAGAAAGCAGGTTATTTATAGCTACAACATGCCCCTTTGAAAGGCGGCATTGGTTCAATTTAGAGGCGTGTGTCTTTTACTGAAAATACATGTCTGTTTACTTAAACCATTGCAGTAATTTTCTGAAACAATACACCATTTCGTGAAACATTGCATCAGTTTGAAACAGTGTTGCAGCAATTCGTGAAGCAGTGCAGTGTTCACACAAAACAGTGCTACTGTTCACGTAACAGTGCTACTATTCATGCAAAACAGTCACAGTAATTTTCTAAAATGCTCATTTTTTTTTTGATAATTTTGTAAAAAAAATATTTAAAATTTAAAGAAAGCTATCACATGTGGTCGGTTTTTTTGATAATATGTAACAAAAAATATTGAAAATTTTCAAATTACAAAAATTAAAAATCAAATTATTTACAATATATCCCACCAATCATTTACAAACATTGATTATTATCTACAATATATCTCACCAATCATATATATGTAATCAACAAACCACCATAAGAATACAAACATTATTTACAAAATTTATCGAGGTTCCGAATCCAAACTATAAAACATACAAAATACTAAAAACTACAATTCATCATCCGCATCTTCATTCTCAGCCTCATCCATTCAATTATCGATATTTCGTTGATATATCCAGCTATAATCAGATTCCATCTACACAATCAATCACATTCAAGTGATTAGTTCAAGTCACAAAAGTTCACATTTCAAATACCTACACCTAAATATTTTCAAGTAACTAATTCACTTCACACGTTACCAAACTAAACTTAATTAAAAATGAAAAAACTTACCTACACTTAAACATTTTGAAGTCACTAATTCACTTCTCAAGTGACCACACTTTACTAAAATCAAAACACAAGTTCACATTTCAACTACTTAATTTCAAAACAAAAGTCACGATTCCATAATTCATGTAACGACACTTAAACATTTCAAATCACAAATTTACTTTACAAGTTACCTAACAAAACTAAATTCAAAATGAAAAGTTCACATTTCAGGTACCTACACCGAAATATTTTCAAGTCAGTAATTCACTTCGTAAATTACCAAACTAAACTAAATTTAAAATGAAAAAGTTCACATTTAATGTACCTACACTTAAACATTTTCAAGTCACTAACTCACTTCTCAAGTGACCACACTTAACTATATTCAGAACATGATATCAACCTTTCAAGTAACTACACTTAAACATTTTCGACACTAATGCACTTCTCAAGTGACCGCACTTAACTAAATTCAAAACACAAGTTCACATTTCAAGTACCTAAACTTAAACATTTTCAAGTCACTAATTCATTTCTCAAGTGACCACACTTAACTATATTCAAAACACAAGTCCACCTTTCAAGTAACTACACTTAAACATTTTCGACTCACTAATGCACTTCTCAAGTGGCTACGCTTAACTATATTCAAAACACAAGTCCATATTTCAAATAATTACACTTAAAGATTTTCGACTCACTAATGCACTTCTCAAGTGACTAAACTTAACTATATTCAAAACACAAGTCTACATTTCAAGTAACTACACTTACACATGTTCAAGTCACTAACTCACTTCTCTAGTGACCACACTTAGCTATATTCAAAACATGATATCAACCTTTCAAGTAACCATACTTAAATATTTTCGACTCGCTAATGCACTTCTCAAGTGACCGCGCTTAACTAAATTCAAAACACAAGTTCACATTTCAAGTACCTACACTTAAACATTTTCAAGCCACTAACTCACTTCTTAAGTGACCACACTTAACTATATTCAAAACACAAGTCCACCTTTCAAGTAACTACACTTAAACATTTTTGACTCACTAATGCATTTCTCAAGTAACCGCACTTAACTATATCCAAAACACAAGTCCACATTTCAAGTACGAATACTTAAACATGTTCAAGTCACTAACTCACTTCTCAAATGACCACACTTAACTATATTCAAAACACAAGTTCAGAATTCAAGTAACTACATCTAAACATTCCAAGTCACTAATTCACTTCACAAGTGACCAAACTTAACAAAATTAGAAACAAAAGTCCACGTTTCAAGTACCTACACTTATGCATTTTCAAGTCACTAACTCACTTCTCAAGTGACCATACTTAACTAAATTCAAAGCATAAGTCCACATTTCAACTACCTACGCTTAAACATTTTCAAGTACTTATTCACTTCTCAAGTAACCACACTTAACTAAATTCAAAATACAAGTCCACATTAATTTAAATCGGATAAAATTAATTTAAAATTGTTATGAATTGACACAATTGAGTTAGAAAATACAAAAATTTTAAAAATATCCGTTATTTCAATAAGAATAGATAATGTATTTTGTATAATAATTGTGAATATGTATGTTTACGAAAAATAATAAAACATTATATTTGAATTGATAAATCGTAAAAAATGGTAAGCTTATAACTGTAAACCACTCTGATTACTTCCTACACCCTTATGTATATATATATATACACACACACACCCCTCATAATACAACATGTTATATATATCGATTACAGCATACGTCACTACACGAGATATATGTATATACATATATTTAATTGTCTATCAGCTTTCAGATACGTACTATAAACATCAAATACACGATTTTACTAACCCATAATAATATACAACGTATTTTACAAATACTTAGATGAATTATCGATTACATTATCGTATGTCATTAATATACCTTCACTGTATAATATGTATATATATACCTATACATACACACATATACACACTATCGACTATATCAAGTTTTAAATACGTACTATATCTATCAAATACGTACACAAGTATATTATCCAATAATATAATGTGATGTGCTTCTTATACTTACTCAGATGAGTGATCGATTAATTATATTTGATTAGCTTAATACAATATTAGGTTTGACTACATCGTTCATCAATCGATCACTAGATAATATATATATATATATATATATATATATATATGTATATGAGTGCTTGAATGAGTACTATATATATCAAATCCACAATTATATTACCTTATAATAGACCGTTATCGACATCATGTGATCAGTGTAATTTGAAAAAAATATATATAATTATTTCCAATGAAAATAATATATATATATATATATATATATATATATATATTATTACATATATATAATTATTGCTCACTAAAAATTATTTATTTATTATTTTTTTTAGTTCAAAAACCGACCACTTGTGGTCGGTTTTTAAAAATATTATTTTTAAAAATATTTTTAAAAAAATAATTAAAAACCGACCACTAGTGGTCGGTTTTTTTTAAAATAAATTAAAATAAAATATAAAAATTATTGAAAAATTATTTTGAAATTTTAAATATAAAAGCGACCACTTGTGGTCGCTTTTTTCTTTAAAGAAAAAAAAACGACCACATGTGGTCGATTTTTTCCGAACACAATCTGTGGTCGATTTTTCAGTATTTTTTTGTAGTGTCCCAATTTGTGTGATATCATTTTGAGTTGACACGAAGTTTAAGAAAAAAATTTCTTTTTGAAATTTATGGCCCTAAACGATCCTTAAAAATTTGTATGACTGTAAATCGTTTCATTAAGCGTATAAATAAAATTTTAAAGTTAAATTGTTAATTAATTATAATAAGATGACATCCTTTTTTCTTTGACAAAATTTAAAAAAAAAGGGTGTCACGGTCGGAGGAAGTAACTCTTTTTACCGAAGGGTACATAATTTGGTTTTATGAAGGCAAGGACGAAATTTGTACTTGAAAGAGTGGTTCATCCAATGAGTCCGCTAAATGGCTAAAAAGTAACTAAGTAATAAAGTAGTACTAGTATTTGATTTGAATCATGCATGGTACTTTTTCTTTTTGTTTAACAATTAGGCATCTAAAATTTACTATCCGAATGATTTGAATTGGCATCAGATAAGCCAGCTAGCTAATGGCATTAAAGTGTTTCTTGCCGAAAGATTCTTTCTTCCACATCTCCGAACCATTTCACTGGACGCCTCAGTGGTTGAACAATCATACTTGATCTGTTGAAATGTAGTATATATAGAGACTTCTGTCACATTATCGACTAATAAAAAATCAACGTCAGTTTTATACATAAACCTGCGAAAGGAAATTTCAAAGCTAAACTTATTGTAATTAAATCAGATATGAAAAAGAAAGATCTTGCAAAACTGCAAAAGGAACATGATGAGAAACTTGCAACTATCAAAGTGCTCAAGAAAAAGAGAGAAGAAATGAAGCTTCAATTGTCGAAGAGGGAAATTTCTGAGGAAAAGAATGAGGCTTTCACAAAATTGACTGAGAAATGTCAAAGACTTAAAGATGAATATGATTCGCTTTTAGGTGAGATGTCAAATGGAAAAGAGTAGTATCTTAGTGATCTATTTTCTGCCGTTTCATAATGTATCGTTTTATGTTACATGTATTATGTTATTGAATCAATATTTGAATTGATGGTATTGTGCATCATGTAATGTTAATTATTTCAATTTAATTTGTTTGTGTTATATGGAATAATAATTAAGATCGGTTGTACTTTTTCACACCTTTGGGTTAATTTCAGAGCAAAAGTTTGAAACTTCAGACCTGCTAAAAATAATTCTCAAGAGGCTAAATTTAAAATTTATAAATATTAGCTATTTTTAAAATACCAATTCTTAGAAGGTCTATTTGTAGACGTCACCTGTCATTGTTTATAATTCCATATTTCTTTGTTTCGAGAACCACTTACGATCTTTAGTAAAAAGATACGAAAATTTTCAAAAAATATAAGAAATAAAACTAATATTTACATCAACTCACGAAGTTATTTCACTTTCGAAACATAGCAAAAAATTTTTTTATATAGCATATACAACTTTCAATAACCCACAACCATTACAACAATATATATATAAAACTATAAAATACATCGTAGTTAAATATGACAAGTTTTATAGCTAAACACTTTAGCAAAAAAATAATTTCCATAGCATTCGTAGTAAAAAGTATCGTAACTAATAGTTAGCTACATTTACATGCTTCGTGCCAAAGGATCGGGGGCGGCTCTACTTCATAAAAAAAATATGCGGCCGCCTTAGACCCCCAAATTTAAGGGGCCTCATTTTTTACGATAATATCTATAGATTTTTTTAAAAAATTAAATATTATTTATTAAAAAAATAAATTTTTCATATAAAAGGAACGAATTATTAGAAGAAGTTCATATATCTAGAGTAATATGTCTCAAGAAAGATTAGACCCATTGATTATACTATTACTTAAAAAAGAATAATTAAAAAAAAGCATTTATATAATTTTGAAAATAGAGTTCATTAAAAGAAAGTTATATTTTCTTAAAATTTTAAGTCCTCCGTTTGATTTTTTTCTTAGGCCACGAATATGCTTGAACTACCCCTGTTAAGGACTAACCCATATAGTACAAAAGAAATTGTGTTGAAGTTGTGATGGTAAAAACAATTTGCTATGAAATATATACTTACAACAAATAATTTTAATCTTCTGTCACGAATAAAATTTATAGCAATTTTTGTTATGTAGGTATAATATTTTCTATTGTGGCAAAAGGCTTGATTTGTTTGCTATGAAAATTCAAACTTTGTGGCTATATTATATTTTGGCCTCGTGGCATAAATAATTGTATTTAGCTATGAGTTCGAAAATTTATAGCTTCTCGTATTTCCTTTGAATTTGAGTATACTATTACATTACCTCTTGAATAATAACTCCATATGAGATTTCTGTTGCGATAAGTGTTTGCTAACTCTTGAAGAATTGTGGATAGTCCGATAATTCTCTTATTTGCATAAAAACTTGGTATCATACCAATTGTAGGGGGTGCGGATAACTTGTGTGGTAAAATATATCTATTATAAATACAATAGATCTATTTTTATTCGTGGATATTTCTTAACTTCTCTAATTATTTTTATTTTGAGTTTATTTATGTTAGTTTTATCGATATTCATATCTTGAGGGTGATTATATGGTAATTGGTTAAATGCTTTACTATAGTATTCTTTATTTTTTTCCCTTAGTTTTTATAATTCTTCTATATTATTTTGAAGGTATTCTAAATATTTTATATCTTTTGTTTCAAAATATCCAATTAGATTATTTTTCATAAGTTTTTATAATAATATTATTTCTTTTATATTTTATCTCCAATATTTTAAATATTCATAGTCTATCATTTTATCCTGTAGTAATTGCAGAGTTACAAACATCTGTATAATAATTTATCCTAATTGTACTGTAATGTATATCTAATTCTAGATTTTCAATGCTATTTATTATCTTGTATTGTTCTTTTCGTAGCGAGTTTTTTAAATTATATAAACTATCACATGTACTTTTTTCTAAATTTTCTAGGGTTTCTTCTATCCATATTAATTTTTTTTTAGATTCTCCATTATTTTTCTAATTTGGTTTCTATAATTAATTTCTTCATTTAGATTATCTTGATTTTCTCTAGTTTTTCTAATATATTCTAACATTTCTTAATCTGAATAATATTCATCTGGGTAATTATCCAGGTATAACTGTTTTATCCAATTTATAGTTTCAATTTCATAGTCTAATACTTTTTCTAATATTATTCTCATAATATCTATAATTTCTATATCTCTAAGTATATATAAGATTAATATTTTAAGATTATCTATCATTTAAAATTGGTTAAATACTTTATTATAATATTTTTTAGTTGTTTGTTTTAATCTCATTAATTCTTCTATATTTTTACTAAGAAATTGTATGCATTTTATATCTATTTTCCAAGATTCTAAATATACATAATTTATCATAGTTAGTATGTGGTTTTGGTATGTAAGTATTTATAAGAGTAGTTCGGTAGGTGTGGTATATAATTATTCTAGTCATAAAATATCTATCAAATATTTTTTTCAATATGATTTTTTTTATATCTACTATTTCTATTTCCTTAAGTACATATAAAACGAGTATTTTAAATTTATCTACCATTTCTTCAGATAAATAATTATCCATTTTTTATAAAATTGCTATTTTCAAGATATTCTCTTTAATCATGCGCATAACAAAATATGATCACTTTAGATTGCTATATACTAGATTATTCTTAAATAACATATTCTCCGGTCACTATTAGCATGGTAATCTGGATACTTTTCCCTTAAACAACGCCTCTACTCTGGTTACTCCCTTATCACGGCTTTCTTGCCTCACCGATTTCACCTTTAGTATGACATAGTTCTTAGGGATTTTTCTCCTTTTTCACTTTGCTAATAAACTTCTTAACATGCTATTTTTCGAATAATTCTACTATAAATCAACTAACATGAACTTATTTTATCATATCATGATTCTTAGGAATTTATTAATTTAGCTATTCATAATAGTAAATGAATATACCTATTCTGGTAGTTTTCATAATTCTAAGCTTTGCTCCTCCATAGATTTTTTCATTGAAATATACCTATTTTTTTAAATAATTAAATTATTTGTTGTAGACAAGAGAGAGTTTTTTGCTTCAACGTATGAAGGCTTGCCTTCATCTGAGCAAATGATCTTCTATTTATATTTTTAAGAAAACCCGTAAATGTTTTACATTTTTACATCTGTCCTAATCTAACTTTACACGTTACCTACCTACTTTACAAAAGGCTTTACACCTATCTATAAAAAAAAAATTTTACAAAGGTCCTAAATTATTTTTACAAAAAGACAAAACTTAGTAATGACATTTTTTCAAAAAGTCAAAAAGTAAATAGTAACTAAATAAATAATTTACTTAAATGAATTAAGAAAGATATCTAATCTTCCATATGTCATTTTCTAGCATTAACTTGTCTTCTTTATGTCACTTCCTAGGATTAACTTGTCTTCTTTTTATTATTGCCCATCTTCTTTTTATTGCTCTGTATCTCCATTATTGCTTCATATCTTGCATTTTCCAACTGTCGCTTTTATCTTCTTCTATTCCAGTTGAACTTCTGGGATAATATTATCTTCTCCATTACATTTTGAACATTGATGGTCTGGATATTTATGTCCAATTAACTTACAATATCTGGTTAATAATTCTTCCGAAATAAAGTTTTCTGTAATGGCTCTGGCGATAGGTTTTTTCTCTGGATTGAGTAACGTCAAGATCCATTGCCTAACGTCTTCCATATCTGCTTCTCGTAGTTCCTTTGAATTTGAGTATACTATTACATTATTTCTTGAATAATGGCTCTGGCGATAGGTTTTTTCTCTGGATTGAGTAACGTCAAGATCCATTGCCTAACGTCTTCCATATCTGCTTCTCGAAGTTCCTTTGAATTTGAGTATACTATTACATTACCTCTTGAATAATAACTCCATATGGAATTTCTGTTGCGATAAGTGTTTGCTAACTCTTGAAGAATTGTGGATAGTCCGATAACTCTCTTATTTGCATAAAAACTTGGTATCTCAATTCTAGGTATTTTTGATTGTAGAATAATATCTTCTGGTATAATCATATCTCGGATCATTCCTATTTTTACAACTTGTATAGGTGATTTAACTTCATCATACAATATCTCTGCTGGTGTCATGTAAGATTTTATACAAAAATAGGTTAACTTTAGTTATTCTTTTAAAAATGTTAAATGAATCATATATTTTTGGTATATTGGATATTTCATTTCCGTCTTGGGTATATATGGTACTAAGTAGTCCATATTCGTAACAAGTTTTAACTAGATTTGAATTGGTTTTGGGTAAAACAATTAGCTTATTGTATCCGGTTAGCTTCTGGGTTATGTAATTTGTATGTGGTTCTTGGATGTTTATAGCTCTGGGGTTAGTATTTAAGAAGGTTTGTATTTTGTAAATATTTTCTATGTATGTTCGGGCTGTATAGTTGTAGGTCTTTTTATCTTGGTTTAAACTGTCTCGGTATGTGGTAATTTGTGGGGGTATGAACATGGGATCTTTTGGTGTATTTGGAATGTATGGCTTATCAAATAGCTTGTTCAGGTTCATATTTGTGTTTTTCCTAACTCCTTTCCTTGTACCTGCAGAAATAGATTGATAAACGTTATGGGTTTTACGGAGTATCCCAACATCTCCTTCTAGCTATGGAATTTTAATGTCTTCCGATCAACATAGCTCTGAAATTTTCATGTCTTCCGATCGACATAGCTCTGCACACTGATGAGTTAGCTGATTTGTAGCTTCAAACTTCATTTTAACTTCATTAGTCTTTAGCTTTTCTATTTCATTACCCATATTGCCCACTTTCATTGAAAGCGTAGTTAAGGTTTTGAATATCTTTTCTAAAGTATCATCTTCTATTATATCAGTCTGTGTAGCTTTGTCTTGATATGTAATCCGTAATAATATTTTTGTTAGTACTAATTACTTTAATTGTAAATGTAAAATTTAATATATTCAATACTAGTCTCCGAATCTCTTTTGTTGTAACTGAATTTTGTATTTTCTTTGTTAGCCACCAACGTACCTATGTATTATCTGTTCGTACAATAAACTTGTTATATACAATACATGGCTCAAATGCTAATAAACATTTATATAATGAGCATAATTCTTTTCTATTTATTTCCCATTTTATTTTTGTTTCATTAAACGTACCTGAGTAATATCTACAATGGTGTTCTAATTTTTCTTCTTCATATCTATATTTAAGTACTCCTTCCATAACTACATTCACTAGCATCTGCTTCTACTATATATATATAAATTTTCTATTTTCGTCTGAAAATTGTAATTTTGGTAATTCTTTACAAAGTATTTTTATTTTCTGAACTTGTTTTTTATCTTCTTTATTGTAATTATATTCCACATTCTTTTTTAATTTTTTCTGTAAAGACTTTAGGTTTTCTGCTAATTTTAGTATATATTCTCTTACTTGGTTTATTAATCCTAAAAATGATTGTAATTTCTTTTTGCATCTAATTCTTCTTTTGAATTTATTATTTTTTTCACTATACGTTGTTGCATTTTTACTCCACTTTTATCTATTTGTATTCCTAAAAATTCTATTTGATTTTTAATAATTTCATCTTTCTTCTCACTTAAACTTATTCTCAAATTTTCTATTATATCAGTAAATTGTTCTAATAACTTTAAATGTTCTTCTTTTGTTTTTGTATACAATATTATATCATATATATATACTATACAATTAGGTAATTGTTTAAAATAACTATCCATAAAATGTTGATATCTACCTGGTGCATTTTTATATTCAAATGGTAGTACATTCCATTCATAAAATCTTTGTGGTACTGTAAATGCGGTTAATTTCTTAGATTCTTCTTCTAACTTTAAATGGTAAAATCCTAATTTACAATCAAATTTACTAAAGTAATTATATCCTTGTATTTGTCTTATTTTTAATATCTTATTTGATATTGGGTAATTATATGTCATAGTTTTTGCATTTAAATTTCTATAATCAATAACCATCCTACTCTTTCCTCTTTTTTGTTCACTATGTTTATTTACTATAAATGTTGGGCTATTATGTTTACTATTACTTTTTTGTATATATTGTTTTTCTAATAATTCTTCTATGTGCATTTTAAATTCTTTTAAATCATCAAAATTATATGTTAATGGTTTTTGAGTTATTATGCTAATTTTATCTATCAATTCAATTTTTATAGTAGTTTTATGTTTTTTCCATACTTTTAATGGATCTTCACTATATAATTGTTCTAATTTTTTCTTAATTATTTCTATCTTATTTATTGAAATATAGTTATTTCTTTTTTATTTATTGAAAATACGACTAATTCTATTGTATTTTCAGTATTTTTTATATTTTCTAATTTTTGTGTAATTTTTTCACTCCCTTCTGTCCAATCAGTTTTCTTTCTTATTTTATTAGTAAATCTTTTTGCTCTTACTTTCTGGTTACATGGTGTTGTAAACCACCAATCCTTTCTAGTTATTATATGTGGGTATAATTTATCTAAAAACGACATTCCTAAAAACATATCTTTTGATGTTAGCTCATAATTATAGATTTCTTCTATTGTTAATATTTTATCCCATACTTGTGTTTTTACATTCTTAGCTTTATAAGTAATTAAGCCTCCTTCATTATTAAATCCTTTAACTATTATTGGTGTATTTAGTTTATCCCATTTAATTTTTGGTAAACAATTATATCTACATAAATTAGCTTTTGCTCATATATCTATCATACGCGTATAATATCTACTGTAATACCCTTATGCTACTATCTTCATTAATACATATATTTTTATATCATGTTAAAGCTCTGTTGTATGTTATGGATAATTGTGTATGTTCTATATTGTATGGTTTTACTTGTTATAGCCATTTTATTCCTAATATTATGTCTGCTTTTTCATTTCTTCATTTATTTCAAATTCTATTTTTATTTTTCTAACTCCTATTGTTATTTCTTTTTCTGCTGTATTTTTATTGTTTATTAAGCGTCTTGGTTGATATGGGCATATATTATTGTCAGATTTTATTTCCTCATTTTTTATTAGATATCTTGCTATATAATTTTCTTCTTGTCCTGTATTTAAAAGTATTACTTATTCTTTTTCATTTATTGTTCCAGTAATGTAATATTGGTTTAAATTAGTTGTTGAACTTGTTTCATAGCTTGTTCTTTTTGATGAACTTGACGATTCTGATTTTTCATAAGCTATTCTTTTTGTTGTACTTATTCTATCATTTATTATTTTTAATTTTTTTTCTATATCTATGTCTCTATAACTATAATCATTATTATCAATTGTTTTTACAAATTGTTCGAAAGGACTTTCTATTTGTATTTTGTTAATTTTATTTTTCCCGTTATTTTATGTTTTATTGTTAATACATATAGATTATTACATCTTGCTGTAAATATTTTACTTCCTGGGGTTAGTTCTATTCCTGATATTTTCCAATATAATACTAATGATTTATCTATATTTTTATCTGTTATTGCTACTAAATAATTTGCACTTATTATAAATTTAAATTGTTGGTATATTAAATTTCCTTTTATGACAGTTACTATATTTTTTCTATAGGTTTTATAATTCTATAGATTTATCTATATTTTTATCTGTTATTGCTACTAAATAATTTTCACTTATTATAAATTAAAATTTTTGGTTTATTAAATTTCTTTTTATGGCAGTTATTATACTTTTTTCTATAGGTTTTATAATTCTATCATCTGCTAGGTATAATTCTATTGGTGTATCTATTCCTTCTCTAAAACATGCTTTTATCAATATCTCTGTTCCTCCAAGGTGTACATATTTATTGGGTCTTTACTTTTTATATCGTTTATTGCTTTATTAATTATTCTTTTTGTTACTAGTGGTATCCTAGCTCTTTCTTTTACATATCTACAATCTATTACATGTTCTTTTTGACTTACTACGTAGTATTCTTCTTTTCTTCTACTAAATATATTTTTTATTGTTGGTATTTTAAATATTTTTTCTACACTTAAATCTAATTCTTTTCTTTTATTTCATCAAATATATGACTATCAAATATAATTTTTTGATCTGTTCCTTCTTCATTTAAATATTCTTTCTTTGTTATTATTTTTATATCTTATTCAGTTATTTAGTTTATTCTTATATCTTTTTCAGTCATTTAATTCATCTAATTCACTATCTATTTCATTATCTGTTTCATTCTTTGAAATTTCATATATACTATATTCAGTTTTTAATTCGTAATCTATATAATCTATCTGCATATATTCTGTATTTCTATTTTTATTTCTGATATTTATTTATTTTTTAGGCTTTTAGGTAATTTACAATCTCTAGCTAAAGTCCCAATTTTCCGCAATTATAACAAGTACATTCTTTTCTAGATTTCTTTTTCCTATATGGTCTTGTATGTTTATAATTTTTTACATAATATCTTTTTCTTGGTTTCTTATATTTATATTTTGATTTTTTGTATTTCTTATATTTCTTATGTCTTTTCCTTTTCTTATAATATCTTTCTTCGCATCCAAATTGAGGTGCTATTTTATCTTTGCAACATGCTAAATTTCTTATTAATGTTTTTTCCATTTTTATTTCTTCTCTATATTTTTCACATAGGTTTCTATACCATTGTTGTAAAAATTTTATTCTTGCTCCTAGAGTATCTACTATTTTTGCTTCATCCCAACTTTTTATTATTTTTGAACTAAATGGTTCAGGTAATTTATTAAAATATAATTTTCTTATTTCTTTACTTTCTTCTGTATTATATATTTCTTTATAATATTATTCTTTTAATGAGCAAGTATACTCATCTATGTAACACATATTACATATTGCTAATTTTAACATTAAAATGCTTTGCTACAAAAAGTGAAAATATATAGCCATATTTTTGGTAATTAACTACTATATGATTTTAACCACGATTATAAAAATTCATTGCTACAAATTGATGAATATTGTCAGCAACAATTATTAATTACAAGAATTTCTGTAATATAGCTAAAATAAGAAAATTTAAATTCTAAAATAAATTAACACCTAATTACATTTAGGATAATCACAATACATATTCTTCTATAATGGAAATTACAATAGCATCATCTTGCCTAAGATCCTAAATGATATAGTTTCTTCTTTTTCTCATGTCATTGTACTCAATAATCATCGAAGGAATCACAAGATCCAAACAATTCAATCCTTTTCATGAAAAATTATCTTTAACAAAGGTTTGAAAATCTATCGATATTAAAATATACAATAAAAAAAATAATTTTAGTGGCGTGTACGGTAAAAAAAACATCAATTTTACTCAAAAACAAAAACATTTAGAAAGCAAAAATCCAACTTACTTTATCTTCTATTTCACTCTCAATGTAAAATGAAGTCATCATTGTTTAAGAAAATTGTTTCAATATATAAAATCATAACAACTTAAAGAAAAAGATAAAATATTCCTAGAAATAATAGAGAGGAAAGACAATTAAAATTTAAACAGTAGAAAGTTAAAACTAACGATAGTAAATTTAAACTAGCAAAGGGGGAAGGGGCGGAGGGGTGTGATGGCCGGAGAAAGGAAAAGAAGTCGAGGCTTAGGTTTTGTGGTTTTTTGGTGTTGGTTGCTTGGCCTTGCATTCTTGTTTATATCCCTATATATCTTCTTCTTCTTCTTTTTTTTTTCTACAAAATTATAAAGGGTGAAAATCACTTTTTTTCCATAATTTTACTTTGAAAGTTAAACTCCCTCCTCAACTTTAACATTACATAATCTACCTCTTTTTTTCTATTTGTCATTTTAAATACCAATCATACACTTACACTATTGGCCTTTATTTTTCTTTACCTCTTTAAAATTATGATATTTTATAAATATATTTAGTATATTTCTTTAAATAAAAAATAAGCATTATTTTTTGGATGAAAAAAAAGATAAACATTTATTTAGTATAGAAGTTAATGATGATCTAAATGATCAAATAAGAAAATTAATTTATTAATAATAATTAAAATTATAATATCTATTTATACAAATAAAAATAAAAAATAAAAATAAATTTATAAACATATTCTAATGCATGAAATACAATAATATTTAATAAAAATGGAGATATATTTATAAAAAATTAATTCCTAAAGTTTAATTATATTGTAAGAAATTTTAATTTATTATTTAGAATATTTGTTTAATGACAATCGAAACTCATTTATCAATATAAACAATAGAAATAAGAGAAACATAATACTTAATTATGTACACAACACATGTGCACACATATGTACATATACATACTTAATGCATGTAATAAAATAGCAACCATAAAAAATAGCATTAGTTTTTGTGTCAAGTTCATAAGAAATATAGTATAAATGAATATTATATAAATAAAAAATTGTAGATGTCAAGGTTAAAATAGATATTGTCAAGATAAAAACTAGGATAATACTTATTATACGAAGTTAAGGGAGGAGTTTGATGTTAAAGTAATACTGAGAAGGAAAAATTATTCTCACCCAATTATAAATGTAGTAATAATATGGCTAAAAAGGTGCTTGTGTTAAAAAATATTTTTTTTGGTAAATTATATAGATATAATATATACATTTAATAGAATAGAGCAAATTAATTAGTTTCATGAAAAAAATATACTCTCTCTCTATATAAGATAATTAGAACTAAAATAATGATTAAGTTTATTAATTTAGCGATGATTATAATTACATAATTATTTTGATTAATTAATTAGATTTATCTAATTATCAAGATTTTAGAATTACAATATGCAATAACTTCAATAACCTTTTATTAAAATTGAATATAATTAGATACAAACCCATAATTGTTGAATGTGATATAATTAGATATGTAAATAAGCTACTGTAGGATGTTCCATGTACTTGTTTGTTTCATGTAATACTTTAAAGATAAAGAATATTAATTATTTACCCTCTTCTACCGCCACACCCGTTTTCCTCAACTAAAGTTTATGTCATTTAATTATTTTTAAATTTGCTATTTAAAATTTTAAGGTTAATTAAATTTTATATATTAAATCATTTCTTATTTGAAATATATATATAAATTTTCATAATTAGAAATTAAAAAATAATTAAAATTTTAGCCTTTAAGAAATAATTACCTGTTGTATAAAATTATACTTATAATACAAATCAATCTTATATTTAGGACATTTGAGAATAAAATTAAAAAAATAACAGTCCAGTGCACAAAGCACCCTACTGTTGAAAGCATTAGTGGTCGCTTCCACTAATTTTGATAAGTCTTACTTAGTAGGCATTTCGCCATGAAAACTAAAAATTTTAAAGTTGGAGTTGGAGGGAGTTTGTTTGTCTATAAATATAGTTCGATGTTGTTATGGAATTTTCGTGGCAGAAGGAAAATGAAAATAATTTTTTCTTATTTTTCACTTTTTCAAACAACTCCAAGTTGTATTTGGCATAAAGTAAAATAAGTTTTAGAAAAAGTAAAAAAAATCTCATGGCCAAACCAGACCCTTAGTTCGATGGCATAACAATTACTTAATGACCAATTACAAATAAATAATAAATTTGTAATATGATATCAATTCATTTGTGCCAAATAAAGTCAGTATTAAAACACAATACAATTTCGCAAGTACTCATAATTATATAAACAAATAACTTATACTATATGTTCCAATCTACTTTACAACTTTGTATTGCAACGCGTCTTTAGAAAGATAATATTTATATTAAATGTTAATATGTTAATAATTTAGTAATAAATTTCGTTTAATTATTGACATGAAGTATGCATATAATTAATGCATTTAAGTTTATTATAAAAAGAAATAATTTTTTTACCTTTCAATCAAACACATTTAGTATGATGCTTTTGTTCAATAAAACAAGTATTAAAACAAAACAAATTAAGAAATACTAAATTGGATCAAGCTCCTAAACATAATCAATTATCAATTTAAAATTTTTAATTTTCTTTCTAAATTCTTATATTGATTTTTATACAAATACATCTTTTGAATATTAATTATGTTATTTTTTTAAATTTTATTCTTATTAATATGAGGGACATATGTGAGGCATGTATGCTATGACTAGTAATAAAATGCTTGATAAAACTTATATTTATTACACTATTTTATAAATAGGTTTATATCTTTTAGTATAATTATTACCATAAATTTATATAACTTGAAGCAAAAATATCAATTTGGTGATAATATTTTTTTCAACCAATTCTGTTGTGATGATAAGATTACTATTGCTACAATAACTCTAAATTTGTGGTCAAAAGTGTATGATTTAGCTACGTCAGTTTGTTGTTAACAATAAATTTATAGTTATTTGGGTAATTATTGCCTCAAAAATTTATAACTTGAAGCGAAAATAGTTATTTCTCTATAAATTTTTGTTTTAAGTAATTTTTTGTTGTTATAAGATTAGCTATGACATTTTATTATAGCAACAAATTTATAGCTATTCGGATGATTATCGCCAGGAATTTTTATAACTTGAAGAAAAAATATTTATTCAATTATAATATTTTATTTCATTTGTTTTTGTGTGGATATAAGATTGCCATTGCTATAATAACTTCAAACTCATAGCAAAAAAATATAATTTAGCTACGACATTTTATCATAGCAATAAATTTATAGCTATTTCGATAATTATTACCAAAAATTTTAATAAATGAAGCAAAAAATAATATTAATTTTTTTTTAAAATAAATTTTTGGTGGCCTATGAAGACTCTTTTATTAATAATCAAAATCCGACTTTAGGCCCAAACTCATCAAACAAAGAGATAGCTTTAATCAAGTATGAGTTAAGAACATTACAAAACATATTCAACCATCTATATTAGTGTCTTCCTCTCTACTCTTTGCTCTAAGTTTCCAAAACAACTCTTGGCCTTCCCTAGTCATGCTCCCAGCTGGTTCCGCTTGAATCTCCATTTTTGCCTCCTCCTCCTTTGAGTCATGAATCGGGTTCTTGATGATGATGAAGTTGTGTTGCTCGCACAAGAGCTTTCATCTGTCCAAGGTATAACCCGTTTACCTTTGTTTTGCTTCTTTCTCACCTCCCACTGCTTCTTACGTCTCTTGTCTTTCCTAGGTGTTTGGGTTATTCTATTTCTATTTAGGATTAAAGAATGTACACGTCTGCAGTTTGCAGTCTTCCCACTATACGTGTCTTTTTCTTTTCCCCCTGTTTCCCACAATAGGCTACTCCGTACAAAACTTTTCTTTTGGTATTTCAGATCTACCGTTTGATGCAGATGTTCAATATGGTTGACCTTCGTTCTTTCAAGTTAGATCTAACGTTGATGAATATTTTTGTGTACTAATATAGTTTAGCCTAGCTATCTTAGAAACTTTATAGACCCTATTCCATGGGCAAATATTGATGTAAATATTTCTGTTGCTACACCCACTTCTCTTTTTTTTTTGGCTCTGTGAATGTATGCTTATTGAGTGATGATTTTCTTATTTTTAATCTTATAACTGAAATTTGTGCCTTGTCTGTGTTGATTATCCTTTGCCCTTTTGATAGAACTTCATTGAAGTCGTTGCATGTAGTTCTTTATTGTATGATTGCTTGACTTACTATAAAATCTGCTAACTGATTTCCTTCTCTTAAAATATGTTGAATTGTACCACCTTGCATTCTCATATTTTCCTTAATGTTTTTAATTATTTCCACTAGTTCCTAAGGCACCTTTCATGCATCTATGACAATCTTGACCATAGCTAGGGAGTCACTTTCTAGTATACATCCTTGTGTCCCTTTGCTCTGACTATGTATAATGCCTTCTGTATTTCTCTTGCTTCTGCTTCAGCGTTGGTTGTATTGCCAATTTTCCCCCTTCTGCATACTCCACATCTCCATTATAATTTCTTAGGACAAAGCTATAAGAGCTTAAACCTGAATTTCCTCTACTTGCTCCATCGATATTGTACTTGAATTTTCCTTCATCTGGAGGCTTCCAAGTCGTTAGATAATAATATATTTTATTCTTATGACTTCCAACATCTTTTATTACATCCCTCCATTCTGTCCGTGTTCATCTAATTCTTGGATATAATAGCTGGACCATTGGATTGATTACTGTTAGAACATTTTACACCATATAAATAAACTTCACACTCTTTCTATGTCTTATGCCATTTCTTCTCTTCCAAAGCTCCCATATGATTAATGTAGGCACTGAATTATATATATTACTTAACTTTTTGCTTCCCTCTTTGTACCACCGTTCCATTATTGCTTGGTGCAACTGTATTCCTTCCATCTTTATACCTGCAAAATGAACATAAAACTTCCATAGTCGTTAAGCTATGGGAGTTGTTAGAAAAAGATAATTCATGGTCTCCTCATTCAATCTTCACAACACTAACCCCTTGAAACTGTAGGAATTCTCATCTTCTTCAAATTATCATCTGTAGCAAATCTTTCTTTCCACACTCTCCATAAGAAAAAATTAATTTTGAATGGAATCCATTTTCCCCATATCTTTCATATCTTTCCTGCTCTTCTTTTTTATTTATGATCATATACCAAGCTAACAATACTGAAAACTTTCCACTTGGATTGCCTATTATCTCTTTTATATTCTCTTTCATTTCTTCTGAAACATATCTAAGAAGTTTCTCTGTATTCCATCTCCCTTACGTAATAAAATCTTTTACCTCCAGCTCTTTTCCTCCTTGCTTGTTCATCTCAACATAGTACAAAGAACCTTATTTTGTCCAATTATTGAAACAAAAACAAGAATTTCCTCCTTTAATTTGCCACCATATGTGACACTCCACATCCTATTTGATTTTCATCAGTTTTCTCCATACATGTGAAACACCAAATCCTTGAGCCATTATTGAATACCATTTTTTGCAATATTTGTTTCACATGAAAGTACTTCACAAAGAATTTGTAGAAGTTCTAAAGTTCCACCAGATTCTGGAAAATAAAGCCTCACCTACATAATGCAATGATCTAAACCCCAATCCACCTTCTTTCAATGGAAGGCATAAAGTTTCCTAAGGTACCCAATGTTTTTCTTTGAGTGCACCTGCTTTCCTCAAAAAACTTTAGCCATAATCTTATGAATTTGATCTATATCCCCTATGGAGAGGATTCATAGCAGATATCAGATATATTGGTAATGACTCCAAAACATGTTTAATCAAAGTATACATTCCACCAAAAGTTAACAACTTGTTTTGTCATTGCATAATATTTCACACAAACTTCTTCACTAGGAACTCAAAATGGGCCTTTTTCTTCCTCCCATAAAATATAGGTCACCCCAAATATATGAATAGAAACTTACCTTGCTCTATTTCAGTCCATCTTTTTATTTTGTGATACATACTTTTAGGCTCCTTTTTATGCAAGTATAGGAAATTCTTGTCCATGTTTATCAACTGACCTGATACATCCTTATACTGTCTAAGCACTATCATCATCTTCTTTACAGACCCTTTATGTCCTGAACAAAATAGAAATGTATCATTAGTATAAGAAAGATGATTTATTCTCTCACTCTATTTGGGTATTTCATACCATATAAATTCTGTGTCCTCCTATAGATTGTTAAGCCTTGTTGCTAAAACATTAGCTGTTATGATGAAAATAGTTGGGGATAGTGGGATACTTTGCTTCAAACCCCTTGATAATTTAAAAAACCATAATTCTTTCCATTGACTAATGCTAAATATCAATTACTTGACACTAATATCTATACCATGTCAATAATTCTCTCATTAAAACCAAATTTTCTCATCACCTTAGTCAGATATATCCATGAGACTCTCTCATAAGTTTTTGCCATATCTAGCTTAACTGCCACATTATGAATCTTATTCCTCTGATTAAAATCCCTCATAATTTCTTGTGCCAGCAGTACATTCTCTGTAATGCTTCTACCCTTCATGTACCCCGACTGATTTTTTGATATTATATATGGTAGAACCTCTACAATCCTTCCATGAATTACCCTTGATATAACTTATTAACATATGTGTTGAGACTTATGGGCCTCAAATCATTAAACCTAGTAACCTGCAATTTTTTAAGAAGCAATAACAAGTTTGTATGAGTCACATACCTGGGTAGCTCACTTTCACAGAAAAATCCATTACTACCATAAATACATCCTCCCCATTTATATCTCAACAGTGTTGGAAAACTCACCTAAGAAACCACCCGACCCACTAGCACTATTTTTATTTAGTCAAAACACCGTCTCCTTAACCTTTTCCATGGTTGGTGTCAACAACATTTTGTCATTTTATTCCTAGGCAAGTATCCTTGGAATAACCTAATGCATAGTGTATTCTTCCTTACCTGTACCTTCTGTAAATTGCTTTTGAAGACCCTTTCTTCTTCCTCTCCTATTTCATCAGTTGTTTTCAATAGTTGTCCCTGCTCATTCTCTATTTTATGGATCTGCAGCCTTCTCCTCCTACCCTTAAAATATGCATGGAAGAATTTAGTATTTCTATCTCCCTCAGCAAACTACTTCATGCTAGCTTTTTATTGCCAGAATGCTTGTTCCGCTCTTTTCATCTTAACTAACTTTGCTTCAGCTTTTATTAATGCAGCCTTATTCTCTTATTTTGGATTAATCTCCAATTACACTTCTTTCACCCTCAGCAAATCTTCCTGTGTAGAAATCTTCTAAAATATATCTCTAAATGTCTCTCCACTCCATTTTCCCAAGCCTTTTCTTATATTTTTATTTTGATATGCAAGCTTTGAAATGGGGTTCATCCTCTATCCCCTTATTTTATCTTCCATTTCTTTTCAACTAACTTTTTGAAATCCTTATATTTGATCATAAATTGAGAAATTTAAAGTGTTTTGCGACTAAGTCCTGAATAATAGATCATGTTAGTTGTAAATGAGCATGATTAGACCCCTGTCTAATTATGTGTTGAACCTTTGAGGCTACAAATTCATTCATGAACTCCTGATTTCGAAAGATTCTATCCAACCTTCTGAAAATACATGCATCCTCAATTCTACAATTTCACCATGTGTATGAACTCTCAGTAAACTTTATTTCACTTAATGCATACATATTTATACACTGTGTGAAGTCCATTATCTCATGTTGAGTCACTGGTAATCCTCCCAGTTTTTTTGAATCATTCAAAATGACATTAAAGTCTCCTCCCATAGTTCAAGGCTTAGCTATTTCTTTTGAAACATCTCCAAGATTTTCCAATAACTCCAACCTTTCTATAACATTGCATCTTTCATATACTGCAGTAATATGTATCTCCTTGCTGCTTTACATATATGTAAACTTCATTGTGACCTGTTGGTAGGTGTCTGACTTTACTTCTTCATTCTATTTTTAGTCCAAAACACACCTATCTTTGATGATCTATTTATATATGCATGATCTAATCCTTACCTTCTTCTATAATCTTCTACTTCTTAAAGCCTTTGGAAAGGTTCCAATAGGGCAATAAATGAATAATTCTTCTTCTTTTAAGATCAGTTAATGTTTCAAAAGAGTCTTGAGTATTAACTGATCTTATGTTTCAAAATAGTATTTTCTACACCATCATTTACTATTAATGAGTTTGACATAGTTACTCCTTATCTGCCTTTCCTTTACCTACATATTGCTTCTTTCCCTCCTTTCATTGTGCAATTCTTTTGTGTGTCTTGGAGATAATACCCCCTTTTTACTCAGTTCATTCATGTTTTATTGAAAATCATCTTCATCTTCAGTCTCTGCCCCATTATATTTTTGTATCATGTCATCTATTTCCCCGACCTTAAGCTTATGTTCTTATGCCTTTCCTCATTTCTTTCTGACTTGCTAGGATCTGATGGCTTAATTCTCTATTCTTTTTGTATTTATGGTGCCTTTTTCTTATCTTTTATTGATTATTTCTCCTCACTTTCTTTCTTTTATTATTTTGTTCTTATTGTTGTGTCTTTGTCACTACTATTATTTTGACCCCCATCTCTTTCCTTTATCATATTGATTACACTCTCTTTGTCAGCTTCATCATGGTTGGACTAGTTTAATTCACCTTCCTCATCCGTATTATTTTTCTCCTCCACATCTATTTTGTCCTTTTTCTTAACTTATGTTGATCCAAGTTCCTTTTGCTGAAGCACCTTCTCAGCCTTGCCTTTTCGTTCTTTCTCCATTGCACCCTTTTTATATGTATCATCCTTTACATCCAGTGCATTAAATTTATTTCCAATTTCTACTTCTTGATTCTTTGGATTGTCTATCTGATCCATCTTTGTATATATCCCGCTCTATTTGGGTATCTTCTACTTCTAGCTCTATTTCGCTGTTTTTGTTCTTGAAATTGTGGGTCTTTGCCTTTGTATTTTATCCTTTTTTGTCTTTCCTTACCCTCCTTTTACTTGTCTTCAACTTGATCTGGTTGATTAACCTCCTTTTCATCCTTAGGATACAAATCTAGGTGCAAGACAAAACATTATTTTTCACTATGCCTTTGCAACTTATAGTTCTTACAATCCTTTGGAAGATGATGATATTTGATAGTAATCCATTTGCTATAATTTCTTCCGATTTCTACCACACTACAATATTAATTATTTTTAGAAATTCTCTTATTAGACCAACTTCCACCTTAACACGCATACAACCTGTTCTTGTCTTGTTAGTTGTAGCCATGTCCACTTGCAAAGGTTTTCCAACTGCTGAAGTAATCAAAAAAATTATCTCCTTACCAAAAAAATTCTGTGGAAGTGATGGAAGCAATATCTATGCAAATGCTATCGATGTTTCTTCATTGGGGTCAAACAATGGATCCCACTTTAATATCCTCATTAGGTATTTCCAATTTCGATGTACAATATAAAAAGTTGGTTTAGACAACAAGTATACATAGTCCTTAATCTTTGAAGCCCTAATAATCACATATCTGTTGCTAGGTACACAAATATTATCGTCACTTTTCAATTCACATTGTTTTGGAATAAGCTTTCTATAATACACTAAGTTTTAAGATCTAGACCCATCACCAGATAGGTTATTAAATTAGATTTTCAATGCCACCAGTATTTCCTTAGTCAAATATCATGGAAAAAAGTTATGATAAGTTAATTGAGGGATTGTAAAAATGCCATTGACAACGACTCTGGCAACGATCCATTGTCAGACATATTGAGTCATTTTGTAAAGTTATTGCCACAATAGTGAGGTATCCCAGAACTTTAGCCTAGTAGTGATGAGTCCATCTAATGACTCTTTATCAGTACTAACGATTCATTAGGTGGACTCATTGTCACAATAGAAAGAAACCAAGAAATAAAGTCTGCGACAATGACTACTACTAACGACTCATGATTAGACCCAAAGAGTCATTAGGAGGGAAGTCATTTTCATAACAAAAAGTGCACAAAGCTTAGGTACTTAGGTCACAACTTAGGCCATGACTCGTGACCTAACATAACGAGTTATTACCCAAGCCATGACGACTGTTTCTAAAAAATTCTTGAACATTTTAAAATGGGCTATTTAGTCTTTTCCCATTCTATTAACTCCTAACCCACATCGTTTAGGCTTTCCCAAGAGTGGTATATAATTCTAAATTTTCCCAAATTGACCATTTTATCTTAAAATCAATCCACAACAAAAAATGAAATGATTCTCTCATCTCCTAAAGTAAGCTAGGGTTTTTTCATCTCAAGTTTAATTCCAAGGATTTCTCCAAGGATTCCACTTTAGGTATGTGGGATTTCATCATTGGGTCTCTTCCTCCTAGTGAATCCTAAAGATTTCTCAATTTTCAATGAAATTCCCCTCATAAGGTTTAGGTTCCAGGTCAAATATGAGTTTGTTAATCTCCTTCAGTTTATGATTGTAGATAAACCATGAGTACTTGTTTCCCATAAAAGTAACATATTCCCATATCTTAGATCATGAATTTCCCCTATTATTGATCAATCATTAAGTTTTGGCTTGAATTATGCAAATCCTTATTATGCTCAACATTTGATATTTTCATGTTCAGTTGCATTAATCATTGTTTGTAGGTTATGAATACCCGATACATAGAAATTTAAACATATAAAAGTTTACATGACTTGAGCACTCAGATTATCCATTGTGGATGCTTTCTGAATGTAATTATGACTAGCTATACAGTTTTCATGTCATTCAGTTGGGAGTAGCACTTAGCATCGGGTGAACGCAAGGATGAAGGCTCATCCGTCAGTTCAGGACTGAGACCATTAGTAGAATTTCCTAAAGTCCAGAACTACAGTGCCACTGTAGGTTATGAGGGGTCTCCCTCCAGTTGAAGACTGACACCCTTGTCCTTTAGGACATAAGTTTATTGGATCCACACAAGCCAGTGTTGGTACCCTTGGTAAAGTATTACCACCCTTCCAACTGGGGTTATAGGTTAGACCCTAATTTGCTTAAGTTGGTTTATGTCAGTTATTTTTAGCTCCCACAGTCCTCAATTTATGTTCAACTTATGTTTTAGTTCAGATATGCATGACCGTATATTCAATTATTCAGTTTTATTCAATATATATTTATACTTGGTCTTGTATTCAGCTTATCATGATTTATGTATTCATGGTTAGTTTATGCTAGTTGGTTTTCCCATCTCACCTACTTAGTATATTCAAAGTACTAATTTCATACTTTTCTGCGCCATATTGTCTCATAATATATGTTCAGACGCTCAGCACCCCAACCGCACTTAGCACATTCCCATACATCTCAACAACTGTCATTGGTGAGCCCTCATCATGCAAGCGCTAGCTATCAGATATTTATATCCCTTTATTCTACTTTTAGTTTTAGTTAGTTGGATTTAGTTGGGGGTTGGTCCCAACAATTCTTTACATTTTAGAGGCTTTCAAACAAATGTTTAGATTTTCAACATTCTTGGATGTCAATTGTCTACTTTTAGTTTTGGTCGATACTCAGTTTCACATTATTATGAATTTTTCACTAATTATTTTAGTTAACTTCCTCCTATTATTTTTTAAATTTCTTCGGTATCCTAATGCCTGCCTGACCATGGTTAGCTAAGGGTTACTTATGTCCTTAGGCACCATGTTATGAGTGGGGGTCATCTCAGACCGTGACAAACTTGGTATCAGAGCAGTAGGTTTAAGGTGTCCTTAGGTGTCTGAAATCTGTGTTAAGTAGAGTTTTGTTCATAGATATAAAGCTCGCCATACTTATGCACAAGAGGCTATGAAATATTGGAAAGTTTTAGTTTTTCATGATTTGTGTCATGCGATAGAGTGTGAACTCTATTTGGATTCTTATTCTAACTAATCCTCTATTCGTTTACAGAAAATGCCTTTAAGAAAACCAGCAGAAGAAGGAATGAAAACCAATAATCACTACCACAATTCTCAAAGATCCTCTGAATGAAAAGGTCTCTTATGTTGAGTTCAAGTATACTTTTACAAAATTAGACCAATATGTGAATGCTCAGAATAATCAACAGGTTGTTTCCCCAACCAACACAACAACTAATGTGACGGTGACTAGAATTTGGTACTTGACTCGAATGAATTTGCCAACATTCTTTGGGTCTAAATTTGAATATGATTTGTAGGAGTTCTTACACAGTGTTCAAAAAGTGACGTAAATCATGGGTGTCACTTAAAGTGAGAGCATTGGTCTATCTTCTTACCAATTGTAAGGTATGGATCATACCTAGTATAAGCAGTAGAAGGAAAATAGAGGTGCAGATGTAGGTTCAGTAGAGTGGGATGAGTTTGTTACTATATTTATTAATAGGTTCTTACTACTTGGGTTAAGAGAAGCTAAAGTGAAGGAGTTCATCAAATTAAACAAGGGTAGTATGAGTGTTAAGGAGTATTCACTTAAGTTTACTCTATCAGTGAGGTATGCTCCGACTATGGTGGCTGATTCTAGGGCCTAAATGAGTAAGTTTGTGTCTGGTGTTTCTGAGGATGTGGTCAAGGAATGTAGGATGACCGTGTTAGTTATAGAGATGGACATCTAAAGATTTATGGTCCATGATTAAAGGATTGATGAAAAGAAGATAAAAGAGAAGAAAAAGGAGAATAAGAAGGCCATAACTGGTAGCTTTAATTTCTCTCAGCATAGGTAGAATGGTGGGAATTGCTTTTAGGTTTGCCAAAAACCTCCAGCTTCAGCCTTATCTTCTTCTAGTGCTCTCGTTCCTAAGTCCATACAAGATACTCGAGATGAGCGCCATGCTCTAAATCTAAAGGTATGTGAATAATACTCACACCAATCCAGTATGCAAGAGATATGGTAGGAACCATAAGGGCAAGTACATGGTTGGTAGTGATGCTTGTTTTAGGTGCTGCAAGTCGGGACACAGAGTGACAGATTTCCCAATTACTATGCAGAGGGGTAAATATATTTGTCAGTAGAATTAGTGTAAGTCTTCAGTAGTTTAGTAGGATGCCCGACTCAATAGGGGCCCACCTTCAATGCAACTGGTGGATAGTGTCATCAAGGTAGGCTCTATGCCCTTTAGACTAAGGGTTCTCCTGATGTAGTTACTAGTGCGTTACCAGTTTTTCATATTCACATATATGCATTATTAGGTCCTGGAGCCACATTTTTCTTCGTGACTCCCTATATAGTAGTAGATTTTGGTATCAACCCCAAAATCCTAGTAGAGCCCTTCTCAATTTGTACTCCAGTCGATAGTTCTATCATTGCCAGATGGGTATATAGAAATTTTCCAATCATAGTATACAAGAAGGTCACTTAAATTGATCTAGTAGAGTTATACATGACTAATTTTGATGTCATTCTTCGCATGGATTGGGTCCACTCTTGCCACAACTCAGTTAAATATAGAAATAGAGTAGTCCAATTTCAGTTTCCAAATGAGATAGTCTTAGCATGGAAAGGTACTACCTCAGTGCCCATAGGTCGGGTTATTTCATTACATAAAGTAAAAAGAATGATCTCTAAAGGGTGTATCCATTATCTTATTTGAGTCAAAGACTCAAGATATAAAATCCCGAGTCTTGAATCAGTTCTAATAGTAAATGAATTTCCAAAAATATTTTATGAAGATCTGCCTAAAGTTCCATTCGAGAGGGAAATTAACTTTGAAATAGATCTCCTTTTAGATTCCCAACCTATTTTAATTTCACCATACAAAATGGCTGTAGCCGAGTTTGATGAACTATGAGAAATTAAAATATCTTTTAGATAAAGGTTTAATCAGAATGTCTCTCCATGGGGTTCTCCAGTTTTTTCATGTGCAAGAAATATGGAGAATATGTATCGACTACCATCAATTGAACAAAGTCACAATCAAGAACAAGTATCCTATTCCCAAGATTAATGACTTATTCAACCAAATCCAATGTGCAAACTATTTCTCTAAAATAGACACCAGATCCGACTATCATCAGCTCTAATTCAGAGATCTTGACATTCTAAAATAGCCTTTAAAATTTGGTATGGTCTCTTTGAATTTGTAGTTATACCTTTTGGACTAACGAATGCTCCTACAATTTTTATGGACTTGATGAACAGTGTGTTCAAGTAGTACTTAGATATGTTGGTTATATTCTTCATAGATGACATCCTCTTCTATTCTTAAAGAGAGGGTGAACATGCAAAATCACTTGAGAATTATCTTGCAGACTCTTTAAGGTTACCAGTTTTTGCTAAGTTCAGCAAGTGTGAATTTTGGTTGAAATCAGTGACATTCCTTGGTCACAATATTTCTGATGAAGGTATTCGAGCTGATCCTCAAAAGATCAATGTAATAAGGAACTGGCTTAGACATATTTGTCCATCAAACATCAGGAGTTTCTTGGGTTTAGCTTATTACTATAGATGGTTTGGTGAAGGTTTTTCCTCTATTGCTTCTCACATGTTTAGTCTAACTCAGAAGAAAGTCAAATTCCAGTGGTTTAATTTTTATGAGAAGAATTTTAAAGAGTTGAAGACTCGACTTACCTCCGCTCCAGTTTTAACTCTACCAGAGGGTTCAGATGGTTTTATGATATATTGTGATACTTCCAGAGTTAGTCTTAGTTGTATGCCAATGCAGCGGAGCAAGGTTATAGCATATGCCTCTAGATAACTCAAACCCCATAAGAAGAACTACCCGACTCATGATCTTGAGTTGGAAGTAGTCGTGTTTGATTTAAAGACTTTGAGAAAGTATCTATATGGGGTTCATGCTGATGTGTTCACTGATCATAAGAGTTTTTGGTATGTGTTCATCCATAAGAATCTAAATCTTTATCAGATAAGGTGGCTAGAGTTGTTAAAGGGTTATGATATGAGTGTTTTGTATTACCCGAGTAAGGCCAATATTATGGCCAATGCCTTTAGCAGATTGTTTATAGGGAGTGTTGCTCACCTTGAAGATAATAAGAAAGAGTTAGTTAGTGAGGTTCATCAATTTACTTGATTAGGAGTTCGGTTGGTTGATTCAAATAAAGTTAGTATCTAAGCTACGAATGGTTCAAAATCTTCCTTGGTGGCAAAAGTAAAGGAAAAGCATGATAGAGATCCTATTTTTCTTAAGTTGAAGGAAGTAGTTTAGAATTAGAAGGTTGAAGTTTTCTCCCAGGGGGAAATAGTGTTCTTCGCTGTTAGGGTAGATTATATGTTCTGGATGTGGATGATTTAAGGCAATGGATATTGGAAAAAGCTCATGGTTCTCGATATTCTATTAACCCAGGAGCCACTAAGATATACCGCAATTTACGGGAAGTCTATTGGTGGAATGGCATGAATAAAGATATTGCAGAATTTATGGCTAAGTTCCAAATTGCTAGTAGGTTAAGGTTGAGCACCAAAGAACAAGTGATATTCTTCAAAATTCACTATTCTTACTTGTAAGTAAGAAGTAGTAAATATGGAATTCATTATAGGGTCGCCTTGTGCATGTTGACAACATGATTCTATTTGGGTTATCATGGACCAAATGACTAAATCGGTTCACTTCTTTCAAGTTAATACTTAAAATTTAGCCAAAGATTATGGTAAGATCTATCTTAGGGGGTTGGGGAAATTGCATGGGGCCTTCTTGACCATTATTTTAGATAGAGATACCCAGTTTACCTCTCAATTTTCAAGACTTTCCAGAATGGTCTCATACCCAAGTTCACCTTAGTACAAATTTTCACCCATAGACAGAGGATCAAGTAGAGAGGACCATTTAGACTATAGAGGATATGTTGAGGACATGTGTAATAGATTTCAAGGGCAGTTGGGATGATCACTTTCCTTTGATTAAGTTTGCTTACAATAATAGGTATCACTCTAATATTCATATGGACCCATTTGAGGTTCTTTATTGTAGAAGGTGTACTTATCCTATTGGTTGGTTTGAGTTTGGTAAATTTGCTTTAATAGGTCCAAATTCTGTGCATAAAGCGATGGAAGAGGTCCAGCTGATTAGAGAATGGCTAAAAACTGCTCAAAGTCATCAGAAATCCTATGCATATGGGAGAAGGATGGAGGTTGAGTTTGATGTTGGCGATCAAGTCTACTAAAAAATTTTGCCCATTAAAGGGGTGAAGAGGTTTGGTAAGAAAGGAAATCTTAGTCCCTTCTATGTTGGCCTATTTATGATTTTAAGTCACTTTGGTAAGGTAGCATATGAGTTGGAATTACCTGCAGACTTAGCATCAGTGCATCTTGTCTTCCATGATACCTTGTTAAAGAATTGCATTAGTGGCCCTACTTCAGTAGTCCCTTTAGATAGGATTGGCATGGAAAATAGCCTTTCTTATTACGGTGTCCTAGTTGAGATCCTTGATTATAAGATTCATAGGCTGAGGAATAAAGAAGTCACTTTAGTGAAGGTTCTGTGGAGAAACCAGTCAGTTGAGTGAGCTACTTGGGAAGCATAGGAAGATATAATGACCAAGTATCCCCACCTTTTTTTCAATCCTATTTCTAGCGTAAGGTAATAGTTTCCTTAATTAATTAATTCTTTTATTTCTATCTCAGGTTATCTAGCTATTTTTAGGTCATAGAATGCATTCATGAGTTTAGTTCATTCCATGCATCAACCCTTGATTTAAATACTAACTCATGGTTTAGCTTGTAAGTGTTTAGAGCAAGATCTCAACTTTTCCCAAAATGCTTTAGTTTAGTCAGTTCAACCGGGGATGAGTAATCCCAAGGGGGAGATCTTATAATGCCCTAAGTTTTCAGCTCTAGACCCATCACCATATAGATCATTAAATTAGCTTTCCAATGTCACCAGTCTTCCTTAGTTCATTATCATGGCAAAAAGTTATGACAAGTTGACTAAGGGACTATCAAACTACTAGGGACAACGACTCTAGCAACAACCCATTGTTAGACATAACGAGTTGTTGTGTGGAGTCATTACCACAAAAGAGAGGTCTCCCAGAACTTTAGCCTAGTGGTGAAGAGTCCAACTAACAACTCATTATCATTCCTAACGTGTCATTAGGTTGAGCTATTTTCACAATAGAAAGAAACAAAGAAATTAAGTCCCCGACAATGACTACTCCTAACAACTTATGATTAGACCCAATGATTCGTCAGTAAGGAATTCATTATCACAACAAAAAGTGACTAAAGCTTAAGTCCTTAGGTCACGACTCATGACCTGACATAATGAGTCGCTACCTGAGCCGTGATGACTATTTCTCTGAAATTCCTCAACATTTTAAAAAGAGATATTTTATCTTTTCCTATTCTATTAACTCCTAACCCACGTATATCCAAGGATGGTATGTAAGAATAAATTTTCCCAATTTCACCATTTAGTTTTAAAATCAATCCACAATAAGAAAATAAGTGATTCTCTCATCTCCAATGCAAGCTAAGGTCTCTCTATCTCAAGTTCAATTTCAAGGATTTCTCCAAGGCTTCCACATCAGTTATGTGGGATTTCGTCATTGTGTACCTTCCACCCAGTGGTCCCAAAGACTTCTCAATTCTCAAGTAAAATTCCCACGTAAGATTTGGTTCCAGGTCAAATATGAGTTTGTTATTCTTCTTCAGTTTATGATTGTAAATAAACCATGAGTATGTGTTTCCTATAAGAGTGTCATATTTCTATACCTAATATCATGAATTTCACATATTATTGATCAATCATTGAGTTTTGGCTTGAATTATGCTAATCTTTATTATGCTCAGCTTTTGATATCATCATGTTAAGTTGCATTAGTCATTACTAGTGGGTTGTGAACAATCGATACCTAGAAATTTAAGAAAATATTAGTTTATATGTCTTGAGACCTCAGATTATCCACTGTGGATGCTTTCAAAATATAATTCTTTCTGGCTATACTATTTCAGTATCATTAGTTGAGAGTAGTACTTAGCATCGAGTGAATGCTGGGTGAAGTTTCACCCATCAATTGAGGACTGAGACCTTTAGTAGAAGCCCCTAAGTTTTGAAACTATGGTGCCATCATAGGTTATGAAGGGTCACACACAAGTTGAGTACTGACACCCTAGTCTTTTGGGATATCAGTTTAGTTGATCCACGCCAGCCAGTATTGGTACCCTTGGCAAGGTACTAGCACCTTTTCAACTGAGTTTACAGGTTAGATCCTGATTTATTCAGGTTAGGGTATGTCGATTACTGTTAGCTCCCACAATCCTCAATTTATGTTCAACTTATGTTTCAATTCAAATATTAGATCCTAGATTATTGATTTTGCCTATGGCCACCACAAACTATGTCGATCAAATATTGTGGTGGCCATAGGCAAAATCAATAATCTAGGGTTGGGGTTTCAAAGTTGACATAGAGAGAATTTTTGAATGATTTTTCAATTAAAAAAATAATATTTAACGATAATGTTATGTTTCATTTAATTTTTCATAGGTATAAGATTACTATTGTTAGAGTGGCTTCGGACTCATGGCAAAACGTTTGATTTAGCTACTATGTTTTATTATAACAAAAATTTTATAGCTATATGAGTAATTATTGCCATTGTAGACACGTAATTTTGTCCCCCTTAGAAGTCGATTTTATTCATCTTCTATCTTAGCATATCATGTACCCTCACCCATGACATTATACCCCGTAAAATAGAAAAAAAATAAAAAAAATAAAAAAAATAAACAAATAATAAAATAACTAACCCTACCTTATCCTAACAACCTACCCAATAAAAAAATAACATCTCACCACTACCCCACTACCCCACGTTACCCCACCCTCCTCTTTTATTCTTGTCAAGAAATAAAGCCTCAAAACAATATATATATACACCCACATACACCAAAAAAAGGGGAGGAACAGGAACAAATTAAAAAAAACCATCAGTTCTCTCTTTTTCTCTCTCTAAACTCACACTCTCTCTCTCCTCCAATAAGCTTTGCCGACGCCGGAGCAGCCTACCAACCGACTAGCTCCCTACCTCCTTTTTCTCGTCGCCCAACAAACCGACCAACTCCGGCGACACCACCGTCACTTCGTCTGACCAACGACGGCGGTAATAGCGCCGTCGTCTTTGTCTCTCTCCCCTCGCCTCGTCGTCCGATCGATGATGGCAGTAATAACGCCGTCGTCACCGTCAGCCACCAGATTCTGCCATCAGTGACCAGCTCCGACCGCAGTGCGTCAGCCAGATCCAGCGGTCAGCCCATCGCCGCCTTTCCTCCTCTCTCTCTTCGGTCAACGACGACAATCAACCCGTCGCCAGCCTTCACGCTGTTTTGTCAGCCGAGAATCGGCCAGATCTCTGCCACAATGCATCGGTCAGTCGACCAGCTCGTCGTTTCACCATCATCGTTCGTCGGCCAGGACCCGACCCGAGATTCGACTAGATCTCCGTCACCAGATCTGACTAGATTGATCTGTTTGGTTTTTGGTTTCTTGTTGTCTTTGGTTGATTTTGGTTTCATCTATTTCACGTTTCGACGTTGGTAGTGGGTTTCATATAGTAAGATTTTATTCATGGGTTTTGGAGCTGTCCGACTATTATTTTAATACCAAGTTTGGTTTGTTCGTCATGAGGTTCTCCGATCGAGTTTTGGTCTTCGGATTTTCTTATTAGCGATAAAACATTCTATCGAGGTCCATTTCTTAACTCGTCTCTTATATATATGTGATTGGTTGTTTTGATTGGTTGCGATTGCGAGAGGTGATTATGGTTTTGTCGGATTTTTGTTTATGTTGATGTTATGATTGTGATGCTTGGTTGTTTGATTTTGGTAGATTAAGGCATAAACTTGATCATGTTCTAATGGATGGATAGAAATAAAGTCGGGGGATGAAATTGAAAAAAATTAACAAAAGGATAGATTCGATTTAATTTGATTTATTGTTGGTACGAATCGTGATAGAATTATGTCTTTAGTCTAGAACGGATATGCAAATGGTAGGTTCGGGTAGGCAAATTTAGGCATGGTAGATTGATGACATGTTTGAAATATGTGTTGGAATGGTTTTATTTTGTCGCATTTAATTCAATTGTATAATTTGGCCGGGGAATACCCCAAAGTATCTGTATATATTTATTCACTGGGGAATGCCCCGAGGTATCATGTACCCGGAGGACGTTCGTGGTGAAGGCCCGAGGCGTCAGGTAGAACATTAGTTTAGGATTAGCGTGGGTTTATTTTCAGTCCCTTTCTATTTCGGGTTGTAATAATTGGACTGGACTTACATTTCGTTTTATTTTGTTTTGTTTTGTTTTGTTTGATTGTTTTGCGTACTTTGTCTGTGGATTATAAACACTTCATAATGCCAAAATAGTCGATACACTCCACCAAGCGACCGTGGTCGAACCACGGGATCGGGGGGTGCCTAACACTTTCCCCTCGGTCAACAGAATTTCTTAGTCGGAATCTCTGTGCGCAAATCGGTTTAAGAGTCAATTGGTTTCAAAAAAGAATTTTCCAAAGGTGACTTGGCACACCAGATTATGCTAAGTGGCGACTCTGAATAAAAACTGCAAATAATCCTTTTACGAAACAAATTTTTATTTCTTGTCACTTAAATAATAAAACCCTTTCGAACTATCAAAAATATTCCATTTTTGGAGTACGCATAAGAAAAGGGGTGTGACAGCCATGATAGTTAATAAATATATATAAAGAAAAAGAGAAATTAGCCTTGTCATTTGATTTTTTTAGCTAAGAAATTTTATGAAATTATAAAAATCATGAAAGTTTAAATTTTGTGGTTGTTATTAAGTATTGACCACGATTTTAAAATTCATACCTGAGAATTTGTAGCTATAGATGAATAGTGTAACTTTAGGGGCTTTAATGCTCTTCTCCCCCTTCTTGTCTAATTTGTTTCTCAAAATCTTCAAGCACAACTCCTATAGCTTTCTTAATATTTTGTCTCAACAATATATTTCTCCATTTTCTGAAGAATTGCCATTAAATATTCATTTTAAGCTTCAATTTAATTTTGAAATTTCGGCATTTGTCTTTTAAGTTAGTCTAATTGAATTTGTATAAACATCAGGATGAGATTATAAACAATTTTGAGGAAGATTGAAGGAAACATTGACTAGTTTAGAGTCAAAATTCAACCAAAAAATAACATTGCAATGATGTATATAACTTGTATATGATTAGTATGTCATATTTAATACTCTATGACATGCATTAATATATCACATGCTATGCATTGATATACGTGTTACATATAAGTACGCAGACAAAATTGATACAGCAAAAATGATAAATCAAATATATGGGGTAATTAATTGCCTTTATTATAGACAAAGACGTGAATTTCATGGTGATTTTATTTGTTTATAAGTTGCTTGGTTTGATCCATGGATGAAAATTAGACAGGAAAAAGTGAAGTGTGAAATTAATCTCAAATCCAAAACGTACCCCACTATCTTCTGGAATATCAAAACTAGATCTTGATAGTTTTTTCTTTCAACAAGAAAATTCAATAAGTACCGCAAACAAATCATTTATTACATATAATTCAGGATCGATTGTTCGATATTGCTTTACTTGTTGAAGATAAACTTAGATACTTTAAAATTTAAAGAAATAAGATCTTTTGTCTTCTTACCGTTTGAATAAAAGAAAGTGACCTTTCTAGACTAAGTTCATTGCATTTTGTACCATTAGTATATGTTCTATTTTGTGATATTCACAATATCCCATTATTTTTAATGACTTGCATCCTGATATGTTCAACTTCTTGCAAAATAATACAACTTACTCCTTTTGTATTATTTTTTTCATGAGGGTAAATTTGAAAATACAAATAAAACATCATTTTTTTCTATTTTTTTCACTTTAGATTAGTAATGCCTTCACCTAATAAAGATTTTGTTTCACAGTTTTACCAAATAACACGTCCGATAAATTAGTTTACACCAACTTTCACTGGGCCAAAATCTAAACTGCTAGCAAAAACTTCAAATCTTGTGTATTAAACATTCGACATCATTATGATTTATGCACATATTCTTTGCTGATAAGGAAGAAAACACAACCTTATGCAAACACCCATGGCCCAAAAAGGTAAAAATAGTGAATAAATCAACATGCTATGATAAAAAATTGGTCTTCTTTATGAGCATTAATGCCTTTAACACACCTAAGTAATCATTGTTTTCATCCTAATTCAAAAGCATTTTCTTAAAACCTAGTAGATGTGGTAAGATAATTACGAAAAAATATTTAAAATGAAGCATAATATTAATCAATCTAAACCAATAGAGAACTAACCAAATTGTCTTTGGTATTTGGTAGTAGATAAAGTCAATAGATCACGATAACAACATCTAATTGTCATATAGATTATGTAAATTATGATTAAATAGACTCAACTTTCTTGAACTTGCTCAACAAGTAGGCGGAAAAAATTAAAGAGAAAAAAAATAGAATACAAAAAATCAAGTACTCGTAAGAGAAAAGAAACTGTCCTTAGTAGATAACAGTGCAGTATTCCACATCCATATAACTGCACAACTTTAAGAGAAATCCAGAACACATTTATACTAATGATGTTTAAATTTTCACCCATAATGGAGTATACTCTTAATTTTTTTTATCTCTCCATTAAAATTATTTATGTCATTTTTTGTTTTCTCTTATTTGTAAAAATCAAAATCACCGTTAAATTAAAATAAAAAAAATATAAAAAGACAAAAAAATAATTTCGCCCTTAAAATTTTATGAAGGAAGATATGAATTTTATCCTTTATCATTTTTTTCTGTGAGACTAGTGAATTATACATAAAAAAATAGGAAACTCACAACTCACGGGTGATAGAAGGCAGAGAAAGTACCAATGCTAGCTCCAAGAAAACTCTTTTAGGACCTGGTATCAGTTATGTAATGACCCAGTTTGTGGTTGCATTGAAGTAGGAAGTAGAAACTTAGCTACTTCCTTAGACAAATTTTTGAAAATTTAGGGATGGCCTAGTCTTAGGTGTATTTTAGGGGTGATAGTCTAAGTAAATTTGGTAATAATTTGAGTGTCAGTGGGATTGAATTACTTGATTTTATGATAGTCAACAAGTTTAGGAATTCATAGCAATTTTGGTATGAAATATAGTTCAATAAAACTCCGATTATAGGGTTTACTATGAAAGGATTGGTTTGCAATATCGTATTTCGAGGGGTGTGTTGTAAATAGATGGAACTAAGAAAAGTCCTCGAGTTACTGCCTCAGGACGACTACAATGATGGCCTTAATAAGACTGTAAAACGTTGTGATAATATACCTCTAAATTATAGTTTTTAAAAGTTGAAAACTTATTTTTCATTTCACTTTTTCAAAAAATGAGGTAAGGCATAACAAGAGGTGATTTTCTGTACTTTTGGAGATTTTCATCTTTGGCGGTAAGTTTTTTATACTCTCTAAATTTAAATTACTTCCTAGAATTCTTAAAAATTGCTAGAATCATGTTCTTTCAAAAAATAAGATTTAGCCCTAAATTATGAATTGCATGAAAAATTGATGGAAATTCGGTAATTTTAGTGAGTAATGCTCCGAATATTTTAGAAAACACTAGTTGTAGTAGAATATGATTGTTCATGCTAAAAGCATGTTGAATTCATGAGCATTAAAGAGTAGAAACCCTAAAATGATGAATTAGGACAAATTCATAGTTTAAATTGATTATCATAGATTCCTAATGGTTATAGAGGATGCAATAATTTAAATTACCGTGTAAACATGTTGTTTAAGGATCAACAATGGATTGAAAGTGATAGCAAAGACAAACTTATTTTCTTAAAGTGATTTAACCAACAAATAGAGGAAGATTATGGTTTATTTGTAGCAGCGAGACTCTCTTGACTTTGTGCTTATATGCAAATTGAATTTTTGTAATTGCTTTAGGCACTACATGTGATTATTGACTGCATTACCATTTTATTGATATGGAGGTGGATATGGTGTTATTGCAGAGATGATTTGATATTATTGATAATGATGATGTTGATAATGATAATAATGAGAAAATGATGATAATGATATTGAGATGAGAAAAAGATGATACTTATATCTTGCATACATACATTCATCATATGCATTTGGATATACTTTTATATCTATAAGTTGTGATGAGTTAATGAATTCCATAAGTGTAAAATGCGTAATTGTGAGCTTGTATTCATCATGAATTGAAGTGTCAAATTAGTGGTTAGTTGTCATTTGTTACAAGTTCTTTTAAATGTTGTTATTTATGTTTGATTTGCATATTTGTATAGTATTGAGTTGACTTGACCTATGATACGTATCAAAACTTCGTTGATGTATTGGTGCTACCTATGTTTTTCTTTTTGTTGAGTACAAAGTGTGTTTTAGAATTTAAGATAAGACCTAGACTCTAGCCAACAATTGCTTTGAATTAAAGGTGGAAATCATGATCGGGAGAACATTGAATCTTTTGACTTATGTTTTTGTCCCTTGTTTTAGGACTAATATATTCTCGTATTTTTCCTCATCTTTTGGATAATCTTTTAGTTATTGCTTTGGACATTCTTAGTTTTTCTTGTACGTTGACTTCAAGTCCTGGAGTTGTAATAAATAGTGATATTGCACATTCTATTTACATTGACTATGGTGTTGAATTTAGTGTAGATTTTATTTGAGATGATATCGATTGTGTTAGTGATTTGAATGAGTTTTTGTTAAAATGTAACTCGTGCCTAGTTTGAAGATTGGTTAAACATGAGTTAGATGCTCCCCTATAATAGTGATAGGATGGTTCACCACTATTTGGATCGTGACAAAGATGGTATTAGAGGACTACGTTTATCAACCTCATCGTACAAGAACACATCTATTAGAGTCTAACAAAATGGTATAAAGATATTTGTAATTTTCTTTGAGAGGCTACTAGGCTTTAGGAAATAAAATTCCTTTCTTTCTTTCATTTGTGATATTGCTTGATTCTAAATGGTATCTTATAATACAAATATATATCTAACTCATTCATTCTTACTCACAGATGGTGAATACTAGTTCCACCAGTGCAGAAGCAGCTGCACCTGCAACAACACCAACAGTAACACTCACACCGACCTCTAAGGCTGTAGTTTGGGGCAGGCTGTAATGACCCTCCAAGTTATTTTCTATAGTTTTGCTTATTTTTGATATTTAGATCTTTACTATAGCTTCCCCAAGTTATTTTTGACTTGTTCAAACTGTCAGTTCAGTTACCGGGCAGTTTGTTTCATGTTTAAAGTCAATTTACTATTTTGAAGCCTTTTCTGGTTCACATTAGCTATTAGGAAAAAGCTTTAGATAAATGACCTCGTATACTAATTCCGACATATAGCTTCAAGACATTGACTTTAGTTTAGGTGGAACCTTAGTTTGGGTCCCGAGGCTCCCAGACTTATTTCAGGCTATTGGCTAAAAGTTAAGAAAAATGACAAGTGTGGGACCCCTATTTCATTGAAACAATCTCGGATGGAAATTTTGATTGCGCCATTATGTCTAGAATATTGAATTTAATAGGATAGCATAGTTATTTGCACATATGGGATTCCAAATGAATCTCAAGGGATTGGCGGAGACTCGAAAAAATTCCAAGGCTCCATCTGGTGCCCAAAATCTGGTGTGACTGCTTTAGTGGTACTTTGGACGCTTTAGTGGAGGGCATTTTAGTGGCCTATTAGGATCTTTAAAAGACCTAGCTCAACCAACAAGCACTACTTTAGAAGTACCTGGACGCTTTAGCAGCTATCTCTAAAGAGAATTGGTTTGTGGGGATAGGTACCACTTTACCGGCACCCAGATACTTTAGCGGTGATCACTAAAGTGGCATAGTGTTCTATTTCCTGATTTTCACCATTCTTCTCCTATTCCTTAGAATATTAAACTTTAAATAATGGGAACTCTTGGGAGAATCAATTGTGGGTGGTTTTGGATCTTTTGTATCATTAATTTACGCAATTCTTTATTGGATTTGTTGTAAGATTCCATTAATTTCATGGTTAATTCCTCTATCTTTTCCTAAAATCCCTAGAACTTTGTGTCTTGATTTTATCACTATTATAGCTCGGAATTCACCCATTTTTAAGGGTATATATTTATTGAGCATGGAGGGACGTTGTGCTAATTTTGAAACTATAATTTTGCAAGTGGGCCCATAATGGGATTTTTATGTAATTATTAGATCTGAAGCATTATAGTGTAATATGGATATCATTATTTTCATTTTGATAAGTAGGTTGTGATTTTGATAGTGTGATACCTTGTAGAATCTTCTCAGAAAGATAAATCAATGGTTTAGCAGATTTTTAGGGCTTTTCTTTGGTATCCAGGTAGGCTAGGTTTACCTTCTTCATAGATTTAGCTATCTCGTAGTATGATTATGATAGATATGGGGTGGTATTAGGTTTGGAAGTATGAATGAGAATATTTGGATTAGTTGAACCATTTAGGCTATCTTGAGATCATAAATTAGGAGTAATTAGCTTAGTTACTCATATCTTAGGTGAACTTCGTTGGTCATTTTTAGAATGGAAATGCCTTAGTTACTCAAGCTACGTGAAATTTCCTTAGTTATTCATGTTTAGAGTGGAATTGGCTGTAGTTGCTTAAGTTAGGAAAAATTGTTTTGGTTGCTATTATTTTAGGTGAGATTGACTTAGTTGTTCATGTTTGGGAAGAATTACTATCTTAGGTCTATTTATGACTTATTCAACATCTAGAAATGAAATTTGATACCTTAGCATAGTTTGAGGTAGAAGTTGGCCTAAATGGACTTTGGAGATTAGAAGTGGACCACTCCGGTCTACCTTAGGCCAAGACTTGCGATAACTTTGTAGATTTATTCATGTTATACCAATATTAATATTTGATTTTGGACTTGAGGAGATTGAATATATTTAGTGAGTAAGTTGGTTGGATATTGAAAGATAAATGCTAATTTTGGGTATTGCTAATGATATTATTTTTATACATGATTAATGATATGACTTATAGATATGATTAATGATATGGGGTATATATATGACTATTTATATGACTTCCGAATATGATTAATGATATGGCCTATCAATATGCTTAATGATATAGATATTGATGTGATTTATGATGTGGCCTATCAACATGCTTAATGATATAGATATCGATGTGATTAAGGATATGTCCTATCGACATGCTTAATGATATAGATATCGTATGATTAATCATATGTATTATAGATATGATTAATGACTTAAAGATATGATTAATGGATTATGAATATGATTAATATCTTATAGATATGATTAATGACTTATGGATATGATTAATGACTTATGGATATAATTATTAAAATAACTTGAATATGACTGTTGACATGGCCTATGGGCATGGTTATTGGAATGACTTAATAAATGCGGTATCGGTATAGTTATATTTCACGATCCAAACTAAGGCCTGGTCATAACGTGTATCTCAAATCCCAACCGAGGATCGGAGACCACCCTCTTTTCTTAGTCAAATAGGATATAACACTAGCAACGGATGAATTCCAAACATATAACAAGATAATATTCTTAACAACATAAAGGATATTTAAGGTTTCTCAAAAATATTCAACCGATAACTGGTAGCCAATAACCAATAACAAATACCCCAAGTTCACAGTAGTATCCATAAAGTTTCTACTAAACTGAAAACAATCTAAGTTGGGACATGGGACATGTCTCTGACCCTAATAATGACAAAAAAAATATTAATGTGAACTCTTTAATTCTAGTTTATGGAAGGATACCGATGGAATGATCAAGTTTTCCAAAGAATGGAAGTTCACCACTTTACTAAAACGACCAACAAACTGAGTCGATCCACCTAACACTACGTAGGAAATGTATAAGTATCTCAAGTGCCTGCATCGCATGGAGATACAGTGTCCAAAGAACGTTAGTGGGTTGAGCACTAAAATGTAACTCAGGGACAAGGATAAAGTAATGATAATTCAAAATTCAGTTGAACTCAATGTACAGTTCACATTCATGTGTGGATACATATATACTAATATAAAAATGCTGGGGTAGGGAACAAGGCTTAACATGCACTTTAAAACTTTAGCCTCAATTATGTAGCTTAACCGTCATTTAACAGTACCTATGGGCTATATGAGCCCTAACTCTCCCCCCGGCTGGGCCCTAGTATATGTAGCCGCACGAATCGGAAAATAATCTCATATATATGAATAGGGGATTTGAACCTCCCAACCATATAATAAAGTGACTTAAGCACCCGATCATGTAAGTGTATTAAGGGGGACTCGAACTTCCCAATCATATAGTAAGGTGTACTCGAACCACCCGGTCATAAGCAACTGGACTCGAACACCAGGCCATCTAGAACCCCGCGTCGGCAAATACAATTTCCAGTATTGGTCCCTTTGGACCGCTACTTTCATGGCCTATCTCCACAACCCTCTTTTAATCCCTATAAAAACATTTATCACACATTCCCATTCATTGAACCATAATACACATATTCCAAAACCAACATCAAAACCAAGTGGAGAACTATTTAAAACACATGATTTAATAAAGTAATAGTTGTGGAAGAGTAAATTGCCTAAAATACCAAGATTTATGGAGAGAAATCAACCCTTAAGACCTTAGATGACAAAAATCTTGCAAACATTAAGTATCTTGCTTGAGAGAATTGAGAGAGTTTGAGAGAGTGCTTTGAGTACTACAGTGTTGAAAATAACGTCCTAAGAGTGTTTTATTGTAACGACCCGAGATTACCCCCTAATCATCACATGGTCCTTAGGAACCACAACTGATCCCAAGATAACCCATGAACTGGCATACTATTAAACAACTGAATTATAACATAATAAATAGCTATTCTGCTATACAGCAATATAATCATGACAAAATCTGAGAGAAATTATATTACTCATATACTTTACAATCTGATAGAAATTGAGGAGTGAACTAAAATTACATGATTGACTCTGACTGACATCTATGAAGCCTCTACTATACTGAATATAAGTAGATGGGACATACCTTCAACTACCACTAATCAATACACATGGAAAGTAAATGAACTGTACATAAACTAAAACTATCTGGAGTTCCCCAAACAAGAGAACTCATCACCTGCTGGCTGGGAACTGCAACTATCTGATCATGATATGTGGGCTACAAATGGTATCTACAATATGAAACAATGTAGCAGTACAGAAGAATATGTGTATCAGTACTTCTGAAATGTACTGAGTATGTAGGGGTGAGTGCATTAAGTTAAACTGATTTCATACATAATCATAAAACATGAATGCTAAGTATAAGTAGTCTCACCAATACGCTGGAATAAACTGAAAGCTGAAATATCTTAAAACATGAGTAATAAATATAATCTGGTAAGTTCGTGAATCTCTACACTTAGTTTCTATAAGACTTTACTTTTATGATATAAGTAGAACTAAAGCTGAGATACGGTAAAACATGAATACTATTGAGTCTAAAACTACGTGATGGAGGCTGACATAACTCGAGGATATGAATATTCAATCATATGGAGCACGAATAGATAAACACATAGAAGAAAACATAACATCTGCTAAGCTTATCTAATTAATTGAATGACTGATAGCTGAATACTGGTCATGTAAGGCTGAATTATACTTTGTCTAAATAACTGGGCTTAAACTGTGGAGTACTATGCTTATGTGGTATGGACTATCAATACAATATGAGACAAATGAGCGTGAATGCGTGAAAACTATAATATCTTAGAATGCGAGACCAAGTGTATAACATGATTCTAATATAGTCTGTAAACTAAAATACTAAGAACTGAATACTATGGTCTAGCAAAACTAATCTGTACGCTGTACTAAGTACTGTAACTAAGACAATGTTAGGTATCATCTAAGCGACATGCCCCAATCTGAACAAATCGAGGTCCAACCTAGAACCCTAGTTGGAAGGGTATCAGTACCGTTCCCCGAGTACTAACACATGCAGTGTGGATCCACTATACTGATATCCCAAAGGACTAGAGAGTCAAGCCTAAACTGATGGGTAGTAAAGCCTAAATGGAAGGGTCACTCCTCATATCCTACACCGGTTACTTAGTTCTTTAATATAGTAACTGATACTAATGACTCTGCCTAACTAACGAGGAAGACATTATCCCTACATTAACTCGGTGCTAAATCCTGCTCCCAACTAAAAGAAACTCAAATACTAACTAGTGCATGCACTGATAACTGATAACTGATAAGTTCAGGTCATGGTATTTTAAAAATAACAGTGAATATGGATTGTAAGGTAATTATAAATGTGTAAATCGATACTGGAACTGAAATCGGACTAAGCTAACTTAATTGGACTCACAACTGATCATATTACTGACTGAATGATATTTCTTATGGTATAACTGAAATCATTCTGTAAATACTAAAAACTAGGTAAACAACTAAATTTTGGATATTCATAACCCCCAAAATCGATAGCAATAACAATGAGGACACATGAAAATACTCAAAACCATAATAGGTAAGCATTATTCAAAACCCTCACTTGGGCAATTCATCATACATTACGGGGATTAGGACATGGGAAAATTCATTTGAATTAGGACATGGGTGTTTCATCAAAACATGTAAAGATCATAGCTTGAACATAAAAATGTATTAAACATGAGGGAACAAAAGAGTTACATGGCAAAATTCATAACTTGGGGATTCATCTTGAAATTGATTGAACATGATATGAGAATTTCATCAAACATGTGGAAGGCATGAATTTAAAATATAGGAATATTGCTAAACATCATGCACTTAGGATCTATCATGGAATTTACTTAAATAAAGCATCAGAAACTCAAATTCATGGCATTGGGAATTCAAAATCTTGCATGGAATCATAAATGAGCCGAATTGAATTAAAAACACCATGAAAACATGAAATTCAATATTTCCTGAACATAAAAAATACCATAATAATGGAAAATTCATTATTTAATTAAAAGAAAAGCATTTTTGAGATCCATGGGTGAAAGGGGACCCATGGATAAACTCCCACATACCTTAAAACTTTATATCTTTAAGAAGAAACAAAAATATTGAAAACTTTCTTGAATTGGAAAACTTGATTCTTGATCGTTCTTGAAAAAGAGAATTAAATTTGATGTTCTTGGGATTAGATTAGGGTTTCTTGGAGAGAAAAGTGAAGGAGAATGGGAAAATAATACCCTAAAGGACGTATTAAATAATGGATATATGAGTTGGCTTGAGTGGAAAAGACTCAACTTCCCCTTAGACATTAGTACCATCTCGGCACCTTACTGCATCACACGAAAATGGCTATAACTTTTTGCTCGAGTATCGGATTAAGGCGAAATTGGTATCGTTGGAAAGATAATTCAATTATATACAATTTAGTGGGTCTTAAACTGAAAAATTATATGTATATAAAAAGTTATACATGTTAAAAGTAGATCATTGTTGAATCAAACTCCAAACTTTGGACAAATCTAAGGTTCTTAGCTCAACTTTGCTCTAAGTGATTTCTTGGAACATTATTCACTTAATAAGAACTTCACACACTAGGATAAATGTCATGACATATGCATTTCAAATTATGGATCAAGAACATGGAAAATACACCTTCACCGCAATGCGGTGGAATCCCGTTGATCAACTAGAATTTTTCTTTCAAAGGACGAGTGTGATTTAGGGGCTTGGCGCGATGCAAGCTTATTATGTTGCGTCACTAGAAATGGACAAGTGCAATTTTTCACCTTCGCGTGATGCGGCGCCATCGTGGTACTTCACTGGAAAAAGGATAAGTGCGATTTTGCACTTCACTACAACGCGGTGCAATTGCGGTGATCCACTAGAAATACAATCAGAACACGGTTCATGCCTCATTCAAAAATTCCAAAACTTCTCCGAGACATGATCCTTACACCCCCCGAACATGAATCAACTCAAAAACCATCATCTCAGAGCCCAAAAGATCTACTTAAAAATCTGTGAAGTTAAGGAGTCAAATATATGACTAAGTCTCCATCACTTAGTGAAATTTTTAGGTTCTAAGCTTCTTACGTATGTACTAGGAGATAAAATAAACTAAGTATAATATGGGGTATTACAATATCTTACCTTGGGAATATCTGTCCTCGAATGAGACTGGTTAGACGAAGAGTACTGTGCTAAGGTAACTGAGATCATATTCTGAACATGATTGTCTTGGAACATGATAGCACAACTGAGTTTGAGCATGATACATGAACTAAACTAATTTTGTGAATACATGCACTGACATGAGAATGGTTATAAGGCTGAGATAAAAATGAGAGAGTCGACTTATGAGTAACCATTACTTCAAGTTGGATGTTGTTTTGTGAGGAATAAATTAAAGATTTAAGACATAAATGCTCGGGGTAGTACACCCCCCTTTGGGATACTTCATCCCCCAAATGATACTGATTTGTCTGAAGTACTAAGGAAATTCTAAGATAATGCATGGGGCTGGCTGAATATCTAGAATCTGAATCTGATGCCTGACGCATAAACTGAACTGAATTTATGACTTGCATAGCCGTGAATGAATTACCTCATGAATAAGAAAGATGGGAAACCATAGGAACTTGTTTGTTTGATTGCTAGATTGGATTGTTGGACTTACAGACTGAATTATAATAAAAGCATTCCATTTTAAAACTATATATGAGGCTACTTAAAATATTCACATGGGTCTTTCACTATGTTAAAGCCTACTCGAATCTATAAAGGGAACCCATAACACTATAATGCTTATATGAATCATGAATTTATCACCCCTTGTGCATAACCCATAACTTCTCATCATTACTATCTTGACATAAGGAAAGGGCACTGAAAGGTTAGAACATGAGGACCTAAAGAATGAAAGAATACTATGCATAACATGACACTTAACTAAGGTCTGAGGAGTAGAGTATCAACATCATAGATTTATCAAAGAGATCTAAACTGAGGGTATACATGATATAAACTGAATTTCGCTAATCAGTAGAAGTGTAACATGAGTACTGGAAGTGAACATACTGTAAGCATGAGTACATGAGTCATGAGTTGCATGGCATGAGTTTGGATTTCATGAATTCATAGAACATGATTCGTACTACTGAGTGAACTGGAAGTCCTCATACTAGGAACTAGGAGAGTACACAATTCTTTATTATGTGCATGAACATGAACTATGATCATGGAGCTGACATGTAAGGCATGAGTAGATATCGTGATGACTGGAATACAACACTAAAATAAGAATGGGTTAGGAATCATCCTCCCTTACTGGTGTTCTACCATACTCTAGCATCACTACTAAAATCTGTGGGCCTGACTTGGTTACTTGTTCAATCATCTCCCCCTTAGCCCTACGACACGCTATAATTCTAAGTATATGAACCACTTGATAAACTCCAACTGAACTGGAACCACTTTACTCTAGAGCTCGAGGTATAATGATACACATAATTACTAAACTACCATAGAATATACTACCCTTAACTTTATTTAGCTTCTGTAATCATCATCACATACTTACACTCTTCTCAACACATACTTGCCTCACTAAACACATCATCTGCTTCTGTTTCTTCATAGACTACTAATATCACATCTCTTAACTTACATCCACACCTTCATACTTAATTTAGAATCAACAAACTTAAATTCTTGCATATAGTATTCAAGCCTACTGATTCACCTTTCGTATAAATAGCCTCATAAATACATAATCTACTCAATCCAGATAATACTATCCCAAATCTACTACTGCTAAACTTTTGGGTTTATGCTTATAACTCTAGATCACATACTATAAAAAGGGATTCTAAGAAGGAATCTGAAAGCACATCTGACTTTGGCTTAACACACAATTTTCATAAATATGAATGAAATATTTCAAACTTAGACATAATGGAACTGCTGGGATACTTTCTGAGCCAACATGCAATCCCATAGCTATTTGTGGGGACTGACAGAGGAAACTCTACATGTAGGGATTTAAGCTTCACTATTTCTATTACCTCAAAACTAAGGCAGAGTTAGCATGAATAAGAATAGATCATGATGAGAATCTATATAAGTTCCTTACAGAACCTTTCTATAGTATGATCTGAGACATGAAAGATGGGAAATATTTCCTAAATTCCTTTTAGACTCTCAAAGAAAAATACCAACATCTTCGTACCATTTTGCAAGATGCTACTAGAAATGACTTCATAAACACCCTAGGTCTCTTGAAATCTGTACTATAATACCAAGTTTGTAATGACCCAAGACTATCCCCTAGTTATCACACGATACTTGGGAACCACAAATGATCCCAAGCAAACCCATGAACTGGCATACTGTTAAAAAACTGAATTATAACATACTAAATAATTGTTCTACTGTGTTAAAATATAATCATGACAAAATCTGAGAGAAATTAAATTATTGATACACTTAATAATCTGATAGAAACTGAGGAGAGAACTAAAATTATATGACTGACTCGGACTGATATATATGAAGCCTCTACTATACTGACTATAAGTAGATGTGACAGGCCTCGAACTACCTCTAATCAATACACATGGAAAATAAATAAACTTTACATGAACTAAAACTTTTTGGAGTTCCCAAAACAAGAGAACTCATCACCTGCTGGCTGGGAACTACAACTGTCTGATCATTATGTGCGGGCTATAAATGGTTCCAACATTATGAAACAATGTAGTCACATAAACGTATATATAGATTAGTACATCTGGAATGTACTGAGTATGCAGGGGTGAATGCAATAAGTAAAATTGATTTCATATGTAATCGTAAAACATGCATACTAAGTATAAGTAGACTCACCAATAGGCTGGAATAAAATGAAAGCCGAAATATCTTAAAACATGAGTAACTAACATAATCTAGTAAGTTGGTGAATCTCTACACTTAGTTTTGTAAGACTTTACTTTTATGATATAAGTAGAACTGAAGTTGGGATACGGTAAAACATAGATACTGTATGAATATTGATTCTGAAACTACGTTATGGAGGCTAGCATAACTTAAGGATCTAAATATACAATCATACAAATCACAAATGCATAAACACATAGAACGAAACATAGCATATGCTAAGCTTATCTGATTAACTGAATGACTGATAACTAAATACTGGTCATGTAAGACTGAACTGTACTTAGTCTGAATAACTGTGCTAAAACTATGGAGTACTATGCTTATGAGGTAAGGACTATCGAAACAACATGAGATAACTGAGTATGAATAAATAAAAACTGTAATATCCGAGAATGCTAGACTAAGCGTATAACATAATTTTGAAATAGTCTGTAAACTGAAATATTGATAACTAAATGCTATGGTCTAGCAAAACTGATCTGCATGTTTTACTAAGTACTGTAACTAAGATTGTAGGAGGTATCATCTAACCGATATGCCGTGATATGAGCAAATCAGGATCTAACCTGTAACCTTAGTTTGAATGGTGTCAGTACCGTGCCACGAGTACTAACACTAGCTGTGTGAATCCACTATACTATTGTCCCAAAGGACCAAGGTGTAAAACCTAAAATAATGGGTGACCCTTGAGAGGTAGTCAGGCCTAAACTGACGGGTAACTCCTCATATCCTATGCTGGCTATGTAGTTCTAGAATACAAGAACAACTGCTAACGACTCCTCCTAACTGACGGGGAAGCCATCATCCCTGTATTTACTAGGTGATAAATCCTACTCCCAATTGAAAGACACTAAAATACTAACTAGTGCATGCACTGATAACTGCTAAATTATAAGCTCAGGTCATGGTAATCTAAAATTAACAGTGCATATGGATTCTGAGGTAATTATAAATATGTAAATTGATACAAGGACTAAAATTGGATTGAGCTAACTTAATTGGACTCAGAACTGACCATAATACCGACTGAATGATATTTCCTGTGGTATAACTGAAATAATTCTGTAGATACTAAAAACTATGTAAATAGCTTAATTTCGGGTATTCATAACCCCCTAGATTCGATAGCAATAGCAATGAGGACATATGAAAACATTCGAAACCATGATAGGTAAGCATTAGTCAAAACCCTCACTTGGAAAATTCATCATACATTATGAGGATCATGAACTTGAACATGGGAATATCTCAAACATGGGAGCATAACATGATTACATAACTAAAATCATGAATTGGGGAATTTACATGAAATTCGTTTGAATTAGGACATGGGCATTTCATCAAAATATATAAAGATCATAGCTTGAACGTAAGAATATCTTAAACATGAGGGAACAATAGAGTTACATGGAAAAATTTATAACTTGGGGATTCATCTTGAAATTGATTGAACATGATATGGTAATTTCAACAAACATGTGGAAGGCATGAATTTAAAACATAGGAATATTGCTAAACATCATGCATTTAGGATCTATCATGGAATTTACTTGAATAAAGCATCAGAAACTCAAATTCATGGCATGGGGAATTCAAAATCTTGCATGGAATCATAAATGAGCTGAGTTGAATTAAAAGCACCATGAAAACATGAAATTTAATATTTCCTGAACATACAAAATACCATAATAATGAAAAATTCATTATTTAATTAAAAGAAAAGCATTTTTGAGCTCCATAGGTGAAAGGGGACCCATGGTTAAACTCCTACATACCTTAAAACTTTATATCTTGAAGAAGAAATAAAAATCTTAAAACCTTTCTTGAATTTGGAAACTTGATTCTTGATTGTTCTTGAAGGGAAGAATTGAATTTGATGTTCTTGGGATTAGATTAGGGTTTCTTGGCGAGAAAAGTGAAGGAGAATGGGCAAATAATGCCCTAAATGACGTCTTAACTAGTGCATATACAACTTGTATTGAGGGGAAAAGACTTAAATACCCCTTAGACATTTAAGTTTGTGACCGGATCACAATTCTGCACTTTAACACAATGTGGTACCATCGCGGCAGCTTACTACCTCACACAAAAATAGCTATAACTTTTTTTTTGAGCATCAGATTAAGGCAAAATTAGTATCGTTGGAAAGCTAATTCAATTATATACAATTAGGTGGGTCTTAAACTAAAAAATTATATGTATATAGAAAGTTATATACGTTCAAAGTAGACCCTTATAGAATCAAATACAAAACATTGTATGAATCTAAGGTTCTTAGCTCAACTTGGTTTTAAGTGATTTATAGGAATATTATTCACCTAATAAGCACTTCACACATTAGGATAAAGGTCATGACACATTCATTTCAAATTATGTATCCAGAGCATAGAAAATACATCTTCACCGTGATACGGTGGAATCACATTGAGCTATTGGAATTTGCCATTCAAAGGATGAGTGCGATTTAGGGCTTCACATGACGCGAGCTTATCGCGTTACATCACTGGAAATGGACAAGTATGATTTTGCACCTTGGTGCAATGTGGCTCCATCATGGTGCTTCACTGGAGAAACGTTGAGTGTGATTTTGCACATCACCGTGACATGGTGCGTTCGCGGTGAGACACTGGAAATACAATCCGAACATGGTTCAAGCTTCGTCTAAAAATTCCAAAACTTCCACAGGACATGTTCCTTACACCCCTAAACATGAATCAAGTCAAAAACCATCATCTCAGATCCCGAAAGGTCAACTTGAAAAATTTGCAAAGTTAAGGAGTCAAGTATATGACTAAGTCTCCATCGCTTAGTGAAATTTTTAGGTTCTAAGCTTCTTGTGTATGCACTAGGAGATGGACTGAACTAAGGAAAATATGGGGTATTAAATTTATGGTCGTGTGTATTAAGTGGGTAAAGAGGCAAATGTCAAAAGTTCCTTAATTAAAAGCTGAAAAATTGTCACGAGTGACTACGGATCACTGTACGACTCATAAGGACTCACTAAGGATCATTATCATAAGTCGTAGTCTGGACAGTAGCTAAGGGACCCCTTTTTAGTAACCATACGACTCATTATGAGACCCTATGATTCATAGAGTCCAAGTCATAGTCAATACAAAATACTTTGGGCATTGTATTGGTTTGGATATGGATGAGGCCATTAACTTATTTTGAGTATTACGACTCATTTTGAGTTTTTACGACTCATAACTCCTAGTTGTAGTCATAAAAAATCTCTAGACAATAGACTAGCCAGACTACAATTGGTTCTTTAAGACCCATAATGACCCGTGACAACTCATAGAGAGGGTCGTCATCTGGGTAGTAAGTATAGAATCTCAGAAATTTTCAAGAAACAAAATTTAGGGTGTTACATTATGGGTGTGGGTACCAATATAAATTATGGTTGTGATTCTTAGATTGGTGTTTAGAAATGAGTAAAAGGGATAATATAGAGTTATAGTTCCCTAGTATAGTCTATTGAGTTAGTTTATCTATATGGATTATTAATATGGCTCATTAATATACTTTATAAATATGAGTTTTGATTTGAGTTGGGTAGTTGATAATTATATTAATAATATGAGTTCTGGCTTAAGTCTGACAAATGATGGAGTTTCGGTTCAAGCCCGACATTGAGAATTATGAATGAGCTGATATGGTACAGATTGATTCTTGTTTATGACATCATAATTTTGTAATTTACGGCTATTCAATTGCTTAGTTTCCTTGATTGTAGCCTCCAGGCATATGGGGGACTGGATTGGGTTATTTACTTTTTAACACTTATAATATTATGGGGCAAATCTTGTACTTAGAGTTGTGTGATCTTTATGTTACTATCTCATATACATTTATTTATTTATGTGAAATAGTGGCAGAGCTTATTCAAGTTTACCCCTTTTGCCTTAACCTAATGTGTTTTATCTTACATCTTATCATATTTATACCATGATTTAGCTCATCCGGCCAATGATACCTACTGAGTACCCATGGTATTGTTACTCATACTATACTTTTATACCTTTTTGGTGCGGATCTGAGTATTAGTTGCCTTCTTTAATTCTACGCTCATACAGGATTGATTTTGGAGATTGGGTGTGCTCTTAGAGCTGGAGTTACCCCTTTTCGTTAAATTTATCTATGTCTAGTCTTTCATCTTTGATATAGATTATATTTAACTATTTAGTACTCAGGGTTCCTTTATAGTAGCTCTTGTACTGACATTACCGAGTCTTGGGATGGTTGTTGATATTCTATCTATCTATTAGACTATTATGACCATATTATTGCTACTTAAGTCTTTGATTATTAATTTTTGGATATTAGGCTATTTTCCACAAAGTTATCCCATTGCATCCAACTTTGGGCTATGGTTTGGCTTACCTACTGGAGGGATAAAGTAGGTTCCATCATGACTCATGTATTAGGTCGTGACATAGGCCTCAAGCAAAGGATAGGGTACAAAGAGAAGGAAAAAGGGAAACACTTACTAGGGGTAGAACCTAGGTAGTTGGAGGATTGACTAGACAAAGGAACCCATACCCTTCCTCATAATATAATGCTTTCGAGTTTGTTAAAAATGAGGATGTGGTAAGTGACGAGGAATAAGTAATAGTTCCAGAGAATCTGGTGCCTATGCAGAATGGTAGATCTTAAATGCTTATAAATAATAATACAACTCAAGTTTCTATACCGGTGGAGTAAATTCGACAAATGTTGGGGCTTTTGTGTAACTTGGCTAGTGTCGATACTACTTTCACAGTTTCAATATTTTGATCCCCATACTTTCAATATATAGCTACAGTAGTTCCATTGATGGATGGGGGCTCTAAGGTAGAAGTATTTCCCTGAGAGGTATTAGGACCGGTGATGACTAATGATCAACACAAACTATTCTTTAAGTTCATAAAATACAACCTATAGTATTTCAAGATACTGAGTCTGAGGATGCTTTTGAGTTTTTGATTGATTATCATGAGTGTCTGCAAAATATGGGTGTGGTTGAGAGGTACATTATGAAATTAATTTATTTTCAGTTGAAGGCCGAGGCTAAGTAATGGTGGAGACTCTTTGTTGAGTGATGGTTTGCCTTACCTCCACATACTTTGACTCAGTTCAAGAATATATTTTTAGAAAAGTATATTCCTCGTACTTATCGTAATTAGTAGAAGGATGAGTTCTTAAAGTTTGAACAAGGTGACATGACTATGGCGTCCTAGGAGGATAATTTTCATGCCTTGTCCCATTATGCACTACAGTTAATTACTAAAGATGAGGAGAAGATCAGGTACTTTGTAAAATATTTGAATTCTGGGATTCAGAGGGTTACCTTGTTAGTGACGAATTTGAGTAGGTCTTCCAGGACTTGGTTAAGTTTGCAAAGAATGCTAAAGCTATTAGAAAGTAAAATGACATGAAGATAGAGGAAAAGAAAGATGGAACATCTGGATAGTTCAGTGGTACTTATTCGAGAGGCTGTAGTTCTTAGGGTCATTCTTCTTGGCCTTATCATTTATCTAGGCTTATGTCTGCGGGGGACCATTTGGGCTAGTTATTAGCCATTTTGTATAGTAAATTTATAAAAATTTACCCTCTTTAATTTTGATGTTTTATTTGGGCATTAGGTGCCATGAATGTGGAGGTTTAATCCATATAAAGAGGTTTTGCCTATTTTTTGTTTCCAGATAAGTTGACTCAGCAACCAAATTTTAGTGCACTAGTTTCAGTAGGTTACGGTGGATGAAATGCTAGGGGGAATCTATAGGGTAGGCATGGTGGCTAAACTCTCTCGAGCAATAGTTACTAAGCAAACCAAGGTAGAAAATAGGTTGGTAGAGGTAGTGTTTAGGCTGGTAGAAGTGGCCTTCAGGGTGGTAAAAAGACTCATCTTTATGTTTTTCTAGCCCATCCTAAAGTGAAAGCTTTTGATATGCGACTAGATGTACTATTCATGCATGTGATCATATGGCTTCTTTATTATTTGATCCTAAGCCCACCTTCTCTTATATGTCAATGAAATTTTCCTTGGGCTGAGATTTATACTACGAATATCTTGATACTCCTAATGTGTCGTGTCAACATCAGTTGGGGTTTTTGTATGTGTTGATCAAGTATCATGTATGTCCTGTGAGATTATGAGGTTTAAGACTTTAGTAGACTTAGTTATTTTATATATGTAGGAACATGATATTATTTGAGTTGGTTGTCTCATTATTGTGTCATTCTTGATTTTTATGCCACGATCATCACTGTAGCTATATAATCACTCTCTAGGTCATTTTTTTCATTTCTCCACTGTTTAACCAATTAGATATTTGCTATAGTTTCCCCAAATTAGTTATGACATATTGGAACCGATAGTTTGTTTATGACATCTCATTTGGATTAAGATCTCTAATTTAAAGTTTTTGTTGTTAAGAATTGGGTAGTAGGCCTAAACTCTAGGTAAACGGCTTTGTATTACAATTCTAACTGATCTGTTAGATCAAAAACATTAATTCTAGGCCAGGTGGACCGTTGTTTTAGGTCCCGAGGCTTTTAGACTCATTTTGGGCTATTATGTGGATTTTGGTTGAAATGGCCATTTATGCGTACGACCTCCATATCATCAAAAGGACCCCAAATGGAAATTTTAATAGCATTGTTGAGTTCAGAATGTTGAATTTGGTAGGGTAGCATCGTTCATCTGTGTTCATGGGATTCTAAAGAATCTCGTTGGTTTGATCAGAGTTTTGGCACTTGGACAAACTACTATTGCAGGCAAAAAATGGTCTTTGCATTTGTGAGACCCTTGGCTGTGTTCGTAAAAGACAAATTAAATGGATAGTGTTTCGAATGACCTAGATGTATTTACAAATGCCAAATCCATTGGTTGTTGCAATCATGGGTTGCTCTTCAGGTTCGCGAATGATATTCTAGGTTGAGTGTCGTATTCACTATGGGGTCCTTGCGGTCACAAAGAAGGGACCCTTGACAACATTTAAAGCTTTAGTACCCTATCTTTTCTTTATTAATTTAGTTTATAAGTCCATAAAGTGCTAGGAAGCTTGGAAAATTATGGAGTTTTGTGAACGGGTGTTTGGGGTGAGTTAGAGTATTCGTTGGGATCATTTTCTTGTCTAATTTTCTGTAATTTTTCTTTAATTTCTTAATTAGTTCTCTATTTTAAACCCAAATTCCTAATACTTCGAGATGATTTGAGGTAGTATTTGTGCTTGGATTCCATATATGTCTGAGGCTAAAAAATTTTGAGCTTAGTGAGACGTTTTGGAAACTTCAAAGTTGTGATTTCACGATCGGGAACCCATGGGAGTTTTAGGTTGATTTTGGACTCGAAGCATTTATGTGCAATATGGGCATTGTTATTCTCCTATTCATGCGTAGATCATTATTTTGATAGCGTGGCATCCTGAGAAGGCTTCTAAAAAAGAAAAAGCTCTGATTAAGTAGACTTTCTCAGCTTCCCGATATGATAGACTTAATTTCCTCATAGATTGAGCTATGTTATGGTATTACTATGGTATTCTTCTAGATTTGGCTTGGAATTTATAGCCTGGTTGTATGCTTGGTGAAATTTTGAATATTTAGCCTATCAAAGATCCATTTTAAGTAGAATTTTCCCATTCTCCTTTTCTTTGAGATATATTCTTGCTTTAGGACTTAATTATTATTTTACACTTAGTAATAGGACTTGGAAGCCTTAGTCTATTTTTAGGTAGAAATTTCCTTATTATGTACTTTTGAGATTTAGTAACGTGCCCCAACGACCCTCCTTTTTAGATCAAATATTCTAAATAGTTCCTTGTAGACCTAGGAAACCTTCTTTCATAGCGAACTGCAATGACTAATGATGAGGACCCTGAGTTAGTGGCTTGGGCTCCCGTTAGAGGCTATGGCCGACCTAGAGGTGGAGGTCAAGGGAGAGATATATCCCAAGATAGGGTTAAAGAATGGGATCGTTCACCAGATTTTGCTATTGCTCCAAATCTAAAGATTCTGCCACCCCACCAATTAGTGGGCCAAAGGGCAATCTAAGCTCCACTAAGGTTTATTTCTTCTTCATGCTTAAAGACACCTTGGTTCAGCTATTGAGTTTGGTTGGTGGTGCTCTATCTGAAGGTGCTTAGTCTACAAATCAAAGTGGTACAAATGTAGGGACATATACGGTAGCTACAACTCTTTGAATTTAGGCCCCTCCAGTTCCGGTAGTTGCTCAGCTACCAAACCAGCTATGTCTGTTCATGAGCAGAAGATGTTGGGTAGATTTCTGAGATTGAATCCATCTAGATTTATAGGGGCTTTGGGTAAGAATTCATTCAATTTCGTGATTTCTTATGAGGATAAGCTCCATAATTTGGGCCTTGTTGAGACTCGCAGGGTTGACTACACTACTTTTTAGTCTCACAGGGTTGACTTTCTACTTTTAGTTAGATTTGGAAGCTAGACAATGGTGGAAAGGTTATGTTGATTCCAAATAAGTTGGATCTCCTCTTTTGACTTGGATTTAATTTTTTGAGGTTTTCTTTGGGGTTTCTATAATTTTATAAATTGATTATAAATTTATAATTAATTTATAGAGGCAGTATGCTAGGCCGCAGGGGTGTTGCCTCACACTACCAAAAATTAAGCCTATGGCAACAAACTTTTTTGCAACTGTTCATAAACCATTGCTATAGACCGTCTATATCAATGGTTACAACTATTGTAGAACGTATGATTCTAATACCACGATTCAGTGACACAATCGTTGTCACTAATTTATAACCGTTGCAATAGGAGTCCTTATAACAACAATTTAAGAACTTTTTCCATAAAAGAATCTATGGAAACACCTACTTATCAATTACAATAGTTTTTAAATCCTTCCATCTTTTCCCCCACTTTTTTTCATAAACCGCGAAAACAAAAAAATTGAACCCTTTCGTACCCCCTAATTTTCTCTCACTAAGCTAAAGGGACCTGGGAGAACCTATAAAAATCAAAATTTTAACCTCATCTGCTAACCATTAGACCATAAATTGTTACTGAAGATGAATAGGCCATACGTTGCTCAATAGATGGCATCATCATCATTGTCATTCTACTGGATGTTACAATTAACCACTGCATTATTTTTGATACCTTACTAAGCCACAAAGACACACAAGATTGAAGAAAGACCCAAATCATTGATATTTCTAAGAAAATAAATCATGTTTGGAGCATAATTTTGAGAATTCTCTCATATTTTGTGGTTTCTATAAATTTATGAAATCTAAAAATCTAGGGTTTTTTCTTTTATTCATGATACTTTAGCTAAAGAAACATCTTTTAAGGTTAGTATATTTGATTTTTCATAAGATTGATATTGAATTTCTGTTGCATGAGCTATTAAGTTGAATTTCCTTGTTTTTGGTAATGTGCAAATAAATTTTTTGCTGAGTGTTTGATTTTTATTATTTTTTCTTGATGTTGATGTTTGATTTTCGATTGCATGAGTGTTGGATTTCCTGATTTTTCTGTGAATGTACATGTTTTTTATTAGCTTTAATCTGTGACTAAGACATAGGTTTATTTCAATTTATTTTTCCTATATTTTTATGAATTCAAGAAATAGATTTGTAGAAACTGGGTGAGTGACAGATTTCATATTATGAGAGTTTGATTTTTCCTGATTTCTTCATCATCTTTTTCTTGGATTTCAAAGTTTTGTGATATAGGGTACCTAAGATGCTTCGGATACAACCAATAAATATGTTAATTGAAAGGTCTAATCTGTACAAAATAGGTACGTGGTCCCAAATATCAGGGTAAGATGATTGTTCGAGAGAATCAAAGTTAACAAGTTGGTGATTTTGCTAATGGACAAGGGAATGGTTCCATTAAGATAGTTTTGGAAAAGTTCTGGCCATTCAAATCTTGATATATATGGCCAATATCAAAAGGAATAGGTATTGCAAACAAATTATTACTCATACTTATTAAGACTATATTTGAGGACCGAGGTGGAATTGGACCTTCAAAAAGGCTCGACATCAAATAGACAGTCACTTCAAACTTAAATTTTAGAGTAGTAGGCACTCTACCCCTAAGTTGATTATAACCAAAATCTAGTTCTTCATGTTTCCAATACACATCCTACAACCAATTAGGGAGAGTATCTAAAAACTCAGCACGCCTATACATTAAATTTTGCAATTCTGTAAGGTATATGATCCATATAGAAAATTTAGGACCAAATCAGCATGACCTAAACTTGATTAGGCACCATTGACTCATGATTTCATAATTTGGATAGTGTACGCTCTTTCGTTGTTTCAAGTTTACAAATACAAATTGTCTGTTCAAACACATACGGTTTGATATTCAGTACAATATAGACTAGGTAGCTATTCTATTTTTAGTTCTTATTGATGATCTGCAACTTAGTGTTAACAATCTAACTATACTTTCACTCTTTTAGATCATTTATGTCCAACTGTCTCAAGAGATCCCAAAGAAATTGAAGGAAGAAAGGGTTTCGGACATGAAATATTTTGTTAAATAGGCCTCGACAAATGTTAGTTATCTACAACGTTCCAATGTTTAACTGAATGTTAAGTTTTTTGAGAATGAGGTACATACCAATATACTAGCCTATTATATTCAGTACTTAAATAGACGCTTTTAGTGGTAGTATGATTATTCTTTATAAACATTTAGAATTCGTTGACACTGTCTATTGATGATATGCTAACATGTGGAAATATATATAGTCTATGCTATACACTTGCTTACTTAAATCATGGATTTTTCATGGATGAATTTTATTTAAGCAACAAAACAACTATCACTTATGATCATGTAGGATACTTATGATCAAAATCTCGAGAATGCCATTTTCATGCATAGCTGTTCTTATTGTAGCTTGGTTGCAAACTTGCCACTTAACCAATAGTTATATGTGATCTTCCACCACTTTTCTATAATGCCAATTGTGATTAATACACTTTCTGCAAGGGAGTAATATCTCATTTCCTTTAGAAGCTCGTTCAAAAGCCTTATCAAGAAAATATTTAACTTGACATTCATACTCATCTGACCATCTGTAAGACCCCTCAAAATTGTATGCTTAACTCAATCCGTTAAAGCTTGAAAAGAGGTCCTAGACTTAGAAATTTTAGCTAAGTGTTTATACTTAGATGTATTTTAGGATTCATAAGTTGGCAATCCTATTCTACGACACTTATGACCTTAAAATATCAATTTTTTGGTTGATTCATAATCAGGAATGTCAGTAGGTCACTTCGGGTGAGTTTTAGATTATTCGTACCTCGTTTGAACCATGTTTGGGTAACCAAAACAATGGGTAGATGTGATCTCGATGTGTCGCATCGCCCATCGTATCGACAGATAATTTTCCCCCAGCTTTTAATGTAATTTCAGTGAACCAACATAAACTCGACACAGTGCGTTGGTTATTGCATTGATTCCATCGATGTGGCACGCCGATCTGTGCATCACTAGACACATTTTCAGTCATTAAAAGCCCGCGTTTAGAGAGGAAATTGGGTCATTTTCACCCGTATTCACCCCTAAAAACATGAGATTAAGTCATTCTTAAGGCTAAAACACTCATTATTCTCAAAATTACTCAAGAAAAAAAACCCTAGGGCGTCCAATTCAAGCTTCAAGCTTCAAGAAATTTTCCACAACTTTTAGAGAATTAACAACCAAGGCATGTTAGGTGTTCATCCAAGGGTTTCCTTCCACCCTTGGAGTTCAAGAACCTCTTTTAAAAGTTCAAATTTATTGAATTCATGAATTCCAAGTTGGGCTTGAATGTATTCATGATTATGATGTTAATTGGGTTTCTAATTCATGATTTATTAAAAGATTCATGTAAATTTATTGGACATGTATGTAGTATTATGTGAATTCATGTTAAAACCCTTAAAGTAAGTTGGGATTGGAAATCATGATGCCTATATGTTGATTAGTATTATATGCATAGATTATGTTCCCAAGTATTTGATAAATTGCTCATGTAGATTAAATGGGGATATCATGACATGCTAGCATATGTACAAGCTTATTTCAGTGTTTAGTTTATTTCATTATTTCAGTGTTCAGTTTATTTCAGTAGTCAGAATTAGTTGGAGACTTGTCCTATCAACTCTATATTCAGACTGATAGAGGCTTTCAAACTAGACTTTCAAATAGTATTCAGTTGTACAAATTATTATTACAGTTGGTATTCTTTATCAGTATTTCAGGTTTTGAACCTTATGGCATTTTAACCTATTTTTCTACATTTATTATAGTATTGTTACTCCGTGCTCACAACATATATCAGTGATAGGTTAGCTTGTGGTCATTCGGGGTCACAAGCACCGTGTGGCATCCAGGGTGTAGACTCAGGGCATTACACCATCTATGGTAGTTTATTCAACTTCTATCATCATTATTTATTAAAATCCTATTGACATAAGTAAAGCACAAATATTAAGGTTCACGTAGATAAAAATAAAAAACTTGATGCCATCATTTAAATCCCTTTAGCAATATGTAACCAAAAATAAGGAAAAGATTCTAACATATTCAGTGAAGTCAAAATTTACATCTCTTTAGCAATTGGAAACTTTGCTTCTTAGAAAGGAAAAAGGGGGGTTGGGTATTAGAAATGCCAGACCAAAATTTGGATTGATGTTTGGATAGACCAATCCCCTCTCAGGGAACTCTTTCCAGAATTGTTCCAAATTTGTGACAATCTTGATACTGCAGGTAATTATTGGTCAAAACAGGGCTAGAATATCTCTTTCAGAAGATCCCTTAATGATTGGGAGATAGAGAGAGTGACAGAGATACTAGGGAAACTATTTAAATGGAAGCACAACAAATATGGTATTTTTATAATTAACAGTGGATACAAAAGAGGGTTGCAGTTTATGGATGATGTCCTAAATATTATCGCAACTATTTCTAGAATGGGGCTATACCTACAAAGGTGAAATGCTTCACTTGGCTAGTAGTAAAGAGGGCTTGCTTAACTCAGGAAGTACTTCAAAAAAAACGTAGACAATTGGTTCCCAATTGTTTTTGTACAATCTGACAGGGGAAACAAATAACTATCTATTTTTGCACTGTAAGTTTACTAGTCAACTCTGGAATTTCTCAACATCACAACTTTGAACTGGATAATGCCAGAACATACTGCAGAAGCATTGAGTTGCTGGATCATAAAACAAGGCAGCAAGAGTAAAAAAAAATGGTGGAGGTTAATACTATCATGTATATGATGGTCAGTTTAGATGGAAAGAAATGAGTGATGTTTTGAAGATAAATAGAATTCCATTCACAAGGTTAAATGGAATTGTTTAGTATCTTTAATTTTTTGGTGTAAACAACTTTGTATAGAAGAAGTAAATTAGATTGTAGAATTCATAGAAAATTTGTAACTAACACTTTTTGGAGGTGGCCAGCATACCCTTAATGCTGAGGAATACAACTTTAACAGTTTAAAAAAAGATACTATAATAGAAATATACTACTCTACTGAACTACATCTCCTAAATTTCATGCCAAAATAAGAGAACGTTTAGCGCATAGAGTGATTTAGGTAAGTACAAAATAGTTCAAATTCATGTTGCTGGAATCTATAAATAGGTGCAACATATGAAACTTATTTCAGATACACAATTGGCATATTGAACTAAAATAATAAAAGAATGAGAAACTGAATAAGAATCTATGTAAAGTTCAAGGCGACCTTTTATTAAAACATCGAAAACATAATAAGAAAAAAGAATGCATCAAGATAAGAGAAATCTAAATAATAAAATAGACCATACCACAAAAATATTCAGCTATAGATTTCTCCCTTCTCGATTTCTTCCTCAGGCCACAACTGGACAAACTTACAATGCGTACCAACAATCGGGTAAATTATCATAAGATAATCAAGAAAACTATGCTTCTTATTAAGGCAACATGTAACAGAAACCAGTCAACTCATAAACAAACATATCAATAGCTAATACCTAGAAAAAAAACAAAATTGAGAGATGTAACCATGAAAGTGCTATTTTGGGAGATTCAGAATCTAGGACATTAAAGTATGCATATCTAGTACCATTTATAATAAATATTTATTGATAGAACTATGCAACAATGTGGTTGGCATGCAAGAAAATAAATGAAGTTGTACTTTTAAAGGAGGTCCAATTAGCAGTTTTGTAAGGAATAAACTTAATCTTCATTGAGCATTTGAATATTCATATATACACTTGCTTGTGTTAATATATACTTTGTTTAACTGTTAGATACATTAGGCTCTACTCTTTGAAGTATGCCAATTTCTTTCATATTTCCAATTGAGACAGTGGACTCAGTATGTACCATCAGATAGGTTTCTTATTAAAGTAGCATGTAACAAAATAAGTCAAGTCAAAATCAAACATACCAATAGTAAATACCTAGAGAAATACACAAAATTGAGAGACATAACTAGAAAAGTTCTAGTTCAAGTTTTGAAATTTTAGCATTTCCTTGTAATCAGTTTCTTGGAAAAAAATCCTAGGACTAATGAGAAGATTCGGCGGCAAACTATATACACCAAATTCAACACTGAATTTCTTCTATTTGAATAGGTAATATCTATTGTACGTAACCCAAAAGTGTACACTTGAAATCATTTTCAAATCACTGGTAGCTTTCTTCAAAAATCCTAATCTTAAATCGATCACCAAATGAAATTCTTATCAAATAGTAAAGTGAATCATTCTCATCAACTTGTCTGCCATATCATTTATATATTAAAATAAAACCCTCCCAAGTAAGTATTTAAACAAAATATACAACAAAAAAAGTTGACATTTATCAGGAAAAATAAAAAACATAAGGCCAAACTAAATAAATTTTTAAACAACAATAAAAAAGATAACCAGAAATTAAACTCCTAACGAGGATATTAACACTTAAGGATCATCTAACAGACTAGAAAAAGGTTAGTTATCATAGTGAGAAATAAGGGTTTAGAGACTAAATGAGGAGGTGAGAATAATAAGCATCATAAGGTGTTTATTATAGTAGAAAATAGACACCGAGGTACAACAAAACACAAATATCTAAGGAATATTACAAGATGTACAACAGGAAATTTAATAAGGATCATTTCTAACTTCTGCAGGACTAGATTGAAAAGAAAAAAAATACATATGGCAATTGTCTACATAACTTTTAAAACCTTGAAAGTAGCTGGATAATGGTTCCACTAAATTTTTAATGACTTAACCCAAATTCTAATATCTAGGAATTAATCCACAAGCCAGAAATACTACTGATCAACAGAAGTAATAATTTAACTTCAACACTTCATTCAACTGAGTTTCACCATTTAGTTGTACTTGTTTAAATCCTTGCATGAATTGAGTAATGTAGCTTTTTTTTGAATTGCTAAATTTGATGAAAGAGGTAATTCCCTTTACTCAACTACCAGAGTCTTTCAATAAAGACAAAAAGGTGAAAAGAGATTTGGGTCTTTATTATGAGAAAAATACATGCTTGCCCTAATGATTGCATGTTGTTTTGAAAGGAAAATGATAACTTAGATAATTTCTCTATTTGTGGGACTTCTAGATGGAAAAGTGTTTGTCATACCTCAACTAATGCAAGTTTAAAAATTCCTATAAAGGTTTTAAGGTACTTTTTCTTAAAGCCTAGGCTTCAACGGATATTCTTGTCTCCTTAAACAGCTACTGCAATGATATAGAATGCTAATGAATGACCTATAGATGGGAATATAATGCATCTTATTGACAGAGAATCATGAAAGAATTTTGAAATTTTGTACCAGGATTTCAAGAGATCCTCGTAATTTAGGCTTGGTCTTACAAGTGATGATTTCAACCCTTTTTGCATAGCACATGGCCAGTTATGTTGATGAACTAAAATTTATCACCATGAATTTGCATAAAATCAGAGTATCTTATCTTGTCAATGATCATTTTATGTCCATCATCTCCTAAAAATGATATAGATGTGTACCTTCAACCATTAATTAAAGAATTGAATAAACTATGGGAACTTGGAATAGAAACATATGATTCCAAAATCAACCAAACATTCCAAGTATGTGAAGCCTTATTATAGATGGTTAGTGATTTTCCAACTTTAACAATGCTTTCTGGATGGAGCACCAAGGGATAATTGGCATGCCCCACTTGTAATTATGAGGCATGATTTAAGTATCTCAAACATAGTTGTAAGATGTGTTACTTGGTTTATCATAGATTTTTGACTCCCAATCATCCTTTTTGAAAAGGTAAGAAGCCATTTGATGGTAAGGAGGAGCATAAATCTGCCCTACACCTTTGTAAAGTATACAAGTACTTCAAGATCTACAGTTTTCAACCATATTTTTTGAAAAGGAAAAAAGAAAAGGTCTTGAGATAATCAAGACCCGTGGAAGAAAAGGTCCATTTTTTTAATTGTCATATTGGCCACAAAACAAATTAAGGCACAATCTTGATCCTATGCACATACAAATAATATATGTGATAGTTTGATTGAGACATTATTAGCGATAGATGAGAAGTCAACAGATCATGTAAATTCTCACTATTACTTATAATAAATGGGGATACGAAAGGAGATACAATAAAAAGAAGATAGTGATGAAAGTGTAAGTGTAGCTGAATCTAGTTTCTTTATGAAACTAGAACAAAAAAATTGTTTTGCAACATCACAAAAAATGTCAAATCACTAAAAGGGTGTGCTTCAAATACATCAGACCATCTGTATGTGAATGAGATGAAAATATCTGGGTACAAAAGTCATGATTCTTATATTATACTACATTATCTTCTCTAGGTTGCTGTTAGAAAAGTACTGTCCAAGAATTTTTCATTATCCTTGATTAGATTGGGTAATTTCTTTTGAGCAATCTGTAGTAAAGTTATAAGGAGGAGTGATCTCAAAAAAATGGAGTTTGAAATTGTTGAAATAAATTGTGAACTTGAATTTTTTTCATCCAACATATTTTTATATAATGATGCATTTACCTATTCATTTAGTGAATGGAATTAAGATTAGGGGTCTAGTTCATTATCATTTGATGTATCCCAAGAGCAAATTCTGTAAGTTGAAAGCATTTGTTCATAATTGATCTTGTCCCAAAGAATTAATAATAGGGGGTTTTAGGCAAAAGAATGTTTGACTTTTTGTTCAAGATGCAGTAGTTACGAATCTAAGGATCAAGATGAGTATGATGAATACATTCAGAATATGTCACCTATATAACTTAAGATAGGACATCTGATTAGACGTGAGAAGAAAAGAGATTCAAATTTTTTAATGGATTCACGATTATGTTATGAAGCAAATCGATATGTCTTATTCAACACCAGAGATGGGAAAGTGCAAAAGTGTATTGAGTAAGATAAATTATAGAATGATTATTTAAATTTTAAACATCATTTAATTTGTTATGATAACTACCATAAATTTAGTTTAATTAATTAAGACTTTATGATTAAATTTCAAATATCATAATTGCAGGGAACATATGAATTTAATGAGTAATGATACTAGATCGAGTGCTTGGACAAGATCAAGGAATCATAGTCAGAAATTCAGCAACTGATTTGAAGAGAAAGTTAGAAATATTAAAATTCTTGATTACTTACCAAGGCTGGCTAAAGGGCAAATTGGGTGGCCAATAGATATACTACATATTGGGTTAATGGATACAAATTCCATACTAGAGCTCGGGATGTGCCATGTAAGACTCAAAGTAGTAGAGTGACTTTATTAGCAACAACTGATAGTTTTACTAGTGGTAGGGATTGAAATCATATTAATAGAGAACTTATCTAATATTGAGTTATTCACGATATCATTGAGATTAATTATTATGATTGTTTTATTTTTGTTTTATCTAGATGTGATTGGTTTCATAATGAAGGGGATGAATGCAGGTTGACTTGTGTATACTTTAATAGATTATGTAGTACAGATAACTCTTTTATATTGGCATTGCATGTTCATCACATTTCCTATGTGCAAGATCCAGTTGAAAAGGGGGTTCTCTATTCAAGGAATAGAGTTATGATTTATCTTTTTGATTTAGAGTAAGAGAATTCCCCAATTAATGGAGAAACATTTTGGAGGAAACCTAATGATAAAATTGTTTCCTCAAGTAGATTGTATAATGAAGACGTAAGATGGTCAAGAGAATATGCACCCATTAATATTGTTGATATGCCTTCTAATGAATAAGATTTACAAAATACAACTATAGAAATATTGGATGAGGGGGATGAGATTGATGATATTGATACGGATTGGATCGAGGCAGAGATTAAAGGAGAAATTTTGAATTTTCTTACTGTTGTTATATTTTTTTCTAGTGTGTGATATATATCCTTTTAAAAGCATTTTATGATTATTCTTGTTTATTTCTAATAAATTATTTTTGTTTTTACTTAGAATCTTATTTTAAGTTGCTTCAAATTTACAAGTTTTTCAATATTCTGATTTGAACAAAGTTAGTGGAAAAGAGAGTAGTAACTTCACTATCGATATATTTGCAGAGCATACAAGGTACGTATTGCATGATTATAGGTGACTGTTATTTATCAGTTACATTATTTATATCTTTTAGAAACTGATACTGCTTAGTGTGCACTGGTTAAAAAGGTTTTGTCAGTGATATTATTTGTTTCCTATCTCAGTGTGAAATATTGGTTTGCTTATCAATGATTTGTTTTCTCTCTGTCAACTTTGATAGGGAATTTATAGAATTCATCAAATGCTTGGTATTTCTAACAAGGTTTATCCTATCAAACTCAACCCTTGAGTTCCCACTAGTCCATTTATTTACGTTCTCAACATCCTTCTTATACTTGTTCAATGAAGCTTCTATCTCCACAACAACCTTTGGGAACTCCAAGTTCAATGCATGTAATATGTAATACATGTGACAAGGATCTGTCCAACACAAATGATTTCATCCAACCTTTCTCTCTATGCGCACTCAAGTTGTTCAATGTCAAGCCTAACACAACATGAACAAGTGCCCTATAACTAAAATCATGTTTTATAGCTGCTGTCAACTCAAAGTTTCTATCAAATGAACACAAAATCGGCCTCTAAAATAAGCTAGTAAAATACCTACCCTCATATAATAAATTGTTTTTAGCTAATAGATGGTTTCGCAAATGTTGATCCAACAAGAATGCCGTTATCTCTGCAGGCCAACCATGGGGACACCTGATGATAGAGGCAACAACAAGTGTTTCCAACACACAAAGTAAACAACTAATAATATATTCAATGATCACTTTGATTTCATTATCCCCAATAAAAGGATTATTCAACTGAATATAACGGTTCTTGTAGGCAAGAGAGAACAAATTGTCCTCAAACGTGACAACTTCTAAGAACTGGCCATGCATTTTTGAGATCCTTTTAATTTAGTCAGAAATAATCATGCTTGAAGCAGAAATAAGTCGTACAATGATTGAATTTCAAATCTTCACCCAACACCAACACAAAAATTACATTAACTATTAAGTGTTTTTAGTTTAAATCAACCAATTATCATTTCTCCATTAGATCTATGCACCCCATATGTAGTGAGATACAAAATTTTCTCTTTTTTTTTTTTTGAAAATGGATGGAAGTAGAATATTTTTTAATATCTTAGAGTCTCCCTTTCATGCCTATCCTTTACCTAAAAGTTGACACTGATATTTAATAACTTAACTAAGAATGTCATCTGAAGATTTTATAAGTGATTATGCCAATATTTCTCTACAAAAGAGTATTAAAGAATGCTAGTAATTATGTTTCTGCTTACCTGTAGCTATATGTTTCCACCTTATCTAATTGGTTCGCCCAATCCCTCTTTTAATTATGGTCCTTTGTGTTACTAAAGTAGAGGTAAGATACCAGCTCATGGACTACACTTGATATGTTGTTATTGTTGTGTTTCTAAGGAGTAGGGATATAATTAGAATAATATCAATTGATTCAAGGTGATTTGTTTGAATCCATGCTAGTGATTGGTGTGAAAAATATAGGAGCTGGATAGAAAAGAACCATCCAACTACTAAAATTCAGCTGAAATAAAAATATTCCTTTTAAATAATTAGATTTTATGAGTGTTTGACGTTTGAGAAATTCTGAAGCAATAGAAGAGAGTAAAGTCCATGTGGAACAAGTATTTATTCTCAAGAAAAATGCAAATTGACCTTTTTTTTTGAGAAAGTTAGCATTGCGTAGACAAGCCAATAGTGTATTTCAAAGTTACTAACGATAGGAGTATACTGTAAGAAGTACGTAAAAATCAAAGAGAAATTAACAGTTATACCCCTCCTAAGCTATCTAGAAAGTGAGTAATGTCCTCCACCTCTTGTGGGGGGGGACATAGTAACTCAAAAAAAATATGAGGTAGTTCAACTTCAAACTCTGGAAATATATGCTCGTAATTTTAAAGCATCTATAGTTTCTTTCCTTCTGATTTTCCATAAAATATAAGCAGGGATAATTTTCCATCTCTGTTTATGGACTAATATATTCCCTTCTCTATTACAACATACTTAAACCTCTGAGGCGTGCCTTGACATTAACCATCTAATACCCCTACTATTGAAAAACACCTGCCATAGTTTCTTTGTCCTCTGCTACGGATAAACAGATAGTTTGCTGTCTCTATTTTGGATTCACAAAAAATTATCTTGAACATAACTGCCTAGTCCTTTTCATGAAATTATATTGCCTTAGCACTTCTTATCTACCTGATACCATGTTAAACAAGCCTCCTTGTGAGGTACTTTAACTTTCTATATTGTCTTTGAAGGCCATCGTAAAATAGTTGGCCTATCAAGATATCTACAAGCAGATTTTACTATAAACGTCCCATTATTTGCCCTTCACAAATTGACCTTTCGAGTTTCTAAATTTTTGATTGAACAACCACTTCAACTATGAAAGGGAAAATAGGTAGTCAAAATGAGGACATAAAAATGGGCGTAGGGATTGTCCAAATAGTTTCTAAGCATGTCCTTTCTTTTCAACATTGACATTTACATCCTTAAGATCTTTGTATAATCACAGTGCATTGTCCAAACAATTGCCAAAAATGTTCCTTATTTTGAAAATTGATAGTTTCACTCTTAAGAGTCTGAATATCTTAACATGATTGTAGTGAAGTAGAGAGTGCTCAATGAAGTTCTTGGCCTTGTGAATGTTACTAGACCCAGAACTGGAATGTATCTGTGTAATCTATTAAGACCTTTTAAATTGTAACTTAATGCTCTCTACCACTGTAATGTATCATAACAAAAGCTAAAGTAAGAATAGTTTGGTATTGCTATTGTATATTGCGTTATTATGGGTACTTAATTTGATTAATTTTATTGAACTATAGACTTTGTATTTTAACTAACATTTATTCTGTTTGGACTAACATCATTTTTATGGAAGTTGAAAAAGTTTTGAATAGTCATGAATCAAGAAAGACATCCAACAAAAAACAAAAATCTTAGAAGTTTAAGATATGTTTCTGCTGGATCTCTTACAATGATAAAGAATTAATTACAAAGAAACAAAAACTATTTAGACTGCATGCTCAAAATATGGAAAGCAACAATGTCCATCAGAAGGTTCTTAAGTGTAAGAACAAGTTCAGCAAGTGCCATTGTATTCCACCCCTCATGTTGTACAAGAACAACTAGAAAAGGTGAAGCAAGTGAAACTGAATTCTTCCTCTCCTGCAACACAAAAAGTGCAAAAATAACTACAGAAATTGCTTCTGGGTTCTACCTATACTATAGCACAAAAAGTATAAAAACAAGTGCTAAAAATTCCACTGCATTCTAGCTTATCTACAACACAAGCAAATCCACAAAATGAGAGTCACTGCATTCTGCTTGTTATGAAAAAGAAATAACTCCAAAAAATGGGCAACAACTGTTATTGAATTCTACCTCTTCAACAACAATAGCAATTCCAAAAAATGGGTAGCAAAAGACATTTCATTCTACCTTTTCTGTAGCACAAGAGGTACTCGAAAATAGGTAAGAAGTATTACTGGATACTACCACTCATGACAGAAATGAACAATCCACAAAATAAGGTAATAATATGTACATTTTATTGAATTATTAAACTAATATTGGTGAATTGCTGATTATCTTTATTTCATAATTATTGTAGGTCCTTCTGCTGTAAATAAAAAAAGAGGCAGAACACAAATGCAAATTGTACATGGGAGGATTAAACATAAATTGATCGTGTTAAACAAGCACAACCAACCAATTGGCCCTATTATAGGAGTTGTACAAGATTTGAATAATTTTCTTGTCACACTAGTAAGGAATTCAACTTTTTGCCTAAGTGAATACTAAAAGAACATGTGAAAATACATCAAGGATTGAAATTCCAACTTTTTTATTCTAGTTGAAGATATTTTATATTTCTATACTAATCATATTGAACCAACTTTTAGGTGAAATATGACACTTCTAATGTCAAGAATAAATGGGCCTTAAAAATAATTGAAGACTCTTGGAGAATGTATAAGTATCGGTTAAAGAGTTAGATTATATACGTTATTCCAATGACGAAGTTCGAATGCAAAAAAAGACTAGTTATGTTTCAAAAATTGAATTGAAGTTTCTCCTTGATTATTGAAACTCTGATGAAGCTCAAGTATGATATAAATTTCACTATAGTGTACTGTTTCACAGAAAATTTATATTTTCTTGTCACATTTAGAAAGCCATTGTCATAGGTCCTTCTGGACAGTATCTTAACATTTTGATATATTGATGTTGTTTATATATAAATGATGATGAGATAATATTACAAAAAATATCTCGTACTAATACGGAGAATCAAAAAAGTTGAGGTATCCACACACAATTTGCAAGGAAAGTTTTGCGTTAATATGTAAGAGTTGATGTTTTTAGTAATTTTTTAATTAAATATGTAACCTTTGCCTTGCTTGAGAATATTAATACGTCAAGTTTCATATAACCAGGAAGAAAAAAGAAGTTGCTGATGTTGTGTCAAGAAAGGACATCTTTGTGGCTACACGATCAAGGAAATCGAATCGAATCTATAGAAATTATATGGCGATATAATTTAAAAAATTGTATGACATTTCCTAATTTAAAGTTTTTTGAGATAACTTATTTGCTTTTAATTATTGACTCAATTATATTTAATTAAATTCTTTCTCTTGGATTTATTTTTAGGTTTAAATGGAGAAAATACAAACTTAAGAAATAGAAGATGGTACTGAGTCAGTTGATGTTTTTGCATCAGTCATGGGACCTGAGCATCTAGTTCATGTAAGATTATATGAACGTGGAGTTACCAAGAAAACATTGAAAGAGAAAGTCGGAGATCATGCATACTCTACTGATGAGCTGCTGCAATAAAAAATGGAGGAATTAGAAAAGAGGATGAAACAAAAAATGCTAGAAAAATCCGAGGAATAAAAAAGTACAATGCAACAAAAAATTAAAATTAACATCATTGGAAGAATTCAATGCCTTATCACTGATCTACAACATGATCCTGACCTGCTAGCATTTTGTTCTCGTTCTTGTATATCAGGAGAAACTGAAGGTTAGTACTTCTGCTACCTTTCCCATGTTTCTTCTTCTTCTTTTACTTTTTTTCTTCTTCTTCTACTATTGCTTCTACTTCTTCAAAACTAAATTTTTCCTTCTACCTTTTGCTTTTTCACGGGCTTCATTCTTATTCTTGCATTTTCTTATTCAGAAAACCATGACTTATTTAATACAGGCCATGTTCATGTCAGTGGGAAAGTGTTCCATTTCAGGACCATAATTTGAATAAGAGAGTGTTCAAAGTAATATTTCCCTACAATTGGAGTTTTTGCATTATGATTAGAAATTCGAGTTTCTTGTTCTATTTGCTTGTGTAATTCTTTGTTATCTGAGTCATGTTCAATGCTTTTTATGCCTTCATGATCCTCTGTTGAAGACTCCTATCCCTTGAAGGCTTCCAAAAACTTAGAAGCTAAAGTTCTGATTTCCTGGAGCTCTTTAATTTAAATATTCTGATCCTTAGAAGATGGTTCAGATTGGAGTTTTGGATTTTCTACTTGATCAAAAATATTTTAGTCCAAACCAACTCCAGGTTTAAATTTACTTGTCCTTGTACATAAAAAGTTTTCACGGTCTAGGTTGTTCAGGACTATCCCCTTGCCCTTCATATTATGCCTCGATACACTCTATAAAAAGAAATATCTATTTTCTCGCCTCCTTCTTTCTCTTCAACTTGGAAACTCACTGAAGCTTTAGTCCAAAATTTGATCATGTACCAAACTCACATTCTTTGAAATTGATCTGAGTTCACTTCCATAACCATTCATCATTCATCACTTTTTCTACCATGGCTTTGCAAGTAAACTAAAAAAGGATAAGTTATTACCCATGTCATAGATGTTTAAACTAAAATTTGGCTTCCAAATTGTAGAAGTCCATCTCTTGATTTTTGAAAGAGTACTTGACAACCTTACAATTACTTACCAAACTCCTATTTAAGACATCGTTTTGGTTGTTAAAAGTGCCATTGATAGAGAGAACCTTCCCCTTATTCTTTATTGTGCAAGCTGTAATTTTCTCCCTATTGGACCATTTACTGCTCCTAAGAACTGGAGCATATGGAATGTTGTTGTTCAATTAGGAGTAAATCACTCTTGTGGTTGTTACTGAACCTTTCCACCATATCTACAATAAAGTTCTAGCCCGAGTTGAAAGTTAGTTCTGGGATTATCACCATCAATCTCCTTCCACCTTCCAAGTTGATGATGGTAATGTACCTTACAAACTTGTTTAAAGTTTTAGAGAAACTATTTTTTTTCTTCCACCTTTTCACCATGTTCCCCTTGAATAAAGAAGCTTCTTATAGTTTTTGAGATATCTGTAGCATTGTCATCTTAGTAAACTGAGTTCTTATGATATGATTTTTACTTCTTTTAGTCCATCTTACCATTCCCAACTGTTCCTGAAAGTCTTAAGAAGTTAAAAGAGGGAAACCAATGACCAGAAGGACCACTGGTGGGGTTTAGTCTGATTTTCACCTTGTCGTCTTAATGTTCAGTGTAGTTCTTTGACTTTTGTGAAGCACATATTTATTGAATATGGAAATTTTCATGTTAGATAATTTGGTGGATGCATTATTCTAAGTTATATACTTATCAGTTTATTAACAGACTTAAGGTAGGACTTAGAACTAGATAGGCATATTTTATAATTATAAGTAACATGGGAGTACTATACTTTGTAACTTTCTGCCTCTTATTTAGATAATAATCTCATAGATGTTGTGAGTTTCCATGACCTTTGGGCTATATTTATTTGTATTCTGGCAAATTTATAAAGTACTCATGTGAAACAAAGAAGTGATATATGAAGATAAATGGAATCATATTGTCAAAGATAATTGACATAATTTTTTTTGTAGGTGGAGAAAATGAAGAAGAGAATGAGGAGAACATTGAAATCCTTATGAAGATTTACATGGTTTTTGTAACTTTTTCTAGGATATTTTTGATAGCGACAACACAATGAAACTTATTGATGTCTCCCAAAACTACATTCCAATTAGAAGTATAATGTGGTCGATTGAAAATATAATAACCCAACTAGGTTGGGGTCGATCCCACAATGAAAATGTGAATAGTTGCTTGACTTGATGTAATCCATGAGCAGTATAGGAAAATACCTGGGGTGTTTTAGAATCAATCACAAGTAGTAACAAAATCTTGAGTATTCTTGAATTGTAGACAATATGAGATGAACACTACGCTTGTGTTCCCCTTGGATTCTTAACTCTATAAATTTCTCGTGATCAACCCAACTATTCTTTTGTTCTACATGAAAAGTATACAAGATAGGTATTACCAGCCACCTTATGTGTGCGAAGATAAATCTCACCCCTTACCAGTTAAGTCTTAGGGTGTCACCTTGCTGCTCTATGATACGACCTCAGTTCACCCTTCCTTTTGGGATAAAGTGATTAGATGAGACACGTGGACTAAAAGGTAGAGGTAGAAATCTCAAATCACTTTATTAACTTCTTTTCCCAATCACAAACTCCCTTGTAGAGATGGACATGAATACAGGCAATCTCAAGCTACTGCAGCTACTTGAGGTTAATTATAGTAAAGAAGATTAAGATACACGTAGAAACCCTAGAATAGATGAGTCTCATACTTCTTCTTCATAGCTAATTCGATAGGGTTCCCACAACCGTAGTCAAGGAGATTAGCCACTTATGTTTGTGCAAGAAACCATAACTATGAATGAAGAATACATATGATTAACTGCACAAGAATAATATGAATAAACTCCAAAGTCTTTAATTGATTAAAAACCCAAAATCTCAAGAACAATTGTAAAAGTATTGTAATAACATGTAAAAGAGCGTAACCTAATTAAAGATAAACCCTAGGGTATTTAAAGTATCTCAAAATAAAATAAAAATCATAATGCAAATGGGAAAGGTAAAGTTATGTCGGCAGTCGGTACGACTTCTGTTTATGAGTCATAGATGTGTGTATAAGTTGTGTCCTTCACTCATATCCACCTGGGACTTTAGTATTTACAAATTCTGAGAACTGGTTTATGTACGACTTCCCAATATGAGTCGTATTCAGACGTCCAACTCGTACAATTCTAAGACTTCAACTCCTGGATAGTAGCTCAGGTTCTTTTGTGCTTATGACTACTTTGTATGACTCATATCCTAGCTTACGACTTAGATACTTGAGTTGTATATTCCTCATACTTAGCTCCTTAGGTTGGCTTTTGTTTTTTTGGTTTATACGATTCAACAAAGGAGTCATACCAGATGTTTACAACTAAAGTGTTGACTTGTACACTGATCAGACTTTGCCTTTTTCTTCTGTTTTCATTCACACTCCATTGTAAACCTCTTTTACCTGTAATATACACCAAAAGTGCATCTTATCTAAAAATATATCCTAAGTTCTTGCATAAATTCATAGTTTTAAGCATTGAAAGTGTCGTGTTTCCATGCCATATCAACTCCCTCAACTTAGAATTCTGCATGTCCTCAGGCAAAAAACACCAAAAAACTATTTTCTAGAACAGTGACAATGCTTAAATAGGAAGATCTCGAGCAACCCATGAAAGTAATTTTGAACTTGATTTAAATCTTATTGTTCCCCTCCTAATTTTAACTTTTCAACTCATACTGCGTATCACGATTTAACACACATAGACTCATGAAGGAATCCAATGATGGCATTACATACCAATTAACACTTAGGCATAGATACAATTTACATTCATCAAACAATCTATCAACCTAGCAATATAACCTATGTGCATTCACAGTCAAAGAACTCCCATTAACTCTTCATTTTTGGATAAACTAATATATTTGGGGATATAACACACGACTCTCTCACTCATAAAGAAGTATCACCGGTATGCTCAGAATACCATAGGTTTGCCCTTATGCTTTTTTCCTAAGTTGTCAGACAGTCACGGTAAGATCACTATAGGACTTTATTTTGCTTGTAACGTAGACTTGGGGATGGTATGATATCTTTTGAGATTCATTTAGTGACTAAGACTCCTAGACACTACGCCTTTCTCAGGGTCCACTTACTTTTCACTTCTTCTTTTATTTCCACCCTTTTGTCTCCCTTTTTCTTTTAAGCACATTCTATTAGGGCCAGGTATAATTTTCTAGCATTTACTTTTCCTATTCTTTTTTTTCTTTTGACTTTTCCTTGCAACTCTTCTCTTTTTTCTTTTCACCACACCTGCTCAAATTTCAACTATTTTTCTTCTACCTACTTTCTTCATACTCGTTTTCTCTTATGCACCCCTATAATAGGCACTCTTAACTTAGATGATTTGTTTAAGTTGAGGTGCATAGTGTTCATAAGAGGACCAGTGCCAAAATAGGTTCATTGTAAGTTATACAAGAAGGTGATAGGTATAAGTATAAAAATTGGTCTGTGAAGGCTCAAACATTTAGATCAAAGAGGTTAATTCATTTGGTTAGGGCATTTTAGGCTCAGGTGGACTCACACAAAAAGGGCCTATGATCATCTTCTACTTAACTATCTTCGACCTAGGTAAAAGCAATCAGACAAGTTCTAGATTCCAACACACCGGGACGCAGTTGACCTCACACACACTTGAACTAGGCTATACCACTAAGTACTAGTTATACAACTATGCAACTGCTTTATCCATACAGTTCTATCCCATATCCTAATGCCATTACCAAATTCACAATTGTCGCACACAAGTATATAAATCATGCACTACATCACAATATTTTTTAGAGAAAGGGCTCAACTTTTTCATCATAATTTTAGCACAATTTAATAGATTTTCACAATAAAATTTCAAATCAATAGTGTTTTAAAAACCATAGCTCAAAAATCAATAGCAAAATCATTCATTCCAACAAAAATTTTCAAAATCCTCAAAAATCATAATAAAAAATAATCTGCTAACATAGGCATGCTGGTTTACTCCCTGTCTCAGCCGCCCGCATCAAACCTATAAGTCATAACAGACTTTCAATCTTAGTTACTTATATTTTACCTACTCCCAGATTTTTTGAAATAATCCTCACCTCCAAATAAAAATCATTGAACTATCCCAAGTGCGAAAAACAATAAATGGAGTAGGGATAAAGGTCATACCTAGGCACTCAAGGCATCGACACATCCATATTATCACAGGGACCCTTAGATCAGGGCCCACAATACTCAGCTACCGTCTCGTCAATCGGGATTGAATCTTCAATAAATGGGTCATCAAATCTACCCCCTCAATGTCAATAACTGGTGCTATCAATCCACAAACTCCCGATGCAATTTATCAGACCCGTATCTTCCTGTTCTGCTCATCCTGGATACTTTCAGCTCTTGCACTATTTTTGGCTGCTTTGTCTTTCTTTCTCTTTCTCTTCATATCTCATCTTTGCTCTTTTGTATCCTCAACTGTTGTATATTGTGGGAATAACCAAATGCTAGGTACATGGATAGTAGGAATCATTGTCTCAACAATGGGCTCAGCAACCACCGATCTCTCATAAAGCTCTGCAACCATTCTCTTAATTTTTGTAAACTCAGATATGATATCTGTAATATTAGGCATTTTCCCACCACTTAGCTATCGTGTGATCCTTAAATAAAAAATATCTAGGAGACCTTGGCCCCATCTATCTTGTCTCTCAAACGGTGAATCGATCCAAGTCTTCATGCCTCTTTCCATATGCCCGACCTTAGCCTCCAGTGTGGCTAATCATGTCATGACCTCAGTCTAAAGTGCCTATAAATAATCCTAACACCAGATGGCATACCTCGACGTCTGGGTATTAGCAACTAGGCTGGTGTTGGGGCACTGGAAGTGCCCACTGCATCAATATGGGAGCCCTTAGTCTGTGGTCCTACCTCGGTAGCCTCTGCTGTAGCTTCAGTATTTATCAGACTATCCTTAGGAAACAACCCTGCTAAAATGTTTATCGCCTGTCTCTCCTGTCAGGCCAAAGGGTTTGCTATATCTATAATCAGGATGAAATCAAATATCCTCTTGGCCTCAATCATCTCATCTATCCTAGAGAGGTCTAGTACTCCCACAGCCAGATAAATCTGTGTAATCATATAGGGGTAGGACAATAATACCTTCTCACCCCCAAAAACATGATCTGACAGGTTTTGATGTCTCAACCTACGCTGGCTATGTAGTTTTGGAATGTAAGGACTGATTTTAAGAATCACACCCTCAGCTGGCAGGTGAGTTCCCATCCTTGGGTTCACTCGGTGCTGAATCCTACTCCCAACTGAATAGATGCTGAACCCAGTATACTGGACTAAACTGTACTGAGTTTACTGAATTTCATTAACTGATGAAATATTACTGAATTTTGTTAACTTACTGTGTTACTAAGGACAGAACTGAATACTATTGAGTTTTCCTAAGTTTTGAGACCGACTGAATTCTACTAATCGTGGCTTGACTGAGGTTACCTTGAATAGTGACATTGGCTCTAGGCACACAACTAAATTATCTGGTATTAAATACCCCCAGGACTCAATAGCATGAAAATAAATGAGACATGACACTACTTGAAGACAGGACCATAGTCAACAATTCATAATACTATCATTTAGGGATTTCGTGAAGCATTCACAAGTCATAAGCTTACACATGAATGGGAATACATGCTAACATAATATAATTTTACAAATCCATACTTATGAGAATTCCACCAAATCATAACAAGATATAACTTTAGCATAGGAGTCATTTTGAACATGTGGATACATCATGAATTCATCATTGAGATCACAAATAGGTCATAATACATAATTCTTATTCACTTAGGCATTGTTACAAACACATGGTAGGCATCACCTTTTCTAGGGAATGAATCAACAACTAATACATCATGGCTATATCAAGCACTTTAAATTTAAGGATTTCAAACCACATACTAACATAAAGTCCTGAGAATTCAATAAAGATTCAATCTTGGAAATCATATCACAACATAAACATGTGTACAATCAAACCCACTACGTGAAATTCAAAATTCATATTTTGAAAAGGGTTTCTTGAACTCCAAGGGTGAAAGGGACCCTTGGATAAAAACTTTACATACCTTGGTTGACAATTTCTTGAAGGTTGATGGAAGAAAGATTGATTTCTTAAATTGAAATTAATAACCTAGGGTTTCTTATTCTTGAGCACTTGTGAAATAATAAATATATTTAGTCAAAAGAGGGCTAAATTTCCTGTTATAAGAGTTGAAGGTTGAGGAAAATGACCTAATTACCCATAAGGGTGCGGTCATTTAATGACTGCAATTGGGCACTAACACATTTGGCGATGGGACATTTCGATGGCATTGATGCGATACTAAACACGTCGTGCCATGATCGCAATGTGTCTCATGACTTTTGACAGGCAGTCTGGTAACAATATAAACCAACACGATAGGCGACATGGAGCGCCAAGATCGCATTGGTCCACTATTTGGACTTCCAAACATAGTCTAAATGAGGTCCCAAAAATAAAAAACTTATCCAGGAACACCTACTGACCTTCCTGATCATGAATTAACAATAATATAGACCATTAAAGGACAATAAGATGGCAAAATGAGATCAACTTTTGAAGGCTAAAAATAAACTATGTTTGGAAACTTATCTAGAATTTTCTATGTTTAGGACCCCTTGACAAGCTTAAAGGACTAAATAAGCTTACAAAATTTGCAGGGTATAGCAATATCTCCCCCTTAGGAACATTCATCCTCAAATGAGACTGACTGAGATGGGAGAAATGATAAGTTGATATACATATTGAACATGAACAACTAAAATAAGATTACATGAATGACATTTCTAATTTACTGAGATTCATACTGAGCTTGCATATCTGATGCCTGATTTTATGACTGAGATGATACATGAATGGATGACTGGGAGTACTAATAAGCAGATAATGCATATCTGATGAATGAATACATGACTGAACTGATTCATGAACATGTGACTGAACATGGAATGGTAAAGGATACCAAGTTTGAAATGGAAAACTGAGCATGAAACTGAATACCAAGTTTGTAACTGAAATCTGAACATGAAAAGGAATAAGCTTAAGGAAAGCCATTACCTTAGGCGGAGTCTGAATTAGAGGAGAAGAGGTAAGGATACTTGGTCCACATGTCTGGTTCTGCTTCCTAAGTAGCCCCCTCAACAAATTGATTCTGCCAAATAACTTTAACTAGAGGGACTTGAATTCAATAGCCAAGGATTTTAACTGGAATTTCCTTATAAAAGAGACTATTCTAAATATCTAAGCCCTCAACAGGGACTACAACTGCTGGGTCACCTATGCACTTCTTAAGCAAGGAGACATCGAACACTGGATGCACTGAAGCTAGATCTGAAGGCAACTCAATCTCATAAGCTACTTTGTCGAAGTGATTGAGAATTTTAAAGGGACCAATATATCAGGGACTAAGCTTTCCCTTCTTGTTGAACCTCTTCACTCCCTTCATAGGAGAGATTGTCAGGTACACATAATCACCAATCTCAAACTTGAGATCCTTTTTACACATATCTGTGTATGATTTCTGTCATCTCTAAGATGTATTGAGCCTCTCTCTGATCAAATGAACTTTCTCTAAGGTATCGAAGACTAAGTCAGGCCCTTCCACTACGTCCTTACTGAATTTGAACTAACTGATTGGAGATCTGCATCTTCTACCATAGAGAGATTTGAATAGAGCCATTTGAATACTGGAATGATAACTGTTGTTGTATGCAAACTCGATCAAAGGCAAGTGGTCATCCCAATTACCATTAAAGTCAATTAGACATGCTCACAGAATATCTTCTAAAGTCTAGATGGTCCTTTCTCCTTGACCATCAGTCTGAGGATGAAAGGCTGTACTGATGTGAACTCGGGTACTAAGACCCTTTTGAAATACTTTCAGTAATGAGAGGTGAGATAGGTACCTCAATCAGAGACAATAGACAAAGGTACACTATGTAATCTGACCAAATCTCTGATGCAGAGTTTGGTGTAATCCTTGACTAAATAAGAGGTATGGACTGGAAGAAAATAAGCTAATTTGGTCATTTTGTCTACAATGACCCAGACTGAATCATGCTAATGACGAGTGTGAGGAAAACCCATCACAAAGTCAATGTTCACTTCTTCCCACTTCTAAGTAGGAATACTGAACTTCTGTGTGGACCCCTTGGCTTCTGATGCTCAATCTTAACTTGTTGACATGTTGAGCACTTAGCCATAAACTCTAAAATATCTATCTTCATACCACTCCACCAATAGATCTCCCATAAGACATTGTACATTTTGGTGGCCCCTGGATGATTAGAGCAACGCGTACCATGCGCTTCAGTAAGAATTCACTTCCTTATGTCATCAACACCTAACATGCATAGATGACCTTGACAACGCCAAAAACCATCTCCCCCTTGGGAGAAAACCTCTACCTTCTAATCTTTGACTGACTGTTTCATCTTGACTAGACTAGGATCTCTATCCTACTTTTCCTTAACTTTAGAAACTAAAGATGATCTGAATTGTTCTGAACCCACACATTACCTTCTGATGAATCGACTAAGCGGACATATAGTCTAACTAACTGATGAACTTTCAAGGCTAACCGCTTCTTACTATCCTCAACATGAGCAACACTACCCATAGATAGCCTACTGAGAGCAACAACTACTACATTGTCCTTGCTCGAATGATAAAGAACACTCATGTTATAATCCTTCAAGAGATCTAACCACCTTCTCTAATGGTGATTAAGATCTTTGTGAGAGAACATATACTGGAGGATTTTTTGGTCTATGAGCATATCTACATGCACTCCATATAAGTAGTGCCTCTAAATTTTTAAGGCAAAGACTACTACTGCTAACTCAAAATCACGAGTTAGATAATTCTTTTTATGAGGCTTAAGCTATCTTGAGGTGTAGGCTATGACCTTACCTTGATCCATAAGGAAACAACCCAAACCTACCCTAGATGCATCGCAGTATACAACATACCCATCTGGACCATCTGGAAGAGTCAAAACTAGAGCTAAGGTGAGTCTAGTCTTCAACTCCTAAAAACTCTTCTTGCATGAATCTGACCACTAAAATTTGACTTTCTTCTAAGTTAATATGGACATAGGGGATGCAATAGATGAAAATTCCTTAACAAACCATTTATAATAGCCAGCCAAACTAAAAATAATTCTGATATCTATTGAAGTGATAGGTCTAGGCTAGTTTGTCACGGCTTTGGTATTTTGAGGATCAACTCTAATGCCCATTACCGGAAATGACATGACCAAGGAATGCTACTAACCTTAGCCAAAATTTGCAGTTACTAAATTTGGTAAATAACTGATAATTTTTGAGAGTCTGCAATACTGTTCTAAGATGGTCTGTATGATCATGCTCACTGTAAAAATAGACAAGAATGTTATCTATGAAGATTATGATGAACATGTCTAAGTAATTCTTAAACATATGGTTCATCAAGTCCAGGAAAGATGGTGGGGCATAGGTAAGACCAAATGACATGATTAAGAATTTAAAGTGACCATACTGAGTACAGAAGGCTGTTGTTAGAATGTCACATTCTCTGACTCTAAGTTGATGATAGACTGATCTGAGGTCTATCTTAGAGAAGTAACTGGCACCCTGGAGTTAGTCCAATAAGTCATCGATTCTGGTAAGTGGATACTTATTCTTAACTATGACCTTATTGAGATAATGGTAGTCTGTGCACATTCTGAGATAACCATCTTTCTTTCACATGAATAGAATTGGTGCACCCCACGGGAACACACGGTTTGATGAACACCTTGTCTAGGATATCTTTCAACTGTTCTCTTAGTTCTATGAGTTTTTCTAGTGCCATTCTATATGGAGGAATAGATATGGGTTGATTATCTGGGAGAAGGTCTATAACAAAGTCTATTTCCCTTTCGTGAAGAATTCTGGGAAGATCTTCTCGAAATATATCTAAATATTCATTCACTACTGGGACTGATTAAGTCTGGGACTTTCAGAACTAGAGTCCTTATCTTGAACAAGATGATAGACACATCCCTTGGATATCATTTTCCTTGCCCTTAGGTAGGAATAAGCTGACCTCTAAAGGCTAAATTATTACCCCTCCACTCTAGAATTGGTTCATTCAAAAACTAAAACTGGACAATGCTATTTCTATAGTTGACTGTGGCATAGCAGGAATAAAACCAATCCATGCCATGAATGACATCAAAATCAGTTATCTCTAATTCGACTAAGTCTGCTGAAGTGACTTTTTAGAATACCATAACCAAATAGTTTTTGTATACCTGCTGGGCTATGATCGTTTTACCCACTGGGTAGAGACTGAGAAGGGATCTGCTAGAATTTTGGAATTGACTTCAAAATCAATTGCTATATAAGGAGTAACTAAAGACAAGGAAGCTCATGTATCTAGCAAAGCATAAATATGTATATGAAATATCTGTAATGTACCAGTGACCATATAAAGAGAATTCTCCTGGTCCTATTGGACTAAAGAGCATAATGTATGTTTGGGCGTTGCCCCCTCGTGGTGCTGGAAGTGGTACCCTGGTGATTCAGGCAATCAGATTGAGCTAAGGAATGGTTAGTCTGACCCTAAAGACTTGACTGGGGTCAATCTCTGACTCTGTCGCCTGTCTTTCCATATCTAAAATAAACATCACTTCCAGCTCTGTAAATACCCTTATGGTGCTTGCTACAAGTCTAATAAATAAGATGAGTTTGGGCACTGCTAACACTACTCTGAGACTTAGATCCTGGCACTCTATCTTTGTTACAATTCCTAAACATAGGAACTGGAGCACTAGCTGAAGAAGGAGATGGAACTGATAACTTTGGGAAAAACTGAGAACGATTCCCACCCTCTGACTTAGTCTGGCAGAAATTGAAACTACCTATTCTAGCTCTCTTATTCTGCTTTTCTCTCTCCTTATTCTTCTATTCATCTATCTGCTGAGCATGGATCATGAGCCTGGCCAAGTCCGTCTCACCAATCAACATCATGGTCCTACGCTCCTTGACCATACTATCATTCACTCCAGACATAAACTTACTCATTCAGGATCTGCTATCTGCCACCTCATAAGGAACATATCTAGCTAGTTGAGTAAACTTGAGAGAATACTCTTTCACTGTCATGTTTTCTTGCCTGAGGTTGATAAATTCTAACACCTTAGCCTCTCTCAGCTTTAGGGGAAAGAATCTATCTAGAAAAGTGGTGGCAAACTCCCATAATTAATAGGCGCTGCATCTATAGCCCTCTATACTTTCCACCTTTTAAACCAAGTATGAGCTATAGCCTACAACTAATTTGCATCTAGCTTAGCACTTTGGATAGCAGTCACTCCCATAATATCAAGAATCTTTTGCACCTAATCAAGAATCTCTAACTTAGACTCGATAAAAGAAGGAGGATTCATTCGTGTGAAGTCTTGAATCCTAGCTGCAGCAGAATTGGCCACAAGGTTGCTCAGAACGACAACTGGACGTTTGTTCTGGGAAGAAATTGAATGAGAAAGAGTAGTGAATGCAACTTTAAATTCTATATGGGAGACATGTTCGCCTAAAGTATTAGGCTGATCGGGATGAGCGGCTGGATGATATCCTATTCCTCTTCCTTGAGTCCTCTTTGGAGGCATTTTCTGTCGATGGAAGACAAAGAAGTATTATACTGGCAGTTTAATTGGAGCTCATTCTCACTCATATGATATGACTACTGAAAGAAGGGAAACTATTTGTAAAACATTTCATAGCCTCCTACACATAAATATGGCATGCTACACACCCATGCACAAGACTTTACTAAAAGCGACTTTCAGACTTCCTAGGAATATAATGAACCTTAGGCTCTGATACCAAATTTGTAATGCCTGATTCTGGTACCCTGGATGCTACATGGTGCTACCAATCTCGAAGGACCACTAGCTAACCCATAATTGATATCTGTAACTGTGCATTGGATAATAATATTGTAATAACAATATAACTGAAATAAATACAAAAATCTAGTGCAAAACTTGTGATAAGGGTCAATTAATAAGCAATACAAAATAAAACAACATATGAACAAGGTATGATAATACCAAGACTGAGATAATTGTCTAAACATGCTATAGTCTGAAAGCCTCTAAACTGTCTGAATAAGGAGTTGATGGGACATCTCCCTAACTAACTCCATCTACTGAAAATAACTAAGTACTAAAATACTGAAAAAATGAAATAATCATATCCTTAAAATATGAGGATTCACCACTAACTCTAACTTCTGATATCAGAGCAGCTAAACGTAATCAGGAACCTAATCATCTAGACCTATGGTATAAAACACCATAGCGTAAAATAAAAGTATGCGTCAGTACATGTGAATGTACTGGTACGCAAAGTTAGGTATGGATAAATGCAAGGGTTCATATGCAAGAACTAAACCAACTGGATAACATGAACATGACAACGTGAGGATACATATATGGATACATAACTATAACTGAAATCATAAGGATTCTGAATATTGACTATACTGATAACATGGATTACTGATAACTGATATAACTGATACCTGAGTGACTGTGTCTGATAGTCCTGATTCTATTAGAACTAGCTGAGTTCCGTACTAAGCTAAGTGACTGTATCTAACAGTCCTGAAATCTGCAAAAGTATCTGAGTTCTTTACTGAAGACTAAGACTGAGACTGTGGAAGGTATTTATCTAACCGACATACCCTAAATAAGATATTATAACTGAGTTGGGGTCCAATCTGTAACTCCAATTGGAAGGGTGTTAATACCGTGCCACTGGTAAGGACAAGCTGTGGGTGACCCTCATCTATCAGGTAATCTAACGAGAATGGTGGGACCCTCATCTAACAGGTTAAGCTACCTGATCAAACCTCATACGATAGGTTTTGATGTGTCAACCTACGCTAGCTATATAGTTCTAGAATGTAAGGACTACTTTTAAGAATCACACCCTATGTTGGCAGGTAAATTCTCATCCTTGGGTTCACTCGGTTCTAAATTCTACTGACAACTGAATAAAAACTGAATTGAGTATACTGGATTGAATTGGACTTAGTTCACTGAATTCCATTGACTAATGGAATAATACTAAATTTTGCTAACTGACTGCGTTACTAAGGACTGAACTAAACACTACTGAGTTTTCCTAATTTCTGAGACTAACTAAATTCTACTGATCATGGCTTGATAGAGGTTATATTTAAAACTGACATTGTCTCTAGGCACACAACTAAATTATTGGGTATTAAAAACCCCCAAGACTCGATAGCATAAAAATAACTGAGACATAACAATACTTGAATACATGACCATAGTCAACAATTCAAAATACTATCATCGAGGGATTTCATGTAGCATTCGCAAATCATAATCTTACACATGAATAGGAATACATGCCTACATAATATAATTTCACAAATCTATACATATGATCATTCCACCAAATCATTACAAGACATATCTTTAGCATGGGAGTCATTTTGAACATGTGGGTGCATCATGAATTCATCAATGAGATCACAAATCGGTCATAATATAGAATTCTTATTAACTTAGGAATTTTTATAGACACATGGAAGGCATAACCTTTTCTAGGGCATGAATCAAAAACTAATACATCAAATCTATATCAAGAACTTTAAATTTAAGGATTCAATACACATACTAACATAAAGTCATGAGAATTCAATAAAGATTCAATCTTGGAAATCATATCACAACATAAACATGTGTATAATCAAACCCACTACGTGGAATTCAAATTTCATATTTTGAAAAGGGTTGCTTGAACTCCAAGGGTGAAAGGGACCCTTGGATGAACACTTTACATACCTTGGTTGACAAGTTCTTAAAGATTGAGGAAAGAAAGCTGTAATACCCCGTACTTGTTCTAGCTATTTTCATCTCAATAATGTTTACTATTAGATTCTAAATTGAATGATGGTTATTCTATGAGGAATATTCAAGATTTTAACTTTTTGTCATGTGGGAAATTCTATAAGCTTTCCATCGATATAAGATTCTCCCAAATCTGATAACCGAGTTAGAATTATGACTATTTTAAGTTTCCATCGTAAAACAGTTCCATATTAGTCAGTGGCGCAGCGTACCACAAGAGGAAATGACATTTGGAAAATTCCAATAGGGTTTCGCAATTATGGCACGTCGCACCAGAGCCCAAATTAAAAAATGTCCCTTTTCAGTGTCTTAGTGCAATTTCCTCTGCGTCGTGCCAAAGTTAGAGGTCACAAAGGAAGGGCCAATGCGATGGCTCTGCGTCGCACCATTCCTTAGTTTCCCAATTGTCAAATTCCAGTGACATGGCGCGATAACTACGCGTCGCTCCAGGGGCTTACTTTGGAAAATTTTACTAAAATTAAATGACGCATCTAGCGTTAAAAGGGTCTACTTCCCACCCTTATTTAAGCCCTTTAACACGCGATTTAACCACTCTTCACCCAAAATACTCTGTTGTCTCTCAAAAACCTCTCAAGAATAAGCTAGGTTTTCATAGAAGATCCAATTCTAAGAAAGTTTCACCATCAATCTTCACAAAATCAGGAACTAAGGTATGCGTAGTGTTCATTCATGGACTCCTTTCATCCATGAAGGCCAAGAATCTCTTTTCTAAGTTTAAGTTCATGGATTTCTTTATGAATTTCATGTTGGGTTCATTTTGTTTATGTTGTGAATGATCAATTGAATTCAAATCCATATTGTGTGATCAATTTTATGTGAAAGTGATTTGTATAGATGTATATTCATGTGAACCTATGAACAAACCCTAGGATGATGAAATTAGAGATGAATCATGATGATTAATTGTTGTATACTATTGTATACATGTGCTATGCCTACCATATGTTTGATTAAATGCCTAGATAAAGGAACAATGCCCAACTAGTATGATATCATGAAGTCCCCATGATGTACAAGTTATGCCTATCACATGTTTTTGATGGAATGATTTTATAAATGTATTATGGATTATGATGTTAGTTATATGTTCAAGTAAGTTATGCTTGGTTAGTTTCCTTCTATCGAGTCCTGGGGGTACTTGTACCCAAAAAATTAGCTGTATGCTTAGAGCCATGTCATGTTTACTCTCAGTCAAGCCATGATCCTTAGACTTCAGACAATTTTATGACTCAGGAAGTCTCCATGATCTCATGAATTCAGTCAGTTGTCAGCGTCAGTGGCATTTCGTCAGTCAATGAAAGATAGTAACTTAGTCCAGGTTTAGTTCAATAAATCATGTTCAGTGTCTATTCAGATGGGAGTAGAAATTAGAACTGAGCGAACCCAAGGGTGGGTAGTTACCTATTATATGAGGGTGTGATTTTTAGAAGCAATCGTTATATTACAGAACTATGTAGCTAGCATAGGTTGAGACATCATAGACTGCTATATGAGGATAGATGAGGTGGCTTAACCTATTATACGAGGGTTCCCACCGTTCTCATTAGCTTTACTTATTATATTAGGGTCACTCACATATTGTCCTTAGCAGTGGCGCAATATTGACACCCTTCCAATCAGGGCATAAATTGGACCCCAATTCAGCTATAATGCATAATTTGGGTCATGCCAGTTAGATGACTACCTCCCATAGTATTAGTATCAGTATAAGTAAAATAACTTAGATAGTTCTTTAGAATCTAGGACTGTCAGATACAGTTAATTCAGATACAAAATGAAAATCAGATAGTTCCACCAGATTCAGGACTGTCGGATACAGTCACTCATGTTATCAGTTATATCAGTTATCAATATGTCATGTTATCAGTATTAAGATTTAGTACTCATGGTATCACAATTTCAGATATAGTTACTATGTATGCATGTATGTATTCTCACGTTCATATTAGTCAGTTAGCCAGTATTGTTTATGCATATGAACCCATGCATTCAGCCTACCCCATATACATACCAATACATTCAAAGTACTGATGCAATTGGACTATGGTGTTTTATACCATAGGATTAGAGATGAGCTCCAGATCAACAGTAGATTCTAATTTCAACAGTCAGAGTTAGAAGTGAGTCCTCATCATTCGAAGACATGATTATTTCTCTATTATCTCATTAATTAGTTTATTAGTTGGAGTTAGTTGGGGATATGTCCCATCAAGTCCTTAATCATACAGTTCAATCAATTAGAGGCTTTCTAGACTATCATGTTTCAGACTTCAGTATTTTTAATTTTGTTTTGGGTATTTCATACCCCGTTTAGATGTTATATTTTACTTTAGTTATATGAACCTTATGGACTTTTAGTTCATGTTTTCACATTATTTAGTATTTTATACAGTATGCAGGTACAGGTATCAGTCATGGGTTAGCTTATGGTCCTGTGGGGTCATGAGCATCGTGTAGCGTTTGGGTATCAGATTCGGGACGTTACAAAAGCCTGAGTTCTTGAATTGAAATAAATCACCTAGGGTCTTGTTCTTGAGTATTTGTGAAATAATGAATGTATTTAGCCAAAAGAGGGCTAAATTTCATGTTATGAGGGCTGAAGGTTATGTGAAAATAACCTAATAACCCTTAAAGATGCGGTCATTTAATAACTAAAATTGGGCACTAACGTGTTTGGTGACACGGTGCGTCGATGGCATCGATGCGATACTCGAAGAGTCGCACCATGATCACACCAGGTCTCAAGACTTTTGACTGGAAGTTTAGTTACAATATTAACCAACGCGATAGGTGACACAACATGCCAAGATTGCATTTGTCCACTATTTTGGACTTTCAAACATAGTCTAAACGAGGTACGAAAAATCTGAAACTTGTCCGGGAACGCCAATTGACCTTCCTGATCATGAATTAACAAAATATAGACCATTAAAGGACATTAAGGTCATAGAATGAGATTTCCAACTTTCGAAGGCTAAAAATAAACTATGTCTGGAAACGTAGCTAGAATTTTCTATGCCTGGACACCTTGTTAAGCTTAAAGGACTACATTAATCTTAGAAATTTTGTGGGGTCTTATAGCCAAACCAAAAGATGATGTTCTTTGTCAAGAATGTGGTGAAAACTATATGCTTCATTGTTAGGAAGTGCAATAGCTTTCACCCACTTCGACACATAGTCTATAGCCACAAGTATATATTTCATGCCAAACGAACTCATGAAAGGTCCTAAGAAATCTATACCCCATACATCAAACACTTTCAATTCTAAAATAAGAGTCATAGGTAGTTCATGTATTTTAGATATCATACCTAGCCGATGGCATTGATCATAAGCAGAAGCATAATCATGAGCATCTTTGTATATGGTTGGCCAATAGTAGCAGTATTGTAGGATTTTATGAGCTGTGCAGGCCCCTCCATGATAACCCCTGATTGGTGATAAATGATAATCTTCCGTTATTATCATCATCTCTACCTCAGGTATATACCTGTGAATGATTCCATCTGCACAAATTTTGAATAAGTAAGGTTCATCCCAGAAAAATTTCCTTACCTCATCTATGAACTTCTTCATTTGCTGAATAAGTAATTTGCATAATCTGCAAACCAAGGAATTAGATCTTAGGGAACAACAAATATCTGTTTATCTGGAAAACCATCTTCAATCTTTTACCCATTAGCAATATTCTATGTAGATTCCTTCTCCAATCTAGACAAGTGATTTGCAACTTGATTTTAAGTGCCTTTTCTGTCCTTTACCTCGAAGTCAAATTCTTGAAACAACAACACCTACTGAATAAGCCTGGGCCTTGCATATTTCTTAGCTATTAGGTACCGTAATGTTGCCTGATTAGTGTGCACAATGACCTTTATGCCAATCAAGTAAGATCTAAACTTTTCAAAAGAAAAAAACCACTGCCAATAACGTTTGGTCCATCATGGTGTAGTTATTTTGAGTAGGAATTATGCCTTACTAGCATAGTAGATGGGATTATGGATCTTTTCTTTCCGTTGGCCTTGTACAACCCCTAAGGCCAGTCCATTAGCATCACACATTATTTCAAAAGGTGAAGTCCAATACAAGAACACAATGATCGGAGTAGTCACCAACTTCTCTATTAGTCTTTCAAAAGCCTTCTTATATTGATCATCAAAATTAATTTTTTCCTCATTAAGAATCTTGCAAAGAGGATTTGCAATCTTCTAGAAGTCCTTGATAAATCGCCTATAAAAACCTACATGCCCTAGAAAACTTTGAATCCCCTTCACCGAAATAGAGTAAGGTAATTTCTCAATCACCTCAATATTTGCTTGATCAACCTCTATGCCCCTCTTTGAAATCTTGTGCCCAAGCACAATTCCTTCTTTGACCATAGAATGGCACTTTTACCAATTAAGTGCCAAGTTGCATTCTTCACACCTTTGCAAAGCCTTTGCCAAGTGAATGAGATAGTCATTAAAAGAGTCACCAACACTCAAAAAATCATCCATACAAAATTTAATGATGTCTTCGACTATATGAAAGAAAATAGACATCATACATCTCTGAAATATGGATAGGAAATTTCATAGCTCGAATGGCTTTTGTTTGAGTGCAAAAGTCCTATAAGGACATGTAAAAGTCATCTTTTCTTGGTCCACAGGTGCAATAAAGATTTTATTAGGGTCTGAGTACACGTTAAGAAAATAGTACCATCCTCTACCTGCTAACCTATCTAACATCTGATCCATAAGAGACATGGGAAAATGGTCCCTCTGGGTCCATGCATTCAATTTTATATAATCTATGAATACTCTCCATCAAGTGATAAGCCTCATAGGCACTAGCTCATTCTTCTCATTAAGCATGACAGTTATTTCGTATTTCTTTAGAATGCATTATATCAGACAGAACCACTTGCTATCTTTAATGGGAAATACCACACCAACATCCAACCATTTGATTATTTCTTTATTCACCACCTCCTATATAGGAGGATATAGTCAACACTGATGTTCAATAGATAGAACATAATCCTGATCAAGTTGTATTTTATGAGTACATAGACCAGGCAGAATAACTATAATATATGCAATGAACCATCCAATGGCTCTCTAGAAATTCTTGAACACTGACAATAATGCTTCTACTTTTGATAGTCTAAGATTAGCTGCAATAATAATTGGCAAAGTTTTGTTGTCCCCCTAAAATACATATTACAAGTTAGATAGGAGGGCCTTTAACTTTAACACAGGTAGTTCCTCAATGGATGGGTGAGCAGGTGTGTTCATTCTATTCTTCAAGTCTAAATGAAGCTTCTTTGGTGCAAAATTATAAGATCCATTACCATACAATGCACCTACTAAATCCTTACACTCCTCGATACTATCAGAGTTAAAATTCATGATCACAGCTGCAAGTGCTTTAACACCTAGTATCTCTTCAATAGGAACAACCGTATCAGAACCATCATCCTAAAGATTCACTATATCAACATCATGGAATAAATCTGCCTCCTCATCATACACATTAATAATGGATATCACTCTCAGTTCATTAGGTTTCCTCATGGATTTTCATACATTGAATATCACTTGTTCATCATTTAATCTGAACATCGGATGTCCCAGCTCCAGATCAATCAACGTTTTTACTGTATCAAAAAATGGTCTTCTAAGAATTATTGGGACATGAAGTCTACTTCATAATCAAAGACCACAGAATCAACAGGAAAAATGAAAAAAGCCACCTTCACTAATATATCATATAGAATACTAACTGGCCTTTTCGCGCTCCTATCTACCATTACTAATATCATGGTGGTGAGTTTTAGAGATTCCAACACTAATTTATTGAATATATCAAGTGACATGAGGTTTATTCTAGCACCCACGTCACACAAAGCATGCACAAAATTGAAAGATCTAATGGTGCAAGGTATAGTGAAAACTCTGGGATCCTTCGTTTTCTCCACCAATGATCAAGCAGCTACAACACTACAATGATGAACATTGTCAACTGACTCATAACTGATTTATCTCTTCTTGGTGATCAAATCCTTCATGGATTTTTAATATCCAAATATTTTCTCTAATGCCTCTACAAGTGGTAAAATTACTAACAGTTCTTTTAGCATAGATAAAATCTTCTGGTACTTACCATAATCTTGATTCTTTTTTATCCTTTGTGGATAAAAAGAAAGAGGTTTAGGAATGGGATTAGCACATGATCTGTCGTCTTCTCTTCTCCTTCATTCTACTTGCCATTACTCCCTACATAACCCAACTCATTATCATTCTTCTACTTATCAATAGTGGGTATAGATGAATCTATATTGGCTTTACCACTCTGAGAGATAACGACATGACATTGACTATTATTTCTAGGGTTTACCGCTGTATTTCTTGGAAGAGTGCCAAGCTATCTTTGATTTAATATGGCTAACATTTGCCCTACTTATTGTTCCAACTGCTTGATTGCTATACCATGTGACTTAACTTTCTGGTTCAACCCTGACAGATCAGCTTTGATATCCTTTAGGTAGTTCTCTTGACTTTTTTGTCCTTTGACAAGCTTAGAAAAAAGATCCTTCATTTTAGACTTTGTATCTCAACTACCTAGTGGAATTTACTTGTCACTCTTCTCCTTATAGTCATCCTTGGATTTCTAATAACTATCTCTATCTCTAATCCTATCTCTATATCTATCATTATAATAGTTTTGACCTTGATTCCCTTTCCCTTGGGTTTGAAAATCTGCAAATCTTTGACTTTTCAATGCTCTCACTTTAACAGTTGTTGTGTCTATAAGTCTGCAATAGTATATGGATCTAATGGATCACACATGAGTGCCATATTTGGATCCATAAGTATGTGTGTGTGTGGGGGGGGGTCTTGAACCTTTTCATAAACTTGTTCTAACATTCTTCTTAGTGTTTGAAGGATTCTCACTGGTTCTAGATCAAAAGGGAGTAAGGGATTTCCTCTACTCCTAGTAATTGGTATACACCAACGTACGCCAAATAAAAAATAGAAATTAAAAACCTACAAATATCACCAATTAAATTCATTAATCAAATCATCTTCCCCAACAACAGGTCCAAAATTTTATGTCACCCAAAACTATACTCTAATTAGAAGTATAATACGATCGATTGCAAATATAATAACCTAACTAGGTTGGGTTTGATCCCACACGAAAAACATAAATAATTGCTTGACTTGATGTAATCCATGAGTAGTATGGGAAAGTATTTGGGGGGATTTTAGTATCAATCACAAGTTGTAACCAAATCTTGAGTACTTTTGAGTTGTAGACAATATGAGATGAACACTAGGTTTGTGTTCCCTCAGTATTCTCAACTCCTGAAATTTCTTGTGATCAACCTAACTATTCTGTTATTGTGCATGTAAAGTCTACAAGATAGTTATTATCATCCTCCTTGTAGGCATGAAGATAAATCTCACCCCTTACCGGTTAAGTCTTAGGGTGTTGCCTTGCTTCTCCTTGACCCAACATCAGTTCACCCTTCCTTCTAGGATACAATGATTAGATGAGACGTTGGGACTAAAAGGTGGAGGTAGAAATCTCAAATCACTATCTTAACTTTTTTCCCAATCACAAATTCCCTTGCGAGGATAGACGTGAACACATGCTATCTCAAGCTACTGCAGCTACTCGAGGTTAATCATTGTAAAGAAGATTAAGATACATAAAGAAAATCTAGAATAGATGTGTCTCACACATTCTCTATGTAGCTAATCCGCTAGGGTTCCCACAAACTTAGTTAAGGAGATTAGCCACTCATGTTTATGAAAGAAACCATGATTATCAATGAAGAACACATATAATTAAATGCATAAGAATAATATGAATATACTCCAAATTCTTTTATTGATTAAACACCCAAAATCTCAAGAACAAGTATAAAAGTATTTTAATAATATGTAAAAGAGCGTAACCTAATAAAATATAATCCCTAAGGTATTGATAGTATCTCAAAATAACATAAAATCCTAATAAAAGCGGGAAAGGTAAAGTTATGTCGGTAGTCGGAAGACTAGGTCTTTACTAGTATCGGCATCATATGAGTCGTACCCTACCTTCTTCTATTCGTTCCAGTGTCTATTCTCCCAAGGCTTTAACTTGTTATTCAGCATACGACTTCTTTTTATGAGTGATACCTGAGTGTACGAGTTGTGTCCTTCACTCGTATCCTCCTAGGACTTTAGTTTTTACAAATTTTGAGCATTGGTTTATGTACAACTTCCCTATATGAGTCATACTCAAACTTCCAACTTGTGTACTTCTGACACTTCAACTCCTGAATAGTAGCTCAGGTATTATTATGCTTATGACTGCTTTGTACGATTCGTATCATAGATTACAACTTGGATACTTGATTTATATCTTTCCTATACTTAGCTCCTTCAGTTGGCTTTTGGTTTTGCTATTTATACAAATCAATAAATGAGTCATACCAGATGTTTAAGACTTAAGAGTTAACTCATACCCTGATCAGACTTGGTCTATTTCTTCTTTTTTTCATTCACACACACTATTGTAAACCTGTTTTACCTGTAATATAAAACAAAATGCATTATATCTAACAAAATATCCTAAGTTCATGCATAAATTCATCATTTTAAGCATCAAAAGTGTCGTTTTTCCATGCCTCATTACTTATGTTGTATTTTACTATTCTCTAATTTTATGGATATTAATCACCATGGCTAGCTTATTAATTTGGATATACAATTTGAAAGATGAACATTGCTAACTGTTTTGTGATTCTTATTATAAATTTTATCATGTATTTGAGTTCACTAGTATTTATTAGTTCTAGTCATTGCTGGGCTACATATTTTTGTTGCAAATTAAATTGTTGCAATAGAAACTTAGAACCGTTGCTACACAAAATTCAATTAAAATAATAAGACTATTGCAATATCTTGTAAGAATTGTGTTAACTCATTTATAACGTTGCTATAGAGTTTGTATGTGGCAAAAAAAATCATATCATTAATCACAAAATTATTGCAATTGTATAAAGTTAACTGTAGTAATACACTTATTTAACTGTTTAAATAGATCAAATGATCGTTACATAACATTATATGGCTACAGCTTGTAAACCATTTTGTTAGATCATTTAAACCATTGCAATAGAGTGTATATGTGACCAAAAAAGCCATAGATTTTATAATAGAATTATTTCAATACTCTCCAGTCAAGTGTAGCAATACATTTATTTAATTGTTGCAATAGATATAATAATCATTGCATAAAATCCTTTGGCAACAATTTATTTTATTGCGATTGATGTCAAATAAGTGTTGCAATAGTGATCGTATAACCATTGCTATAGCCCTGATATAGCAATGGCTTATAAAAACTGTTACATGAACCATAGCAGTAGAGCTATTGCCACTCGACTTGGTGAAAAAATTTATTATCTATTGCAATACCTCTATAGCTACGGTTTACATGTCTATTGCAATGAGTTTTCCTATGTAGCCATAGACCTAATTTCTAGTAATTCTAGGTTTTCAGGCAGGTAGGATAGGTGGTTAGTCAGATGCCAGCCAGGTGGCGAGTAAGGTCATTTGCATGTACCTAGTAGACTAGACGTAGAGTTTTTGAAAATTTTCATTATAACTTTGATTTCATTATACTATCAGCTAGATATTGCTTTATTTGATTTGGGATTCACTTATTCATATATGTTTAATTATTATGCACAACGATTAGAGTTGCCTTGGGAATATTTATATTTTTCATTACGTGTATCTAATTTTGTGGATGATTCGTTAGTAGTGGATTGGGTTTATACATCATGTGTTATGACTATTTGAGAGTTTGATACTTAGGAAGATCTGTTTGTGTTAGATATTGCAGAAATTGTTATGATTTTGGGTATGAATTTACTGAAATTCAAGAGAGGGAGGAGGGGTGAATTGAAATTTTTCTATGAGTTGACTACTGACACTTCACAGTCGATTCGCCTACAGATTAGTACACTACAAAAATCAATTAGGTTTGAAAAAATTAAGCAATAGAAGTTGCCCAAAGTTTCTTCCTTTATTCGTCGCCACCCTCAACTTAGTATTTTAGCCTCAAGTTGCATTTCTAAGTTCAAGGAAGGTACAACTAAACATAAATTAAAGACACAAAGATTTATCCTGGTTTGAAACACCAATGTGGTGCCTACTTTCAGTCCCTTTGGGTTTCAAAGTTTCTTTAGATATTTTAATGTTGGGCTTAAGCACAATGATGAGAAACTAGTTTTGAAGGCTTATTTCACTCTTTAGATCTTATGACACAGCTTCAGTTGATGCTACAGAGTTGACTCGATCATACGCTTTATATAGCAATTATAAAATAAAATTTGCAAGACCTCGTGAGACTATATTGAGACACTTTAATATTTTCTTTGAAGTTGCATAACCTATGTCTGTCTTTAGTCTTCTTCATTTATAGCCTTTGCCAACTACTCTTCATAAGGAAACCCAAGAAATTTCATCTGTATCAGGGATTTAAATTGATTCCTTGATTGAGGAATGTAGTCGTATGATATGTCCATATCAGATATGTCCATACGCGGCTTTAACTCGCGTCCATATTAGATATGTCCATGAGATTTTCTTTCTTTTGATCTTGTAGTGATTGATGCTTTTCCAAGAGTGTTTCTTATCTTTTCTCCCTCTTATTTAGCTATGATTTATCTAATTTGAGATTTCTTGTGTGACTGAGATTCTCATTCCATTGGTTGTTATTTTGATTGATTTATTTAGATACCGCGGTTCATGAATTGATGTCCTTCCATTTTTGGAGTTGGCTTTCTTTATCCTTCCATCATTAGAAGTCTTTCACTATCCTGTTTGTCCGCTTGCTTCTCCTTTTGCTCTTATTTTGAATGATAAGATTGGATTCCTTGGTTAATGATTTGACACCTTCCTATTCTTATGCGAGACATCCTTTTATCATTGGTAGTCGTCCAATTTACGTACAAATATCCACTCATTATTTTGTCATTATTAAAACCTAAACATAAGAAGCTAACAATATCCCGCTTTTTGATAATGAAAAATGTTAAACATTAGTTAACTTCCCTGTTAAGATGGCCAACTTGCTCCCCTTATCTTTCTGCCTTGTTGGCCTGTAGTCGGCTCTCTTGAAGTAGTAGTCTAAAAGCTGTGATTATCTTCTCCCACTTTTGACATAATAAAAAATACAAGAGCAAATAAAAATAAAGCAGAAACCATACACAAAAACAAGGACCAGAAGAAATTTAAAGACAAAACAAAGATTACGATATATGCAAAGTTATGCTAGAAAGTAGCATAAAAATATGTCAGAACTATAGTGTGCAGTATTTTAATACAACCCAGAGTATGAAAAGGTATAGATCCCCCTTTGAATCAGATAAAAGTGTTCAACCTTATTTGGTTAAGAAATAGTTAAGGGTGTTGTGCATGTTTGAGCAGAAACGGTCATAGGATTTCTCCACACTCTTGGTAAAGTTGGAGTAAGAGTTTTGTACGGAGACCACAATCTCATTGGAGTAGGAAGAATTAATCTTGATGTATCAACATAGGAGACCATTCCATTAAACAACTTCACCCCTTCTTGTTTGAAATCTTCGAGAGAGAGAGAGAGAGTCACACTCTGCCAATGTCGGTACCTGTCTCCTTGCTCAGCTGTAGCAGCTTGGCAGTTGACTCCTCTATTCCTTCCTTAATGGTGGTGAATGTGCCTTTGAGTTCTTCAATCTCCTTATCTACACAGAACATAGAAGTAGACACAGATTTACTTACCCTGGAGGTGTCAGGCCGGCTATCAAGAGATTCTTTTTTGCACCATTCTTTTTTGATTAGAACATCGCTCATGCTTGCGAAGGTCTTTGAGTCATAAGTGTTAGATACCTCTACCACTAGAAAGGATAAGAGGTAAATTCTACAGTTAAGAAGATTCTGAGTGATGAGCAGACCATAGAAAACTTGATGAGGCATGGGAGTTAGCAACGCTTTCTATCATATATTCACGAATCCAGAAGCTCCAGTTGATTTTGTTTTTCTTAATCAGGTAGTAGAGAACAAACACATCTTTGTATGTCACATTACTAATAGATCCATTTCGAGGAATCAAGGTGGTTCAATAATGTGGTCCAAGATTCTATTCCACAAACTGAGAGATAGAGGACCAAAAGAGGGGCTATTTGAGTAAGGAACTGAGACAAGCTTCTTTGTTTCATCAAAACAAACTTCAAAATTTTCTGGCTAGGTACCGTTCATAAAGAGGATAGTGCCTAAGAATTCGGTGACAAAAACTTTCTCAAATAGAATGTCACTGTCATGACCCGAGCCTACCCTCTCATCACAACAATGGTGCTTATGGTCACAAGTGACCACAAGATGACCCATGAGCTGGTACCTGCTATGAACACTGAGTAATCTAATAAATGAATACATATGCAAAAATAACTGATAATACCATAAGGTTTGAAAAGCTAAAAATACAACTGAATTCGCAAGTCTGAAACATTTACGAGAAATACTGAAACTCATCTTATAAGTTTGATAAACTAATTGACGATCTGAATGTCTAAAAATACTCTAACTAACTGACTGTGGAGTGATGGGACAAACCCCTAACTAAATCCAAAATAATGGAAATGCAGAACTACTGAGATAAAATAAAATAAAGCAATCATGTCCTCGATAGATGAGGACTCACCATAAGTGCTGCTATGAATAAGCTGAACTGTCTAAGCACAGTCAGGAAACTAAGAGTCTGAACCTATGATATAAGACATCATAGAGTGAAAAAATTATGGAGTCAGTACTTTGAACATACTAGTATATGAGATGGGGTTAGGCTGAAATACATGGGCTAATTATGTATGAAATATTGACTGACTGTATAGTTTGAGATGACTGAACTTGAATGCACGAAAACTGAAATACTGAGAATGCAAGACCAAACATATAATATTTCTAAAATAATCTTTAAACTGAATACTAAACTTTGATAACTCAATAACTGAGAATCTGTTTGCTTTGGTAAGGGAAACTTGAACTCTATTCTGTACTGAGTACTGAACTGAGATTGTGGGAGGTATCATCTAACTGAAATGCTCCAATCTAAGCTAATTGGGGTCCAACCTGTAAAACTAATTGGAAGGGTGTTAGTATCATGCCAAGGGTACTAACAAATGTCTGTGTGGATCCACTAAAATGGTGTCCCGAAGAACTAGGGAGTCAGACTTAAATTGGTGGGTAACCCCTAAGAGAGTGTCAGTCCTAAACTAGCGGGTGACATCTCATAATCCTATGTTGGCTACATAGTTCTGGAACTTAGGGACTGCTTCTAGGGACCCAGGCCTAATCGAAGGGTGTGATCCCATCCCAAGGTTCGCTCGGTGCTAAATTCTACTCCCAACTAAACTGACACTGATTACTGGGCTGAACTAAGCTTTACTGAACAAATGATTGATCATAATAACTGACTGAATGATAATGCTCATGGTATATCTAAAATCATTCTGAAGAAACTAAAATTATATAAACAACTAGGTATCGGGTATTTATAACCCACCAACATTGAATGAAAATAATAGTAAGGACATATAAAAGCTTTGAAAACCATAATGGGAAATCGTGATTCAAAAACCCATCACTTAGGCATTTCATCAAACACATGGAGATCAATACTTTAACATGGGGATACTTTTAAACATGCGGAGATAGCATGAGTACATGATATGAATAATAAATTGAGGATTTATTATGACACGTATGATAATGATATGGGAAACATAACATTCAAAACACATTGTAATCCCATTCCACTTGAAAACATTCATAATCTTAACTTGAAGTTAAAATAACAAAAGATTAATGAAGATAGTTAAATATAATCATGTAAATACTCATAATTAAAAATGAAAAAAAAATTCATTTGACTCCATAGGAGAAAAAGGACCCTTGGATGAATATCACACAAACCTTAAACCCTTAAGCTTGAAAAAAAACTCCAATATTAATGCTTTCTTGAATGTTCTTGAACTTTGGAAGCTTGAATTCCTGATTTTCTTGGAGAGGAAGTAATGGAATTTGATGATCTTGGGAAAACAGTAGGGTTTACTTTGGATAGGAAATTGGAGAAAATGGGCATATAATGCCCTCACGATGTTTTAATTCATGTTTTGGTGAATTCATTCCATGGGAAAAGACATAACTGCCCCCCAGGAGATTAAATTTGCAATTAGAACTAAGGTAACTGAGATCATATACCGAACATGCATAATTGAACTAAATTTCTTAAATGCATGAAATGACATGATTATGATCATATAGCTGAAATGGAGAATGGAAAAGAAACAATCTAAGGAAAACTATTACCTTAAGCTGAATCTGAGTTTGCGGAGTAAAGTTGAGGGTAATTGGTACACATATTTTCTTCTGCTTCCCAAGTGGCTCCCTCAACAGACTAATTCCTCCAAAGAACTTTGACCAAGGGAACTTCTTTGTTCCTTAATCTTCAAATCTGATGATCAAGGATCTTGACTGGGATTTCTTCGTAAGAAAGGCTATCCTGAACATCTGTGCTTTCTAAAGGGACTACAACAACTAGATCACCAATACACTTCTTTAACAGGGAAACATGGAACACTGGATGCACTGATGCCAAATCTGCAAGAAACTCCAGCTCATAAGCTATCTTTCAAAAATGACTCAAAATTCTATAACGGCCAACATATAGGGGACTAAGATTTCCCTTCTTACCAAATCTCTTTACTCTCTTCATGGGAGAGATTTTCAAATACACCAAATCTCAAACTTAAAACTCAAGATCCCTCCCCTTCATACCTGCATAGGATTTTTAACAGTTTTGGGCTGTCTTAAGCCTCTCCCTAATCAACTGAACTTTTTCTATTGCATTAAACACCGATATGGTCCTATCATAGAATCCTCACCTGCCTCAAACCAACCAATAGGACATCTAAATATTCTCTCATAAATATCCTTAAATAGAGAAATTTGAATACTGGAGTGACAACTGTTATTGTAGGTAAAATCAATCAAATATAAGTGATCATCCCAACTGCCCTTAAAATAAAGAACAAAAACCCTTAACATATTTTCTAGGGTTTGAATGATCCTCTCTGCCTGTCCATCTGTCTAAGGATGAAAAGCTGCATTGAGATTAACTTGGGTACCAAGACCATTCTGAAAAGCCTTCTAAAAGTAAGAGGTAAACTAAGTACCTCTATCTAAAATAATAGACAACAGGACTCTATGCAACCTAACCAACTATCTAATATAGAGCTTGGCGTAGTACTCAGTGGAATAAGAAGTATGAACTTACAACGAATGAGTTGGTTTGGTCATTCTGCATACAATCAGCTATATCAAATCATGCTGACGACTCGTACGAGGCAACCTTGTCACAAAATCCATGTTCACCACTTCCCACTTTTAAGTAGAAATATTGAACTCTTGCAATGTGCCACAAGGCCTCTGGTTCTCAACCTTAACTTGCTGACAATTAGAACACTTAGCTACAAACTCTGTAATATCCCTTTTCATACCACTACACTAATAGATTTCCCATAAATTACGATACATCTTAGTGGCTCCTGGGTGAATGGAGTAATGCCCATTGTGCACCTCTGCTAAAATTTGCTATCTCAAATCATCAACACACGACACACAAAGCCTACCCTGACTATTACAATACACCATCTCCCCGTTGAGATAAAACCTTTACTTTCTGATCTATAACAGATTCCTTCAACTTAACCAGATTGGACTCTCCATCTTGGTCTTCTTTTACCTCTGTAACCAAAGAAGATTTTGAACTATTCTGGACCCATATACTACCCTCAGCTGAATCAACCTACAAAATAGTTAATCTAGAAAGCTGATGAACCTCCCTGACTAACTTTCTCTCAATATTCTTAACATAAGCAACACTACCCATAGAAAATTTACTAAGGGCGTCTTCCACTACATTGCCATTGACCGAATGATACAACACACTTATATCATAACCTTTCAATAACTCAAGCCACCTCCTCTGATGAAGATTTAAATCTTTTTGCGAAATATATACTATAAACTTTTGTGATCCATGAACACACCACCATGGACCCCAAAAAGATAACGCCTTCAAATCTTTAAGGAAAAAACAATATCTGCCCACTCAAGATCATGGGTAGGGTAATTCTTTTCATGAGGTTTAAGATTTCTAGAGGCAAAGGCTATGACCTTACCTCTTAGCATCAATACACACCCAAGACCAACTCTGGAAGTATCACAGTAAACAACAAACCCATCTAGAAAAGTAAAGACTAGGGCTGAGATAAGTTGAGTCTTCAACTCCTGAAAACTTTTTTCATAAAAATCTGACCACTGAAACTTAATTCTCCTCTTAGTAAATCAAGAAATGGGGTATGTAATAGATAAAAAACCTTTAAAAACTCATCTGTAATAGCCCGCCAAACCCAAGGAACTCCTGATATTTGATGGAGAGATGGGTCTAGGACATTTTCTCACTGCGTTGGTCTTTTAAGGGTCAACTCTAATGCCATTATAAAAAATAATATGGCTAAGGAAAGATACTAATCTTAGCTAAAACTTTCTCTTACTAAATTTGGCAAATAATTGATAGGCTCTAAGAGTCTGCAATACAATTCTAAGATGGTCTGCATGATTATTTTTACTATGGGAATAGATGAGAATATTATCAATGAAGACTATAATGAACATGCCCAAGTACTGTTTGAATATTTTATTCATCAAGTCCATGAATGTTGTTGGGGAATTTGTTAGTCTAAAAGACATAACTAGGAATTTGAAGTAACCATACATAGTTCTGAAGGCAGTCTTCAGAATGTCACATTCTCTGACTCTAAGCTAATGATATTCGAATTCGAGGTCTATCTTAGGAAAATAACTGGTACTCTAAAGTTTATCGAACAAGTGATCAATTCTGTGGAGTGGATACTTATTCTTGATTGTGACTTTATTCAACTAACGTTAATCAATGCACATTATGATAGAACTATCTTTCTTACGCACGAAAAGGACTAGAGTGCCCCATGGGGAAATACTGGGTCCAATGAAACCCTTATCTGAGAGATCTTTCAACTGTTCTTTCAACTCCCTTTGCTCAGCTGGAGCCATTCTATAGGGCGGAATAGAGATAATCTATTCAAAAGTCAATTTCCCATTTGAGAGAAACTCTACTAAGATCTTCTGGTAAAATGTTTGGAAATTCCCTTACTACTTAAACTGACTCGAGATTAGGGTCTCAGAACTAGTCTTTGACTTGAATAAGATGGTACGTGCAACACTTAGGTATCATTTTTCTCACTTTAAGATATGAAATAATATGACTCCTAAGAATTGAAGTACTACCCCTCTATTCAATGACTGGCCCATTAGGAAACTAAAACTGAAAGACCCTATTACTATAGACAAATAAAGAATAGAACAAGTAGAGCTAATCCATGCCGAGAATGATATCAAAATCAGTCATCTCTAAATCCATAAGATCTACTGAAGTAATTTTCTAAGATACTGTAATCAGGTAATTTTTGTATACCCGTATGGATATAATAGATTTTCCCACTAGGGTAGACACTGAGAAAGGTTCTACTAATGTTTTTGGACTGACATCAAAATTGATAGCTGTATAGGGGTTACAAAAGAAAATGATGCTTCGAGGTCTAATAAAACATACAAATAACGATGAAAAACCTACAACATACCCATAACAATACCAAGAGAGCTTTCCTGATCCTATCAGGAATGAAGTACAAATAACCTGTTCTGGCGCTGTGTACTGGTGGCACCAAAATTAGTGCCCTACTGAGTCAAGTGACCGGCTGGAGCTGATGACAGATTGGACTAGACCTATTAGCATAAATCCTTTCCTGTATGAGCAACTACTGGATACTCTCTGACCCTGAGGCCTATCTTGACACACCTAAAACACTTATTACTAGCATCCTTACACACACCCTAATGATTTCTACCTCATTTATGGTAAAGTGGGTTAGTATGACCACTATTTACACTACCCTGGGACTTGGATCCTGGCTCCCCATCCCGATTGACATTCTAAAACTTTGGCACTGGTGCACTTACTAAAGATGGAGCTGGGGCTGAATATTTATGATGGAACTGAGAATGGTTACCACCTTTAGATCTCGACTAAGAAAAATTTAAGCTACCTATTCTTGCCCTCTTATTCTCTCTCTCTTTCTCCTTAAGTTTCTATTCCTCAATCTGCTAAGCATAAACCATAAGCCTAGATGGGTCCCTCTCCTTAATCAACATAGCAGTCCTACACTCCTCGAACACATTATCAGTTATGCCAAAAATAAACTTACTAATTCTAGACCTATTATCATCCACCATCGAAGGAGCATACCTCGCCAACTGAGTAAAATTAAGCGAGTATTCCTTCACACATATTACTTTTCTTCAAATTAATAAACTCCAACACCTTATATTCATTAAAATTTAAAGGAAAGAACCTATCTAAAAAGGCTATGGAAAACTCCTCCCATTTAATAGGCCCTGTCTCAGCACCTCTATGTTCCTTCTACTACTTATTCCATTTATGAGCTATATCTTACAACTAATATACAACCAACTCTGAAATCTCACTCGAAGTGACACCTATGATATCAGTCACCTTCAAAATGATATCAAGAAACTCCTACAGATCCTCCTCAGACTTGGATCCCAAAAACAAAGGGTAATTCATTTAGGTAAAATCTTGAATCCTAGTTGCAGCTGTATTTGCCATAGGATTAGCTAGGAAAATAGCCTACTTATTGTTTTGAAAAGCTACTGAGTGAGATAAGGTAGTGAATACAACTATAAACTTTGAATAAGACACATGGCCATTCAGGGGATTTTCTTGAATAGGCAGAGGTGCGGGCTGATTTCCATTTATACTTTCATTATTTCTTTTGGGAGGCATTGTCTATAAATGGAAGGAATAATGAGTAAAAAAGAGTGTTTTAAATATATCTTATACTCATTCGCATGACATGAATACTAAAAGACATAAAACTTTTCCTAACAATCTTGTAGCCTCTTGTCCATAAGTGTGGCGTATTTCACACCCATGCATAAGACTCTATTCAACATAGATTTTAGGCTCCCTAGGTCATTGTAAAACCTTAGTATTTGATACCAAGTTTTTTCATGACCCAAAACTACCCCTAGTCGCGACAAAAGTGCTTACGGTCAAACCCATGAGCTGGTACCTGCAGTGAACACTGAGTAAAATGATAAATAAAGACATATGCAAAAATAAATAATAATGCCATTGGTTTTAAATTCTAAAAATACAACTTAATTTTCAAGTCTAAGACATCTATGAGAAATACTAAAACCTAACCGATAAGTCTGATAAACTAATTGATAGTCTAAATACCTAAAATGCCTTTAACTAACTGACCATGGAATTGATGGGACAAACCTCCAACTAACTATGACTAAATTGAAATGCTGAACTTCTGAGATAAACTAAAATAAATCAATCATGTCCTCGATAAATGAGGACTCACCACAACTATTGCTGTTGAAAAGCTGAATATCTAAGCACGGTCAGGAAACTAAGAGTCGAACCTATGATATAAGAGATCATAACGTAAAGAAAAGTATGCGGTCAGTACTTTGAATGTACTAGTAAATGAGATGGGGTTAGGCTGAAATACATGGGTTAACTGTGCATGAAATAATGACTGATTGTATCACTTGAGATAACTAAATATGAATGCATGAAAACTGAAATATTGAGAATACAAGACCAAGTATATAATCTTTCTGAAATAATTTGTAAATTGAATTACTAAAATCTAATAGCTGAATAACTAAGAATTTGTATGCTTTGGTCAAGCAAACTTTAATTAAATTCTTTACTGAGTACTGAACTAAGACCGTGGGAGGTATCATCTAACCGACATGCCTCAATCTGATCTAATTGGGGTCTAACTTATAACCTAAGCTGGAAGGGTGTCAGTACCGTGCCATAGGTTCTAACACATGGCTATGTGGATCCACTAAACTAGTATCCCAAAGGACTAGAGAGTAAGTCCTAAATTGGCGAGTAACCCTTAAGAGAGTGTCAGTCCTAAGCTGGCGGGTGATATATCATAGTCCTACACTATCTACGTAGTTCTAAAACTTAGGGACTGCTTCTAAGGACCCAATCCTAACTGATGATGAGCTCTCATCCCTAGGTTTTATCTGTGCTAAATCCTGCTCCTAACTAAGCAATCACTGATTACTTGATTAAACTAAGATTAACTAAACAAAAAGCTGATCATAATAACTGATTGAATGATAATGCTCATGGTATATCTGAAATCATTCTGAAGATACTGAAATTTTGTACATAACTAGGTATCAAGTGTTTGTAACCCACCAACACTGACTTAATATAACAGAAAAGATATGTAAAATCTTTGAAAACCATAATGGGAAATCATCATTCAAAAATCCATCACTTAGGCATTTCATCAAATGCATGGAGACCAAGATTTTAACATGGGGATGCTTTTAAACATCAGAACATAGTATGAGTACATGGTATGAATCATAAATTGAGGATTTATTGTTACTCGCATAATAATGATATGGAAACTACAACAATAAAAACATACTATAATCCATTCCACTCAAAAACATTCATAATCTTAAATTGAAGTTGAAATAACAAAAGATTCATGAAGATATTTCAACATAATCATGTAAAAACTCTAAATTTAAAACCAAAAAGGATTTTCGGACTCCATGGGTGAAACAGGACCCATGGATGAACATTACATATATCTTAAACCTTTAAGCTTGAAAAAAAACATCAATTTTGATGCTTTCTTAAATGTTCTTGATTTTTGGAATCTTGAATTATTGGTTTTCTTAAAGAGGAAGGAATGGAATTTGATGATCTTGGGGAAAAAGTAGGGTTCACATTTGAGAGGAAATTGGAGAAGATGGGCAAATAATGGCCTAACTCATATTTTAATTTGTGTTTTTACAAATTGGTTCAATGGGAAAAGATATGACTATCCCTCAAGAGATTAAATTCATAACTAGAATGCATTTTAATGGGTCACTGTGACGCGATGAGGAGTCCATCGCTATAAGCACCACGACGTGATGCTATCACTGTGAGCTACTAGAATCAAAATCCAAACATGACCCAATCCTCATCCAAAAAATCCAAAACTTCCCTGAGACATGCTCCTTACACCCCTAAATATAAATTAACTCAAAAATCAACATCTTGTAGTCGGGAAGACCAACTTAAAAATCTTCCAAGTTAAGAGACCAAAAATATGACTAAGTCCCCAACACTTAAGGAAATTTTTAGGATTTAAGCCTCTTATAAATTCAACTAGGAGATGAACTGGGATAAGAATAATATGGGGTATTATAGTTATTTAGAATAATATGTGTTCCTAGAACTAGGGTTTCTAATTCCTCACTATTAGAGGAATGATTAAGGTTGGCATAGAACATATGGATGGGGTGTTTAAAGACTTCCATGCCTCATAGACAAAATACCATTGAAAAGTATTGGGCTTTAAGAAATTGGTTAATATTACAGTGAGATTCTTATAGATGAGAGAGGTTGATGACTCGACCAAAAACAATTGGGAGTTTCTTGAAGGTGTCGACTTTTCCTTATGAGTAAGAGCCCAGAACTTGTGCATTTCCTCTTGAGGAAGAGAATCCAAGGAGAGGAACTTTATTTTTTAGAGTAATACATAGGGTTTGAGGTGGTTTGTATTTTGGACACAGTTGACTGAAGAAAGTGAGAGAAAACTTCTTCTAATGATTTAGAGAGAAGGATTGGGCCAAAGTTTGAGGAAATTTTGTTAGTAGAAGCTATGGTGAGATTATCCATTGAATGGATTTTTGTCATGGTAAGGAGAATTGGGATGAAGAGTATAAAAATGGTTGGCAAGAAAAGTGAAAAGATAGAGTTAAAAAGGGAAGTACATGGGTTAGGGTTAGAGATGAAAGGGCAAAAAAATGTTGGGATATGAGAGAGACAAAGAGTGTAATGATGATAGAAGAGAAAGAGGTGGAATAAAAAAGGGGATTTGAAAGGCAACAACGGGGAGTCAGAGAGTAATCGATGATTTTTATGTCAAAAATAAAAGTCTTTTGAAATCCTTAGAGATTCGGTAAAAAAATCTAAGTTTTTTAAAAAATAAAAGCTTTCAAAATATATTATATCAAATTTTAAATTAGAGGACAAAATTTTTTTTTAAAGAAATTATAAGCTATTTTTTGAAATAAAAAGATGCTTTAGTTATATAAAAAAACTAAGATCCTGGAATTTTTACAAATTGTGGGCACAAATTTATAAGACACATTAAGATCATGTAGATGACACATAATTCACAGGATATGAGTTCATCAATTCCCATTGGTTATGTATTCAACTTCAATTTATTGTCAAGTCAACTAAAGTTTACTTCTTACTGTGTCATAAACTTAGGGTGTCACTCGTGTGACAAAATATTCATCAGAATAGCAAATTTCTCACAAGAAGATGTTAGAACTACTTGGAATAATATTAAAACATGTATAGTAAATTGACTTGAATCTTCTTTTGTAAGACTAGTTTTGTATCAAAATTACCCCTTTTTATTAAAAAATCATTTAATTAGGGAAACACTCAATTTCTCATGACAAGCTTTAGGAGCCCGCTTGAGACTGTGGAGTGCTTTGGCAGTTTTAAAATATCATTTTTGATACGACAAATTTTCAAATTTTGGAGATTGTCTTATGGAAACTTCCTCATGAATAAAACCATTTGAAATAGCTTAAAACATTTGGAGGAAACAAATACTAATGATCATTTGTATTATTTTTGACCTTTCCATGGATAATGGATTTATCTAAGTAAGTACCATCTTGGATAGAATAGCCTTGAGCTACACGTCCGACTTTATATCTTACCTTCTATACACAATTAGAGATGCTAGAGCAACTGACACTTTTCTTCTTACTTATGCTCTTGTTTACACCTAGTCCTTTGGACTTCTGAGGATAAAGTTATTTGGAATGCTGGAATCGTGTCCTTATTTACTTTGGACATTTAGTTTTTCCATTTATGATATAGAAGTCCACAAAAAATATTTTATAGTCAACTTGTCTTATGTTGGCTCAGAGGTTTTGTGGGCATTTTCCCTAGATTGTATATCTCTTACCCATTCTTCATCATTACTCAAACTCATAAAGGGGTTATTAGATTCCTCAAACTTAATATGCATGGGTTTATTGTTGTTGATAAAGCATCTGTTGAATATGTGATATGCGGCATATGCTCCTTCTTCCTAAGGATGATTTGGAAGATTATGTTTTAATACCAAGGTCCTTGTAGTTTCCTAAAAGGACTGATTCTTTCGCTCCACTACCTCATTTTTGGAATTCACTAATGAGATATATACCAATATTGACATGTTTTATAGACCATTTTTTACTTTAAAGGAAATTCCGACCTATCATCGCACAACTGAATAATGCTAAGTGTATTATACTTGAGTCCATCTACCAGATATGAATTGATAGATTCATATGATAAGTTGAGCTTTACTGAGCTGACTCTGGTGACATTGACTCTGATATTTTCACTGAATTTAAATGAACCTCCACCCAGATTCTTTAAAGTAGAAGAGATTTCTTTATTTCCAATCATGTATCTAGAACATCCGCCATCAGGAGCTAATATTTCCTTTTTATGTTTTTTTCGGACATGTTCATACAAAAGAAAAAGATTAATTTAGCTTAGGTACCCAAGTGGTCTTGGTTCATAGCGGGTTAGATATGCTTTCTTTGTGCTTTTAAATCCACACACTTTTAGGATTATTCTTGCAATTATAGGATTTATGCCCACTCTATCCACAGATAAAACTAATGGGTCCTCGAGAAGAGAAGGAGGTCTTAGCTAATTTAAATGACCCTGGTGAGGAACTTGAATTGTTTTTTAAGAAATTTTATCTTACAAAACTATGGTTTGGGGATTTCTTAAAACTATTTAATTTTATTTTTGCATCATCAAGCTCTTCATGAAGCAGGTCAATTTCAATTTTACATGCTTCAATTTCTATTTTCCAATTTCGTTGTTTCTCTTTGAGTTTTCATTTAGATCATGCTTCATAAATTTTATTATCTTGATCTAGTTTATTATATTTATCTATGACTTTTTGAAGCTCGTCGGTATCATATCTAAATTTGAATAAAGAATATTAGAGTTATGAAAGTCATGTTGTCTTACCTTGCTAAATTTACCTGTTGCTGTAAAGCATATATAGGCAGCCTCTACTTCTTCTTCAGTTCCATCTTTATCGCTCCAAGCTTCAAACTTTTGATTCTTTTTGGATGGTCATCTTCTAAAATTTGGATAATTTTGTTTGAAATTATCAGGCCTTCCACGGTGATAAGATTAATCATTGTTTCTTATGGAGTTATTATTTTTAGGAACTTGGGATCTTTGCTGTCTCTGTCTCAAGATCTGCCTTACTCCATGGTTGATGAGGGTCATTCTTTTGCTATTAGCATCTTCTAGAATGTCCTCTTCTTAGTTGGAGCAGCATTGAAGGCCACTGGTTTCTTCTTTTCTTCCTTGTGGTACCCATTAATATAATTTTTTTCATATGAAATGAGGTTACCTAATAGTTCATCACATGTCATGTTGTGTAGATCTCCGTCTTCCAAAATGGCATCCTTGGTTTCCCAAATCTTTGGGAGACTTCAGACCAAATTCTAGACATGTAGGCTATGTGGATAGATCACCCCTAGTGATTTAAGTTCACATACGATCATATTAAATCTAGAAAACATTGTTTCAATGTTGTCATTCTCTTCCATTTTGAATTGCTCGTATTCATTGACTAGGGAAACAATTTTTTACTATTTAACTTTGGTGGTTCCTTTATATGTTACCTCCAATTTGTCCTACATTTATTTTGTAGTTTCGCAAGTTGATATCTTATCGTATTATTCTCCACTAACTGTAGAAAGATGCAAACTTATAACTCATGCATTAATTTGAATTACCTTTTATTGCTCCTTGGTGACTTCAAAGATTTCAATATCTTCTATGTCAATACTACTGGAATCTTTGTCTTTGTCCTTCTGCTTCTCTTTGAGTCCTGGAATCAGATTTCGACCTTTCATGATGACAACCCAGGCTTGGAAGTCATTTGATTAGATCAAGATTTTGAATCTGTTCTTCCAGTAAGAGTAATATTATCCATTAAAGTATGATGGTCCTGTAGAGGAGTGACTATCCTGAATAAGAGCACTGAAAATTTGATAATTGGCCATTTGATCATTGCTTACTTGTGGTTAAGCAATGCTATTGGTGAGACCTACTTGGATACCAATTGAAATTAAAGGGGGGGTGAATTGAAAATTTTCTTAGAGTCGACTACTGACTCTTCACAGTCGACTCGCCTACAGATTAGTACACTACACAAAATAAATTAGATTTGAAACAATTAAGAAAATAAATAATTGAACATAAAGTAAAGATACAAAGATTTATCCTTGTTCTGAACACTAATGTGGTTCCTACATCAAGTCCCCTTAGGTTTCGAAGATTCTTTAGATCTTTCAATATCGAGCTCAAGTATAATGATGAGAAACAAATTTTGAAGACATATTTTTCTCTTCAGATCTTGTGACATAGCTTTAGTTGAATTTACAAAGTTGACTCAATCATACTCTTTCTACAATAATTGTAAACTAAAAGTTACAAAGCCTTGTGAGAATAAGATTGAGACACTTTGATGTTTTCTTTGAAGTTGCATAACCCATGTCTGTCCTTAATCTTTTTCTTTTATATCCTTTAATTGATACTCTTCATAAGGAAACCCAAGATATTTCATCTCAATTAGGAATTTGAATTAATTTCTTGATCGACTTAGGATCCAATTACCTCCAATGAAGGATTTGGGATGAGGGCATCCCTAAGAAAACCTTCAATATTAGTTATGGCCATTATGAGTTCCTGGTAATGTCTTTTGGGTTGACCAATTCCCCAAAAGCATTTACGGACTAGTTGAGCTGAGTTTTTAGACCATACTTGGACTTATTTGTGATCATTTTCATTGATGATATCCTTGTTTATTCGAGGAGTTGGGAATAACACGAGCATCATTTGAGGTTTGTGCTCCAGATTTTTAGAGATCATAGGATTTATGCAAAATTCTTGAAGTGTGAGTTTTGTATCTAGTCTGCTATATTCCTAGAACATGTGTGTGCCTAAGGATGGGATTATGGTGGATCTAAGAAGATTAATTCTATTTGTGCTTGGGCTAAGCCTATATCTCTCACTGAGATTCGTAGCTTTATTGGTTTGGCATGTTACTATTGGTGGTATGTTGAGGGTTTTGAAACCGTTATGGTGCCGACGACTAGGTTGACTAGAAAGGAGGTTCCTTTTTAGTAGTCCCAGAAGTGTGAGTTACATTTTTTGAAGATCAAGGGCTTTCTCACTTCAACATTTATTTTTACTCATCCTTTTGAGGAATAGGTATTTACCGTATATTGTGATGCTTCTTGTATCAGTTTAGGTTATGTTCTGATTCAACATGGTCAAGTTATTGCTTATGTGTCAAGGCAATTGATGGTCCATGAGCGAAACTACCCCATTCATTATTTAGAGTTGGCGATAATAGTATTCTTTCTTAAGATTCGGAGGCATTACTTGTATAGTGTTCATTGCGTGATCTATTCTGACAATCATAGTCTTCAGTATATTATGACTTAGAGAGAGCTTAATTGGAGACAACAAAAGTGGATTGAGTTTCTTAAGGACTATGATATATTTATTGTAAACTATCCTGGAAAGGTGAATATGGTAGCAGATTCCTTGAGAAGAAAGACAACGAGTATGGGTAGCTTGTCCTTCATTTAAGTTTTGAGCAGCAGTTGGCGTGGGACGTTTAATAATTGGACAACTTAATGGTTTGACTTGAAATTTCATACACCAGGAGGATCCTTGCTAGGGTTGAGGCTAGGTCTACCTTATGTGAGCAGATTCGGTGTCACTAATTTGAGGATAGTACACTTTATTGTAGTGATGATCATGTTCTAAGGGGTGAGTCCAGGAATGCTTTCTTTGATTCAGAGGATATTTTGAGATATGATGGCTGTATTTGTGTTTTGAGGGCTGGAGACTTGATTTAGTTGATATTATGGGAGGTTCACAACCCTAGATGTTCTATTCACCCATGTACAACTAAGATGTATAGAGATATAAGGAAGCATTACTGGTGGAGTGGTGTCACAACCCAATTTCTTAGGTCATGAAGGCACCTACTATAATCCACCAGTAGTTGTCCAGAAAAAGGATAGGAATATATATATATATATATATATAGCAGTCCCCAAAATCTGATGAAGTTAGTAAAAGAGATTCTAATACAATAAAAGTACTGACATGACCCAAACCAGATCCTTGTCATAATGGGCATCTCAAGTCCAACAAGAACCGAAGATCACCCCGCTACCAAATCCAACCAGCCAACTTATGCCCTGAGATACGTAAATTCCATCTATATAAAAAGATAGAGTAATGTACAACTCAAAGACTTTGGGATAGGCCCATGACCATGGTCAACCCAAACAAGTCAAACCATCCAATACCAATATAACAACCATAATTTGACCAAATCTACATCCATTCCATTACATACCTAAGTCTATAGTTTTTCCATGTGAAGCCTCTAAAAGAGATCCAAGATTATCCAGTTGGGAAATGAACCTAACCATAGACAAAATTACTATCAAAGTCTAAACCAATAAAGACATATGCAAACTCAGCAAAAGAAATGGAGCCTTCCGTAGTATGGAAGCTCAATACTTCAAGTTACCACAAGCTATTCTCGAGTCCAATCACTGAGTAGGAGGTATGAGGATATGACCAACACTTGCATCATGTGGGGATATAAAATCGAAGGCGGTTAGTTGTTGGAGCTCTAGAATGTAACCTATGATAAGGATAAAATAGTTCCAACAGTTCAAAACCATTCAACCAACACATATAACCAATGCAATACATACATATATATATACCATGTTGGGGTAGGGAATAAGATAAACATGAACTTTGAAAACATTAAATTTGGCTGTGTAGCATAACCGTCATATAAAAAGATACCCACGGGATATATGGTCCAGCTCTCTTTAGCTGGAAGGGACCTAGTGCGTTTAGCCGTATGAACTAGAGAATATATATAACCGTATATTCCTGTATGAGGGAATCAAAATTTTTGGCATAATCAAGGTGAAATATCACCAATGTATACAATATGGGGGACTCGAACCTCCCATTTATATATTCATTTGGGGGACTCAAACCACATGATCATAAGACACCCATACCGACTAGTGTGGTTTCCAGTGTTAGTCCTTTGCATTCTAATTTCATGGACCGACTACACATCCCACTTTAAAGACCAATTTAAAACCTCCATTTCACATACACAACCATTAAACGATTTACTTGCTAAAGGAATACCGTTGGTAACATCATACCAACCCCACTTGTATGCGTACAACAATGCCCTAACCATTATCACTTAACTTTGGGACTCAAACCCATTGACTATACAAAGACATCTATTCAATTAAACATTAGGGACTCGAACCTATTATCAAAGAGACAAATAAATAAATTTAATGTTTAGGGACTCAAACCTTTTTATCAAAGTAAATCACCAAGGTTACCATTTAGATCATTACATAGCCAATAAGTCATTTGCAATACCATTTACCAACTATTCATATTCATTAGATCAATGCCTTAGTTCAAAAAAATTCTAATTCAATTTATGGTCATCAAGACCTTTATAGAATCCTTCATCCTTCATTAACATTCATGAACCAACCATTAATGCAAAACCCAATTTATCATGTGACTAGTTTATTCTCTTAGGCATTTTCATAAACACTTTGAGGGCATACCTTTACAAAGTCCAAACGCAAAGAAAAAACATCAAGTTTAGGGTAATCCATGACACATTTGTTAAAGTATAATTACCAAGTACCCACATGTGCAAACCATCATAAAAACATATATAAACATAAATTAAACCAAGAGTAAATAATACTCAACCATATGCAACAAAACCCTAAATTTCAGTTTTCAAAACCACCATATAAGAAGCATAATCACACTTTAAAATACATGATATTTATGAACAACAATTAGGGAAGAGTCACATGCTTTATTCACGAAGATTTACGAAGTGAAACTTGACTTTTGAGCCTCTACATGAACACTTGTAGAAACCCTACCCCCAATCTTCAAGAGAGAGTTAGAGAGTGGTTTTTGAATGTTTGGATTCTCCAATGTATGCTATGAGAGGCTACAAAATGTTATAAACATTGGGACTTAAGGGTTTTTGGGTGGGAAATATGCAAAATACCCTCAGGTTAAAAGCTAAAAACTTGGCCGCAGGAGGGTACGACCACACGCCCTAAATTGTACCCTAGGGTACTAGTGGTACCCTTATTTTGTACCCTAGGCCTCATCTTGAACCTCCATACTAACCAATATACGACCACAAAGTACTAAGTAATATCCTATAATATGAGAAGTATCCTTAGAATCGTACCTTGTTCAGCATCATCTAGACCAAACTTAGGGCATTATATGATTTAACAACATACTCCTCGTACTGATGTCACTAAAAACTAACCTGCAAAAGAAGTATGTTACGACTAATGCCAAATATAGCAACCCAACTAGGATAGGGTCAAACGCATAGGGAAGATGCTGAATAAATACTTAACTTGATGTAATTCATGAGCAATGCAGAAAAGTAAATGGGGGATTTTTAGAAGTAATTAGTAAGTACCAACCAAACTTGAGTGCTTTGAGTTGTAAATAATAGAAGACGAACACTAAATATCTCTTCCCCCTAGCTTTTTAACTCTATAAGTTTCTCGTGTTCAATCCATCTATTCTATTGCTTTACTTATAAAATCAACAAGATATGTATTATCAACCGTCTTGTGAATGTGTTGATATATGTCGCCCTTTACCTTATGAGTCTTAGGGCATCACCTTCTTCATATTTGTTTATGACTTTAGTTCAACTCTCACTTTTGAGTCTTGAGAGGATTAAATGATATAGTGGAATAGTAATGATGGAGGTGAGTCTCAATTTACTGTCTTAATCCTCTTTTCCTAATCACAAACTCCCTTGTGATGTTTTTTATGAATACAAGCTATCCCTAAGCTTCTAAAGTAGCTTTGAGGTCAATTATGATAACGAAGATTAAGATACATGCAGTTTACTTTAGAATACATGAATCTTCCACTTCCCTTATAAAGTTAATCTACCAGGGTTACCACAACCCTAGTAAGAGTAATTAGCCGCTCATGCTTGCACAAAAATTTAGGATAATCAATAAAGAAAGCATGTAATCAGTTACAGAATAATGAGATGAATAAAATCCAAAGTCTTTAGTTAAATAAAAACCCAAAATCTCAAGAACAATGTATCAATAAAGTAAAGAAATGCTAAAGTATGTAAAAGTGCGAAACCAAATAAAGAAAAAACCCTAAAGTATTTACAGTATCTAAAAAATACATAGAAATCCTAATAAAAACAAAAAAAGGAAGAGTAAAGTCATCACATGGTATGACTCGCTCATGAACTTGGGTGTATTTATATGTCTAAGCACCATAACTTATCCATATTTTAGCTAAGTTTAGAGAAAAAGTGCCTAGTTTCTTATGTTTTTACTCTACTTCTATGCAATTAAGCTAACCGATGTGATTAGTATGATTTCAGGTATTAATGAGGTAGATGAATACATAATGGGACTAGGGAATGCGGATGACATATGACACAAGAGAGAGTGGCAATCTGGACCAAATGTGGTGCCTAGAAACTGTGTCCAAGAATAGTTTTTCATTTATAATTAGTTCAGGGACTTAGAAGGCAATTATGAGAGAAAAGATTATTAAAAGACTTAATGCTGAATTTTTTTTCATTATTCATTATTCTGTATTAGTTTTTAAGAGAGGATAGATGCGGCTTACACTAAGAGACAAATACTATTCATCTTCTCCATCAAGATCGTTCTAGTTTTTGGTATGATTAATATTTCTATTGTGATTTTCGTTTTATCCATAGGTAGCTAAGTTTATTAGTTAGGGTTATGAAAACCTTGTAGCATATAATCTATCACTTTGGATTTTGAATTCATTATGCATTAATTTATTTACATCATAATCTCTTCGCTAATCTTGAATTCTCATGGTTGAAAACATAGAAGATGTTCCTTAAAACACAACTAGTTCGAAATAAAGGTTGATGTTCAGAAAGAGAGTAGTGACAACAAAATAGGATTTCCAACCCCTATTTCATATGTTAATGCCTTAATAGAATTAACTACTTGCAGATTTCATATTGTTTTTGTTAAACACTTTTGATTCGAGAGAACTAAAGTGAATTAGTCCTTGATGGTTGAGAAACACTAGGATTATGTTATTAAATACAATACGTTTCTCTGTAAGCATGATGCATGTATGCATTCATAAAGATGATTGTTAGAAAGTATTAAAAACTATAAGGTGGACATAACCCTAGCTTGTAATTTCTCTGAATTTGCATACTACTACACGTATTTCATCTTGTTAAACTGAAACCATTAATTGGTGAACTGAATCAAATCCCCCGTATTTATTTTAAAGAAATAAATGATTAATCAACTAATCTGCATAAAACTTAATTAGCACCATATTCCCTGTGGAATTTGATCCCATCCAAGTTGGGTTATATATTTGACAACGACAACTTACTCTCTCATAAGAGAGGTGTAATTTGGGTGTATCATCTTATCCACTCATATGGTCATTATACGAGTCATACCATGCCTCTCATATCCATTCCAGTGTCTGATCTCCCAAGGTTTCAACTTTTTGTTCTTCATACGACTTCTCAGTAGGATTCGTAAATTGAGCATATGACTCGTGCCCTTCATTTGTATCCATATTGGACTTTATTCTTGCAAATATCGGACATTGGTCTGCTTAATGTTCGATCATATGATTCGTACTCTGACTTCTAACTCATATACATTTCAGACTTTAATTTTAGATGATAGCTTTCAACACTGTTATGCTTACGAATCCTCGTCAGGACGCACACCTTCAGCTTATGAATCATATGATAGGGTTGTATCTTTTATTCAGTTAATATTTTGTTTTCGCTTTAGTTTTGTTGTGTTTAGTAGTCATCCTGAGAGTTGTATTTTGTGTTGATGGCTCATACGAAAACTCAAACCTTGCTGTAAATAGGTCTTTTTAGGTCTTTTTCTTCCATTTTCATCCCAACACTCTTTTAGACCTATTTTACCTACAATAAGCATAAAATAGCATCATATCCACTAGAACAACAAAAATACATGCATAAATTCATGGTTTTACGCATTAAAGATTCTGTGTTTCCACGATACATCACGTACCCTAACATATAACTTGTAAGATGCCTAATCATACTTTGGATAGAATGCAACCCACCCAAACAGATTTTCATAAAAGACACCACATCATAAAACTAGTATGCACAAGTCATATGATGTCCAGAATACTCAACTTAGGAAATTTTCTAATGGTCCAAACCCAAGGTGTTTCAATTCTCCCCCACTTGGATCATTCATGCTCGAATAATGAGTAAAGGTGAGCACATGCACAAGTTAACACATTACTATATACCGAACTAACCTTTAAACAAGTTAGAAAACAATGACACAAAACCAGGACTTTAATAACAACATATACCTCAAGCACAATTTTTGGGAAGAAAAAAAATGCGGATACTTGAACTTCATGTCCTCTTTCGCCTACCAAGTTGCTTCTTCAACCATATGGTTCCTCCAAAGGAACTTTACCTAAGCCAGATCCTTTGTTAGCAACAAATGAAATTGACAGTCTAAGATCTCAATCGAAACTACCTCAAACATTAAGGAATTCGAGATACCCAACACTTTCACGGAACAACCGTCGAAGGATCACCCAAATATTTTCTCAACATAGAGACATGGAAAACCGAATGAATAGAGCTCAGACTAGGAAGAAACTTCAACTCATAGGCAATATTTCCAACTCCCTTCATAGAAGATACCTTTAAAACCACAGAGACCTGTTTTACCTGGAATAATCACAAATGTGCATCATATCCACTAAAAAAACCTAAGTATATGTATAAATTCATGGTTTAAAGCATTGAAAGTTCCATGTTTCCATGAAACCTCAACACCCTCAACTTAGAATTTTGTGCGTCCTTAGGCAAACATAAATCAAAAACTAAAACACAACAACGATGCTTAAGCAAAAAAGATAATAAGCTACCCATAGAAATGATTTTGAATTCAATTTTCTCATACAATATTCCCATCTCCTAATCTCACTTTTCAAAAATCAAACTTTGTATAACATTTTAGGGAACAAAGAAGCACAAGGAAATCCGATGATGGCATTACATTAGTCATAGACAATCGGGCATCAACATAAGCCACATTAACAAAACAAACTAGAAACCTAACAAAATATCCCACATGCTCTCAAAGTCAAAGAAATCCAATTCACTCGGCTAAGATTAATCAATTAATTTAGGCATATAACAAACAAAGCTCTCGCTTACAAAGAAGTATCATCGGTGTGTACAGAATATCAAAGGTTTTCCCATATGCTCCCTTCCTAAGTTTTCTAAAGGACTTTATTTGTCTTGTAACGTAGGTTAGGGGATGATATGGTATCCTTTTGAGATTTAATTAGTGACTATTCCTTCTTGATACTACATTTTATTTAGGGTTCACTTATTCTTCAATTTATTCTTCACTTTTATTTATGCCCTTACATTTTCTTTTTGATTTTAAAGCACAATATTAAGTTAGGTACGGTATTCTCACTTTATCTGTTTTTTTTCTTATTCTTTTTATTGTAATTTTTCTTCTTTTTTACTTTCACCCCACCTATCCAAGTTTTGAAATTTTTTCCTCTACACAAGTTTCTTCATACTTATTTTCTCCTATGCACCCCTATAATAGCCACCCTCAACTTAGGAAATTTTCCTGAGTTGAGGTGCATAATTTCCAAGGAGGACCAGAGCCAAAACAGGTTCACTGTAAGGGAAACAGAAAGGTGAAATTGGTGTAAACCACAAAATTTGGTCAATTAAGGCTAAAATATTTGGATCAAAGGGATTCATAAGTATTTGGTTTTACATTTAGTCTCAAGTGGAATTACAACAAATAAGGCCTATAATCATATCCTATTTGACTATCGTTGACCTAGGTTAAAGCAGCCGGGAAAGTTTTAGATTCCTCTAAATTGAGAACTTAGTAATACCTCACGCACACTCGCACAGGGTTACATTGCTAAGTACAACTTATCCAGTTATGCAACTGTTTGCCCTAATTGTTCTATCCCTAATCCTAATGCTATTATTAGATTCTCTACAATTTCATACATATACATATCACATAGTTAACAAATATTTAAGAGGGGTCTCAAAGTTTCAGCATAGTTCTAAAATGGTTTTAATAAAATTCAATTAACAAATCTTTTTTTAGCATAGTCATTTCAAATCCATAATTCATGTTTCCAGAATAACAAATCAATTCGACATCACAATTTATTATAAATCAATTTTGAAATCATTCAAAAATCAATGAAAATAGTCTTCATCCATAGGTGCTAATTTTCTCCCTATCTCAGTAATATGTCACCACCAAACCTACAAGTCATAAAAGACTCAACTACTTATACTTTTAAGCTACTCCCATATATACAAAATTAGATATGCCCACCCTTAAGTAAAAATTCTTGCACTGTTGTCAAGAAAAAGAAATATAAAGAAAGGATGAGAGGTCATACCTGGGCACTCAAGGCACTGGCTTAATAGTATCAGCATCTGGACCTTCAAATTGGGTCCCACTATCATTGACATACGTCCAATCAACTATAGGGACTGAATTAGAAATACTGGCACTGGGCGGGTCTACAGTACCGCTACCTGATAACGCTCAAATTGCACTCTTGAATGGGTGCAAGCGATCATTGTCAATATAAAACCCAACTAGGTTGGGGTCGAATCCCACAGGGAATAAGATGTGAACTTTAGTTTATTTACAAAATACCTTACTAGTAGTTTACTGTTTTTGAAGATGGGGTTTAAATTTCACAGAGAGTAAATTGTCACTTTTAATATTTTAGTGTTGTAACCAATATAAACGAGAAACCAGAGTTATGGTCACCATGGGTATTGGGAGTTAACAAATACTAGGTAATGCTTAGGATTCTTGGAGTAAGTAGAAACAACAACATATCCCTGACTATGATACTGTCTGACTTATCTCTCGACCTCACCAGATAATTCATTATCTAATTTTCTTGAACTTAGATAAATTATCTATTTTCAATAGGATGTTATATCAGGTAGATTAATCCAGTTACGACATAAATCATTAAATAGAAGGTTGGTAGCTTCTGAGTCCCTATTGATAATTCACGTCCTCTAGTCTATTTCTCCGTTAGAAGCAAATAAAACCTAAGGCATAATGTAATGTTTGCAACCAATAGATTTCAGTCAAAACAAAAGAATTTCAAGACATCCTACTACTCTTTGAATTCATTAAATGCCTAGTAACCTATCAGACCCTAATCCATGGATCCCATAACTTCGGCTAATGGAAATAGCCGCTCATGATTTGATGAATGAAATAACATGTTGAATTCATCATAATAAGGATAAACTTACGAATGGATGAAAAACAACAAGTAGTTTCTTCAATTTACTTACAAGATAGAAACCCAAAAATAGTTGATAATTGCTTTTGTAAAAGAAACAAGAAAAATATTTAATGGTAAAGATGAAGCAATGTTACGTGCTTTTCTTCAGAAGTTCTTCTATGATAATTAATGACCGATCCCTAAAAAAACCCTATAGCAACTCTTTAAATAGTCAACCCTAAATAAGGAAATAAAATTAAAGTTTCTGTTTTTTTTCTTTGGATTTGACGACAACGATTTTGACGGCGTGTTAGATGTCTGACCACGTGTGTGAGATATCATCAAAGGTTCCAGTGAATTGTTATCTTCTAACTCTTCAGATGGCAAACTTGGCGGTGTGTCAAAATTTCTGATGGCGCGTGACAACTGCCATCACAACTTCACTGGAAATTAGTATTCTTTACTTCTGGTTGATGGTGATTTTGACGCCTTGTCATATATTTGACGGCTCGTCCTAAACATCATCACATTTTATCTCAATTTAACAGGTTCTGTCTAAGCTTGACAACAACTTTGACAGCCTTTTCCATGCATGACAGCGCTTCAGAATTGACGTCAGCTATACTTTCGCTTATTTACACTAGATTTCCGTTAATTTATTCTTCTTTTCTTTGGTTTCGTCCTTGATCACTTGTATCTGTATTAACACATTAAAAGGAATCAAAAACAACAAAAGTTGATTAAGACCTCACAATTATTCAGAGTTAAAAGCTTTAAATGTGTTAGCATCGACTCACACATCAACACCCTTAACTTAAACAATTGCTTGTCCTCAAGTAACCAAAACATAACTAGGAGTATACAAAGTACAATTCGGCAGCTAACAAATCTCATCAAGTCAGAATACATGCACCATCTCCATGACAAATCAAAGTAAAATTAGTTGTGTCTAATATTTGAAAACACCCATGTAACTCACATGTATCTAGATATGGCAAAAATCTCAGCAATAACAGCCTAACACATACCCAAATTACATTATCCGAACAAAGCAGTTAATAGCAATATACCTGGTGTGCCCTCACAACAAAGAAATCCCTTTCTTACTCAGATTCACATGTATAGACATAGGGATGAACGTAAGACTCACTCTTAGAATGAAGTTCCAATATTGCACATCAAATGCCATAGGCTTGCCCTTATAGTCAGTATCTAAGTCTTCAGACAAGTCAGTTAGGATCACTATAGGGCTTTTCTTAAGCTTGTAATGTAGGCTTACGAATGGTATGATATTATTTAATACCCCGATAAATTTTTCATTGAAAATTTGTGCGTAAACGTGTTGGGTTCTATCTTCTAGAATGAATTATAAATTTTTCATGTGGAATGCATTAGATTATGACCCACTATTGCGTAGAGTATCGGATAAGATTTCCAACAATATGTGGATCATCCAAAACAGACACCCGAGCGATGAGTTATGAACATTTTGATCGAACCATGAATAGTAGTGAACAGTAAAACGTGCAGGAAAAAGTACTGAGGCCTGGTGTATTTTTTCTTCAACTTTAAATGATCATAACTCCTTGTAAATAATGATCTAGGTGATCTACTATATATCAAAGGAAATCTCTACAAGTCCTCTTTCCAATGAAATTAGTTTCATCCAATTTTTCTATTAGAACAAGAAGTTATGGTCGATCTACTTCAGCCTATCAAAAGCAATTTTTTGGGTCAACTTCAAATAATCATAACTCCTCATACATAATGATCTGGGTGATATACTATATTTCAATGGAAATATATGAGAGTCCTCTTTCTAATGAAATAGGTTTCATCCAATTTGGATATCGGAGTAAAACATTATCGTTGATCTACTTTAGACTATCAAAATAGTCCAACAAAGGATAGATTCGAGAATTACATGATTTTTAGGGGCGTTTTGGTCATTTCTCCTCACCCAAAATCCATCCAAACCCTATATTAAAACCTATTAGAAGCATTATATATTATATTTCATCAAATTCCCTAAAAAAGAAAACCCTAAGCTCCTACATCCAACTTCAAGAACCTCCAAAGTTCACCATTAATTCTGCAAATTTATTCAAGATTCCAAGTTCCTAGTTCAAGAACTCCAAGAACCATCATTCAAAGGCACGATTAACATCTCAAAAATGAATATCGATCTAAATTTCATCATTCAAGGTATGTGGGGTTTTTTTCAACTAGAACTCTCTTTCGTTCTTGTGTCCAAAAGTAATTTTCTTTACAAAGGCATGATTTTTATTTGTTTTTTATGAATTTGAAGCATGAACCCATATCTTATGATGATTATTATGAAATTTTGATGTTTATGCTTTTGAAAGATGAATTTACATGGGTGGTGATATAAAGTATGAATCTTGAATGATATTTATCATGATTTTGATATTTGGGTCGTGAATCCCCATTAAAAATTGTGTTTTTTTGAGTAAGTGTGTGTTATAAGCACATTGATGTTGAATATTTGAGATATTTTGAATGATTTGACCTTTTTGTCTTAATGGCGTTGTTTTGAACTCGAGTGTGAAGGAAATCCACAACGTGGTTGATTTTGATAGATGGAAAGTATGATTGCTCCCGATGTATATTTATATATTACTGAAATTGTTTTGTTGTGGATTGTCTTTGAAATGATCTGAGCTAAGTCCGAAAAAAATCTTTAGCATCGAGTAGGAGGTATAAAGCGACCTTACTTCCCTAGAAATACATGCCCCCATAGGAGTGAGCCCGAGGCTGATTTATATAGTGATCACTAGTTTGTGTGAATTTGATATCGATAGTCCTACTCCAATGGCAAGGATAGGACGGCTCTCCCCAACGTGGGTTGTATGTTGGACTCTATGTAGCTCACACGGTTTATGTCGGTTATAGGGTCTCCCAGTGTGTGTGTGTTTTCTTTTGTCTATGGTGAAGTGTGATTTGAAAGTGGAATTGTGAAAGTTATTCTTTCGAAAGATTTAAATGATATTTACATTATGAGAATTGATATTCTTGATGAACTGAAAGTGATTGACAAATTATATGATGACTCACATGTGTTATTGTACTTATTTCATCCTCTCATGATTATGATGATTTTCTTCGGGCTATACGAGTCTTTCATACATCCTGCATATTTCTTATAAATATTTATGATGATGATTTTTATACAACTGCATACACCCCCATATACACGATTCCTTTCCATAGTACTGACCCACATATTCGGATGTGTGCTGTATTTTCTCAGAATGTAGGTTCAGGTGCTCAGTTCTAGGTTCGACAGTGATTCTTCGAGCACGTATTTCTAATTCCTCTGTTGTGGTGAGTCCTTATGTTCTGAGGATATGATGTCTGATGTTGGTTTTAGGAAATTATTTACATTTGATAACTGAGTATGAGTCAGTTAAGACATGTCTTAATGGCTTGCTAATTTTATTGATTTTCTTAGAGGCTTGTCAGACTAGTATAGATGTTGGGAGTTAACTAATAAGTCATATTTTGTTATCTCTCTGAAATTCTTTTATTCATGGATGATGATTACTCTGTTGATATTTTAGGGTTATTTATGGAAACCCCATTGATTTGTGTTGAAATGAATAAAAATAGCTCAAAGGGTTAGCTTGGGGCTACTCGTAGCCTCAAGCACCGTTTGACGCTCTGGGACCCATTTTCTAGGGCTTTACATATTCATGGGTATTTCATAGTGACTAAAACTCCTTGGCACTACCTTAACTCACGGGGTTTCAACTTTTGACCTTCTTTGCGTCACTCTTTTTTTTGTCAAGCATTCTCAAGATAGGAGTTGTCTATTCAAGCGTTAGATTAAATTTTTTAGTTTTCCCTTTTACTTTTTCACTACAGCCAACTTGTTGTTCATTTTTCTTCTTTTACCTCTTTTCATATTCATAATGCATCACACACCCCTATAGTTGCCACCCTCAACTTAGGTTGTTTGCCTAAGTCAAGGTGCATAGTGTCCAAGGAGGACTAGGGCAAAAATAGATTCATTGTGATGTAATGGGTAGGTGAAAGGTTTATAAGAAAGAATTGGTCTATTTAGGTGCAAAAAGAGATCAAGGGATACTATTCATATTTGGACGGTCATTTAAGCTAAAATGGATTAACCTACAAAAATAGCCTATGATCCTTTCCTAATGCCTATCCTATGACTATGGTGCGACTAACTGGGCAAGTTTTAGATTCAACGCACAATGGGAGCTGAGTAAGACCTTACACGCATAGCCCACAAGTATGTAGCACATCACTACTCATCTGTTTCATGCATTTGTTTTCAACAGGTTATTTATTTGCAATACTAATGCCACAAAAAGATACACAGTGGTCACACTAGATTCAATTCACACAATTCATGACAGATTCGACCACTAGAGAGGTACTCAAAAATTACAAAACAAGCTAACTACCTCAAGTACTTATACTATTCCTGATTATTTACAGAACATGTTACAACAACAGTTTCCCTATACCCTCAACTAAAATAAAAAATAAAATGCACTAAGGGTTAGGATATACATGAACTGGGTCGTTCTCAGGGATCATGGGTTTCCTCCCATACAACCCTTGATTTAATGTCGCGGCATGACTTAGGTGTCTTGATTACCTTAGACTACCTCGAGACAGATAATGGTGATGCTTTTCACTGATTCTTCCGGGCCAATGTAAAGCTTTACTCGTTGCCCATTTACCTTGAATGTACTACCAACTTCTTTTTTGAGATCCACTACCCCAGATCAGTGGACTTGATTTACTTTAAAAGGACCCAACCATATAGATTTCAGCTTCCCTGGAAACAATTTGAGTATGGAATTAAACAAAAGCACTAAGTCCCTTTTTTCGAACTCTCATTTCTCTATTTTCCAGTCATGGTACCTTTTCATCTTTTCTTTATACAAATTTGCTTGTTCATACGCCCTGAGATAGAAGTCATCCAACTCATTCAGTTTCTATAGTCTCATCTCTGCTGCTTCCTTCCAATTTAAATTCAACCTCTTGAGCGCCCATAAAGTGTTATGTTCCAGCTCTATTGGCAAATGACATGATTTTCCATAGACTAGCTAAAATAGTGACATGCAGATGGGTGTCTTAAAAGCAGTTCGGTATGCCCACAACGCATCATCAAGTTTTCGGGACCAGTTTTTTCGGCTAGCATTCACCGTCTTGGCTAGGATGGCCTTAACTTCATAATTCAATACCTCCACTTGCCCACTGGTTTGTGGGTGAAATGAAGTACCCACTTTGTGTTGTTTCACTCAATATTTTTCCAGAGCTGCTCAAAATAAATTATTGCAAAAGTGAGATCCACTATCGCTTATGATAGTGCGCGGTACTCCAAAGCGAGAGAAGATGTTCTTTTTGAGAAAATCAATGACTCTCTTTCCCTCATTGTCAGCCAAAGCAATAATTTTGACCCATTTAGAAACATAGTCAACAACAACCAGAATATATTTCATTCTGTATGAACTTACAAACGGCCCCATGAAGTCAATGACCCAGACATCAAGTAATTACACTTAAAGCATCTTAGTCAAGGCAATTTCATGCCTTTTAGATATTGAACCCTTCCTCTGACATTGGTCATATTTCTGCAGAAACTTGTGGGCATCTTTAAACAATGTTGGCCAATAATAGCCACTCTACAACACCTTTCTGGCCATTCGGTCACCTTCATGGTGACCCCCAACTGGGGAAGGATGGCATGCTTCCAGTATACACAGTACATCTACTTTAGGCACACATCTCCATATGACACTGTCTGCACATCACTAAAAAAGATAAGGCTCTTCCCAGAAGTAGTGTGTTACATCATGCAAGAACTTCTCTCTTTGGCGGAATGAAAGATTTTCTAGGATGATCTTACTCACAACGTAGTTTGCATAATCCGCGTACTAGGGCAGTGATTCCACAACAGTTACCAGGATCTTCTCATCAGGGAATGCATCATTTGTCTTTGTTTCATCATTAGCTTCCTGTTCACCTTCCATTCTAGATAAATGATTTGCAACCTGATTTTCACAACCTTTCCTATCTTTGACTTCAAAATCAAACTCTTGCAGTAGAAGCACCTATCTAATAAGCCTTGGTTTAGCATCCTTCTTGTCCATTAAGTACTGCAATGCCGCATGGTCAGTATAGACTACCACTTTAGTCCCAAGCAGATAAGATCTAAATTTCTCGAAAGCATACACCACAAATAGTAGCTCCTGTTCAGTTACTATGCAATTCTTTTGTGCTCTATTTAGTGCTTTGCTAGAATAATATATTGGGTGAAATAATTTATCCCTCTTTTGTCCCAATACAGATCCTAACACGGCACCACTTGCATCACACATTATTTTAAATGGTTTTGCCCAGTCAGGTGCAATAACAATAGGGGCCTCAATTAGCTTCTTTTTAATACACTCAAATGCCTTCAAGCATTCATCATAGAAGAGGAATTTCACTTCCTTCTCCAACAGCGTGCAAAGTGTATTTGCAACTTTGGAGAAGTCTTTTATGAATCTCCGATAGAATCCTGCATGACCAAGAAAAATATGCACTCCCTTTACTAAAATAGGAGGTGGTAATTTGTCGATAACTTCCACCTTTGCTTGATCAACTTAAATCCCTTTATTTCAGAAATTTTTGGCCCAGCACAATACCCTCCTTTACTAGAAAATGACATTTTTCCCAGTTAAGCACTAGATTAAATTCAACATGTCTTTGCAAGGCTACATTTAAATTCTTAAGTCACATTTCGAATGAATCACCTACTATAGAGAAATAATCCATGAATACCTCTATGGTGTCTTCCACCATGTCAGAGAAGATAGATATCATGCATCGTTGAAAAGTGGCTGGTGCATTGCATAGCCCAAACTATATCCTCTTAAAAACAAATGTGCCATATGGGCATGTAACTTTTGTTTTCTCTTGATATTCTGGCGCAATGCAGATTTGGTTATATCCAAAATAACCATCCAAGAAGTAATACCACCCCCTACCATCCAATTGATCAGGTATTTAGTCCATAAAGGGCATTGGGAAGTGGTCCTTGAGAGTCTAAGAGTTAAGCTTGCAGTAATCCATGCAGACTCTCCACCCGGTTACTGGTCTGAGTAAAATCATCTCATTGTTTTCATTAGCAACCACCATAATACCCCCTTTCTTGGGCACACATTGAACTGGACTTACCCATTTGCTGTCAGAAATAGGGTAGACTACTTTTGCATCCAACCATTTAATATCTCATTTTTAACCACCTCCGGTATTGGTGGATTCAGATGGCGCTAATGCTCAATAGTAGGAGTGCAATCTTCTTTTAGTTGGATTTTATGCGAACAGATGCCAGGGGGATGCCAATAATATCTGCGATGGTTTATCCGGTTGCTCTCTTGTGCCTCTGAAGTGCTGAAACAAGTGCATTTACCTATCGTTCTTCCAAATCAGCTGCAATAATAATAGGTAGCGTGCTTCCTTTCCCTAAAAACACATATCGTAAGTGACCAGGTAGCTCCTTTAATTCTAACACCGAAGGTTCTTCAATAAATGGCTTGGCTGTTGGTGTTGGTCGATTATCCAGAATAAGGTCGATCTTTTTAGGAGCATGAGAATATGAGCCCAGTCCAGTCAGTGCACAAACTGTCTCTTCATACTTCTCATTGCCTTCACTATCATAGTTCATCACAACCATGGCTATGGGCTCAATAACAAGCTGTTCACTTTTGACCACATCTTGTTCGTCCTTAAAATACACAACAACTACTGATAACATACTCATTTCCTCATGTTGCTTCATTTATTTTCCCATATCAAGCCGTACCTCTTCATCGTTCACCCTGAGTAAAAGCTCATTCGCTCTCAAATCGATCAACACACTTTTGGTTGCGAGAAAAGGTCGACCTAAGATTATGGGCACCTCAAAGTCTACTTCGCAGTCTAGAATGACAAAGTATGCAGGGAATATAAAATTTGAGACCTTTACCAACACATCATATAGAATGCCAATAGATCGTTTTTCTAATCTGTCTGCCATCACCAGCCTTATGTTGGTAGGTGTAGGATTCCCCAGGCCTAAATTTTTATAAATAGTCAACGACATCAAGTTAACTCTTGCCCCCAGACCACATAGTGCTTTAGTGAATTCGATGGTTCTAATTTTATAAGGAATAGTGACTGCACCTGGATCCAATTTTTTCTATGTCCATGTCCTTATGGAAATAGCTCTTCAAACATGGAGATATGCTTCTAGTTCACAACTCACTGCTCATTTTTTGGTCACAAGGTATTTCATGAATTTTGCATATCCTGGCATTTGCTCAAGTGCTTCGAGAAAAGGCACATTTATAGTCAATTGCTTGAGCATTGCTAGGAATTTGTTGAATTTTGCATCATCCGCCTTCTCTCTCAGCCATTGAGGAAAGGGACGTGGTGGCCTTGGGATGGGTTTCAACACCATTTTCTCTTCCTTCTCCTTTTTTGACATATCAATAGAACTTTTTGGCTTCTCAGGCTCCTCTGGGTGTTGTTCTATTGGTTTCTCTGCAACTTCCTCAATGCTCATAGATTTTCCCACAGAAGGGCCAGATAACATCTTACCACTCCTAGTGGTAATCGCAAGACATGAACCATCTGTCTTCTGATCTTAAACCATTTAAGTAAGTGAAGTACCACTTCTTCCTTGGTTTAGTATTGATGAAAGTTGATTTATCTGTTGCTCTAACTGTTGGATTGAAGTTGAATATCAACTAAACAACTGACTCATAGTGGAAAATTCACTCCTCATGCTAGTCACTCCTGTGCTGGTAGCCTCTACTCTTTTTAACAGTTCTTTCATCATATCTTGCATAGGCCACTTTACCGAGCTAGTTGTAGCAGCTGCTTGATTTCCAGCACGAACATACAACCCACTTCTGTTATTTCTGCTTCTCCAGTTTTCTTGCTCTTTGTCTCTGTGATTAGGATTGTCATACCCGTTTTGACCTTGATTTCCTTGCCTAATGCCTCGGAAACCCCTGGATTAGCAACATAGTTGACTTCTTATTCAGGTTCCATATCAATATGGTCCTGAATCATTGCAGCCTTTACCTTTTCCATCCTTTCTAACAATAAATGCTTAGTGAGCAGGTCCATTTGAGTCTTTAAGTGGGCTATGTCTTGATCTTTCTCCTCATCTCTTCAGCGATGTTCATTATTCATTCCAATAGGAACAGTTGGACTTGCCACCAAATAATCACTGGTGTACCAAGCCCTACTTATCTTGGTCATCCTATTCAGCATATTACTAGTATCTTGAAATGACAGAGCAGCAAATGACCCACCAGTGGCATTATCTACCTTCGTTTTTATCGCAGAATTAAAGGCTCTGTACAAAGTCTCCATCAAATGCATGTCTTTTATGTTATGGTTCGAACACTGTGTTAGCTTCTTCTTGAACCTTTCCCAAGTTTTATGTAAAGCCTCATTCGGAAGCTGTCTAAAATTGTTGAGCTCATCCCTCAACTATACCCTCCTGGATGACAGAAAGAACTTTTCTAGGAAAGCTCCTCTCAACTGCCTCTAGTTGGTTATAGATTCAACCATCAACTCACTTAGCCACAATGTTGCCTCTCCAGACAGAGACTATGGGAACAGACTCAACCGGATTGCGCTCTGGCTTACTCCTAAATTGTCAAAGGATTTACAAATGGTGACAAAGTTCACCAGATGCAGGTTGGGGTCATCTCTAGGAAGGCCTCCAAACAACCCCTTCAGATTTAAGAGTTGGATCATCGTGCTTGTAATATTGAACTTTGCTCCAGGTGCTAACAGGGGGGGGGGGGAATGATCGCACCCATTGCACCTACTCCATCTACATCATCTACATTATCAGCCTCATACCACAACGATTATTCTACCATTTTGCTCCTGCGGTGGGGTTTCAAATTGAGTAGTGATTAGCGTAACCTATAGAGATCCTACAAATAAACAGAAACAACAACCAAACATACATTTGGAAAACTCTAATATCAGCAAATTTTCATGCACAAACTTTTAGTCTGTAATCGTATTCCCTGGCAACGGTGCCATTTTTTGATAATGCTCAAATTACATTCTTGAATGGGTGTAAGCGATCGTTGTCAATATAAAACCCATATATGTTGGGGTCGAATCCCATAGGGAATAAGGTGTGAACTTCAAATTGTTTATGAAATACTTTACTGGTAGTTTACTGTTTCTGAAGATGGGGGTTTGAATTTCACAGTGTCAATTGTCACTTTCAATATTTTAGTGTTGTAATCAATATAAATTAGAAACCAGAGTTATGGTCTCCATGGGTATTGTGAGTTAACAAATACTAGGTAATTCTTGGGGTTCTTGGAGTAAGTAGAAACAACAGAATATCCCTGACTATGATACTGTCTGACTTATCTCTCAACCTTACCAGACAATTTACTATCTAATACTCTCAAACTTAGATAAATTATCTATTTCCAATAGGATATTATCTCAGCTAGATTAATCTAGTAACGGGATCAATCATTAAACAGAAGGTTGGTAGCTTCCGAGTCCCTGTTGATAATTCACGTCCTTTAGTCTATTTCTCCGTTAGAAGAAAATAAAACCTAAGGAATAATCTAATGTTTGCAACCAATAGATTTCAATCAAAACAACAGAATTGCAAGACATCCTACTACTCTTCGAATCCGTTACATGCCTAGTAACCTATCAGACCCTAATCCATGGATCCCATAACTCCAGCTAATGGAATTATCCGCTCATGATTTGATGAATGAAATAACAAGTTAAATTCATCATAATAAGGATAAACTTATGAATGGATGAAAAACAACAAGTAGTTTCTTCAATTTACTCACATGATAGAAACCTAAATATAGTTGATAAGTGCTTTTGTAAAAGAAACAAGAAAAATATTTGATGGTAAAGATGAAGCAATTTTAAGTGCTTTTCTTTAGACGTTCTTATCTGATAATTAATGATCGATCCCTAAAAAAAACTTAAAATAATTCTTTATATAGTCAACCCTAAATAAAGAAATAAAATTAAATTTTCAATTTTTTCTTCGGATTGGATGACGACGATCTTGACGGTGTGTTAGATGTCTGACGACGTGTGCGAGATGTCGTCAAAGGTTCCAGTGACTTATTATCTTCTGACTCTTCAGACGACAAACCTGGCGGCGTTTAAAAATTCTTGACGGCACGTGACAACTGCCATCACAACTTCACTGAAAATCAATATTCTCTGCTTTTGGTTGACGACAATTTTGATGCCATGTAACATATTTGACGGCACGTCCTAAATGTTGTCACATTTTATCTCAGTTTTTCAGGTTTTGTCTAAGCTTGATGGCAACTTTGACAGCCAGTCCCATGTAAGACAGCGCTTCAGAATTGACGTGAGCTATACTTCAGCTTATTTACATCAGATTTCAGCTGATTTATTCTTCTTTCCTTTGGTTTCCTCCCCGATCAATTACATCTGCATTACCACATTAAAAGCAATAAAAAACAACAAAAGTTGCATAAGACCTCGCATTTATTCAAAGTGAAAATCTTCAAATATGTTAGCATCGGCTCACACATCACCTCCATCAATATCAACTGGCGGTCTAGAACCACTAGCTCCAATAGCCATCCCACGGACCCATGTCTCCTGGTCCTGCTCATCTTGAAGATTAGCTGCCTTAGCTTTTTATCTGCCTCTTTTCCCTCATGCCTTTTATTTTTTCTCTCTCTCACTCTTTTTTTCTTGGGTATCCTTAATCGTTACTGCTACTGGGTCCAAAATAACCCAAATAATAGGAACATAAACTATAAGCACAACTATCTTAATCACAGGCTCTGATAATATCGATCTATCATACAACTCGGATACCATCTTCTTAATTTCAGCAACTTTGGCTTTGATCTCAGCAATATTAGGCATCTGCCCACTACCTAAATGTCGAGTAATCTTTGACTCAAATGTATCAAGCAGGTTCTATAGCTGTCTATCCTGGATTACCATCTGCGCGTTTACCCAGGGCTTCACGTCTCCTTCCATATTGTTGACCTTGGCCTCTAATGTTCTTAGTCTAGTTATAGACTTGGTCTATATGACCTATTAATCATAATCACACTAGAAGGCATACCTCGTGGCCTGGGTGGTATATACTATACAGGAGGAGAAGCACTGGAAGTCCCTGCTGCATCAGTCTGTGTAGTCTCCATTTGTCCATCCGCCCCTGTAGCCTTAGCAGTCATAGACTAACCTCTCTGTCAGAACATATCAGATAACATATCCACCACTCTCCTATTATGTTTTTCCATTGGGTTTGCTGTATATCAAATTAACCTAAGGTCATTTGTGTTGGTATCCTTGATCATCTTATCCAACCCTGGGAACTCCTGTACCCCTGCAGCCAAATAAAGCTGCATAATCATACACTAGTACGCCATCAATGAATTCTCACCCCCTACATCTATGTATCTAAACCCCCAAGATGGAAATTCTCCCAAATCAAACTCATATCCGGCTGTGAATCCGACTATCAAAGCATCCCAAACCAGGCTCAAAATATTATCTCCTATGGTAGGACAAAGCCTGTGTTGGGACAATGTCCACCACACCTTGTCCTTGAATGTAAGGGTATTCTTTTTAATTTTCTGGGAGACCACTCTGAGGCCTCCTATAACCCATACTGAATTCTCATCATTCAATGCTATTCTCTCAACAATCCACTTAAAGAAACCCATCTTCTCCTCTAAACCCAGTTTTTCAGGTAATTTTTCTTATCTTTTCCAAATGATAGTCCATATCCCACGTGTTGACCAGAGGCTGATAATTTGGTCTATACAAGAATCTTCCAATAGTGCATAGGGAAATGTCCACCAGCATACTCTGAATCATTAGTATTGGGACAGGATCATCACCTTTCCACAACTGACCTTGTGGAGGCTGTCTCTTTGATTCATCTTGTATGCATCATAAAATTCTCTTAGTAGCACATCATTGTACTTTACAAGTTAAGTCTTCATCCACTTAAAACCATATTATTTAAAGAATTTCTTGAGCCTAGGTAAATCCATCATCCCAGTAGTCATCAACCTCTTCTTTAGAGACAAGACCCATTTGATCTTATCATTATAGAATCTGCTCAGGCTATCATTATATATCTCCTGCATACTAGGGTAACCCTATTATTCAATGATGGGCACCGTAGCAGTGGTGATTGCTAGTGGGGGGTCCTATCATGCAATTAGAGGCTCAACAACTTCTTTCTCAACAACCCGCGCTGAGCTTTCTTCCTCAAAACTAGATTCAGCATCATCTTCAGCATCTGAAGGTTGGGGTGCATGAGAAGGGGAAATAGTTGGGTTCTTTCTCCTTGAACCCCATAGAGGTGTGTGCTCCAGATATTTATTTCCCTTAGCACCCTTTTGTTCCATTAGGTCAACCTTTCCCTTCTGTGTGTAGTTGTATAATTCACTGCTACTGGTGGAAGACCTAGTGGCCCCAGAATAAGACTATTATGCTTTCTTATTTCCCTATTTGGCCATTTGTTTGGATGAAGATGCATTTTTCGAGGCATTGTACATACAAGAACACCTTCATTAGCATGTAAATAAAGAAAAGAAAGCAAAAGAAGAAACGAAAGTTCAATGTGCATCTATTATTAAGGGTTAGAGTAGAGGGTACCAATCATATGGACCGGGTATGATAGTATGATCGAGTTGTATGATACTCAGTGTACACATAGATGTTCACTGGCTTGCTTACGAGTCCTCCTAAAGATTCATAAGTTATGGTACGACTTGTTACCAACACCTATAAGAAAGTCAGAAATAATAGTTTAAACTATGTTATCTACCCAGGTTAGTACGAATTAAGTGTATGGGTCGTATGCTTTGGGTATAATTTGTTTAGGACTGTTGTACCCATACTTAAAGTTAAACTTAGTTAAACTTCTATGTTTTCAGTGGGTATGAGTCATGTTACAGCTCATAACTTATGGGTATGTTTCGTATCCACCTCAACATAGAGGTTCAACCTTAGAGTTGACTCAAAATTAAATTTCCTAGTCTACCCTCAATTTTATGCAACAATATCACACAAATTTATCCAAAATAACACAAAATTTCAATACCCAAACCCCATTTCACTCTAAATTTTCATTTTTGACTTAATCCCAAGAACTAGGGTTCCCAAAATTCAAAACAGATGTGAATTAAACTAAAATCAATTTTACCATAGCACATACGAGCAATATCAACTTGAAATAAAAGGAATTCATTTTCAATGACTTACTCAAGTACTTGAAAATATAGGGTTCTTGAGTTCGTGATTTCCTTCCTTAGATTTGTGAATAGTGTGTGTAATATGAAAAATTTGAGTACATTGGTATATAATTCAAAGTGAATTTGTGCCTTGGGAGCTCACAGTTTTATAAAAAATGAAGGTATTTTGGGTGTAGAGTTGATTCGAGTATTGGGTGCTGATTAACTAGGCCCTTTTTATCTTTTAAATCAATTGCTGGGCCGGGTTGACCTGCAATCCCGACCTAGTAAGCATGGGTATGAGTCATGTGTATGACTCGTACCTAGGCTTACAAGTTGTTTCTTCAACTTATATAGACCTGGAACCTTACCTGGGTTCTAGAGGGGATTGGACTCAGTGTGATGAGTCGTACCTTGAGTGTACGACTCGTTCTAAGAATCGTGCCAATTCCAGAAACTTGTACTGAATTTTGAATTTTCTCCCAAGTCCTTACGACTCCTACTCACGAGTCGTACCATCTAGATATGACTCATGAAGAGTATGTATGACCTATTTATTTGAACTTATCAAGATATTTTCTGCAATCTTTAGTCTTGCAAACTAAACAAACATATTAACCTATAAATAAATAAGTACAAAGACATGGGTTGCCTCCCACACAACGCTTGATTTAACATTGAGACACGATTGGGCTAGATTGGTTACTCAGATTTCACCAACTAGCCTCATGGGTTGCCTCCCATGCAACGCTCGATTTAATGTCGCGACATGATGCAATGACCTTGGTTACTTAGCCTTCACCAAGGTCCATCTCAAAAATCACATTTATTTCTTTAATGTTACCCATATAGTGGTTGAATCTTTCCCTATTAACCTTGAATGAGGCTTAATCATCCTTCTTCAATTCTAAAGAACTATATGGAAACACTCTTAGCATAGTAAAGGGACCATACCATCTAGACTTCAACTTACCTGTAAATAGGCAAAGCCTTAAATTGTTGAGCAATACCTGGTCACCTTTCTTGAAGATTGTTTTCTCAATTTTTCGATCATGATGAAACTTCATTTTTTCCTTGTAAAGTGCCAAACTTTAATACGCCGGAGTTGGAATTCATCCAACTCATTCATACTATTCATCCTTGACTCGGCTGTATCTTGCCCCTCAAAATTCAGCTTCTTCAAAGCCCAAAGTGCTTTATATTCAAGCTCAATAGGCAAGTGACAAGACTTTCCATACACTAGATGATAAGGTGAAGCACTAATTGGGGTCTTGAATGCTGTTTGGTAATCCCATAATGTATCATCTAATTTTTGTGACCAATCAGTCTTATTGGAATTCACTGTCTTCGCCAAGATGGACTTAATTTCTCTATGGATACCTCAACTTGTCCACTAGTCTATAGATGATAAGGTGTTACCACCTTTTTTACTCTATATTTCTCAAGAAGACTTTTTAATAGACAATTACAAAAAAGTTACCCACCATCCCTAATGATAGAACGTGGGGTGCCAAATCGAGAAAAGATATAATTTTTCAAGTATACAGTGACACTATGTGCTCCATTATTAGGGAACACAACTGATTCCACCCATTTGGATACATAATACATAGCCATAATTATATACTTCATGCCAAATGGACTCATAAATGTCCCATGAAATCTATACCGTATACATTAAACAATTCCAATTCTAAAGTAGGAGTCATAAGAAGATCATGTGGTCTAGAGATATTACCTTATCATTGACATTGATCACAAGCAGCAACAAAATTATGTGCATCTTTGTAGATTTTTTGCCAATAATATCCACATTGCAAGATTTTGTGGGTTGTGCGGGTTCCTCCATAATGACCCCCAACTGGCGAAGAGTGACAAGACTTAAGTATACGTATTATATCTATCTCAGATATGCATCTTTAAATGATTCCATCTACAAAAATTCTGAATAAATAAGGTTCATCCCAAAAAGATTTCCTTACCTCATGTATAAACTTCTGTCTCTACTGAAAGGAAAGATCTTCGGGGATTAGATCACTTGCTAGATAATTTACATAGTTTGCAAACCATGGAATTAGATATTGGGAAGCTGCCAATAACTGTTCATTTGGAAAATTGTCATCAATATCGAGCCCATTTTTAACATTCTACATAGCTTTCTCCTCAAGCCTAGACAAAGGATCTTCAACTTGATTCTCAATGCCTTTTCTGTCCTTGAACTCAACATAAAATTCTTGCAGAAATAACACCCAACTAATCAGTCTAGGCGTTGCATCATTTTTCCCATTAGGTACCGCAATGTTACATGATCAGTGTGCATAATCACATTTCTCCCAATCAAATAAGACCTAAACTTTTAAAAGGTAAAAACCGCTGCCAACAACTCTTATTCCATCACAGTGTAGTTTTTTGAGAATGATTTAGTGCCTTTCTAGCATAGTAGATAGGATGAAGGATCTTTTCTTTTTTTTGACCTTGTACATCCCCTAAGGCCAAACCACTCACATCATACATAATCTCAAAAGAAAAGGACAAATCTAGGGACACAATAATAGGAGCAGTCATCAACTTCCTTTTCAGACATTCAAAAGCTTTCAAGCATGCTTCATTAAACTCAAATTTCACCTCTTTCTCACGAAGCCAATAAAAAGGGTTGGAATTATTGGAGAAATCCTTGATGAATTTCCTATAAAACTCGGCATGTCCCAAAATGCTATTAGAACCCTTCATATATATTGGAGAAGGTAAATTCTCGATCACTTCAATCTTTGCTCTATCTACCTTAATACCCCTTTTTGAAATTTTGTGTCCAAGCGTTATACCTTTTTTGACTATAAATGGCACTTTTCCTAATTAAGTAGAAAGTTGCATTCTTCACACCCTCTAAGAGCATTTGTCAAGTGAGCCAAGTAGTCGTCAAAATAATCACCAAGGGCTGAAAAATCATCCCAATACACATCGATGGTGTCTTCTACCATGTCAGAGAAGATTGACATCATACATCTCTGAAATATGGATGGAGTGTTACATAACCCAAATAACATACAACTGAATGGAAAGGTCCCATAAGGACAAGTGAAGGTTTACTTCTCTTGGTCTTCAGGTGCAATAATGATTTGGCTATATCCTGACTACCCATAAAGAAAATAGTACCATTCTCTGTTCGCTATTGTCTAACATCTGGTCGATGAAGGTCATGGGAAAATGGTCCTTCTGAGTCTATGCATTCAATTTTTGGTAATCCATGCATACTCTCTATCCTATGAATGGCCTCATTGGCAGTAGCTCATTCTTCTCATATGGTACAACTGTAATGCCATATTTCTTTGAAACACATTGTACTGGGCTGACCCACTTACTATCAGCAATGGGACACACTACACCAATATCCAACCACTTGATTATATCTTTATTCACAACCTTCTGAATAAAAGGATTAAGTTGAAGTTGATGCTCTATGCTTGGAATATAATCTAACTCAAGTTGAATTTTATGAGTATAAATATTAGGCGATATACCGACTTTATCTACAATAGACCAACCAATGGCCCTCTTAAATCTCTGTAGCACTAATAACAAAGCTTCTACTTCTGTATCACCCAAGTCATCTATAATAATAATTGTAAAAGTGTTGTTGGCTCCCAAAAATACATATCGCAGATGAGAATAGAGAGCATTCAACTCTAAGATAGGTGGCTCTTCAATGGATGGTCGAGCAGGTGGAGTAGTTTTATTCTTTAAATCTAAATCAAGATTCTTCGGTGCATAAGTGTAAGAACCACTCCCATAGAGAGCACATACAATCTCATCATAGACCTAAAAAATATCACTATCAAAGTTCATGATCAGGGCTGCTAGAGCTTCAATACCCAACCTCTCTTCAAGAGAAATAATATCAAAAGTATCCTACCAAGTTGATATTGAATCAATATCATGGAAAAAGTCTATTTCTTTATCAAACAAATTAGTCACTGATATTACTCTTAACTCATCAGGCTGCTTTATGGGTTTGCATACATTGAATATCATCTGTTCATCATTAAGTCTCAGCATCAGATTACCTAGCTCCAAATCAATCAACATCCTTCCTATTTCTAAGAATGATCTTCCCAGAATAATTAGGACTTAAAAGCCCATTTTTTAGTCCAATATCAAAAAAGTCAAAAAAGATATAAAAGAAGCCAACTTTACCAATTTGTCATATAAAATACTAACTGGCTTTTTCACCATCCTATTTGCCACCACTAATCTCATAGTGGTTGGTTTAAGTGATCCCAACTCCACATTTTTAAACATCGAGAATGGCCTGAAGTTGATGCTAGCACCTAAATCATATAGTGCACGAGTGAACTCAAAAGTTCCAATGGTGCATGGTATAGTGAATACATCAGGATCCTCTTTTTTCTCTACCAATGATCTAACAGCTACAACACTGTAGTGATGAATATTGTTGGTTGAATTGTAATTGACTGACCTCTTCTTAGTGATTAGATCATTTATGAATTTTTTCATGACCTATCATTTGATCCAATGCCTCTACAAGTGGTATGCTGACTTATAGTTCTTTTAGCATTGACAAAAACTTCTGATACTTACCATCTTCTTGTTTTTTTCAGCCTTTGAGAAAAAAGAGGTCGAGGTGTCAGAATGGGTTTATGAATAGGCTTCTAACCACATATTTTCCTTTATCATGCTTTCTACTGTTTCCTACATCAATAGGGTCATCATCATTCCTTTGCTCATCTACATCTGGTATAGGTGGGTCTATGGTAATTTTACCACTTTGAGTGGTAATGGCATGGAAGTTACCATTATTCTTTTGATTTACAACCATATTACTAGGAAGAGTGCCAGGTTGCCTTTGATTCAATGTGGCCAACATCTGGCCATACTGCTCGTCTAGTTGTTAGATTTCCATAGAATATGACTTAACATTTTTCTTCATCCCAGATAGATCTGACTTAATATCTTTAAGAAAACTCTCTTTACGTAATTTCCCTTTGACCAGTTTCAACAACATTGCCTCCATTCTAGATTCTGAATCACGTCTGCCTGGTGGAACATATTTGTCACTCTTGTCTTTGTTGTCATCTTTCTACTTACAATCACCATCTCTCTCTCTACTTCTATCTCTTTATATGTCATTATAATAGTTCAAACCCTTATTCCTTTTCCATTGGGATCAAAAATCCACCAACCTACGATCAAGATTCTTTGCTTCCTTTTCAGATTTAATCTCAAAATTTTTGGAAGTAGATGCTTGATCCCCAACTGCCTTTACTTTTTGAGCACCCAATGTTGTAAATGGCTTAGTATGAAGCCCAATATCTGTACATAGTTGAGAAACCTCTTTCTCTACCAAGTCATTATTCATTCAACAGAAATATCATCTATCATCACTTGTGCATAATCCCACCTAAGATGCATAAATGCACCTCCTAAAATAGTGTCTGTCATTCCTCTCGAACTAATATTCAGTGATCTATAGAAGATTTCTAACAACTTTGAACCTCTAATTCTGTTATTAGGTACCATGCTTATCTTCTTCTTGAATCTAAACCACCCCTCTTACAAGGATTCTGTAGGTAACTATCTGAAGTTATGAATTTTATCTTTCAACTATAGCATCCTTGCAGGAGGGAAAATCTTGTAAGAAAATGTTTCTGCAACTTATACGAAGAAGTGATTGAGCTTATCAAAAGTTACCCTAACAACAATGATGCTTCTCCCAATAAAGTTAGCAAAATGAAGATTTCCATCATCAATTTCTTCTCCAGAAAACACACCCTTTAAGTTCAATAATTTGTTCATTGCATTACTAATATCAAACTTCAAATTGGGGAGTAGAGGTGGAGGAATGATCGCATCGGTATTAGCTAGTTTAACATATCTTGTATCCTTACTGTCTTCCTCATATGGTTACAGAGGATGATATGCAGGGATCATTAGAACTCTGCCTCTCTTAACTCTAGCACCCACATGTCTCAGCTTGGCTAGTTTTCTATTCTAAGCTCTCCGAGCCACTTCCGCTAATCAATCCTCTTCAGCTTCTCATCTCTTATTAAAATTTGTTGCATCCGTAAATCTAGAACATTCTATGGATCAAGTGGAGCACGTAGGAGTACTGCATTTGGATCAATAGGTAGAGGGTCTTGAACCCCAACTGGAATACAATCTCAAACTTGGTATGCTATCCCTCATGGTGTTTGAAGAATTCTTATGGCTCTGGATCAAAAGGAAGTAAGGAAATGCCTCTTCTCCTAGTGTTTGACATACAATGACGTATCCCAAATCAAAAAAAGAAAATGAAACCCATAAACTTAGCCAATTTAATCAACAATTATGTCGTCTTCCTCGGTAACTATGCTAAAATTGGATGTCGCCTAAAACTAACCTCCAAAAGAAATATGCTGCGGTCAATGCCAAATATAGTAACCCAACTAGGTTGGGGTCGAACCCACAGGGAAGATGCTGAATAGTTGCTTCAATTGATATAATTCACAAGAAATGCAGAAAAGTAAATGGGGGACTTTTGGTATTAATCAGTAAGTAAAAACCTAACTTGAGTGCTTTGAGTTGTAAACAACGGAAGACGAACACTGGAGCGGTGTTCCCTCTTGCTTCTTAACTCTATAAATTTCTCTTGTTCAATCTACCTATTATATTGCTCTATATGTAAAGTCAACAAGATATGCATTATCAATCGTCTCGTGAATGTTTTGATAAATCTCACCCTTTACCTTGTGAGTCATAGGGCGTTGGCTTATTTCTCCTTGTTTATGACTTTAATTCAACACTTACCTTTTGAGTAAAGACTATCACAAGCACAAGTTAACACATTCTTATATACCAAAATAACCTTTAACCAAGTTAGAAAATAAATACACGAAAAAAGGTCATTAAGAACAACACATACCTCAAGTACGAATTTTCGGGATGGAAAATAACTGTGGATAGTTGGACTTCATGTCCTGTTCCATCTCCCAAGTAGCTTCTTCAACCTTATGGTTCCTCTAAATGACCTTTACCAAAGCCATATCCTTTGATTGCAGTCGAAAAACTTGATGGTACAAGATCTCAATCGAAATTACCTCATACGATAAGGAATCTGAGATGCCTAACCCTTCCAAAGAAAAAACTGATGAAGGATCACCCACACATTTTCTTAATATAGAGACATGGAAAACCGGATATAAAGGCTCAAAGTAGGAGGAAACTACAAATCATGGGTAATATTGCCATCCCTCTTCACAACCAAGTAGGGACCAACATACCAAGGAATTAATTTCCCCTTTTTACCAAACCACATCACTTTCTTCATAGAAGATACCTTTAAGAACACCCAATACTCAACATTTAACTCCAACTCCCTAAGTCTCCCATCCGCATAGGACTTTTGGCGACTTTGAGCGGCTTTAAATCTATCATGAATCACCATTATCTTCTTCGAGTCTTAGTGAATCAAATTAGGGTCAAACAACTTACCCTCACAAACTTCATACCACCCAATAAGAGAATGACATTTCCTTCCATACAACGCCTCAAATGGAGCCATACCAATGCTAGAGTGATAACTATTAATATAGGCAAATTCAATCAAAGGTAAATAGTCATACCAACTACCACCATAATCAATCACACATGCACGAAGCATGTTTTCAAATGTCTGAATGGTCCTCTCCGCTTGTCCATCCGACTGCGGGTGGAAAGTAGTACTAAGGCACACCTTACTTTTATTTTTTTTTGAAATGATCACCATTATTAAGATGATAATGGAGTACCACAATCCAAGCTTATAAAAATTGGAGAACTATGCAACTTCACAATCTCCATAAGATATAGCTCAGCATAATCGTCCAGCCAATAACTAGACCTTACTAGAAAAAAAGTGAGCGGACTTGGTCATTCTATCTACAATTACCCAAAAAGAATCACATTGGTTCTGAGACCAAGGAAGACCGGTAACCAAATCCATATTAGTCACCTCACACTTCTATTCGGGACACTCTATTTCTTGGTACATACCTCCGGGTCTCATGTGATCAACTTTCACTTGTTGACACACCATGCACTTAGCCACATAGTTAGTAACATGTCATTTCATATTATTCCACCAATAAAACTCCTTAAGATCATGATACATTTTCATAGAACCAGGATGAATAGCATAACAAGATCCATGACCTTTGGCCAAAATCCTTTCCCTCAATCCAACGATGTTGGGAACACATAGCCTACCTTGGTACCACTAGATACCATCTCCACCAATAACAAAGTCAAAAACCTTTTGTTGACCTATATTTTCTCTAATCTTCATCAATTCAGGATCTAACATTTGCTTTTCCTTTATTCATCAACAGGAGATGACTGCGATATTTGATCACAATTACAAAATCATTCTCAAAGTCAATGAGACGAACTCCAAGACTAGCCAAATGGTTATTGTCCTTCATCAACTCCCGCTTATCCTCATCCATATTATCTATACTCCCCATGGATAACCTGCTAAGAGCATCAGCAACTATGTTAGCTTTACTTGGACAGTAATGGAGACTCATATCATAGTCATTTAGAACTCAAGCTACCTCCTTTTCTTGAGATTTAACTCTTTCTGAGTAAACACATACTATAGGCTCTTATAATAAAAAAGATGTCAACATGAACCCTCTAAAGATAGTGACGCCAAATATTCAATGCAAATACCACATCCAATAACTCCCAATCGTGTGTAGGGTAGTTTTCCCTATGAACTTTCGATTTCCTAGAAGCATAAGCCATCACCCTACCATGATGCATCAACACACAACAAAACCCAAAATGAGAAGCATCATATTACACTACAAATCTATCATTACTCTCGGGAAGGGTCAAAATCGAAGCTGAAGTCAAATCATCCTTCAACTTCTCAAAACTACCCTCACACGCACCCGACCATAAGAAATTGACATTTTTTTTGTTCAACTTAGTCAATGTGGCATCTATAGTCAAAAAATTTTCCACAAATCTCCTATAGTAACCGGCTAAACCCAAGAAGCTCTGAATATCAGTTGCAGTCGTGGGTCTAGGAAAATTACTAACAACTGCAACCTTTTACGAATATACAATGATACCTTTATAGTTGATAACATGGCCAGGAAAAGTCACAACCTTTAATAAAAATTGACACTTTGAGAAGTTGGCATACAAATGCTGATCCTTCAAGGTCTGGAATACAATATGAAGATGATTGACATGATCTACCTCACTCGCAGAGTATACCAGAATATCATCTCTGAAAACAATGACGAACAAATCCACAATCTGAAGGAAGAGCCTATTCATCAAATCCATTAATGCTGTCGGAGCACTTGTCAACACAAAAGACATAACTAGGAACTCATAGTGACTATATTAGGTCCTAAAGGTAGTCTTAGGGATTTCCACTTTCCTAATCCTAAGCTGATGATAACCCGACCTAAGATCAATCTTAGAGAAATACCTCGCACCTTAAAGCTGATCAAACAAATCATCGATCCTAGGAAAAGGATATTTATTCTTTATGGTCACATTATTCAGCTGACGATAATCAATACACATTCGAAGGGAACCATCCTCCTTGTGCACGAACAACATAGGAGCACCCCAAGGGGACACATTAGAATGGATAAAACCATTGTCTAAGAGATCCTTCAATTTCTCCTTAAGCTCTTTTAACTCAGCCAGAGCCATTCTATATGGAGGGATAAAGATAGGACGAGTATTCTGAATAAGATCAATCCAAAACTCAATTTCCCTATTAGAAGGAATACAAGGAAGATCATCAGGAAAAACCTCAGGAAACTCATTAACCATAGGAAGAAATTTTAGAGAAGGACTTTTTGAGTTAGAATCTTTATCCCTAACCAAATGATACAAACACCCTTTGGAATCAACTTTCAGGCTCTAAGCTATGAGATGAACCTTTCCTTTGGCACTTAAGAACCCCCTTCCCATACAATGACTAGACATTCGGGAATTTAAACATGACCTTATGGGTTGGACAATATAGGGAAGCATAATACAAATGCAACCAATCCATCCCCAACATAACATCTAAATCCACCAAATCTAATTCAACTAGATCCACCGAAGTTTCCTTACCACCAACAGATACCACATGCCTCCTACAGACTCTTCTAGCAATAATAGAGTCACATACAAGAATAGAAACAAAAAAAGTGTCTGAAATATACTCGAGACCAAAACCAAAATGTACAACCATAAATAGGGTAACATAAGAAAGAGTGGACCCTGGATCAATTAAATAATGCGCATCGTGGGAAAAACGTTTCAACATACTAATAACTACACTGACAGATGGCTCAAAATCCTGATGAGACACAAGAGCATATAATCGATTTCGACTAGTGCCTATACCAGAAGCAGAAATAGATTAAAAAATTGCACCCTTTGGTGCAAGAGCAGATGAAGAGGCAACGGGAACCATGTTATCCCCAAAAGCCTTTCTAACATGGCAGTCACACTGTATATGCCCATTATGACCACAATAAAAATATCAGTTCTTCCTTTCCTCACATAACCCAAAATGCAACCACAAAATCTACAAGAAGGGTGGGACAGAGCAGACTAAGATCCACTAGCCTGATATTGGGCACCCTATGCCCAAAACTGACCATCATAATAAGACTGACGATCACCCAATGACATTGGGTTAGGAGCACTAGATGTGGAGAATAAACCCAAACTCCCCTACTTCTTCCATGGTCACTTACCACCATCTCTACTACTTTGCTCAGAAGGCCTAAATTTCTTTCCTTACCTTTCACTAAACTTAACCTAATTCTTCATTTCCTCCTCCACTTATTGCATATACACAACCATTCTAGAGATGTCCATGTCTTTGATTAACAAAGCAACCATACTCTCAAGGATCAACTTACGAGACAATCCCAAAGCAAACATACACATTCTAACTCTCATGCTAGAAACTAACTCAGGAGCATACCTAGACAATTGATGGAATTTTAAGGACTACTCATTGATAGACATCCTACCTTGCCTTAGATTCACGAACGCTTCTGCTTTAGCTTTCCTTAACTCTAAGAAAATAAGTGGTTCAAAAAAGTACCAGAGAATCATCCCACACAGAAAAACTAATATCTTTTTATCTCGACTATTCCCACTCTTTGTACAATTGGTATGCCACATCTTTTAATTTATAGACAACAAACTCAATACCATCAAAATTTTGAAGCATGCATAATTTAAAAGATCTTCTCTATTTAATCAATGAAACTTTGAGGATCCTCCTCAACCTTTGTACCCGTAATCATAAAAGGATTTAACCTCATGAACTAGCCAATCATTATGTCCTCAAAATACAGAGTAATAGAAATACCATGATAAGACCGAGAAGCTACCAACTGGGTTAACAGGGTAATAGAGCAACGCAACTCCACATTAGTGGCCTTCCCTTGAGGTGACTGAGTATGAGTATCTCCCTCAGATGGAAGATCAGTAGGGAAAGGTGGAACCCCACGAGGACAATCAGATGCAGCGATCCTTGACTAGGTTTGGACTCTAGAAATTAGACAAGCTTCATCCACATTGTCTTCAGTTGGGACATAAGATTTTGCATGAACATAAAAAATTCTTGGAGGCTTGATCTTAAAGACAAGAAAACAGAAATTAAAAGAATGCAAGACCTTAGACTCTGTATATCGAAATAAGAAAACAAGAAATAGAAATATTTCTAAATGTCTCATAGCCTCTCTTTTATAAGTGTGACACACTACATACCCATAAAACAGACTCTACTTGACACAACTTTGTGGACACCTAATTTACCATGAACCTAGGCTCCGATACCAACTTGATATGATCCAAACTAGAGCCTTGTCATAATGGGCATCTCGAGTCCAACAAGGACAGGAGATACCCCACTACCAAATCCAACCAACCAATATATATAATGAGATAGGTGAATTTTGTCTATATAACAAGATAGAGTAAAGTAAAACTCAAAGACTTAGGGATAGACCTATGACCATGACCAACAAAAATAAGTCAAACCATCCAATACAAACCTAACAACCATAACATAATCAAATCTTCATCTATTTCATGGCATACCCAAGTTCAAAGTTTGTCCATATAAAGCCTCTAAAATAGATCCAAGATTATTCATTCGGGATATGCCCCCGACCATTTCCAAAACTAATATTCATGTCTAAACAATAAAGATATAAGGAAAGTCAAAGCAAGAAATATAGCCTCCAGAAGTATGGATGCTCACTAGTTCAAGTCACCACAAGCTATTCCTGAGTCCCATCATTGAGTAGGAGGTGTAAGGATATGACCAACACATGATCACATGGGGATATAATGTCAAAGATGATTACCAGTTGGAGAGATAGTATGTAACTCAAGGTTATGGATAAAATAATTCAAACAATTTAAAACCATTGAACTAACACATATAACCAATGCAATACATACATATACATATATACCATACTGGGATAATGAAAGATATTAGCATAAACTTTAAAAATATTAACCTTGTATATGTAGCATAACCATCATAGAACAAGGCACCCATCGGCTATATGAGTCTAACTCTCTCCTAACTAAAAAGCTCCAGTGTATTTACTGCACAAACCAAAGAATATCCTTAATCGTATCTGCTTATATGGATGACTCGAACCTCCCGGTGTAATCAAGGTAACATAGAACCAATGTATACAATATAGAGGACTCTAACCTCCCATTAATATATTCATTTAGGGAACTGAAATCACTTGGTCATAAGACACCCGCACTGGCTAGCGCAGTTTTCAGTATTAGTCCTTTGGACTCCACTTTCACAACCTGGATACACATCTTACTTTAAAGCCCAATTTAAGACCATTATTTCACATAAACAACCATTAAACCAATTACTTACCAAAGGAATCCCATTGGTATCGTCATATGAACCCCACTTGCAAGCGTATAATAATGCCTAACCATTGTCAATCAACTTTGGGACTCAAACCCATTGACTATACAATACCATTAATTCAATGGAACATTAGGGACTCGAACCCATTATCAAAGAAAGACATCAATCAATTTAATGTTTAGGAACTCAAACCTTTATAGCAAAGTAAACCACCAAGGTTACCATTTAGATCATTGGATGGCCAATAAGGAAATTACTAAACCATTTACCAACCATTCATATTCATTAGGCCAATGCCTTAGTTCAAAACACATTCCAATTCAATTTTTGGTCATCAAAACCTTTACAAAATCCCTCATCCTTCATTAGCATTCATGTACAAAGCATTAATGCAAAACCCAATTCATCATATGACTAGTTTATTCTCCTAGGCATTTTCAGAAACACTTTGAGGGCATACCTTTACAATGTCCAAAACCAAAGTAAAACCCATCAAGTTTAGGGTAATCCATGACCTATTTGTTAAACCACAATTACGAAGCACCAACTTGTGAAAAACATTATCAAAACATATATAAACACAAATTTAACCAAGAGTAAACAATACTCAACCATATGCAACAAAAACCTCAATTTTGGTTTTCAAAAACACCATTTAAGAATCATAATCACACTTTAAAACACATGATATTTATGAACTAACAATGAGGGATGAGTTATATGCCTTATTCATAAGGATTCACGGAGAGAAACTTGACTCTTGATTCTCTAGATGAACACTTGTAGAAACCATAGCCACAATATTCAATAAAGAGTTAGGGAGTATTTTTGGAATGTTTTGATTCTTAAATATGTGTTATGAGAGGCCACAACATGTTATAAAACATAGGTACTTATGTGTTTTGGGGTGGAAAATATCTGAAATACTTTCAGCTTAAAATTATCCACAGGAGGGTATGACCACACCTCCTAAATCATACGAGTGGTACCCTTATCTCGGGCCCTAGGCCTATCTTCGACCTCCATACTGATAAATCTACAACCACAAAGGACTAAGTCATATCCTATTATACGACAAGTACCCTTTGAACCATACCTTGGTCAGAATAATCTAGATCAAACTATGGGCATCATACGATTTAACAACATACACCTCATACCCTAATGTACATCTAGTAAGATTCCTAATCATACCTTGAACTGAATGCAACCTAACCAAACTAATTTTATACGAGATAACGAACCCTAAACCGTACCACATTATACAACTAGTATGCATAAGTCGTACGATGTCCAGAATGCTCAACTTAGGAAATTTTCTAAGGGTCCAAAGTAAAGATGTTTCAAGTACACGGTTAAACACTGAATAAATATACAAATACAACCTATCTCTGAATACAATAAAGAGATCAATATAACCCATAAGAGGGAGAACAGCAGTACTCCTAATGCCAGGAGCTCTCCCCAAATCTTTGATTCATATCTGCAATGCATGATGTATACACCAACAGTGATAACCTATGCTATGATCTACAGACGGGAGAAGTGTAGTATGAGTACCAAACATATGGTACTCAATAGTCAATGACCGACTAAGATCCAAAGATAATACAAATATATATAATATATAGAGAAGGAATATAAACTATAGATAACTATCCAAGAAGCTGACATAATAAAGCTAAAGAGGCACTAAGAATAAACTATCCTATTCAAGTTATATTCAGGAACTAAAGAACTATACCGTATATCACTGGTCAATATACAAATAAAGGATAGAATAAGGATATATGGTAGTATACAATGTCTAGGAATACATATACAATACGAATAAGCAAGGGAAAAGAGAAATATACGGCAATATCATAGCTAGATAGATATATACATATATGTATACTAGGCTAATTCAAAGGTACAAACTAAGATAGTCAACCCAACCTCTCCAGGAAATCCTAACCTAGTAAAAAAGCTAATACTATCATGATATGGCCTATAGACACAATGTCTAAGCATGAGTGCACCGTCCATAATATAAATAGTAGTAAAAATAAAAAGAATCAAAATCATACCTCAAACCACAGTATCCTTCCATTATCAACCTACCCCAAACTAGCCATAATTACAATAATAAAGTAACTGGCTAGCCCATACAAACATTATCTAATCGAGGCCACAATTATCATAAGGTTCAATAAAACTCAACCACCAACAATCATAGCCTATACCTACGTAACCCCTCATGAGACTGATAGATATAAGCACCAAACAACATACTGGTGATAGGCAATGCACATAAATAAATGCAAAGTAAATCCATGAAACTATAACCAATCCAAGTGCCATAACATATCCAATGTATGCACCTTCTCCAACTCAATAGCTCTCAAAGTCATCTACAACGTCTTGTATTTTCTGCACGAGGGCTCATAGATGAAGCTTTCCCTAAGGGATTTGAAAATATCTGTATACATTGACCTAGTCTCGATTAGTATTTCTAATAATCATCATCATTGATCTAATCCATCCAGTACTAGAGAAATGTATTTATATAATAGGTGTATAGACTCAAACCATGGATAAAAGAGTGTAAGTCTATAAATCCAATGCCTGTGGATCAATACTAGGACTAAATCATCATAATATAGCAGAAAGGGTCAGAATCTCGCGAACAAAGTTAATAATTGTGGAAAAGGGTGGATACAACATTGATAAGAATCTATCTTGATCTAATGTTTAAACATAATTTTTAGTTCCTAAAGCTCTTAAGTCATCCATTTGGGTGGTAAAATACCTTTTATAGAAGAATCCATTTAAAAGTGGAAAAGTAGGGGATAAATTCCCTTTTTTATGAAGATAATATTAAAATCATGATTCTGTGAATCTACCACTAAGTGATCCTAAATGTACTAAATCCTATTCATTCCATACCAGTATTCAAAAAAAACAATCATAAGCGACCAAGCCTTTATAGACTAAAGCCACGCTCTTTATAAGGATCTCAACAAGGGTTCAACTAGTATCGTAACCACAACCTTGGATCCAACAGTATATAACTTGTATAAGAACAATACTATAAGACGGGAAACCATGATAATGCACTAAGTCAAGTTGCAAACCTCATACAAATGGAGACTTAGTATCAACTATGGTTTACATACTTATAAACTAGGTTGATAGGCTCCTATCGCTAGTACACACATTCACCTTAAAGGTCGGTCACCCATCTATCCCCATACTCCTAAATAAAGCTAAGAATTGATATCCTACCCATAATAGTATCCTATTATCCTTCCTAGCATGTAATATATACCATACCATATCAAATAAATTAGAGTTGACCAAATCTTATATCGATGCCAAATTGCTAATCCTTGAATCGTCCATAAATTTTTCTCATTTTTCCCATAATCCCAAGTAGCCGTAAAGCTATCAAAATAGTAATATACATGTCATTAGGAGTAAAAAGGGACCCATACTACTGTTTAAAGGGTTAGTTTAATTTGAGTTAAGAATGGGATCGCGGGGCTCATAAACACAATCCGAAATTTAATTCATCATAAGGTCTCCAAAAGGACAAGGAATGTGTCCTCAAAAGTTAAGCACTTATAGTTCATAAATCAGGGCCTAATCAACCACTAAGATTTAAGGATTTAAAGAGTTGATTTCTAAGAATTTACAATGAAATGGGATGGAAAATGTTGAGGAAAATAATAGGAAATAACCAAGGGGTGTTAGTCTAACTTACCTTAGATTCAATGGATGATTCCCCACTCTTTCCCTCTCTTCAAGCTCTCCAATGATGGAAAATGATAGAGAAAATGAATGGGAATTTCAGATGAACAAAGGTATTTAACAATCCAGTCATTTAAGAGTCTGCCTCTAAAGTGGCTCCTTGACTGCTAAAGTGGTATGGCATAGGGATGTGGGAATCATCGAAGCAGTGCCTTGGCCGTTAAAGCAATTTCCTCCAAAGCAGACGTTGATCGCTTAAGCGGCCCTTGGCAAACGGACAAGGCCACAAAAGCAGCCTAATATCATAAAAGAGACTACCACTTAAATGGTCAAATGGCCAATTAAGTTATTACACTAGCCACCTAAGGTAAAAAATTTTATAAGTCCAAAATAAACTCCAATCGGGTACTCAAAATTTGCTCAAAACCTCGTACGTACAAACAAACTATGCTACCGTATGAAATTTTACAATACGGTCTAAATAAAACCATCAAAACTTTAATTCGAGATTGTTTCAACTAAATTTAGGCCCTACACTTATTGTTCCCTTTTTGTTGAATCCACCCAGTAGCCTAAAACGAGTTCAATAGCCTCAAGATCTAAACAAAGGGCCAACCTTGCCTAGAATTGACGTTTTGTAGCTGATGGCACTGTCGAAGTTCTTATCTAAGATAATTTACTAAGAGTTTTGGTCTCAAACCCATTCCTTAACACCGAATGCTCCAAAATGGTGAAAAGAGTCAGCAACATAAACAAACTATCTGATAACTAAATAGATAGTTTTGACAAGTTTTAAATGACTTGTAGTTACTGTGGGAAGGCTCCAAACACTGAAAATGTGCATAAATCAAAGAAATGCCTAGAAGGTCATTACAATATCCACTTCTAAGAAGACTTTTAGATGCGGAAAGTAATGGATAAAAGAAGAAAAAAAACTCAAAGGGATGAGGTACTGGGCTCATAAGCTTCGGGAAATGACTCCCCAATTAACCTCTTAGAAACAACACTACTAAGGTATTTTGAGATTGGTATCCTTTTATCAACCAAACTCCCTTCTTCGCTTCTAAAACAACCAAAACTAAAACTCAATAACTAACTGGCCTCCAAATGAACCAAATCAAGCCACAACACACTGATACCATAATGATACCAATATAACCAAGCAAACGGTCACCTAAGCTAAGGCAATCCAGTTTATGAATCATGCGACCAACTTTAATATCCAAATATAGCCTTCTTTGGTCTTTGCAAACCTGTCATCTACTCTAAATCACCTAAAATGTTGCCTCATTATTGTCCATGCAACTCCATCATACTAACCTTGAAGAACTGAGGTTATCCACCGGTAATACATAATAGTAAGTATAAGATAAGCCCATAGGGTGTTACTTGAACATATAAATAGTGATTACCAATGCCTGTAATCTACTGCCAAAGCCATAACTGGTCTTGATGACCCTCAAAACTGACAATTGATAATTAAAAACACAACCACTTACCACTGAGTGATAAGCTCTAAGATGTCCTACTAACTAAGGATCAAACCATGCTAAGACCAACCTGAGCACAATAATCCTTCTGAGTAGATAATCCAAAATTCTGACAATCATTATAAGTCAAAGTCAAAAGCAAAATAAACTATCATCAAGTGCTAATGGGCTATCACCCGAGCATCAATCAACCAAAATCTATCCAAACTATTGAAGTCCAGATAGGTTGACAAAGAGCCGACTTATCTAGCCTATAGGTGAAACCCCCAGCTGAGATAAATCTAAAAATGAAGGCTACACCCAAGATTTACAACTCCTAGTTGAAACCTCAACACTAAGGTTGAATTGCTCGATCTCAACTATCCAAACCAATCTTGCAGATGGGTAAGCATCTACACTCCAAATATATCATAACCTTAAGTTGCCATTCCAAGGAATCAAATCCTAAATTAATGCTGACAAGTCTGAACTAAGGCCAAATACCCAAATCGACCTTACTATCAAAGATCAAGCCTATCCCTTATTGGGTTTTGCCAGAGATGAAATCAAAATATAGCTGAGGACTAAAATCATAATGAAGGATAAACCATAGGGTAAAAGCACAAGAAATCAACTTTATATTTGCTGATGGCATAAATAATCAAGGTACACCCAAGAAACTCACCTAGGCTGCAAAAAGTACTAATGTTAACTAAAACACTAGCAAGTTAGAGAAATACAAACTTAGATAGAAATTGGTCAATCCAATGCACTATCTAAAGCAATGAATACCCATATAATCTTATCACCTTTGAGGAGCATTCCACAAAGTCTCATTTCGCCAAGTAAATGCCGAAATAAGGATTTCCTGAACTCTCTTATTTTATTATAGATTTAACTTAATTTACTATGAATCACATCACAGTAGAATAGAGTACCAATATTAACATCGATTCCAAGGTCAAGGACACTACCAAAAAATAATCTAGAAAAATCAAGATAACAAATTCACAAGTTCGCAACTTATGAAGTAGTCACAGGAGAAAAACAACTATCTTCATCTCCCTCAACTCCAATAGAACAAGAATTACATCATAACAAAAATGCAGTATCCAACTCTATACCAATACCAAGATCATAACATCACTAGGTTATGGACTCGAGAAACTCGAAAGGAAAGTCTTAGAATCTCAAACTCAGAAACATGCAATAAAACCAAATTACCAAACTCTAGAATCATAACAGAACCATAGAAGTCCACTGTACCTTTACTCTCATATCCCACTCCACATGCGATGTAACCTCGCCAATAGTGGAGAATAAAAAATAACCTCACCTCACTGCAAAAGAGAAAACCAACCAACCAAGCTAGCTGCCAAGGCCAATGAACAAGAATCGCGAGGAAGAAAATTCTAACTAGATAATGCTAGCCTTGTTACCAATCAAGTAAGAATATATCAACATCAAACCATGAAAATAATAACAACAACAATAGAAACATAAAGAGTAGGTGGTACCAAAATAAAAATTAATAGCAAGTACCACTCTAGGGCCATAAGAAGTCCAATATGCTAAGGTAAATATTACTCAAACCCAAATGTTACACCTCTAGGAAACATCACTACTTATCCACTCTATACAATACTAAAAATTATATACAAGGGTAATCACATAATCATGAACTTTACAACATGGTAAAAAACATTCATTATAAAAAAATGCCAAAGTATATAATCATCGATAGGTATCTAAACCCTAATACACTTGAATAAAAAAGTAAAGAAAGGAAATAAATGCACATCTACCAATGTGGAACCCAAAGTCATACATTTGATATAATCAATAGGGTATGAATCTGAATATGTCCAAGCTCTGGTCAAGGATTTGAATTAGCAATCGAGATACCAAGTGCCCCACCTTTAACTGAAGGTGCCATAATGCTATAAGACTAATCTAGACGAGCTGGAGGACTAATATACTTGTATCGAGGACAAACTCTAGATTATGAATGGTCTCTTTATAGTTGTAGAAAACCCTTAAAAGACCTGTCCAAGAAGAAAATATAGGTTAGCCCTAACTAGCTGAGCAACTGATGTCAGAGGCACTTCCTACTTAGATGACCATCCTACCTTGAATCATAAGATACCTCAAGATGTCTAGGCTGGTGGGAAATATATGCTAACTTGATATAAACAACAAAATCATATCTTGGGAACTCTCTATACTAATGACCAATCTCTTCCGAACTACAACAAACTCCTAGAATATTCTTTAGGTATTGCACCCACTGATCCTAAATGGATGCCACGACCTAAAGATCTATACTGAACACTCCACAAGTTTTGATGAAAACTCTGCCCATTGTGACCACCATGAATAATCTAAGAGCCACCTATAGTTTGAGACACTATCTGTATGGAACTTAGAGGCTACAAGTGAAGCTGATCCTCAATGAGGCGATCCTTACTCTCAGGTGGAATACAAATAACATTATACTATAAAATGGCATCTTACTATGACCACCATAAGTTTTCATACATGCTATCTTTGCGAAACTCTTATGATAAAAAACTTGAGATAGAGAATATCTAGCTGCTATTATATTCTTTGATGCTAAATGGTGTAGTAGGCTAATCCTCAAAAAAATCCATGTCCATCTCATGATCAAAAGGATATAGCATAGAAGTATTTCTAATCCATTTGAGAAACCTCTTATACTACAAAATCAACAATAAAACCTTATAAACATTGATAAACCCACTCTATCCTAAGAACTGCTATATGTACAAGATATCATCTCTGGCTGTGGGGTGTTCCTAAAAAGGCTTAGAATCCTCAATGTCGAATTATGTAAGGATTAAGTGGTCACAAACTCTATCAAAGCCTGGGTTGGCTATAAATAATCTTACTGATGCTGAAGATCATTGGTATTATCCACTGAATCCCTAGTCATGTTGTTAGAATAGTGTTAAATAATATAGTGGAGGTTCATACAAATACAAACTCGATAAAGAGTTAAGAACAAAATTTCCTAATAATGCCTTGCACCCTTCAAAAGCTAGGACACGGAGGTCTTCACTCTGATCCCAAGACTTCACTAGACACCAAGATCTTATACTAATGCACCGGTAAACATGAATTTAATACCAATTTGTCGTGACCCAATTTGTTCGGCCATGATAGCACCTACTATACCCACTGGTAGGTAAGCCTATCCATAGTCCTAAACCACTTTTAATAGACCATTCATAGAAAGGAAAGAAAAATACTAAATAAATATGGTACAAGGGCTAATATATATAGCAGTCCTAAAACCTGTCCAAGTTAGTACAAGAAATTTTAGCACAATAAGAACACAAGGTTCAATACCGTATAAATATACAAATAAAACCCATATCTAAATTCAATATAGAGATCTGTTTAAATTGAAAGAGGGAGAATAGCAGTACTTAGAATGGTAGAAGTTCACCCTAAATTTCTGGCCCATAGCTTCTCTGTATGATGCACACAACAATGGATAGAACTTATGCTATGATCTATAGGTTGCAGAAGTGTAGTATGAGTACCAAACACGTGGTACTCAATAGGCAATTGCCAACTGAGATCCAAAGATAATGCATAAATAAAAAACATATAGAGCAGGAATATAATCTACAAATAAATATTCAAGAAACTGATATAATAAAGCAAGAGAAACAATAAGGATAAACTATCCTATTCTAGATGTATTCAGGAATTAAAGATCTATGTCGCAGATCACAGACCAATATTCAAATAGAGGATAACATAAAGACATTCAGTAGTATACAAGGTCATAGAATACCTATACAATATGTATAAGCAAGGAAATAGAGTGATATACAATAATATCATAGCTACATACATATGTACATATAGGTATACTAGGCCAACTCAAAGGTACAATCTAAGATACTAGACAAAGCCTCTCTAGGAAATCCTAATCAAGTAGGAAAACTAATGCTAGCATGATCTGGCTTAAAGTCACAATGTCTAAGCATGATGCACTATCCATAATATAAATAACCCAAAAAAAAGGAATCAGAATCATACTTCAAACATCAATACCAGTCCCTAATCAACCTATCATGAACTAAACATAATGACAATCATAAAGTAACCAACTACTCAAAACAAATATTACCTAATTAGGGCCCCATATATTCAGACAATTTCATCAATACTCAGCAAATAACAATCATAGCGTATAGTTATACAACCCTCATAAGGATGGTAGATATAAGCACCAAATAATATACTGGTGATTGGCAATGAACATGCATGAAAGAATGCAAAGTAAATCTATAATGACGTAGTCGATCTATGTCATGACCCAAAACCAAGTTTTATGATATTACTTGTCACAATGAGCCTTGATAAGTAATCATATTGCACCAACTGATATAAAAAGGGAAATCAATACGAAAACCCGAGGAAAGACTCCTAGAATGGAGTCAAACCAAACATGTGCATACCAAAATTTGAAGAAAAAGTTAAAGATACCAATATAATATCCCAAAACCTAATGTCACAATGTAAGACCAGAATAGTATAACTCGAATGTAAAAATGCACTAGATAGCAAAAAAGGAGTAACTCAGACTCTCAATACAAACAATGAAATTATCTAGATGAAAAATGGTAGAAGCCAACTCTGAATGCATAGATCAACCACTATCTCGAATGTGCTCTTAGTATGGCATGAATCAACTCCTGTGAGACACACTCATACCTAGATCTACACTGAAAGGGCACAGTAGGGATAAGTATGGTCCACTTGTACTCAGTATGTATCATTGACTGACTGAGTAAAGTAAGAAATAAAGCATATAAACACAAACTATAGGTACGTCACCTGTAATAATAAAATATCCCAAATGGTAGCCCGCATTATCACCACTAACAGTTCAAATATACATACATATAAGACTTACACGAATAGAAAAAAAGAGAAAATATACATGTCCATCAAATACAAGTACGGAAAGATAGAAAAAATTAATGGATATCAAGTCAAAGATAGAAATACAATCGTGACATAAGCACAATGTATGATGTGCGATGAAATAAGGATGATGAAGATTACGTAATGCACGAGGTCATCATAAAACCTCTGTATATATCTACCGAGTTGTGCTCCTAAGGTAGGATCCATGGGAGGTTTGTGAACCCATATACAACCAATATCCAATACCAGTATCCATATCTCTTGTCTGACATATACATCGGTAAAAGGTTTTAAAGATAACATATTTCTATTAGAAAAAGCTAGTATTTCCAGTATTTTGAGTATTTCCATGGTGGTACCAAGGTTTCATAAATGAATATGATATGAGGATGCAATGATCACAATTATCCAAAATAAGAATATCAAATATCCAACAAAATATCAACCAAGTGAGCCAAAAATCCACTCAAATCATCCAACCATCCACGATACGATATAGTCCAGAACTATTAAGTGAAACATACAAGGTAATGTCATAGATACCAACTAAATCCCAAAATCAAGGATTTTTACCCCAAAAAAATAAAACCAAACATGCATATAACAAAAAAAGGATACAACATCATGTAAGACCCTATATGGTCATATTTATAGCAAATAATGTCTTAAGATCACCAAATATTATCCATATAGGCCCCTACATAGGAACGTAAATCACCTAACACATTTTCCATGATACAACCCCATACCTTTAGCATGATTTTACATTATTATTAACTACCCAACCCAGTTTGAAGAATCTGAAGTCATAACTTACCTTTAAAGTCAAAAATCATTCTTAAAAGCCTTCAATTTGGAGCTTTCCCCTAATGAACAGACCCTGAATTAATGGTGCCAAAATCAACTAATGCATATAAATATAGAATCAATGAATAAAAACGAAGCCAATGACACCCATATTGCCTTCTTTTAAATCGAGGTCAAAATAGACTCCCAAAATGGGCTATCCAAAAAGAAGGATTAAACCAAAGTTTTCATCCAAAACATATTTTACAAGATTAAAAAAACTCATAGGAGAAAACCCAAGTGAAAATGGGCTGAAATTAGGGTTTAAATAGAAGAAATATTAGTTTTATGCTTTTTGGGCCGAAATCCACAAATTTTACCTTTGGATCAAAGGTTAACGAATTTTAGATGATAAGAATTGAAGAAAAGTAATTGAAATAGGGATTTAGAGCTTACCCAAGCATAGAAATGTAAGAAATGTTCAAAACCACAAACCCCAAGCTCTAGGTTTCAAAAATGGTAAAGAATCACAAAAATGAGTATTTAAATATACCAGGTGTCGTTAAAGTAGACCATAGGTCACTTTAGTAGTAGGCGCTAAAGAGTCCAGGTTCCACTAAAGCAATATCCACGTGTGAGTGACAATCTATTAATGCTACCAGGTTATTGCTTTAGCAGTACCTTCTACGCCCCCTAGGCATCTTTAGAAACAAAAGGCCACTAAAGCACCCTCCACTAAAGTGCCCAAAATGGCTTCTTTAGTGGTCACACTAGCAGTTATGCACAAGCTAGAGACATAGAGAATTCTAAGACTCTATAGCCTCCTTGGGATTCATTTGAAATACCGATAATACAAATGAAATATGCTACCCTACCAAATTTGATGCTCTAAACTCAATAATGATTGTAGATTTTTGAGAAAACACCATTTTCACAGAGTTGACCCCCAATACCCAATTTTGCAACATTCCAAACTAAGAATCAAAATGAGATATAAAGGCCATAAAAGCACACCAACTATTCTACTAACCTAAATCGACGTTCGAGATCTGCTGGCGTAGCCTTTTTTGCCATTTGCTGCACAAGTCAATAACTATTGAACGAAATCAACTATACGGCCTTTCAAGCAACCAAAAACAACAAACTCACATAAATTACACTGAAATACATTGGGAACCATGCCAATCTTCCCCACATCCCACAAATACCAAAATATAACCATGAGGAGGTGTAAAATAGTCAAATCACATTGAAATAAATATGCAACAAAAATTTTCAAAAGTCAGGTCATTACGTTATCCTCCACTAAGAATCTAGTTCGTCCCTAAAATAAAGGCAAGGGAAAAACCTAAACCTGCAAAAAGATAGTGATATCTACTATGCATATACGAATTAATCTCCCAAGTAGCCTCATCTATAAGTCGATATCTATACTAGACCTTGATCACTAGAATATCTCTAGAACATAATTTTCTAATGTCCCTAGCTAAAATGGAGACCAGCTCTTCAACCAAAGATAACTGCTAACCTAACTAGATTGAATCCCAATAAATAATATGGGACTTTTCTACTATGTAACACTGAATCATGGAGACATGAAAAACTAGAAGAATCATTGACAAATTTGGGGGCAATGCTAAGTCATAAGCCACAAATCAAATAGTCTAAAGAATCTCACGAGGTCTAATAAACCTGGGTCTAAGCTTTCCCCTCTTCCCAAACCTCAACATAACTTTCACGGGAAAAACACAAAGAAAAACACAATCACTAGCATTGAATCTCAAGGCACGAAGTCTACTATCCACATAACACTTATGACTACTCTTAGCCGCCGAAGTCTATCGTGAAAAACCCAAACCCTATCCAAGGACTCATGAAGCAAGTCCATACCTTGAGGTCTAATACCTAAAACATCATACTAACCAACTAGAGAGTCACAATGCTTACCATACAAAGCCACAAAAGAAGCTATCTCAATACTGCAATGGTAGATATTATTATATGCAAACTTTGCCAAGGCTAGATGTTGGTTCCACTGGACTTCAAAGACTATTAGATAAGCGCAGAGCATATTCTCTAAAATTTAAATAGGTTGCTTTGACTAATCATCAGTCTAGGGGTGAAAAGATATACTAAAATCAACAGGAATACCTACCTCCTCCTAAAATGTCTTCCAAAAGAAAGATATGAACACTAAACCATGATTTGAGATGATAGACACTGACACACCATGAAGATGTACTATCTAAAAAATGTAGATATCAGACAACCTCTCAGCACTGAAAGAAAATTGAAATAGGATAAAATAAGAAAATTTGGTCAACTAATCCATGAGGACACAAACGATATCTTAACCTTAAGAAGTATGAGAAAATACCTTCATGATATCCATAGTGATCTATTCCAATTTACATTTTGGAATGGGTAACCTTTAAAGCAAACCACCGAGTGTAAGTTTCTTAGAATTCACTTGCAGGCAACATAATCAATGTGCTGCAAAATCTTCTACATCCTTCCTCATACCACCCCATTAGTAATGTTATCTTAAATAATAATACATCTTAGTTACTCCTTGATGGTTGGAATATCTAGAACAATGAGCCTCTTCTAAAATCAATGTAATCTAATCACCTACTCTAAATACACAAACTCGGCTATCAATTCTCAAAACACCTTCTGAATTAAGTGAGACTTCCTTGGCCTCACCACTCAACAACTTATCCTGAGTCACTCTATTCCCAACATCATAAAAATGATAGGCCTGAATCTGCTCCATCATAGAAGACCTAGCCTCCACAAATGCCAAAGCACACCCAATCGTCGAAATACAAAGCTTAACCATCTGGTTACCATAGACTAGACCTCAAAGGTCAAAGGTCTCTCCTAAGTCAAAAGATGCATAAAACTACCCTTTATAGTCAAATTTTAGCTCAGGGTATCTGCAACCACATTAGCTTTGCTTGTCTGATAAATAATAGTTAAGTCATAATCCTTAAGAAACTCAAGCCAATGACAATGCCTCATGTTAAGATCTTATTGGTGAAGAAATACTAAAGGATACCATGATCCGAGAAAAAATCACAATGGACTCTATACAAGAAGTGCCTCCACAACTTCAAAGAAAAAACAACCGCACACAACTCCAAAAAATGGGTAGGGTAATTAATCTCATGGGGCTGCAACTGATAAGAAGCATAAACAATTACCTTACCCTCTTTCATCAACACAACACCTAACCCAACACCTAAACCATCCCAAAAGATGGTAAAATCCATGTCCTCCTTGAGCAAAGTAAAGATAGAAGCCGAAGTCAACTAGTCATTGAGGTTTTGAAAGCTGACTTAACAAAGATCGAACCATTGGAAGGAAATCTTCTTCTACGTCAACTTGGTCAATGAAAATGCAATAGATGAAAAACCCTTAAAATGCTGATAATAACCTGTTAAACCAACAAAAATCCTGATCTTAATATGAGAAGTAGGCCTAGCTCAATCACGAACTACTGTAATCATTGCTGAATTAACCATAATACTCTCCTTTTTCACCATGTGTCCCAAGAAAGAGACAAAATCTAAACAAAATACTTACATATAGCATAGATCTTCTCATCCTTTAATCTGTAAAGCACAATCTGCAAATGATCTTCATGATTGGCCTCTCTTTTGGAATAAACCAAGATATAATCTATAAATATAATAACAAAAGAGTCGAGATATGATTGAGATTCCTAGTTTAAAAACTCTATGAACGCGCCTAGGCATTGGTCACCCCAAAGAACATGACCAAGAACTCATAATAACTGTACTAAGTTCAAAAAGCTGTCTTCAAAATATCCCAAGCTCTAATACTCAACTGGTAATATACAGACCTCAACATAATCTTTGAAAGCACCAAAACACCCTAAAGATGGTTGAACATATTATCAATACGAGGAAGAGAATACTTTTTCTTAACTGTAAGCTTGTTCAACCGTCGATAATACATACATATATGCTTAGAACCATTTTTTTCTTCATAAAAAAGATCACCCTAAGGTGATATACTCAGTTAGATTAATCCCTTATCCAATAACTCCTATAACTTATCCTTTAATTTCTTCAACTCCGTTGGGTCTATCCTATAAGAAGAAATTAAAATAGGTTTAGTGCCAACTCAATATTAATAGCAAAGTCAATACGAAGGCATACCAGGAAAATTCGTAGGAAAAAAACCATAAACTTATGACCAATATAAATAAAATCCAAAGAAAGAGGTGAAGTAATACTAGTATAACGAATATGAGCTAAGTAAGATAAATATTCCATCTCAACCAAACAACAATCATTAATGAAAGATATAACTCTCTTGGGACCCAAATGAAGCACACTCTTTTAAGCTATCGGTGACACACTCGGCGAAGCTAAGATCATGGTTTTATCATAACAATCTAGGACATTATGATAAGGAGTTAACAAATCCATACCCAAGATGACATCGAAATCTATCATATCTAATACAATCAGATATTCCCAGGTCTTGCACCCAACAAAAGTCACAACACAAGATCAGTACACTTGAAACAGCACTAAAGAGTCTCCTACGGGGATATATATATGAATAGGCATATAAAGAGGCTCATAAATAGAATCAAAACCCAAGGCAAAATATGCATATACAAAGGAGAAAACTAAACCCAGATTAAATAACATAGATGTTGAACTGAAATAAATTGGGATGATATCTTTGATGATAGCATTAGACGCCTATACCTACATCCTGGATGGTATCTTAGCACTGGCCATATTAATTACTTGACTGGGTAGCCTACGACCATCACCACAGGTACCACTATCTCTATCTCTCATACCTCTATATCTTATAATCAGTAAAAAAATAGCTCTAAAGAAATGGTAGGGATAGTACCTGGCCAAATAGACAATCTCATCACAGATGGCTCATCTCAATGGAAAGATGTATGACTTATCTAGGATGACCACTTGAAGCTGCCAAACTAAAAGTTCCACCACCTAAACTTTACTAGGATGCCTATAATGGTCTATTATGATACCCATAAAAACGTCTAGTATGTCTACATATAGAGGTGTGACCTTTGAACTTACCCTGATGGCGCATCCTCTTGGTGCCTCCCTAACATTCTTCAAGAATATACTCATTCATCTTAGCATGATGCAGAATAGTCTAAAACGATAATACATATAATACTATCTGAGTCATAGCAAGTTAAAAAGAAACATCTAACCCCTTTATGAACTTTTGAATCTTCTCAAATTCAGTGGTAATACTGGCATAGAAATATCTAGACAAGGCATGGAATCCAGCCTCATACTCTGCAATTATCATGGAGACCTACTCCAAGTGATCAAAATTATCTTTCCTCTGATCCTCAATCTAAATGGAATAGATCTATCTAAAAATTCCTCTATAAACTAATCTCAAGTCATCTCCAACAATCCAAGATGTTAGTAATAAATAAGTGACCTCTAATAATCTTTGTATACCTCTCTTAGCTAATAAGTAGTATAAGCAACCCCATGTGACTTAATAAAACAGAGGTTATGCAGCTTCTCATGACAATCTATCATGAAATCATAGGCATTCTCTCCTACAACATCAGTAAACCTAGGAGGACCTAAATAAGATAACATCTCAAACCTCTTCTAATCCTCTTTCACTTATAACAATAAGAGGTATAATAAATTTGACTAGTTGAGAACCCATCTGAGAAGGCATATAAAAGAAGGCTTAACTCCTGATCTCAAAATATCATACTTAGATATCGACACTGAAAGAGGAACCACACTCGGATTTGTAGAGTACCATAAGGAAATGTCACAACAATAGGAGGATTTGCACTCAAAATTAAGGGAACACCATAATAAAATTCTATCACATATGAAGGCACAATACTCAAAGCTGGAGGAACACTAGGTGCACTCAAAGGAGCACCCTCTAACTGGGTTAATAAGTATACCAATAACCTCTCCAAGTCTGGGGTAGAAGAACTCGGTGGAACTAGAGTACGACCCATATCTCCAATATGCTCATGTTAACAATCAGGAAAGAGTCCCTTAGTTTTATCTATAGATGGGACATATACTCATGCCCGTCCTACATATCGAGCCCAACCACGGCTTATAAACTTCCCTCTATATTTAGGTCTCTGCTCGAACAATGGATCTGAATCTCTAGCCTAACTATATTTAGTCCTTATTATCTATGCAGAATGAGTGAAATATTACTTAGAACATAAGGCATGAAAGACCCATACGATATATAAATACATAAGGAAAGTTTTTTAAAGATATTTTATAGACTTTCGAAGATAGATGCAGAAGTCTAGACATGATCTGAGAGACTTTACTAGACACCTTGTTCTTACACTATTAAGATCACTGAACCTGGCAACTCTGATACCAATTTGTCATGACTTAAAACAAAGGGTCATGATGACACTTGTCATGGTGATCTTTGACAAGTAAGCCTATCACCTAAATTTATATAATATGGGAAATCAACACAATAACATAAGGGAAGAATCCTAAAGCATAGTCAAACCACACATATATTTAGTAAAAATAAAAATACATAGTCAAAGGTATCTGTATAATATCCCTATACTAGGTGTCACAATGTAAGAACTAACTAGTATAACTCAAATGTCATAATACATTGGATAGAAAGAAATGAGTAACTCTATTTTTGAGCACAAATAAAGACATAGTTTAGATAAGAAAAGATAGAAGTAAACCTCACATGCATGGATGAACTACTACTTTAAATGGGCTCCAAGTATCACCTAAGTAAACTGTTGCAAGGTGCACTTATACCCAGATCTTCACTTAAAGAGAATAACAGGGATGAATATGGTCCACTTATACTAAATAGGTATCATAGGCCGACTGAGTAAATTAGAAAATAATGCATATAAACATGAACAATGGGAAAGTAACTTACAATCAGAATATGTCCCAATTGATAGCCTACACTACCTCCACTAACAGTTCTAATATACATATATATAATACTTACAGGTAGATAAAGAAGAGCAAATATATACATACATCAAATACAAGTATGGGATATGGGAAAATATGATGTCAAAGATAAAAATACAATCACAAAATAGGAATAATAGATGAAGTGCAATGAAATTAGAATAATGATTATGATGTGATGCCCGAGGTCGTCACACAACCTCTGTATACACCTAGAAAACTTTGCTCCTAAGGTAGGACCCATGGTGGGTTATCAACCCATATATAACTAATATCTAATATAAATATTCATATCCCTTCTCTAGCATATGCATTAATAAAGGGTTTTTAAGATATCACATTTTCTAACAAAAAGAGCCAGTATTTCCTGTATTTCCATGATGATACCTATGTTTCATGAATGAATATGTTGTGAGGATGGAATGTTCATTACCAATAAAAATAAGAATATCCAATATCCAACCAATATACTAACCAAGTGAGTCAAATGTCCACACAAATCAACTAACCATCCCATCCAATATAGTCCAAAAGTCATCAGGTGAAACATATGAGTTAATGTCATAAATACCACATAAATCCTCAAATCTAGGTTTTTTCGCCCAAAAAGATTATAACTAAACATGCATAAAACAATACCAGGCTACAACATCAGATAAAACCCCACGTGGTCATATATATAGCAATTAGTATCTCAAGATCACCAAATAATATCCACATAGCTCCTCACACGGGAATGTAAATCACCTAACATATTTTTTATAATACAACCCTATACCTCCAATATGATTTTATATTATTATCAAAAACCCAACCCAGGATAAAGAAAGTTAATCTATAACCTAGCTTAAAAGTCAAAAACATGTCCCAAAAGCCTTCAATCTGGAGCTTTCCCCCAACGAATAAACCCAGTATCAACTAAAGCATATAAATATATAATCTACTTATCAAAAGGAAACCAACGACACTCATATTGCCTATTTTTGAATCAGGGTCAAAATGGACCCCCAAAATGGGCTTTCAAAAAAGAAGAGTAAAACTAGAGTTTTTGTCGAAAAAACTATTTTCCAGGATTAAAGGAAATCATAGTAGAAAACCCAAGTAAAAATAGGTTGAAATTAGGCATTTCAAACTATAATCCCCAAATTTCACATTACAATACAAGTTTTAACAAATTTTAAATAATAAAAATTAAAGAAAAGGATTTAAAATTGGGATTTAGAGCTTACATAAACTTAGAAATGAAATAAAATGCTCAAAAACTCAAACACCAAGCTCAAGTCTCAAAAAATGGTAAAAAATAGCAAAAAAGAGTATTTTAATATCTAGGTATCGATGAAGCATTTTTTTTATAACGCTCATCTTACATGTTAATTTAAGTGAAAATCAATCGTTGTCAACATATATAACGCACTATGAGTTAGGGTCGAATCCACGAGAAAAAATCTGAGTGGTGATTGAGTAAGTCCGAAATAGTAGTTGCTTGCTAAGTTCAAACCCATAGTACAAAATGGTTAGAGGGTTTTCAATATTTTTAAATGTTAAAGTAATTCTTGGGATTCTGAAGGACTAATTCGAGACTAAGAATAATTATACTGTAATCAATTAGGCACATATCATGGGATTATGTTTTCCTAAGGGAAAGTTGTGTATGGAACGTGATGATTTGGTTCAAATTCTAATTTTTGATGATATTGCTAGATAGGTTTGAAGTCCTTGAGGCTAGTTCTTCAACAAAACCTCAAAGATATCACTAATTAACCCTTTTGAGTAGCTGACGACTGTGACACTTAGAGCCACCCAATACCTTAATTGGGTATCCCAATTTCTAGGATTGTACCTAAGGGATAGTTAACCTCATATTCACTCTTATATCTAAAATGGTGAAAAATAGCAAACTAAGCTCAATAATTATCTACTATTCCCTTAATTCCCACATCCCACTTTCAAGGATGATATGGGTACCAAAGGATCACCAAAACCCCTCTTTAAGGATGGTTTGATCTTTCAATAGCTTGGGATTTTCATCTATCAATCCCATTTGGGTATTAGGGCTTTCAACCACAAATACCAAACAATTTAATACAACCCTAGTAGAACCGATCATAAATAAAAAAATCTATACAAATATATCACAACCCACACACAATTGCACCCTAATGATAATGTTCAAACTATACCTCACTTACGAGAATGTAAGTGATCATTGTACATATATACCCCAACTAGGTTGGGTTCGAATCCCACAGGGAATAGGGTGTGAATTTGAGTTATCTATGGGTTAATCAACTGATAGTTACCAGTTTCCTATGAATGGGGTTTTTTAGAAGTGTAACAAATAATTACTTCTTAGTTCAGTGTTTGAAATAAATATGATAAGGAAAACCAGAGTTATGTTCACTATGGGTATGAGGATTCGACAGATACTAGTAACATTTCAAGATTCTTGTGGTAGGTAGGAACAATAGACTATCCTTGTCGAAGTTATGTCGAAATATTTCTCAACCTATTTCGACACTTAATCACCTAATTCTCTCAAAATTAGGGAATTTATATTTCATAATAGGATGTTATCCCACGTAGATTAATCTTATTATACCATTAATTATTAAACGGATGTTTAATGCTTCCAAGTCCTTGTTGATAATTTACTTAGTACTAGGGTTGATTTCTTATCTCAAGTAAATCACCCTTAAGCAAAGTCTATTGTTTTCAACCAATATTCATCATGTAAAATAATGGAATTAACAAGAAGTTCCTACCACCGTTAAAATCTTGAACAATTTATTACATTACAAACCCAAACCCATAGATCCCATAACCCGGGTTAGGGGATTTTAGCTACTCATAATAAAATAAGTAAGACACCAAGTTGAATTCATACTTAGATAGATAATATTATAGCAAGATGAATAGCAAAAAGTGTTTCTCAGATTTGATCTAGTAGAAAAACCCAAAACAATTGTAATAATCTCTCTAAAGAATTAAAATCAGAAGATAGAGAGAAAAGTTCTCCAAATATGAGTTCTAGATGTCCTCCGATCCTGAATGAAAAACCTAACATACTATTTAAATACTTCAATCTAATTATGGAAACAAAATTATAGATGACAGTATTTATCGAATAGGCAACGACGTATGTGATGGCTTATCAGGAGTCTGACGGCTTATCAGGAATATTGTCAGCTCCTCTTCACTTTGATAATATCTACCTAGGGCTGACGATGAGTCTTGATGGATTATTAGATATGTGACAACTTATCAGAGATATCGTCACTTCTTCACTTCAAAATCCATTCCTTGCCTAAGCCTGACGACGATCCTGATGGCTTATCACACTTCTAGAAGTCTATCACTGATATCGTCACACATTCCAGCTAAAGGCCATTCTCTGTATAAGACTGACGGCAAATTTGATAGCTTATCACAAGGCTGACGACTTATTAGACAAGTCGTCAGCTATTCTTCTTTCTCTACTTGCTAAGAAATCAAATTTTTTACTCCCATTATTGCTGATTCTCCTGTATCTTGACTTTTACTGCAATATCAAAGAGTAAACAATCAAAAACAATGAAAGTTGCTTAGGACTTTGCAATTATTCTTAGGGAAAAGACTTAAATGTGTTAGAATCTGCTTTCACATCAACACCTTCAACATAAAAAAATTTCTTGTGCTCAAGCAACTAAAACACAACCAAGAGGATACAAAGTGCATTCGGTAGTCAACCATCTATATTATCTCAAAACATCTTCACCATCTCCAAGGTCAATCAATTTACAAACAATTGTGTATGTTATTGAAGAACAACAATACAACACACAGGAATCAAGATATGGCATCTTCTTGTCAACAACAACCATACATTTACCAAGACTACACTATCCAAACAAGTTAGCAACCAGTAACATAACCAGTGTAACCTTATTACAAAGAAGTCCTATTTCACTTATATCAAACATCACCTATGTAACCATGGGGACAATAAAAAGGCACTCACTCTAAAAATGATGTTCCAATCAGTGTATGTTGAATACCATAGGCTTGCCATTATTTTCATTACCAAAATTTCCAGACAGGTCATCTAGGATCACTATAGGTGTTCTCTTTGGCTTGTAATGTAGGCTAGGGGATGGTATGATAATGATATTTAAAGTGACTAAGCCTCCTTGACACTACACTAGCTTTTGGGGTCTCACTCATTAGCTTTTATCTATTCTTCTCTTTTCTGGATCACACATATTCAGGATGGGTGCGGTCCTTTCTACAATCATTTTTTTTTGACAAATTTTCTTTTCTTGTTATTTTCCACTATACCTAGCTTTTTATTTTTTTATTTTATTCTACCTTTCTTCACACTTATTTTACATCACGTACCCCTATGATATCCACCCTTAACTTAGGCCATTTTCCTAAGTCAAGGTGTACAATCTCCAAGGAGGACGAGGGCCAAAATATGTTCATTGTGATATAAATGGGAAGGTGATAGATATAATAAAAAGAATAGGCTATTCAGGCTCAAAATAGGGATCAAAGGATACTATGCATACCGGGAAGGTCATTTAGGCTAAAGTTGGCTAACATCAAAATGGATAATAATCCTTTCCTAACCCCTATCCTTCAACCTAGGTAAGACTAACCGTGTAAGTTTTGGATTCAACATACAAAGAGAACTAAGTAAAATCTCACACTCACATGGCATACAAGTATATCATAAATTACTACTCATCCAGTTTATGCAATTGTTTAGCAATGGTTATCAAGTCACTAGAACTAATACCATACAATGATGCACAGTGGTTACAATTAGATGTAAATCAGACAGTTAAGGAATTCAACCATTTGAGAGGTGTTCACAAAATAGCAGAACCATGTCAACTGCCTCAGGTACTTGTATTTCTCCCAGTCAACTATAAAATATTCTAACAATAACTCACCCTATACCCTCTACTTAAAATCAAAGAAAAACTGAACTAAGGGTTAGGGTATACCTGGAGTAGATCAAGCTCGGGGATCCTGGGTTGCCTCCTATGTAGCACCTGATTTAACATCACAGCATAACTCAGGTATCTCGATTACCTCAGACTTTATTGAGACAGATAGTAGCAATACTTTTCATTGAGTCTTTTGGACCGATATTAAAGTTTGACTCATTGTCCATTTACCTTGAAGATTTTGCCGTATTTATTTTCAAGTTCTACTACTCTATATGAGTAGATTTAACTAACTCTATATGGGACTGACCACTTCGATTTAAGCTTAACTGGGAACAATTTGAGTCTGGAATTAAATAGAAGCACCAAGTCACCTTTTTGGAAATCTCAATTCTCGATCCTCCAATCATGATACTTCTTCATCTTTTCTTTATATAGGTCTACTCTTTCATATGCGATAAGATGGAATTCATCCATCTCATTTAGTTGTCCGAGTCTTAGCTCTGCTGCCTCCTTCCAACTTAAATTTAACCTTTTGAGGGCCCATAAAGCCTTGTGCTCCATCTCTATTGGTAAGTGTCATGCTTTGCAATAGACTAACTAAAGTGGTGACATACTAATGGGTGTCTTAAAAGTAGTTTGATATGCCCATAAGGAATCATCAAGCTTTCGAGACCTGTCTTTTTGACAAGCGTTCACCATTTTGCCTAGGATGGCTTTAATCTCTCAATTTGACACCTCCACATGACCACTAGTTTATGGGTGATATGGAGTGGCTACTCTATGCTGTTTCAGCCTATGTTTTACTAAGGCATCTCAAAACACTTTGTTGCAAAAATGAGATCCTCTATCGCTTATAATAGTACATGGTACTCCAAAATGAGAGAAGATGTTCTTTTTGAGAAAAGAAACAACACTCTTTCCTTTATTATCAGACAAGCCAACAGCTTCAACCCATTTTGATACATAGTCAACAGCAACTAAACTATACTTCATCCCATATGAGCTTACAAAAGGACCTATGAAATCGATACCCTAGACGTGAAATAACTCCACTTCAAGCATCTTAGTCAAAGGCATCTCATATCTTTTGGAGATCGACCCTTGCCTCTGACATTGGTCGCATTTCAGCACAAACTCATGAGTATCCTTTAACAACGTTTGCCAATAGTATCCGCTCTGCAACACCTTCCTAGACATTCGATCACCTACATAGTGACCTCCAAATAGGGATGCATGAAATGCTTCCAATATACATATTATATCCACTTCTAGCACACATATCCTTGTAATATTGTTAGCAAATCACCGAAAAAGATACGGTTCATCCCATAAGTAATGTGTCACATCATGAAGTATTTCTTTCTTTGATGGAAAGAAATATGTTCTAGAATGACCTCACTCGCAACATAATTTGAAAAATCAACGTACTAAGGCATTTTCTTCATAGCAGCAGCCAAGATCTCCTCATTAGGAAATGCATCAATTATATCCATTTTATCACTAACTGCCTGCTCCCTTTCTATTCTAGACAGATGATCCGCCACTTGGTTTTCACAACCCTTCATATCATTGACTTCAAAGTCAAATTCTTGTAGCAGCAACACCCATCTAATCAACCTTGGTTTTGTATCCTTACTAGCTATCAAATACCTCAAGGATGTGTGGTCAGTGTGAACTACCACCTTGGTCCCAAGAAGGTAAGCCCTGAATTTCTCAAATAATACAGTACAGCAAGGAGTTCCTATTCAGCGATGTTGTAGTTGTTTTGTGCTCTATTCAGTGCTTTCTTGGCATAATATATTGGATGAAACAATTTATCCTTCTTCTTTCCCGACACAGCTCCAAGGGCAACACCATTTGTATCACACATGATCTCAAATAATTTTGACCAGTCTGGTGAAATAATGATAGAGACCTCGACCAGTTTCTTTTTAAGGCATTCAAATTCCTTCAAGTAATCATCATCAAAAAAGAAATTCACTTCTTTCTGCAAAAGTTTGCAAAGTGGATTTGCATCCTTCGAGAAGTCTGTGATAAACCTTTAGTAAAAGCCAGCATATTCAAGAAAATTACACACTCCCTTCACTTAAATGGGAGGTGGTAGTTTTTCAATAACTTTAACCTTGGCTCGATCAAACTCTCTCCCTTTTGCTGAAATTTTGTGCCTGAGAAGGATGCCCTCCTTTACCATAAAGTGGCATTTCTCCAAATTAAGAACTAAATTAAATTCAACACATCTTTGCAATGCCATACTCAGGTTTGCCAAACAAAGATAAAACAAATCTCCCACCATGGAGAAACTATCCATGAACACCTCTAAGTAATCCTCCACCATATCTGAGAAAATAGACATCATGCACCATTAGAAAGTAGCGGGTACATTGTTTAGCCCAAACGGTATCCTCTGAAATGCAAAGGTTCAATACGGGCTTGTGATTGTTATCTTCTCGTGATCTTTAGAAGCAATACAGATCTAGTTATATCAAGAAATACCCATCCAAGAAGTAATGCCATCCCCTTTCGGCCAATCGATCATGCATTTGGTCCATAAAAGGCATCGAGAAATGGTCTTTCAAAGTCCATGAGTTTAGTTTATGGTAGTCCACGCAAAATCTCCACCTAATCATTGGCTTGAGTAGAATCAACTCATTCCTTTCATTTGTAACAACAGTCATGCCCACTTTTTCGGGCACGCATTAGACTGGTCTCACTTATTTACTATAAAAAATAGGGTAAACCACTCCAGCATCCAACCACTTAATAATTTCCTTCTTAGAAACCTCTTGCATTGGTGGGTTAAGACAACATGGGTGCTTGATGTTTGGAGTACAATCTTCCTCAAGTTGTATTTTATACGTGCAGATACCAAGGAGAATGCCAATAATATCTATGATAGTACATCCTGTTGCTCTCTTGTGCCTCTAAAGTACTAAAACAAGTCCTTAGACCTGCTGCTCGCCAAAATCAGCTGTAATAATAATGGTTAGCATGTTTACATTGCCCAAAAACACGTACCTTAATTGCCCAGGCAGTTCTTTCAGATCTAACACTAGTGGCTCCTCAATGGATGGCTTAGCCGGTGGTGTTGGTCGATAAGCAAGATCAATATATAGCTTCTTAGGAGCATAAGAGTATGAACCCATTCCTAACAAAGCATAAATAGTCTCTTCATACTCCTCAAAGCCTTCAGGGTCAAAATTCATCAGAACTGTAGATAAAGGCTTGACAACAAGTTTCTTCTCTATTGACACCTCCTGCTCATCCTTATAATACACATCAACAATTGAGAACGCATTTATTTCCTTTTACTGCTTTATTGATTGGCACATATCAAATCGTACCACCTCATCATTCATCCTAAATAAGAGATTATTAGCTCTCAAATCAATCAACATACTTCCAGTTGTGAGAAAAGGTTGAGTCAAGATTATGGGGACCTCGAAGTCCACCTTGCAATCCAGAATAATGAAATCCATAGGAAATATGAAGCTAGCTACCTTCACCGACACATCATATAAAATAAGGTAGTTTTACTTACCTATCCGCCATCATGAGTCACATGTTAGTAGGTAATGTGTGAGAAGATACTAACACATTTGAGACTTTTAACTGAGAATAATTGTAAAGTCTTAAGCAAATATTATCATTTTTAATTGTTTTATCTTTGATATTGCAATAAGAGTCAAAATGCATAAAAATACATGAAAGCTCCATCAAGAAGGATGATTTTTAGTGAAAGATGCAAGAAATAAAGTTTTGAAGATTTCTTCTGATGACTCAGTTTGATAAGCTATTAGATATGTGATAAGGTATCTAACCATTTCATCACACATAGGCAGAGAGCAAGAAAACTAAAGCTTTTTGGATGACATATCCTGGTAAGTAATCAGATCTTTGATAATCCGCCAGGTATGTCGTCACTCAAAATACGAAGGTAGAAATTGGAATCAAGGTCTGATGATAAGTCTAATAACTTATCAGACTTATGGTAAGTTATTACAGAGGTTGTAAGACTAATAAAGAGGACCTGGCAACATTCTCGAATAACTTATCAGATTTGTGATAATTTATCTGACATGACGTCACCTAAAATAAAAATTTTGAATTGTAAATTTTAGATTTTTCGGAAGTCACGGATATAAATAGCAGCTTTTAGGGTTCATTGAGGAGGCATCATCTCGGACATCTTCAAACGAATGGAACTAATTCCAAAGGCCAGTTTACCTTTTTTGCTCTCTTAACTTAGAATTCAATTTGCAATTCTTTAATTTAGTTGTGGGATATTCTTCTTGAATTTTGGAAGAGAATCAATTTTTGACTATATCTTTTGTAAGTTTAATCACTTTGAATTATGAATTCAATTGTTGTTATTGCTTTCTCTTTCATGTGGAACTAAAATCCATAACTAGGGTTATAGGATGTATGATTATTCCTACATGGATTTACTAGTTTTCTAGGATTTCAGTGATTGTGAAGACATATTCATAATTCCATTGTTATGATTGTTATTTATTGGTTGCAAATAATAGATCCCGCCTTCTGTTGACTTGGTCGAACTGAGAAATAAACTAAAGGTAGCGAATTAACAATGAGGATTTGGGAAGTTTAAGTTCTCATCTAATGATTAATGTTGTAACAAGATTGATCAACTCGAGATAAAATCAGTATGAATAGAATGCTTTACTAAGTTCCAGAGAATTAGGGAGGTCAACATCTAGGTAGGTTGAGAAACACTTTGATGGACTGTCAAAAGTGATAATTTAGTGTTTTCCATAATTCATGAGAATTTATTACTACAAGTATTATTTGATGGAGGATTACTAATCATAGTGATCACAAACCTAGTTTATCTATATCATTGATTTGAAATATTACAGTTTAATATTTGAGTTCTAAGGCGAATTAAAGTGTTAATAACTTTTGTGCAATCATTAAAGACCCTCATTTTGTCTTTATATGCAAGTTTTTGGAATCTAACTTGTAGCTTTAGTTTCAAAGTAGTTTAATCGCCACTCACATTGTTCCCTGTGGATTCAACCTTAATTCCAAAGTTGGGTAAATATATCGACGATGATCGCCTTACACTAAATTGACATGTAAGTTGAGCATTATCAAAAATGGTGCAGTTTTTGGGGAACAATGTGGTGTATTGAGTTGGTTTGGAATTTTAGTTTACTTGCTTGAATTAAAACTTGTAAATATTTGTTTAGTTTATTTTTTTATTTTGTTTTATTTTTATTTTTCTCACACCATTCTTGAGATGTCAGCCTGGATAGATGGTCTTTTGAGTGATGATGATTGTTGTTATAATTCTAGTTATTATTGTGGGGGACTATATTTTAAGGCTTTCTGTCTAGATTTACCTGGATGTGCATGGAAGGGACCTTCACAATATGATGCGGATACTGTCCTACTTACTGTAACTTGGTGTTTAGCTTGTGGTCAAAGTGATAATACTAAAGATATGTGTGCTGTCGCGATTCCAGCAAATAAATTGATGAAAAAATTTTTAGAGATTAAAGAATAGCTGTGGACAGAGCTAAAAAAGTTACCAGTCCCACCATATTTACAGTGGCTAAACAAAGAAGAATATAAGGGGTATATTAGGCAATTTGAGGAGAAAATTCAAGAATCGCAACCACTCAATTGTCATCTTGATCTTGAGACTGACATTTAGAAGGTGAATAATAGTGAGTTGTAGTAGATAGTGTAAATTTTGACGTAGAATTAGTTGGGCCTCACTCGAAGCATTTTTCCACACTATGTTTAGATGATATCTTGTCTATGGAATCATCTAAAATAGTGGAAGAGTGTGAAGATAAGGAACAATAATCCTATATTATTTATTTTACACTTGATAAGCAACCTAAAAACACACGTCACTTTAAGGCCAAGTGGTTTATCACTCTCAATCCATTACTCAACCTCTTAATTTTTATACCACCCCCTATAAGCAAGGCAAGAAGATGGACTCTATATTGGGGGTAAAATTCATATCCTCAAGGTGGAGGAAAAAATTGAGTTGGGTGATGTTGCGACAATAAATCAGGCACTGCTTGGGAGGCAACCCAATGTATTTTGTTGTTTGTATTCGTATTATGTGATTGACATCAGATCTTTGCACCCATGGTGCCACATGTATATTTCTAACTCTCTTGTTTTGGTTTGATACATTGGGGAAATTGCTTGATTTTAAGTGGAGGGTGGGGCTACTTATGGGTGTTGATGTCCTCTTAGGGTTTTTGTTGCCATTCCTCTTTTCGCCAGAGTCTTATTTCTAGTAGATCCAGCATGTTTTGGCGTATTGTGATTTATTGTAAAATAGTGCAGTTGACTAGGAGAAATACAAGTACCTTAGGTAGTTAACATATTTTTGTTGATTTTTGAACACCTCTTCAATAGTCTATTTAATATATGTGTGATATACATTTATGTGTAACCACTGTGCATCTTGTTATTGCATTAGTACTAGTGACATGATAACCATTGCTAAACAATTGCATGAATCGAATAGGTAGTAGCTTGTGATGTACCTTTGTGCTATGTGTGTGTTAGATACTACCTAGTTTCGGTTGTGTGTTAAATCCAGAACTTGCCCGATTGGTCTTGCCTTGGTTGTAGGATAGCGGTTAGGAAAGGATCATAGGTCGTTGTTGATATTAGTCCACTTTAATCCTAAATGACCTTCCATGTGTAAATAATATCCCTTGATCCTGATTTTGAGCCTGAATGCCTAATCTTTTTATTATACCTATCACCTTCCCATTTGTATCACAATGAACCTATTTTTGCCCTGGTCCTCCTAGGACATTGTGCACTTTGACTTAGGCAAATAGCCTAAGATGAGGGTGGATACCATAGGGGTGCATGATGTAAAATGAGCATGAAGAAAAGTAGAATAAAAGAAAAGAATAAAAAGCTGGGTGCGGTGAAAAAAAAATAAGAAAAGAAAAGTTGTGAAAAAAAGAAATGATTATCAAAAAGAACGCACCCATCCTGAATATGTGTGATCAAGAGACGAGAAGAATAGAAAAAGGTTAATAAGTGAGACCCAGAAGCTAGTGTAGTGTCAAGGAGGTATATTCACTTTAAATATCATCGAGTATCATACCAGCCCCTAGCCTACATTACAAGCAAAAGAGAAGACCTATAGTGATCCTAGCTGACCAGTGTGAAAATCTTGGTAGTGAAAATAAGGGCAAGCCTATGGTATTTGTCATACATTGATTGGACCTCCATTCTGAGAGTGAGCATCTTTTTATTGTCCCCATGGTTACATAATTGATGTCTGATATAAGTGAAAAGGGACTTCTTTGTAGTGAGGGTACACTGGTTACATTGCTTGTTGCTAACTTGTTTGGATAGTGTAGTCATGGTACATGTATGGTTGTTGTTGCTGAATTGATGCCATATCTTGATTCCTGTATGTCACATTCTTGTTTTTCAATAATATACATAGTTGTTTTTATATTAATTGACCTTGGAGATGGTGAAGATGTTTTGAGCTAATATGGATGGTTGACTGCTGAATGTACTTTGTATCCTCTTGGTTGTGGTTTGGTTGCTTGAGGACAAGCAATTGTTTTAAGTTGAGGGTGTTGATGTGTGAGAAGATGTTAACACATTTGAGGCTTTTAACTGAGAATAATTGCAAAGTATTAAGCAACTTTTATCGTTTTTGATTATTTTCTCTTTGATATTGTAGTAAAAGTCAAGATGCATGAAAATACATAAAAGCTCCATCAAGAAGGATGATTTTTGGTGAAAGATGTAAGAAATTAAGTTCTGAAGATTTCTTCTAATCACTGGGTATGTAAGCTATTAGATCTGTGAGAAGCTATCAGACCATGTCGTCATACATAGGCAGAGAACAAAGAAATTGATGATTTGTGGATGACATATCCTAATAAGCTATCAGATCTCTGATAAGCCATCAGACATATTGTTACTCAGAAGAAAAAGGAAGAAATTGGAAGCAAGATCTTATGACAAGTCTGATAACTTATCCGACCTGTGATAAGTCATCACATAGGTCCTCAGACAGATGAAGAGGACCTGACGACATTCTGTGATAACTTATCAGATTTTTGATAAGTTATCAGACATGTCATCACCTAAAGGAAACATTCTGAATTCTTAATTTCAGATTTTTCTTAAGTCATGGATATAAATAGTAGCTTTTAGGGTTCATTGAGGGGGAATCACCTCAGACATCTTGGAATGGCCGGAACTCATTCCAAAGGCCAGTTTACTTTTTTTTTCTCTCTTAACTTAGAATTCAATTTGTAATTCTTTGATTTAGTTGTGGGATATTCTTCTTGAATTTGGGAAGAGAATTAATTTCTGACTACATCTTGTGTAAGTTTAATCACTTTAAATTATGAACTTAGTTGATTTTACTGCTTTCTCTTTCATGTGGAACTAAAACCCACAACTAGGGTTGTGGGATCTATGATTATTCCTCCATGGATTTAATAGGTAGCTAGGGTTTGAGTGATTGTGAAGACATCTTGATAATTCTTTTGTTATGATTGTTATTTATTAGTTGCAAACAATAGATCTCACCTTATGTTAATATGCTCAAAATGAGAAATAATCTAAAGGTAGCAAATTATCAATGAGGATTTGGGAAGGTTAAATTCTCATCTAATGATTAATGCTGTAACAAGATTGATTAATTTGAGATAAAATCAGTATAAATAGAATTCTTTCCTAAGTTCGAGAGAATTAGGGAGATCAAAATCTAGGTATGTTGAGAAACACTTAGATAGTCTGTCAAAACTGATAATTTGGAGTTTCCTATAAGTCACGAGAATCAAATTCTTCAACTATTATTCAATAGAGGACTACTAATCATAGTGATCATAACCCTAGTTACTCTATATCATTGATTTGAAATATTGCAGTTTAAGATTTGAGTTCTAAGGCGAATTGCAGTGTTAATAACTTTTGTGCAACACTAAATTGACGTGTATTTGAGTGTTATACAAAATGGCACCGTTGCACAAGATAACACTCAACTTACACATCAATTTAGTGTAAGGTGGTCATTGTTAATATATTTACCCAACATTAGAGTCAGGGTCGAATCCACAAGGAACAATGTGAGTGGTGATTAAACTAGTTTGAAACTAAAGCTACAATTTAGATTCAAACAACTGGAATGAAAAGACAAAATGGGTGTCTTTAATGATTGCACTAAAGTTATTAACACGTCAATTCCCCTTAGAACTCAAATCTTAAACTGCAGTATTTAAAATCAATGATGTAGGAAAACTAGGGTTGTGATCACTATGATTAGTAATCCTCCATTGAATAATAGTTGTATTATTGGATTCTCGTGACTTATGGGAAACACCAAATTATCAGTTTTGACAGTCCATCTAAGTATTTCTCAACCTACCTATATGTTGACCTCCCTAATTCTCTAAAACATAAGAAAGTATTCTATTCATACTAATTTTATCTCGAGCTCATAAATCTTGGTACAACATTAATCATTAGATGAGAACTTAACCTTATCAAATACTTGTTGCTAATTCGCTACCTTTAGTTTATTTCTCAGTCCAAGCAATCAACATAAGGCGGGATCTATTGTTTGCCACCAATAAATGATAATCATAACAAGGAAATTATCAAGATGTCTCCACAATCACTCAAACCCTAGAAAACTATTAAATCCATGGAGGAATAATCATAGATGCCATATCCCAAGTTGTGGGTTTTAGTTCCACATGAAATAGAAAGCAATAACAATAACTTAATTCATAATTCAAACTGATTAAACTGGCAAAAGATGTAGTCAGAAATTGATTCTCTTCCCAAATTCAAGAAGAATATCCCACAACTAAATCAAAGAATTGCAAACTGAATTCTAAGTTAAGAGAAAAAAAAGAGTTAAGCTGGCCTTTAGAATGAGTTCCAACCATTTCAAGATGTCTAAGATGATGCCCTCCCAATGAACCCTAAAAGCTTCTATTTATATCTGTGACTTAAGAAAAATCCAAAATTTAGAATTAAGAATTTTTATTTTAGGTGACGACATGTCTGATGTGATAAGTTATCAAAGAATGTCATCAGGTCCTTTTCATCCATCTGACGACCTGTGTGATAACTTATCACAAGTCTGATAATTTATTAGACTTGTTGTTAGACCTTGCTTCCAATTTCTTACTTGTTCTTCTGAGTGACGACATGCCTGATGGCTTATCAGAGATCTTATAGCTTATCAAGATATGTCGTCAGAAAATCTTCAATTTTCTTGTTCTATGCTTATGTGTGACGACATGGTCTGATAGCTTATCACATATCTAACAACTTATTAGACCAGGTCATTAGAAAAAATCTTAAGAAATTAATTTCCTGCATCTTTCATCAAAAATCATCCTTTTTATGGAGCTTTCATGTATTTTCATACATCTTGTCTTTTACTATAATATCAAAGAGAAAACAATCAAAAACGACAAAAGTTGCTTAAGACTTTGCAATTATTCTCAGTTAAAAGCCACAAATGTGTTAGCATCTACTTACACATTAGTGGGTGTGAGATTTCCCAAACCCATCTTTTTATATATAGCCAGTGGAATCAGATTAATGATCACTCCCAAATCATATAAGGCCTTAGCGAATTACAGAGAGCCAATTGTATAAGGAATAGTTAGTGCTCCTGGGTCAACCTTCTTCTGCACCAAGGTCCTTGTAGAAATAGTTATATGATGATGAAAATTATCCTTCGGTTTGTAGCTCACCGCTCCTTTCTTCGTCATAAGGTCCTTCATGAATTTATCATACCCTGGCATTTGCTCGAGTACCTCCACCAAAGGCATATTTACTGTTAACTCCTTCAACATTGCCATGAATTTATTAAATATAGTGTCCTCAACCTTCTTCTTCAATCTTTGAGGAAAGGGAGGTAGTGGTCTTGGGAGAGTTTTCACTACTACTTCCTTTTCCTTCTCTTTCCCTTTTTTAGAGCATCATCAGAACCATCCAATTTCTCAGACTCCACCGGACGTTCTTCCTTGGGTTCATTCTCTGCTTCAATCATATCTCCAATCAAACTTTTTCCCATAGAAGGGCCAAGTAATATCTTACCACTTCTTGTTGTAATTTCCATACATGAGCCATTATTCCACGGACTTTGGACTATATCACTAGGTAATATTCCACTCTTCCACTGGTTTAGCACTATGGAGAGTTGGCTCATTTGCTGTTCTAGCTGTTTGATCGCAGTGGAGTACGAGTTTACCACTTGACTAATAGAGGACAGATCGGACTTCATGATAGTCACCCCTGAGTTGGTAGCCTCTACTCCCTTTAACAATTTAGCCATTATGTCCTCCATAGACATATTTCAAGAACTTGTTGTAGCAGACTCATGATTTCCATGAGGGACATATAGCCCGCTCCAATCATTATTGCTCCTTTTATTTCCTTGCTCCTGATTCTTATATCCAGCCTTTTCATAGTAATTACAACCTTAATTTCCTTGGCTATTGCCTCAGAAACCCGCCTGATTGTTTACATAGTTTGCCTCTTCTTCTGAGTCATACTCCACTTAGCCCTGCGATCCCACAACCTTTACTTTCTCTGTTTTACCTGAAAGTAAATGCTTGGATTGCAAGAGCATCTATGTTTTTAGGTGAGCTATGTCTTGATCATGCTCCTTGTCTCTTCTGCTTTGTTCTGCAGTCATACCCACAGAGACAGTGGGGCTTGCTACCACAGAGTCTTTGGTATGCTATACCCAACTCTGTTTGGTCATTCTCTCTAGTATTTCTGAAGCGTCTAGGAATGTATGATCAACACACTAACCACCAGAAACATTATATACAATTGGTTTGTCTTAGGGTTAAGAGCCCTGTATAATGTCTCAATCAAGTGAATGTCCATCTTATTGTGGTTCTGACACTGCATCAAGTTCTTTATGAATCTCTCCCATGTTTCATACAAGGCTTCAGTTGGGAGGTATATAAAGTTACAGATCTTATCCCTCAACTGTACCATCTTGGAAGGTAGAAAGAACCTTTCTTGGAAAGCTCTTTTCAACTGTCTCTAGTTGGTGATAGAATCGGGTGTTAGCTCATTAAGCCAAAATGTTGCCTCCCAAGATAGAGACAAAATAAATAATCTCAAACGGATAGCATTCTGACCCACTCCTGGGTTATCAAAGACTTACAAATGGTGACAAAGTTCACCAGATGCAAGTTCGGGTCATCCCCTGGAAGGACACCAAAAAAGCCCTTTAGATTAAGGAGTTGAATCATAGTACTCGTAATGTTGAATTTTACCCCAGGTGATAACGGTGGATAAATAATTTTAACCATTTCACTTTCTCCATATATTCCATTATCATCATCATTGAGGTCATACTGAACTGGCTGGTGATCTTGCCTTCCTCGGAACGGACGGTTCCTATTAGCATTAGCTGTATTGGTGCAGCTATTTGATCTGCACACCTTAGGTTACCAGGGTTCAGCAACTCCTCGTCTCCCAAATCATCCTTAGGATTTGTATGCCGGACTTGTTGACCGATATTATGCACATTCACCTGAGCCCTAGCTAAGGCTGCTAACCTGTCAGCCTCTTGCTAGTCTGCCATTCTGCCGATTAGTTGCAGTTTTAGATTAAATGGTACTAATGGTCCTCCAGAAATTCTGGTTCTTGGCATACACCACAAAATTCCTACAGAAAACAAAAACAACAAATAAATGTAAAACTAGGAAACTTGACTAACAGTCAATTAGCGCACACAACCTTCAATTTACAACTGTATTCCTCGGCAACGACACCATTTTTGATAACGCTCAAAATACACCTCTCTTACGAGAATGTAAGCGATCGTTTTCAATATATAACCCAACTAGGTTAGGGTCGAATCCTACAGATAATAGGGTGTGAATTTAGGATATATGCGGATTAATCAACAGACAATTACCAGTTTCCTATGCATGAGGGTTTCTGAAAGTGTAACAAATAATTACTTCTTAGTTCAGTGTTTGAAATAAATATGATAAGGAAAACCAGAGTTATGTTCACTATGGGTATGAGGATTCGACAGATGCTAGTAACAGTTCAAGATTCTTGTGGTAGGTAGGAACAACAGACTATCCTTGTCGAAGTTATGTATAAATGTTTCTCAATCTATTTAGACACTTAATCACCTAATTCTCTAGAACTTAGGGAATATATATTTCATAACAAGAGGTTATCCCAATTTAATTAATCTTGTTACAACATTAACTATAAATGGAAGTTTAATGCGTCAAAGTCCCTGTTGATAATTCACTTCTTACTAGGGTTGATTTCTTATCTCAAGCAAATTACCCTTTAAGCAAATTCTATTGTTTACGACCCATAGTCATCATGTAAAATAATGGAATTAACAGGAAGTTCCTGCCACAGTTAAAATGTTGAACACATCGTTACATTACAAACCCAAACCCATAGATCCCATAACACGTGTTTGGGGATTTTAGCTACTCATAATAAAATAATCAAAACAACAACTTGAATCAATACTTAGATGATCTTACAGAAAAATTAATAGCAACAAGTGTTTATCAGATTTGATCTAGTAGAAAAGCCTAAAACAATTGTAATAATCTCTCTAAAGAATTAAAGTCAGAAGGTAGAGAAAAAGAGCTCCAAATGTGTGTTCCAGATTTCCCCCGATCCTAAATGAAAACCCTAACATATGCTTTAAATACTTCAGTATAATTATGGAAATAAAATTATAGATCATTGTATTTTCTCGAACAGGTGACGACGTGTGTGACGGCATATCAGGAGTCTGATGGCTTATCAGGAATGTCGTCAGCTCTTCTTCACTTTGATAATCTCTGCCCTAGACTGACGATGAGGCTTGACAGCTTATCAAACATATGATGACTTATCAGAGATGTAGTCACTTCTTCAATTCAAAATCCATTCCCTGCCTAAGCCTGACAACGAGCCGAATGACTTATCACACTTCAAACGGGCCTATCACATATGGGTGGTAAGGTTGTATAATGTTTATAATCCCTAGAATGAATGGGTATTGAGATTTAAATGGGATTTGGGTCAGCTGTCCAAATGGCATTTTTTCCATTGGGTCATTTTCCGTTCTCAATCAATCGTGGAGGCTTGCTTGAGATCGGACATACTATGCTCGCAAAGGACTGATCGCGATCACTGTTGGTTGACTAGATTGACTGATTGTGATCGCAGTCCTTATCCCACGATTGTGGTAACTGAGGGCCAATTCCTGCTCCCCTTTTCAACTTGTCCAGCTCTTGCACTTCTATTCCCCTTTTTATCCATTTTAGTTGAAAGTTGATTCTTTTCTTCTCAACACTTGTATACCTGCAATGTATGGGAATTAGTTCATTTAACCTTAAATATGTCTCTCTTAGACATTTGAATCACTGTAGTGTGCATGAATTTTGAGTGGAAATGAGTGGTAAATTCATCACTCATCAACGACCCCAACTTAAAGCTTTCCTTGTCCTCAAGTAACACTACCTTTTACCATGAGACAATGCACTTTTATGCCCAAATTAGATGACCCAAATGATCATGATGACTTTAACTTGATTACTATCAAAAATAGCTCTTCAAACACAGGCAAGACTATTTTTATCACACCCCTCAACAAAACACGTAATTTTCAAGGATGCAAAAGACATCAAATATCAATGATGCAAAAATCATTAATACTCAAAAAATGAATCCTCTTTGATATAAACTTTACTATAAACCTCTTGCCTTATTTTTTGGGAGATGAAAAAATCACCCAACTCAACTTGTTTACATGCCTCATCACAAAAAAGAAAGTTCCACACACCAAGTTATCTAATATACAATAAGGAATTTAAGTATGAAACTCTCTCTCTCCCTCTCAAGAACTCTCAATGTTAACAAGTATCATGACATAGTCTTGCCCTTATTTTCAATCGCCACTATAATGAAAGCACTTGGTTGGAAATCTCAAAGGGCTTTTTGAGCTTGTAATGTTGGTTCGGGGTAGGGTAGGATATTATTTGGGAATAAAGTGACTATACCCTCTTTGAACATCTAAATTATACTTCTTCATCCAAATTTTTACCATTGGCCACTTCTTTTGTTTTCACTCTTTAAACATGTTCCTATTTTTACTACCTTGATTCACCTATCTTTTGGAAAGCATCTTCTTTTCACCTTTTTGCCTCGTACATTTCATGCTTTTCTTTCCTTTCTTAGGTCTCTTTTTTTTTTCTTTGTTCTCAAAATTTAGTTCTTAGGCACTAACTTACATTCTAATGGCCCAAAGTTACCTCTTCCAATCCTCACTACCCCCAACTTAGGATTTTAGCCTCAATTTACATTTTTAAGTCCAATAAGGATAGTGTTCAAATAAGGGATAAAAATTGAAAGGATTACAACTTACAAAGTGATTACCAAAGAAAGATATTAAGGTTAAAAGTGGGTGACTAGGGATAGCATCAATGCAAGGGTAGGATTTTTAGGCTAAAGTGGACTTCCAATGACGCAAAGAAAAAATAATATCATCTCCCCACAAAATACAATAAAAATTAGATTTGAGAGACTAATATGATAAATTCTAGATGGTACAAGTATACATGAGATTCAAAAAAATAAGCTCACCACACATGGCATGCAAACTCTCCAAGAAGGCTAAATTACCCCGCTTGCTAGAGAAAAAAATTGAGTATCTACCAAGTTTCATAGGTAAAAAATTAGGAGTCACAAAAATGGAGTATCTACCATGCACAATTTGCTAACAATGAAAACCAAAGTATTGGTCTCACATTTTTTCTCCATACGGGAAAACCAACCATATCGCAACTTAGACTTTACCAATGGTATGAGAGCAATCCAAAATCCACAATGCCACAGGTACTCAGACTTCCTTTGCATTTATAGCCTTGATGCTATAGGTACTCAAACTTTCTTTGTATCTGTGTCTCAAGAACCAATCATGATGAGTTTACCTTAATAATGTCGTCACTCAATCTATAACAGGGAAAGGCTCGCCCAACATCATTATTAATATAAATTGACAACTAAAACTAAAAGCAATAAATTCACAAAATTTACATGCTTTGTGTGTACTATATTCAAGTATTGCAAGCCAATGGGTACTTACACAAGGTCTTGGCCACACACACCCACAATAAAAAGACGTGTATTTACCTCACTACATAATACAAAAGAATAAAATGGTAAAAGAGATCCTTGTTACAACATTCATAACCATGTTGAAAGCTGGCATAATGGTGTAATCATAGCAAGGTTTGTAAATTCACAGTGACGTGATCGTAGCCATTAGTCCCTGATCATGGTAATTGAGGCCATTTACTCCTCTGTTTTGCCCTATTTTTAAACATGGTGGCTACACTTCTAAGCTTGGTTTCTCTTTGTTTTTGGCTTCCAATCTGCCTAAAGTACCTACAAAGAATCAAAATTTATTGACTTATTCAAAAATAAATAATTTAAACATGAAAAATGATGAGTTTCCTCCCATAAAACACTTGGTTTAATGTCATGGAATGACACCTCTTTAATCATCATTTATGTCTCTACATAAAGAATTTGAATTAGCGCCCCAACTTTTGATCGATATAACTTCAAGGAACATAGGGGCAAGGTTAAGGCACAATGGCACTATTTCTATCATGCCACTTTAAAAGTTTAAATATTTTACATAATTTCACATCAAATTTTCAGTTTATCTCCTTGGGTAAAGGTGGGAACATTAATATGCCATGAGTTGAACATCAGAAGTTGTGATCCTTGGTCTGTAAGTGTGGAGAACCCATATGATCTTATGGAATATCATTCTACAAAAAATAGGGGTGCTTCTTCTCCCCATGATCCTTTATTTTCTTAGGTAGATGAGCTTTCATTATATCCTCTAAGTATAATGTTGAAAAATGGTTTGAATGAGGTCTATCGCTTAGTTATGGAGTTGTATCCTCATCAGCATCTTTGCCCCGAAATGGACTAGAGTCTTGATAAATGATTGGCTTGGTTTCTTCTTTTGACTCTAGCACCATTTCCTTGACTTTAGTATCTTCTCTCATATTTGTTCAACTAGTTGGAAAATCACAGTGGATTCATTAACATTGAGCTTATTTTGATGAGTGGGCCCACTCATGGTATCTAAAAAGTTAGCCTCCACACCTACTTCTTCTATACTTGCAATTTCCTTGTTATATACCCCCATAGATTGATGCATGAGATATATATTATCCCCCGTTGATTCCACTTGAACCAAGATAAGCTGAAACTTTGCATCAACACCACTATTTCTGGTGCTTCGTTCTTCTTTTGCTTGATCATAAGACTTATTAAAATCATAAGATGAACTAGTAATCGGGTTAGCATGATGGGGGTTGGAGCATTTGGACAATCACTCCAATGTCCCTCTCAACCACCATAAAGAGAACAAAAATAATTCCTATAAGATCTAAATGAAGCACATATCTCTCTCTCTCCATGAAGAGCATATATACAATCTCTCTAAAAGTGGGCCACCATAATATGGACATTGATCATCAAGGTAGGATCTTCAACCATCAAAATCATATTCATTACATGATTCCATAGTAACAAATAATTAAAAATAAAAATCTATCTATCACAATAAATAAATAAAAAATCACAAACAAATATTTACAAGTTTGAATCCAAGCAAGTAAGCTAAAATTCCAACTAACTCAATACGCCAAATTGTTCCCCAACAATGGTGCCATTTTTTAATAATGCTCAACTTACATGTCAATTTAATTTCAAGGAAGTTGTTGTCAATATATTTATACAACTATGAGTCAGGGTCAAATCCACGAGTAACAATGTGAGTGGCGATTGAGTAAGTCTAAAATAGTAGTTGCTTGATACGTTCAATCCTATAGTATAAAAAGTTTGAGGGTTCTAAATCTTTTCAAATGTGAAAGTAATTCTTGGGCTTTTAAAGGACTAATTCAAGGCTAAGAATAATTAGAGTGCAATTAATTAGGCACGGATCTTATGATTATACTTTCCTAGGGGCAAGTCATGTATAGAAAAGGGATGATTTTGTGCAAATTCTAATCGTTGGTGATGTGGTAGGATATGTCTATAGTAATTGAGGCTAGTGCATCAATAAGACATCAAAGATGTCACTCACTGACCCTTTTGAGTTCCTAATGAGTGTGACACTTAAATCTACAAAACACCTTAATTGGGTATATCTATTTCTAAGATGGTATCGAAGGGAAAGTCAACCTCATATTCAACCTTATGTCTAAGATGATGAAAATTAGCAAGCTAAGCTCAATAATTGTCTACTATTGCTTGTTTCCCATATCCCTCTTTCAAGGATGATATGGGTTTAGAAAAGTTAACCAAAACCACCCTTTTAAGGATAGTTTAAGCTTTCAAGAGCATAGGATTTTCATCCACCAAACCTATTTGGGTATTTGTGGATTTCACCCACAAATACCAACCAATTTAATCAAGCCATAGTAGAATCTATCATCAAAAAACTAGAACTATACAAATACATCACAACCCAAACACAATTTCACCCTAATAATGTATAACCCTAAGTGGTAGATCTAGCATATCATAAGGATAATGAAAGAAAATATACTAAGATGCCCATCAAAGTTATTCATAAGAAAAATAAAGACAGGACAAACCACACTTTAGACTCATATGAATCTTTAATAGAAAAAGACAATCTACACTATAGAGTTCCTCTAATTAAATCTTGCCTCAAATTAGTGTAAATTTAAGCTCCAACCCCTAAGCTCCAAGAAATTACAAAAACCTTAAACTAAGGATAGGAGGTAGGGTTGTAGAATATTGATAATCCCTAGGATAAATGGGTATTGATCTTCAAATGGAATTTGGGGTCGGCTAGTGCCCCTAGGTAATTTTTCATACTCACGCGATCGCAGAGTCTTGTTCGTGATCACACCTACTGTGATCGTAGAAGACTAATTGCAATCGTCGTTAGTTGACTAGCTTGTTTGATTACCGTCATGGTCTTCATCCCTTAATTACGGTAATTGAGACCCAGATCCTGCTCCTCTTTTCAGTTTGTCCAGCTTTCACACTTTTATTCCCTTTTTTTTAATTCTTTTTAGCTCAAAGTTACTTCTTTTCTTCTCAGCATTTGTATACCTACAAAATATGGGAATTAGTGTATTCAACCACAAACATGTCTCACTTAGACATCTGAATCATAATAGTGTGCATGAATGTTGAGTGCAAATAAGTGGTAAATTGACCACTCATCAAGCGGACCATGGGTTGGCAATAGGTGATAAAGTGTCCAGGTTCCTCTTAAATGGTACCCATGTAAGAGTGACAGTACACTAAAAAAAGTTTGGGAAACTTTAGATGTAGGTGCTAAATCTCCTTGGTTACTTCTTTAGCGGTACCTGCTAGGTGCCAAAGGCGACATTAGTACTAAAGGGCCATGAAAGTTCCCCCCACTAAAGCACAAAAATGGGATTCTTTAGTGGTCATACAAGCAACTATACACTAACTATATACTATGAGAATTCCAAGTCACTACGAACCCTTTGAGACTTATTCAGAATCTTGAGAGCACAAATAAATTATTCTACCCTATCAAATTTGACACTCAAGACTCAATGGTAATATAATATTTTTGAAAAAAAATCATTATCATAGAGTTGATCCCAGAAACCAATTTTACACCTTTTTGAATTGAGGGTTGAAAGGAGATAGAAAGGCTGCAAAACCATACCAACCATTCTACTAACCCAAAATCTATGTTCTAGATTTGCTTGAATAGTCTTTTTTACCATTCGATGCACTGGTTAATAATTGTCAACCAAAGTCATCTATAAGGATTTTCAAGCCGCCAAAAATCACAAAATCACAAAAATTACATCAAAATGAATAAGGAACCATGCCAATCATCCCCACAACCCAAAAATACTATAATGCAACCACATGGAGGGGTAAAATGGTCAAATAACATAAAAATAAATATTCCATGCAAATCACCAAAAGTTAGGTCATTATATCTGAGTTCCATTATGTACCTAGTGTATACACCTTCTATAGCTCAAAAGCACACAAACAAAAGACCTATAGTGAACTCTCTTCTCCCACAAGAGGGCTTACAAATGAAGGGGCTACTAGCGTGTCCAAAAATATTTGTATATATTGACCTGGTCTGGATTTAAGATTTTCAATAATCATTATCATCAATTACTCCATATAGTACTAGAGTGATGTGTATATATAATAATTGCACAGACTCAAACCATTTATAAAAGAGTTTAATTTCTTAAATCCATTACCCGGGGATAAACTCCATGACTAAATTAACATAATATAGTAAAAAAGGTTGGAATCTTTCTCGACAATGTAAATGGTAGTGGAAAAAGATGGATAAAACATGGACCATCTACATGTCTATCTAATTTTCAAAACATCATTTTTAGTTCTAAAAACTTGTAAATCATCCAATGGTGTGGTGCAATTCCCTTTACAAAAGAATTTATTTAAAAGTAAAAAGTGGGGATAAAATTCCTTTTTAAGGTAATAGTAAAATCATGATTTAGTCACAATCATACAACTAAGTGAGCATTAACTTACCAAAGCCTATCTATGCTATCATAGATATTCAAATAATACAAGCATAAGTGGTTAAGACTCTATAGAATAAAACCACATTCTTTATAATGATATAATACTCAACTGGTGTCTAATTGGTATCATAATGTAATACCCCACATTTATGGGCTAGTCTATGAATAATCTTTCTTATATGTATAAGCTATAATCCAAGTGATTACCATATGAACATAAGTTTATGATCTTTATCCTAGTGTGTTAAGTGCTCTTGAGGTTAAAAATGTTCATATGAATCACTTAGAGCCAAGTTGAGCTAAGATCGTTTGATTCGTCAAAAATTTTATTCTCAATTATAAAAGGGTCTAATTTAAATATGTATAAATTTTTATATACATTAAATTTCATTGCTCAAGACCCACCAAATTATACATAATTGAATTATATTTCCAATGATACCAATTTCGCCAAAATTCGATAGCCGAGTAAAAAGTTATGGCATTTTTTGTGGGAGGTAGTAAGCCAACGTGATCTCGACGCATCGCATCAATTTCACCCCAACATGAAAAATTGATACGAATCCAATGATGTTTTCATGATAATTCAGTTTCTGAAAGGTCTAGGGACACTTTGGTCCTTTTCCCTCAACCCGAAATGTCCAATGGATGATTTATAACACTCCAAAGGGCATTATTTGCTCACTTTTCATCATCAAAACTCACGTAAAGCCTCCTCTTTTTCCACCGTGAATAAAGTTCAAATTTCTCTCAATAACACAGGGATTTAAGTTTGGAATTCAATATTTCTTCAAGAATCCAAGGGTTAAAGTTTCCTAGTTCAATAAAACTTTAAGAAAAATCAAGAATGAAGTTTCTTTCACAAGTTTTTCATTCAAGATTCTAAGATTCAAGCTTTCTTAAAAATTTAAGAAAAATTGAGGTATGTGAGAGTTCATCCATGGGTCCTCTTTCACCCATGGAGCCCAAAACTCAAATTTCAAGTTTAAAGTCACAATCTTTACAGGTTCCCATGAATTTTGTTTATAAGTTTTCATGAATCTAAAGCTTATATTATGTTTCCATGAAATTGTGGGTGATATTAAACCTCACATATTCTAATGATATTTTTTGCTTAATTTATACTATTGGAAATATTAGATATGGAATCATGCTATTACTACTATTTTAACAACTCCCATGTTTTGCCTAAACCATGAATTACAAGTGTTTGATGAAATTCCTTCAAGAATGATTTTGAACAAAGGCTTACATATCATGTCCTTAGTATTTTAGTTTGATCACATGGTGGATCCTATAAATAAGATAATTAGAAATAATTCCTTATTTTAACTTCATGATTTCCACATGTTTGATCCTTACAAGTTGTGATGAAATACCCATGTCCTATATCAAGTGAATTTCCCAAATTCACGGTGTTGGTTATGAAAACATGCTATGCTCCCATGTTTGTAAGATATTCCCATGTCCAAGTATTAATCTCCATGTGCTTGATAGAATTCCCATGTGAATTGAATCGGGTAATCATGACACGTTACCATGTGTTCTCATATATTTACAAGTTCACAACCCCCAAGTGTTTGACCAAATGTCTAAATGAAAGCATTGTTGACAATTAACTATTGTTATACTAATATGATCATGTCATGCTTTACTTTTATGTTATCGAGTCTTGGAGGGTATTTATGCCTGATAATTTTGCTACTTACCTAGATCCAGTGTCACTCACATAATAGTCTTAGTCATGTCACGATCAGTAGTACTCACAGTCAGTTACAAAACGTAATAGAACTTAACAATTTATAGAACTGAGGAAAAATCAGTATCAGTTCAGTCTATTTCAGCATTCAGTTCAGACCTCAGTAGTGTTCAGTATTTAGTTTAGACCTCAGTAGCATTCAGTATTCAGTTTAGACCTTAGTAGCATGTAATATTCAGTTCAAACCTAAGTAATATTCAGTATTTAGTTCATACCTCTGTCGTATTCAGTCAATTAATAAAATTCAGTCATATTTCCATCAGTCAATAGAACTAAGTGAACTTAGTTCAGCTTAGTTAAATAGTATGATAAGTAATAGTTTAGTCAAGCCTAGTGTGAACTAGAAATCAGTTCAGTGTCTATTCAGGTGGGAGTAGAATTCAACATCGAGTGAACCCAAGGATGGTGAATCACCTGCCAGTAGAGGGTCTGATCCTTAGAAGAAATCCTTATTTTCCAGAACTACGTAGCCAGTGTAGGTTGAGACATCAAACCTGCCAGATGAGCGTTGGTGAGGTGTTTTAACCTTTCAGTTAAGGTTTCAACCGTTCTCATTAGAGTACCTGCCAGATGAGGGTATTTATTTAGTATTTTTTACCCATGGCACGGTACTGACGCCCTTCCAACTAAGGTTACAGGTTGGATTCCAATCACTTCAGAGAGGGGCATATTGATTAGATGATTACTTTCTATAGTTTTAGTTTCAAACTCAATACTGAACGCAGTTTAGTTTTATGGATTTAAGACTGTTAGATATTATCACCCAGCTTAGTATAGAATTCAGCATAGTTGCATAAAAATAGGACTATCAGATACAGTCTCCCATTTATCAGAATATAGTATCAGTAAACTCAAATATTAGTTAATCGGTTATCAAAACTCAGTAGACAGTCTTAGTTACAGTGTCAGTCCCAGTCCCAGTCCAGTAATCAGATTAGTAACTCAGTTAAGTTTCAAGTTTTCTTGACAATCAAATACATATATCAGTTATTCTGTTATCAATATTACAGTACCTCACTTTACAACCTATTTAAGAATTATGTTATTCACTTAGTCTTGCATTTACAGATAATACAGTCTTCACGAATCATACTCAGTTACCTAATGTTACTCAGTCAGTCCCTTTCTTATATGCGTAAAACTCTATAGTTTCAGTCCAGTTATTTAGACTAAGTACAGTCCAGTTCCAAATGCCTAGTATTCAGCTTCACTTATACTTATATCATTAAAGTAAGTTTTACAGAAACTAATTATATATATTCACCAGCTTATCAGATCATGTTTATTTCCCATGTTTTAAGATATTTTTAGCTTTCAGTTTATTCCAGCTTATTGGTGAGTCTACTTACATTTAGAATGCATGTTTTATGATTACGTATAAAATCAGTTTTACTTATTTCATCCACCTCTACATACCCAATACATTCCAGAATTACTGATCCATATATATATCTGTGTGGCTACATTTCCTCAAAATATAGGTACTAGTTATAGCCTACACATCTCAATGAGATAGTTGTAGTTTCTAGCCAATAGGAGATGAGTTCTCCTACTTTGGAAACTCCAAACATTTTTAGTTTATGTACAGTTCATTTAGTTTCATATGTATTTATTAGTGGTAGATGGAGGCATGTCCCAACTATCTATAGTCAATATAGTAGAGGCTTGATAGATGTCAGTCAGAATCAGTTATGTAAATTTTAGTTTCATCATTCAGATTATCAGATTGTAAAGCTTCATCAGCATTGTATCTATTTTAGATCTTTAGTATGACTATGTTTGTGCACAGCAAAATAGTTATTTTATTATGTGATAACTTAGTTGCTTAATAGTAAATAGTTCTTAGGTTAGCTTGGGATCAGTTTTGTCCCAAGCGCCATGTGACATCTTGAGGATAGATTTTCAAAGCATTACAAACTTTGTATCATAGTACAGAGTTTAAGTATCCTAGGGTGTCTATGAAGCCGTGTCTAGTAAAGTTTTTTGGAATGGTATGAAGACGTCTGTACTTTTCTTCAAGAGGCTACAAGGCATTTAGAAAATATTTCCCTACTTTCAAGTCTCAGATCATGTTGTAGAAGTATTATCTAAGAAATTTATGTAGATCCTCATCTTGGTCTATTCATGCTAACTCTCCCTTAGTTTTAAAGAGATAGAAATAGTAAAGCTTAAGTCCTTGCGGACACTGTTTCCTCAGCCAGTCCCTACGGATAATTTTTGGAATGCATGTTAGCTAGGAAAGTATCCCATCAGTTCCCTGATGTCCTATGTTTATAAATATTTCATTCACATTCATTAAAATCATGCATTAAACCAAAGTCAGATGTGTTTTTAGATTTCTTCCCAGAATCCCCTTTTTAGTATGTGATCTAGAATTACAATCATGAATGCAGGTGTTTAGTAATAGTAGAGTTCGGATAGTGTTATTTAGACTGAGCATATTATTTATTTATGGGTTTGGTTGTACAAAAAGTGAATCAATAGGCTTGAACAGTGTATGCAAGAATTTAAGTTTGTTGAATCGAGATTAAGTATGATTGCGTGGATGGGTTTATCGTTAATGTGTATTAGTATATCCAAGATTCTATTGAAAAGTGATTGTAGTTAAGTTTAGAGTTTAGTAAAATGTCAACAGACTTGAGATAATGGCTTAAAGATAAGGGGGGATAGAACAAGTAACCCAGTCAGGCCCTCAGATTCTAATAGTAGTACCAGTGAGTGTTGAAAGGCAGTAAGGGAGGATGATTCCCAACCTATTCTTATCTTAATATGAAGTTTCTTAGCCATCATGACATCTACTCATTCCTAATATGTTAGCTCCCTTATCACAGCACATATTCAATCACTTTATAGAAAAGCCATGTACACTTTCAGTTTCTAGTATGAGGAGTTCCAGTTCACTTAGCAGTATAAATCATTGATACTTTATTCCTCAGGCTTTATTTGAGTGTAAATGTTATTCCTTCATGCTTCAGGTCCTCATGTTTAACTTTCAGTGACCTCTCCTAATGTCATGATTAGTTGAGATTCTATGAATGTTTTCTTTGGCTAGTGTATGGAAGTTTTAGGGATAGAAGTTTAGAGAAAATGAGAAAGATGATTTTATGATTTTTTGACTACAAGTTCATATGTGGTTATGAAGATAGGCTTGAATGTCAGGTTGGTGTATAAGTGGAATGTATAGTTGATTATAAGATTTCAGTATAATTCAATCTGTATAGCCAGCAATCCAGTCTAGTAGTCAGAAAGAGAAGTTTCTATGGTTTTCCATTTTTTTTATTCAAGAGGTAATTCATTCATGACCATGCAAATCATAAATTTAGTTTCGTTCATGCATCATGCATCAGTTTCAGATCCCAGATATTTAGTCATATTTCAGTCTGTAAGTTTCTTGTGCATAATCTCAGTCTTTCTTTAGTATTTCAGCCAAGTTAGTATCATTCGGGGGATGAAGTATCCCAAGGGGAGATGTAATACCTTAAGTATTCATGTCATAAATCTTTTATCTCTTACTCAATATATATGATCAATCTTTAAGTAATAGTTACTCATTAGTTGAATCTCTCATTTCTATGATAGCCTTATAATCATTCTCATATTAGTGAATATATTCATGAAATTAGTTCAGTTCATGATATTCAGGTCATATTTCATGTTTCAGAATCAGTTATGCAATCATTTTTTTTAGTTATGCATGTTTAGAATATGATTTTAGTTACCTTTTTATTGTACTCTCAGTTTAACTAGTCTTATTAGAGGATTAATATTCTCAAGGGGGAGATAATGTAATATCCCACATTTTTGGGCTAGTCTATGGACCATCATTCTTACGTGTATAAGCTAGAATCCAAGTTATTCACATGTGAATATAAGTTCATGATATTTATCATCGTTTGTTAAGTGCTCTTGAGGTTAACAATGTTCATAGGAATCACTTAGAGCCAAGCTGAGCTAAGATCATTTGATTTGACTAAAATTTGATATCCGATTCTAGAAAGATCTACATTAAACATGCATAAATTTTTATATACATGAAATTTTACAGTTAAAGACCAATCAAATTGCACATAATTGAATTAACTTTCTAACGATACTAATTTTTCCAAAATCCTATAGCGGAGTAAAATTTATGGCATTTTTCGTGTGAGGCAGTAGGTCAATGTGATTTCAATGCGTCACATTGGTTTCACCCCAACACAAAATATTGACATGGATCCAAACAATTTTTCATGCTAATTCAGTTCCTGAAAGGTCTAGGGACACTTTGGTCATTTCCTCTCAGCCCCGAATGTCCAATGGATGATTTATAACACCCCAAAGCGTATTATTTCCCCACTTTTAATCATGAAAACTCACGTAAACTCTCCTCTTTTTCCACCATGAACAAAATTCAACTTTCTCTCAAGAACACAAGGATTTATATTTTGAATTCAGTATTTCTTCAAGAATCCATGGGTTAAAGTTTCCTAGTTCAATAAACCTTCAACAAAAATCAAGAATGAAGTTTCTTTCACAAGTTTATCATTCAAGATTCTAAGATTCAATCTTTCTTCACAATTTATGAAAAATTGAGGTATGTGAGATTTCATCCATGGGTCCTCTTACACCATGGAGCCAAAAACTCAAATTTAAAGTTTAAAGTCACAATCTTTACTTGTTCCCTTAAATTTGCTTATAAGTTTAGCATGAATCTCAAGCTTATATCATGTTTTTATGAAATTGTGGGTGATATTAAACCTCACATGTTTGAATGGTATTGTTTGCTAAATTTATACACTAATTAGTGATTTTAGAGATGGAATCATGCTATTACTACTATTTTGAACTACTCCCATGTTTGCCTAAATCATGAATTAAAAGTGATTGATGAAATGCCTACAAGAATTATTTTGAACAAAGTCTTACATATCATTTACTTGGAGTTTAAGTTTGATTTCATGGTGGATCCTATATTCAAGTTAATTAGAAATAATTCCTTATTTTAAGTTCATGGTTTGCACATGTTGGTTCACGGTGTTGGTTATGAAACAATTCTATGATCCTATGTTTTTAAGATATTCCAATGTCCATGTATTAATCTCCATGTTCTTCATAGAATGCCCATGTGAGTTAAATAGGGTAATCAAGACATGTTACCATGTGTTCTCATTAATGTACAAGTCCATAACATCCGAGTGTTTGACAAAACATCTAAATGAAATCATTATTGACAATTGACTATTGTTATGCTATTATGATCATGCCATGCTTTACTTTCATACTATCACGTCCTGCGGGTATTTAAGACCCGACAATTTAGCTGCTTATCTAGAGCTATTATCAGTTATAGAATAGTCTCAGTCATGTCATGATTAGTAGTTTTCTAAGTCAGTTAAAGAACTCAATAGAACCTAGCTAGTTACAAAACTCAGGAAAACTCAGTAAACATAGTATCAGTCCAGTACAATTCAGTATTTAGTTCAGACCTTAGTAGTATTCAACATTCAGTTCAAACCTCAGTAGCATTCTGTATTCAGTTTAGACCTCAGTAGTAATCATTATTCAGTTCAGACCTCAGTAATATTCAGTATTTAGTTCAAACCTCTGTAGTATTTAGTCAGTTAACAAAATTCAATAATATTTCCATCAGTTAATAGAACTCCTTGAACTCAGTTCACCTCAGATAAACAGTACGTTTAATAACAGTTCAGTCAAGCTAAGTGTGAACTAGGAAATCAGTATAGTGTCTATTCAGTTGGGAGTAGGATTCAACAACGAGTGAACCAAAAGATGTAGACTCACTTGCCAGTAGAGGTTGTGATCCATAGAAATAATCCTTGCATTCCAGAACTACGTAGCCATCATAGGTTAAGATATCAACCCTGCCCGGTAAGGGTTAATAAGGTGTTTTAACCTGTCAATTGAGGGTTCCACCATTCTCATTAGAGTACCTGCTATATGAGGGTATATCTTTAGTTTTCTTTACCCGTGGCACAGTACTGACACCCTTCCAACTGGAGTTACAGGTTGGACCTCAATCAGTTCAGAGAGGGGCATATCAGTTAAATGATTACTTGTCACAGTTTCAGTTTCAAACTTAGTACACAACTCAGTTCAGTTCTACAGATTCAGGATTGTTAGAAATAGTCACCCAGCTTAGTACATAAGTTAGCATAATTCCATAAAAATAGGACTGTCAGATAAAGTCTCTAATTAATCAGTAATATAGTATTAGTAAACTCAGATATTAGTTAATCAGTTATCAGAATTCAGTATACAGTCTTAGTTATAGTCTCAGTCCTAGTCCCAATCGAGTAATCAGATTAGTAACTTCGCTAAGTTTCAAGTTTGCTTGACTATCACATATAGTTATCAGTTATTCAGTTTTCAGTATTACAGTATGTCAGTTTACAGACTATTTCAGAATCATGTTATGCGCTTGATCTTGCATTCTCAGATAATTTAGTCTTCATAAATTCATGCTCTATCACCTCATGTTACTTAGTAAGTCCCTTTCTCATATGCATAATACTCTATAATTTTAGTTTAATTATTAAGACTAAGTACAGTCTAGTTCCAAATGCCCAATATTCAGCTTCAGTTATACCTATATCATAAAATCAAGAATTATAGAAACTAAGTGTAGAGATTCACCAGCTTATCAGATCATGTTTATTTCTCATGTTTTAAGATATTTTCTATTTTTAGTTAATTCCAGCTTATTAGTGAGTCTACTTACCCTTAGCATGAATGTTTTACGATTACGTATGAAATCAATTTTACTTATTGAATTCACCCCTAGATACTCAGAATATTCCAGAAGTATCGATCTATATATATGTCTTTATGGCTATATTTTCATATAACATATGTACTAGTTATAGCCTACACATCTCGATTAGGTAGTTGAATATTCCAGCCTACAGCTGATGAGTTCTTCTACTCTGGGAACTCCAGGCAGTTTTCGCTCATGTACAGTTCATTTACATTTATGTGTATTGATTAGTGGTAGTTGGAGGCGTGTCCCAACTATCTATAGTTAGTTATATAAATTTCAGTTTCATTCTTCAGGTTTATCAGATTGTAAAGCTTCATCTGTATTGTATCTATTTTAGACCTTTAGTATGACTATGTTTCCCCACAGCAGAACAATTATTTATTATGTGATAATTTAGTTGCTTAACAGTATGCCAGTTCATGGGTTAGCTTGGGATCACTTGAGATTCCAAGCACCATGTGATGTTTCGGGACAAATTTTTGCAGCGTTACACATAACCATGGCCTCGAACCAAATAATATAAATCTAGTATAACAATAATACTATAATTCGGGAAACTATGAAAATACACTAAGCTAAGTAGTCAACCTTATACTAAGGGATACTTAGCATCGACTACGGTTAACATTCTTATAATATAAGGTTATAGGATCCTATCGCTAGAACACATATTTCACATTAAGGGTCAGTTCATATTTCTATCCCCAATCTCTTAAATTAGGCCAATTCACTATATCCTACATATAATCATATCCTATATCCTTACCTAGCATAATATATACCATACACTATCTTATAAATATGTGGAGACCGAAGCCTACCTTAATATTGAATTGGAAGTCCTTAAATCATCCATAAATTACCTGCCTTTTATCCCTTATACCAAATAGTTGCCACTTAAGGCCGATATTTCTATATAAAGAGATGAGTTAAATTTGTCTCAAGAATGAGCTTGTAAGGCCTATAAATGATATATAAAATTGAGTCATCATAAGGTACCAAGAAGGACAAGGAATGTATGCTCAAAAGTTTACAACAAATGGTGCATTAATTAAGGACAAATAAGCTGCTAAGGTTTAAGGATTTAAAGACCTCATTACTTTGAATTTACAATTAAATGGGATGGAAATTGATTGGGAAAATAATGGTAAATGATCAAGAGTGTTTGGTTAACTTACCTTAGCTTTAATGGATGATTCTCTACTCTTTCCCTCTCCTCAAGATCTAAAATAATAGAAAATGGTAGAGTAAATAAATGGGAATTTTGGATGAAGAAGAGGATTTTAAAATCTCAAGTGCCTCTTAAGAGGTCACCTAGTCTCCTAAGAGAATATCACTAAAACAACTGCTTGACTACTAAAATAGACTGGCATGGGGGCACGACCATCACTAAAATAGTTCCTTGGCCACTAAAGAAATTCTCTCTATTGCGAACATTGATCACTTAAGTGACCCTTAGCTAAATGTCCAAGGAAACAAAATGACTACCGCTTAAGTATTAACATGGCTTGTTAAGAAGTTGTACCAAGAAACTAAGGCGTCAGATTTTCTAAGTCCAAAATAGACTCCGACCAGGTGCTCAATATTAATTTAGAACCTCATGTATGAAAATAAACCATGATACCACACCAAGTTCAATATGTTGAACTCAATGGAACCATCAAAACTTTCATCTGAGATTATTTTGACTAAATATGGGGCCAACACTTATAGTTTCATTTTTATAGAATCCACCTAATATCACAAAACAAGTCTGTGAGCCTCGAGACCTAACCAAGAGCCCTACTATTATAAAATCAATGTTATGGAGCTATGGAACTAGAAGAATTTTCATTCGAGATCGTTTAGTAGGAGTTTTAGTTTGATATTAATTCTTTAACAATGAAAGCTCCAAAATAGGAAAACGAGCTTAAAACTCAAACAAACTTTCCAATCACTAAATTAACAGCTTTAGTAAGTTATAAATACAATATAGATATTGTGGTAAGACTTAAAATGCCTAAAATATGTATAAATCAAGGTAATTGCCTAGGCTCATTACAAGTGGTGTAAAGAGAGATGTTGCAGACTTTGTGGATCATTTCCTATGTTGTTAGAAATAAAAAGCCAAGCATTAGAGACATGATGGCCTGATTCAAAGATTACATATTACCAAGTGAAAGTGTTAGCGGATCTGCATGGACTTTGTCAATGGTTTATCTCACACTTTTTGCAGTTCTAACAACGTTTGGGTCATCAAAGATTAGTTTCCCAAATCAACCAATTTTTTCCATATTCAAATGTTTTTCAGTGCTGAGAGGTTCACTCATATCAATGTTTGTGAGATAGTTTTCTTGCATGGGTTACCTATGTCTATTATTTCAAACAGAGGCCCTATGTTCACTTTTAGATTCTGGAGGACTTTTTAGAAAGAATTGGATGCTCAGGTTGTCCACAGAACCACTTTTCACCCTCATATAAGTAGGAAGGTAGAGAAAACTATTTAGATTCTTCACGATATTCTCTATATATGTGTTAGTTGAGTTTGGACGCTAGTGTGAGAAAAATTTAGCCTTAGCAGAGTTCGACTATAATAACAGCTACTATTTGAGTATTGAGATGACACCATTTAAGGCATTTTATAGTTGGCATTATTAATATTGAATAAGCTGGTTTAATAACTCTGAAGTTTGGTCCCATGGTACTGACTTATTTAGTGATTCATTGGATAGGGTCTGGGTAATTTTTGATAGGTTAAGGGTAGCTCAGAGTAGGTAGAATAGCTATGCAGATTATAAATATCAGGCCATGAATTTTGGAGTTGGTAATCAAGATTTCTATAGAGTGTTGACCATGAATGGAGTGATAAGGTCTTGAAGGAGGGAAAGCTCACCCCTAAGAATAATGGGCCATTTGAGATAATCCTTACAGTTAAAAAGGTATCTTATGAGTTAGCTTTGCCCCTATATTTTATAGTTGTTAGCATAGTTTTCTATATCTATATGTTACAATGTTATATCATAGATGAGTCTCACGTGCTTTAGTGGGACTCAATTCGGTTGGATGAGAGGTCGACCTTTGTGGTGCAACCAGTTTTTATATTGGCTAGGGATGTTAGTCAATTGCGATCTAGAGAGATTCTAGTAGTTAAGTTTTAGTAGAGACACTTTCTAATCTAGGAGGCTACCTGGGAGATTGAGAATGAGATGTGGGCCTAGTATCCCCACCATTTTGAGACTTCAAGTATACCTTTATACTTTACTTTTTCGGATGCAAATCCCTTTAAATAGTGGATATTGTAGTGACCCTTTATGTCATTTTTTTAATTTCTACACTATTTTGTTATTTAGAGTTTTCCTATAGTTGCCTCAAGTCATTTATAACTTATTGGAGCTTAGATTTTGATTACCAAGAAATTCATTTTGTTTTAGAGATAATTCCCTATTTTGAAGTTCTTGTTGCTAAAAATTAGATATTATGCCAAAACTATTGGTAAACGGTATTTTTTGCAAATTATAAACATTTCATCAGATTTGAAAAGTTGAGTTAAGGCTAAGGGACCCTTGGTTTATGTCTCAAGGCTGTTGAACTCATATTGGCTATTGAGTGGATTTTGGTTAAATTGACCAATTATTTGTGGGACCCATATTTTATTTAAATGACCTAAATGGAAACTTTAATGGCATCATTATCTTCGAATGTCTAATTTGGTAGGGTAACATAGTTAGTTTGTGTTAATGAATTTTGAATGAATCATGAGGGTTCTATTGGTGTAAGCACCAGCTGGTGTATCCCATAAATGGCCTTTGAATTTGTGAGGCCATAGGCCACATTTGCAAATACCAAAGTAAATGGCTATCTCAATTGCGATGCCTTGGCCACAGTTGTGTAGGCTGTCATTAGCATTGCAATCATGAGCTGGTCTTTATGTTCACGAAGAGTAACCCAAATTCAGTGTGGCATTCACAATGGGGTCTATATGATCACGAAGAGGGGACCCATTGTAGAATTTAAAGATGTGGACCTAAACCACTTCTAGAGTCCATAAAAGCCTAGAATTCTTGGAAAATTGTGGAATTTTCTCATTAGGTATTCGGTGTGAGTTGAAGAGTTTGTTGGGGTCATTTTTTTGTCAAAATTTCCATAAATTTTATCTAATTTCTTAATTAATTCTTTGATTTAAACCCAAGTCCATAATACTTTATAGGCTCATTTGAGGGTCTATTTGTGCTCAAATTTCAACCATTTTGTTGGTAAATAATCCTTGAGCTTAGTGGGAAGTTTTTGCAATTTTACCAGTTGGCCCCTATGGATTTTTAGCTAGATTTTATACCCAAAGCATTTATGTGCAATATGGGTATTGTTATTCCCGTATTAATATGTAGATCATTGTTTTGATAGAGTGGCATTGTTAGCAGACTTCTCAAAAGGGAAAGCTCCAATTTAGTAAACTTTTTCTGGTTTCATCGACTCTTAGTAAGGCTAGGCTTACATTTCTCATACATTGAGCCATTTATGGTATTATTATAGTATTATGATATATTTGTGTTGGAATTTATGGTTTAGTTTCATGCTTAGTGAAATTTAGAATATTTAGCTGGTTTGAGAGCTATTTTTAGGTAAAATTGACCCATTTTCCTTTTCCTTGAAATATATTTTTGTTTTAGGACGTAATTATTCTTATTTAACCCCTGGTAGTATAACTTGGAAGCCTTAGTTAATTTTTTGGTAGAAATAACCATAGTATAAGATTTTGAAATTTAATAGCGGGCCCCACCAACCCTTTTTTAGGTAGAATATACCAAGTTCCTCGTAGACCTAGGAGACATTCTTTTGTAGACTTTCATATTTTCTTGATCCTTAGGACGATCTATACGTCATTCGAACTTTTGAATAGACTTGTTACCTTTTACTTACTTTAATGATTGGTTTGATTATAGCACTTAATATTTTCTAATAATACTAAATTCATGGTTCGAGTCTAGTATATATGATATTAGATTCCAGTTAATTTTAACAATTATTGTTCACTTTTGATGTTAAGGATTCGGTTCAAATCAGATGGTTATGGTATGAAAGTGATTCATAGATATAGTTTTGATCGTCAATTAATTTAAGTTATTATAATCATCAGTGGTTCTCTATTGATTGAATCCATTGGGCATATGGTGGCTTGATGGGGTTGTCTTTTCTTATTTTCACCTTTTAGGTTTATGAGGGCCTAGTTAGGCTATAGTTAGATATCGTATCCTGAAGGCTATCTTTGGGATGTCAAATTTTTTGACTGTGAGTAGATAATAGCAAGATCTGAGGTCTATCTTAGAGATACTTTTGGCACCTTGAAGTTAGTAAAACAATTTATCAATCTTGCAGATGGGATACTTATTATTGATTGTGACTTTCTTCAACTGAAGGTAGTTAAAGCACATTCTAAGTGAACCCTTTTTTTGCGCAGGAATAGGACTGGTGAACCCCTTGGGGAGACACTAGGCCTGAAGAAATCCTTGTTAAAGAGATTTTTCAATTTCTCTTTCATTTCCTTAAGCTCAACTGGAGCCATTGTGTAAGGCAAAATTGAGATAGGTTGGGTATCTGGAAAGATATCTATTCAAAAGTCAATTTTCCTCTCGAGTTGAACTCTGGGAAAGTCTTCAAGAAAAACTTTTAGAAATCCATTCACTAATAGAACTGACTCAAGACTTGGATTTTAGGAACTTGAGTCTTTGATTCATACAAGATAGTAGATGCACCCTTTGAAGATCATTTTCTTAGCCTTGAGGAAGGAGACTAACCGACCTATAGGAATTGAGGTACAACCCTTCCACTCTAATACTGGCTTATTTGGAAACTGAAACTACACTACTTAATTTCTACAATCAGCAGAGGTATAGCAAGAGTGGATCCAATGCATTCCAGGAATGACATCAAATTATTCATGTTTAGCTCTACAAGTTTGTCTATAGTGACTTTCTGGAATACTATAACTGGAAAATTTTTGTTTACCTATCTAGCTATGATGGAATTGCTAACTGTAGTAGAAACTTAGAAGGACTCTACAAGGATTTTAGGGTTGACACCAAAATCTACTAGTATATAGGGACTCATGGAGAAGTGTCTAGCTCTGGAATTTAGTAATACAAATACATAAAGGTGAAATACGTATCACATACCAGTAACCACATTTGGAGAACCACATTGTGCCAAACTTCCTGGTTGCAAACAAAGTGGAACGCGATAGCCACGCGTCATGCCACCATGCAATTTCCCATTTGTTACTTTTCAGAGACACGACGCGATAGCTCCGCAACGCGTCAGGTGTCCAGATTGGGAAAATTTTCACAAGAAATAAAAAGATGCATCCAGGTTTAAAGAAGTCAATTTCCCACCCCTATATAAACCCAATAACACATGATTCAGATATATTTCACCCAAAATATAGTGTTTCTCTCAAGTTTCTATCAAGAATAAGATAGGGTTTTCAATTGGGGTATCAAATTCAATACTCAAATTCAAGAATATCTTCATCAATCTCCGTAGAATCAAGAACTAAGGTATGCACAACGTTCATTCATGGATTTCTTTCACCCATGAATCCCAAGAATCTAGTTTTAAATCTAGTATTATGAATATTCTGTTGTGGGTTGATTATGTCATGTGATTATGGTTGTATGATTCCCAAGTTGGAATCTTTATGTGTTGTTCATGAACCTATGCTAGTATGTGTTCTAAAACATGTGAAATTGAGTTGAAATACGGAGTTTTATTGTATTGATGTGATGATCATCCCTATGCCCTAAGTCATGCATCCTAGGTGTTTGATAAAATGCCTAAGAGAATAGAAATGATGCATTATAGATTAATTGTAACCTAAGTGATAGATGCATGCTTTATCCTATGACCAAGAATGACTTCCATGATAATGTGTGAATTATGAATGGTTGAGGGAATGTCCATGAAATTAAGTTGATGAAAGTATGTCGTGTTTAATGCAATTCCATTCATGTACAACACTATGATAACCATGTGCTTCATGAAATCCCCAAATTAATGTATTATAAATTGTTGATGTTCGTCATGTGTTCAAGAAGTGTCATGTCTTGTCAGTTTCATGCTATCGAGTCTTGGGGGACTTGTACCCAATAAATTAGATGAGTGCCTAGAACCAGTGTCATGTTTTCACGATACTCTCAGTCAAGCCATGATCAGTAGAATTCAGTCAGTCACATAAATTAGGGAAACTTAGTAAACTCAGTATCAGTCCAGTCTTACTCAGTAATCTAAGTAATCTCAATAATTTTAGTTAGTTATCAGATTTCAGTAGTATTTTGTCAGTCAATGGAATTTAGTGAAATCTATTCAAATCCATTAAACTATACGATATGTAATAGTTCAGTTCAGTTTAACTCAATTTAGTGTCTCTTCAATTGGGAGTAGGATTCATCTCCGAGTGAACCCAGGGATGAGGACACACATTGTCAGTTAGTAGAGGGTGTGATCCTTAGAAGCAATTCTTGTGTTCCAGAACTATGTAGCCAGCGTAGGTTGAGATGTACCCTACGAATTTAGGGATTATATACCTCATTTGAGTTTTCCTACTAGGAGAGGTTGACGGAAGAGCTCCCTGTTAAAGAGGGTGTACTCACACCTTTTATTTACCCGTGGCACGGTGATGACACACTTCCAATTAGGGTTAAAGGTTGGACCCTACTAGTTCAAATTTAAGGCATGTCAGTTAGATAATTATCTCCCACAGTCTTCGTTACAGATTAAGTATCAGTAATAGAACTCAGTTCAACTTTGTAGACTTTTGGACTGTCAGTTATAGTCACTCAGCTCAGTGTAGAACTTATCTAGTTCCATGAGAATTGGGACCGTCAGACACAGTCACTTAGTTAATAGTGTATTAATTATATGAAACTCATGTTATCAGTATTCAGTTTCAGGACTGTCAGATATAGTCAATCAAATTAGTTCTTCATAATCAGGACTGTCAAAAATAGTCATTCCTTTATTTGTAATATGACATCAGTTCCTTAGTACTCTATTGACTCAGTTATTCAGTATCCAAGTATTAGCACTCAGATATCAGTAAATCCATGTTATCAGAATTCATGAGTAAGTGTTATCATGATCTCAGTTACAGTTATGTATTCATGTATGTATTCTCACGTTCATGTTATTCAGTCAGTTAGTATTGTTCATGCATATGAACCCCATGCATTTATCCTACCTCACTTGCATACCAGTATATTCAATTTTACTGATGCATTTGTGCTATGGTGTTTTATATCATAGGTTTAGAAGCATGAGCTCTCGAGCATCCTTAGTAGATAAGACGTTAAGTAGCCATACCAACAGTAAGTCCTCATTATTCGAGGATAGCATGATTATTTTATTACTTTATTATTTCAGTACTTTCGATTTAGTTGGGGATATGTCCCATCAACTCTACAATTTTCAGACAGTTTAGAGGCTTTCAGACTAAAGCATGTTTTCAAACAGTTTATTTCAGTTTTGAGTATTGTTATACCCCATTACAGACAATGTTTTATATTCAGTATTAGTTCAGTTTTGAACCTTATGACCTTATAGCTTATATTCCGCATATTTACAATATATTATTCAGTGATTAGTTACAGATATTAGTAATGGGTTAGCTGTTGGAACTTCAGGTTCATAAGCACCGTGTAGTATTTCGGGTACCAGATTTAGGGTGTTAGATCCAACTAGGACTAGGAACCACCACGTTAACCCAACCAAACCACATTCCACACTGTAGATAAGCTGCATTTAAAACATATAGCATGATGGCATTACTGTTCACATCATAACTCTTGGTTATGATCAAGACCGTAACATACCTAATCGATTCAAACTGTACCGAACCTAACCATCCATACCATACCAAACCAAAGAGAAGATCAAAACATAATTGAATAATCAATCCCAATACGTAATAAGAAGGAACAACCAACAATATCATCCAATGATGTCAGCCCTAAAACCAATGCCAATGCTAAGGCCGACACTAGTACCGATCCCGCCCATACCAACCCCTAAAAGTACCACAAAGCCTCGATAAAAAAATACAAATATCCGGTTGGGATATGCCTCTAACTATGACCAAAATCAATATAGAAAATAAATAAAAATGTCTAAGAATATCTATATCGTGAAATGGAGCCTTTCGGAAAGATGGACAGTCACCACTTTAATCCAAATGTTGTTCCTGAGTCAATCGCTTTGTAGGAGTCAAACGATTGGTTCCTACATAGCGTGGGCATACAACCACCAGTAGACAAGTTTGTAAGTGACCGCTAGCATGTATCTCAGGATAATTTTAAAGTAATTTCATTTAAAAAACCAAGTAAAACCAACCATTATGCATACAACCATACATATATATAAGCTCTGGGAAGGGAATCCATATTTAGCATTTATTTAAAATATTTTACCTAAGCTGTGTATCCTTGTCGTTTAACAATACCCATGGGCCATATGGGTTCAGCTCCCCCTGTTAAAAGGGTCTCAGTACGTGTAACCGCACAACCAGGAAATATACAATGGGATGAATAGTACATTCCACCAATATAAAACATGACACTCGCACGTGATCTTCAAGGACCTCTCATATCAGAAAATATGAGTTTCCAGTTTTGGTCCCCCAAAACATCCACCTTCCACGACTTAGCTACACATCCCGCCATTAATGCCCAAATTAAAACCATGTCCAAACAATCCAATTACCATTTATTAACCAAGGTCATTTACTAGTAGTATCATCATACCAACCATACTTTCAAGATTTATCCATAGACAAACCAATTAGGTTTAGGGGACTCTCAAGTGCCCTTTCCATTTACCATATTAATCTCTTGGGAGTCTTCTATGTACTTTTCTAGAAAAACCAATAAGCCTTTAACCTTTGTAAACCATTTAAACCATTTATAATTTTATGCATAAGCTAAATGCAAGAAAGAGTTCCATTTAAAGAAGTCAATGCAATGAACATATCTTTATAAGCATTTTATTAAACACCTTGGAAGCATAATATAACCAAAACCAATTCTAAAGACCATTAAATAATTACCATACGATCCAATCGCCAAAAACCATCATTAATGCATATAAAATCATAACTAAACCATAGGGAACCATAACCAGGACATTATGAACAAAACCCTCACTTAATAAATGAAAACCATAAATCATGCAATATTGAAACCATTAAAACAATCATAAAATCCATGCTTGTTTTGAAATAGGAATTAGGGAAGAGACACATGCCTTAAAACTGAGAATGATAATGGAAGAAAATCAGCTAAGCAATATCCCTTTTGAAACCCTAGCTCTCTTGCCCCAAAATCTCTTGAGACTATTATTGAATGTTTAAGAATAGTTTTATATGTATTTATGAATATAATAATAGGGTAAATCACTTCCTAAGTGTATTAGAAGTATGGGTCATAATTAGGGTAAGTAGGGAATATCCAGAATACCCCCACTTAAGTCCCTTAAAACCCATCATAGGGATATGACTGACCCTCTTACGAGTCGTACCCTTCGTTATGATTGGTTACCACAAGTCGTACCAAGCCTTAACCTTAGATTAGACACTATCCAGTATACGAATCATGTTGTAACTATAGAATATGATTCATACCCATGATTCGGATCCCTAGCAGAATGAATTTCCAAAAGGATCTAACACTGCCCCCTATACGAGTCACAGATACAACTCGAATCCATGAATTATGACTTATACCCTTAAGTCATGACCATTCCAGTGAGCAAAACTGTCCGAACAACTAATACTATTCAGGTTATAACAGTACATACCAATCGTACCCTAGTATATGGCTCATATCCATGAGTCCGAAGAACTATTTTCAAGGAAAAAATTCTAAGGCCAAAACTTATGATGTAACATTCTCCCGTACTTGGAACATTCATCCCCGAATGACAGACAAGGTAGAGGTTACCACAAACAGAGTCATTTGCATTATCACACATCCCTTTAACAAAGTTTGAAAACAAAGAGGCACAGATATTGATCTTTTATTTAACACACTTAGAAAATAAAGACCAGTTCAAGAACACATACCTTCCACACGAATACCAGGAGCAGTAACGAAACGTGGGTAATTGAACTTCAAGGCCTCTTCCGCTTCTCATGAACTTCTTCTACCTTATGGTTCCGCCATAGAACCTTAACCAAAGCTATCTCCTTGCTCTGCAACTGACGAACTTGCCTATCTAATATGTCAACCGGAACCTCTTCATAAGATAAAGAATCCAAGATATTCAACCATTCCAAAGTAACAACCAAAGATGGATCGCTAACAAACTTCCTCAACATAGTAACATGAAAGACTGAATGAACCAAACCCAAATACCCAAGCAACTTTAACTAATAGGCAACATTACCCGCTCTTACCAAAATCACATAAGGACCAATAAACTAAGGAATGAGCTTCCCCTTCTTACAAAACTACATAACTCCCTTCATAGGAGATGCCTTTAGGAATACCCTATCCCCAACCTCAAACTCTATGTCTCTACGCTTAATATCCGCATAGGACTTTTGGTGACTCCTGGTAGTTCTAAGCCTATCTCGAATTGCCTTCACCTTCTCTATAACTTAATAGACCAAATTGGGACCAAACATATCGGCCTCACCAAGCTCAAACAATCTAATGTGAGATCTACACCTCCTACCATACAACACCTTGAATAGAGCAATACTGATACTAGAATGATAGCTATTATTGTAAGCAAACTCCACCAAAGGTAGATTCCCAATCCAACCACCACCATAAATAATTACACATTTCCTAATCTTATCCTCTAATGTTTGAATAGTTCTCTCTGCTTGCCCATCCAATTACAGATGAAAAACAATACCCAGACTGACCTTAGTCTCTAATCCCTCATGGAAAGACTGCAAAAAATGAGAGATAAACTATGTACCACAATAAAAAATAATCAAAATATGCACCCCATGCAGTTTCACAATCTCTTGAAGATATAACTTCACATAATCCTCCACCCAAAAGGTAGTCCTTATCGACAAAAGGTGAGCAGACTTAGTCAGCCTATCAATAATTACTTAAATTGAATAAAAATGATTCCAAGACCAAGGAACACCGATATCAAAATCTATATTGATCAACTCTTACTTCCATTCAGGAAACTCTATTTCTTGTTTCAACCCACCTAGACTCATGTTCTTAACCTTAACTTATTGATAAACCATGTACTATTCTCTGAAGTAAACTAAATCTCTCTTCATACTATTCCACCAATGGCTCTCCTTAAGATCATGATACATCTTTGTCGAACCAGGATGGATAATATACCACGACTTATGCTCCTTAGCAAAAGTCCTTTGTCATAGCCATATACATTTGAAACATACATCCTCCCTTGGTACCATAAAGTACCATCACCACTTATCTCGAACATTGCCACCTTTTGTCTACTAATATCACTCTTGATTTTCATCAAGACCAAAGATCTATCTTGGAAAAGAACTTGGCACCTTGTAACTAATCAAACAGATCATCTATCCTTGGGAGAGGATACTTATTTTGGACCATTGCCTTATTCAACTGCCTGTAGTCAATGCACATCCAAAGAGAACCATCCTTGTTGCACACGAACAACACAGGTGCACCCTATAGAGAAACACTAGGATGAATAAACCCCTTATCTAGAAGTTCCTTAATTTGATCTTTGAGTTTTCTTAAATCAATCGTAGATATTCTATATGGGGGAATAGATATTAGACGAGTGTTCAAAAGCAAATCAATACCAAAATCTATTTCTCTATCTGGAGGACACCAGGAGGACCATCTGAAAAGACCTTTAGAAACTCATTAATGCCCGAAACTGACTTCAATGAAGAACCTTCCAAGTTAGAATATTTAACCCAGACAATCTTTAGAGATGAACCTTCGATCTGTAAGAAAAGAAATAAATTGTCCCCTAGGAGATAAATAACAATGCTCTCATTCTATTTTTGGCTTACCAGGGAACCTAAAGATGAACTTTTGAGTTCGATAATCTAAAGATGCATAGGAAGAATTCAACCAATCCATACCTAAAATCATATAAAAATCTATTTTTCCTAACTCAAATAGATCTACGAAGGTCTGCCTATCACCAATTGATACCACACACCCCTATAGACCCATTCAACAATGACCGAGTCTCCTACCACGGTAAAAACAAAAATAAAGCATACAAAATTGTTTTCAGATCAATACCAAAAGGCACAGCTATATAAAGATTCACATTAGAAAAAGCAGATCCTGAATCAAGCAAACAATACACATCACAAGAAAAGAGTTGTAACATGCCAGTAACAATATAAGGTGATGCCTCAAATTCCTGCTGGAATGCTAATACATACAACCTATTTTGACCAATAATAGAACTTGAAGGAGTAATAGAAGCAGATGCCACATCACCAGGTGTATAAGAAGAAGATAAAGCCACTGGAATCTTATTCATCACTGTAGCAACCTTGTTGACCGGATAATCCTTGAGATGATGGCCTACCTAGAGGCACTTAAATCACTTTTTCTACCTTCCTCACAGAATCCTCAATGAGGATGACTATCGAATCGACAAAGAACGCATGATAAAATAGACTAACCTCCGCTCGCTTGAGATTGGGCAACCTGAGCGTAAGAATTATCACCACTATGGTGACTCCTATCATCGACTGCTATGGGTACAAAGCGCTGGCAATAGAAAAGGAACCAGAAATCCCCCACTTCTTTTTCTGCCATGTGCCACCATCGCTACCACCCTGAAATTACATACCTCCCTGATCAGAAAATCCACCCCACTTTCTCTACCTATCCCTAACTTTATCTTCTTATTCTCAAACGGTTGCAAATGAAAAGTTAACTGAGATATAGCCATATCCATAATGAGTAAAGCAGTCCTTCTCTCCAAAATTAGATCTCTATTTAGCCAAAAGTGAAATTCCTTATTCTCGACCTCATATCAGCTACCAAATTAGGAGCATACCTTGAAAACTGATGAAAATTCAAGGTATATTCCCATATAAATATCCACCCTTGCCTAAAGTTGACAAACATCTCCATCTTAGCTTCCCTCAACTCTTGAGGAAATAAATAATCTATGAAGGTATTAGAAAAGACCTCTCATAACCCTTCCTCCTCTATATAGCTTATCTCTATCCCACTCCATATACCATTGATAAGCAGCATCTTTGAGTTGATAAGCTGCAATCGAGAATAGGACTATGAGATTAAAGATGTACACCAAACATAGGAGGCACCCCTTCAGCATTATCCCCATATGAGGCAGAAGGATTCCTTTGTATTCTAGATCTAGGAGGCATGATCTAATAGACAAATAACCAAGGATTAGAGAGGATTCCAAGACTGAGAATTTCAGAAAAGTGAAACATTCGTAAATGTATTGTGGCCTCTCTCTTATGAGTATGACGCACTACACACCCCTAAAAGAGATTATACTCAACATGGCTATGTAGTCTTTCAAGTTGACCATGAACCTAAAATGTTGATACCAACTTGTCATGATCTGAACCAAGGCCTAGACGTAATTGGCATCCTAAGTCTAACTAAGACCGGAGACCAACCCATTAACCCAACCCAACTACCTTCACTAGCCTTAGATGAGCTTAGTTTCGAACATATAACAAGATAGTATTATTGTTCACATCATGACTCTGGGATAGGATCATGACCATGACAGACCAAACCTAGTCTAACCATACAAAACACAACCATCTATACCATACCAAAGCAAAGAAAAAATCAAAACATAATATAATAGTAAATCCCAAAATGTAATACTATGGAACAACTAACAAAAGCATCTAATGATGTCATCCCCAACACCAATGCCAATGTTATGGCCGACACCAATATCGATCCCACCCATACCAATCCCCAGAATACCACACAACCTCTATCCAAAAGAATACAAATATCCAGTTGGAACATGGCCGCAACTATGGCCAAAATCAATATAATAAATAAATTTAAAATCTCTAAGAGTATCCATATCATAAAATAGAGCCTTTCATAAATATGGAAGCTCATCACTTTAATCCAAATGTTGTCCCCAAGTCAATTAGTATATAGGAAGAGTCAAACAATTAATTCTTGAATAGCGTGGGTATAAAACCACAAGTACATGGGTTATCGACTGACTGCTAGTACGTATCTCAGGACAAGGATAAAGTAATGACATTTAAACCACCAAGTAAAACCATCCATTATGCATACAACCATACATATTTATATAAGTGCCAATAAAGGGAATCTGTGTTTAGCATGCATTTAAGACATTTTACCTGGGTTGTGTAACCTTGCCATTTAACCATACCCATGGGTCAAATGGGTTCAACTCCCCCTACTAAAAGGGTCCTACCGTATGTAGCCACACGACCAAGAAATATCCCATGGGATGACTAGTACATCTCTCTAATATAAAACTTGACACTCGCACATTGCTATCAAGGACCTCTCTTATCAAAAAATATGAGTTTCCAGTTTTGGTACCCCAGGACCTCCACCTTCTACCATTAATGCCCATATTAAAACCATGTCCAAACAATCCAATTACCATTTACTAACCCACGCCATTTATTAGTGGTATCGTCATATTAACCATACTTGCAAGATTTATCCATAACCAAATAATTAAGGTTAAGGGGATTATTAAGTGCCTTTTTTGTTTACCATATTAACCTCTTGGGAGACTTCTATGTACTCCATAAGAAAAACCAATAAGCCTTTAACCTTTGTCAACTATTTAAACCATTTATAGTTTCGTGCATAATTTGAGAATAAGAAAGAATTCCATTCAAAGAAGCTATTGCAATGAACATATCTTTATAAGCATTTTATCAAACACCTTAGGGGCATAACATAACCAAAACCGAGAAATAAGAAGTAGGAAAGAGACACATACCTTAAACGGAGAAAAATAATAGAAGAAAATCACCAAATCATTCCCTAAAGCAACCCGAAGTTGATACCCTAGCTCTCTTTCCTAAAAAACTCTTAAGAGAATTGTTTAATGTTTAGGAGTAGTTTTCTATGTATTAATGAATAGAATAATAGGGTACATAATATGTTAAGTGTATTAAAAGTTGTGGGTCTTAATTAAGGTAAGTAAAGAAATATCAGGATTACCCTACACTTAAGTCCCTTAAAAACCCATCACAGGGATACACTTGACCCTTTTTCGAGTCATACCCATCCTTATAATTTGTTCCCACCAGTCGTACCTAGGCCTTAACCTTGGATCAGACACTGTCCATTGTATGAACTATCCAACCAAGTCATAGGCTCAAATTACGATCCATACCCATGATTCATATCCCCAGTAGAAAGAATTTCCAAGAAGATCAAACACTACCCACCATACATGTCACCAATACGACTCGTATCCAAGCCTAACAAAGCACATCCTTAAGTTGTGACCATTTCAATAATCAAGAACATCCCAAAACCTAACGCTAGTCAACTTACGACAACACCATACCAAATATACCCTAGCATATGACTCATATTTTTAATTCATATTAGGTTCGGAGAATAATTTCAAAGTAATAATTTTTAAGGACCAAACCCAGGATGTAACATAATGATATATGTACCACCTTGCGTAAACACTAGTCAATCCCTTATTCAATGGCCTGACTTGCCACACCCAAAACAAGCATCGCTACTTTCCATGCATTCACACTTGTGTATCTTACCACATCTCATGCAGAGTGGGTTGGTGCAACTATTATTCATGCTACCCAAGGACTTAGAGCCCAACACCTTATCATGAGTATCCTGTTTGAACATGGGCACAAGAGAATTTGTGGAAGATGGGGTTGGTACTAAAGATTTCTGGCAGCACTTTGAATGATTCCCAGTATCCAACCTCTGTTGTGAGAAATTGAAAATACCAGTTATAGCCCTCTTATTCTCCCTTTCCTTCTATTTGAGCTTCTCCTCCCTAATCTTTGAGCATGGAACATTAACCTAGAGATATCCATCTCCTTAATTGTCATGGTTGCTCTACATTCTTTACCAACATCCTCAAAAACACCAGACACAAACTTACTGATTCAGGCCCTAAACTCAACCACCATAGTCGAATCATACCTTGCTCTTTGAGTAAACTTTAGTAAATACTCTTTAACACTCATATTACCCTACTTTGAGTTGATGATCTCCCGCACCTTAACTTTTTTTAACTCAAATGAGAATAACCTATCAAAAAATGTATTAGCAAACTCATTTTCACTCTAGTAGTCCTGGATTTACTTCTCTATCTTTCTTCCACAACTTGAATGAAGTATTAGCCACTCCTTGTAGTTTGTAAGAATATAGGTCAACACTTTTATTTGAAAAAACACCCTTGATATCAATCACCTTTTAAACACTATCTAAGAATTTTTATGGATCTACCTCGGACTTAAACCCAAAGAATGCTCGCGGATTTATCTGATTGAAGTCTCAAATTCTAGGGACCACCATATTCATTAATGGGTGGATGGGGCCACAAACTTTTTGTTATTTGAGATATCATAGACTGGGCTAGCATTGTGAAAGCAACCCTAAAGTCAACATTAGAGTCCAACTCATTTAGAGGGTCTTCGAGAACTGGTAGTACTACTTATTGGTTCCCATTCCTTCTTTCATAAGTTCTCTTAGGAGGCATCATCTGTAAATAGGTTAAGGGCAAGTTAGAATAGAATTTTAATAGGGTTTAAACTCTATTGCATGACATGAATCATGAAAGAAGTCATACTTTCCTAAAATGTTTCATAGCCTCTCACTCATAAGTGTGGCGCGCTTTACACCCATAATAAGACTCTGCTTAACACAACTTTCAAACACCCTAGGACACTAAAAACCTTTTGCTTTGATACCAAGTTTTTCATGACCCGAGACTCTAGTCGTACCACGGTGCTTAGAGAAACAACTAACCCTAAGCAAACCTATGACCTAAATACTAATTAAATAACTAAAGATTGAGTGAAATCTAACTAACTAACGTAATTGATATAAGAAATAATGAAAATTAAATATCAATCAAACTGTAAATATTGCTCTTTGTCAACCTAATATACTGATAATCTAAACATTTATTTGAAAGCCTCTAAGTCATAATGAGTTTTTGGGATAGTCCCCCAACTAACTTTAACTAACTAAAATAAAAGGAAATACTAAAATAACTAACTGACATTTAGCCCTTGAATAATGAGGACTCAGCAAAGCTACTGCTGATAGATGTGGAAACGTGCTAAGTGCAGTTTGGGTACTAAGTTTCCAATCATTTAATATGAGACAATATATCACAAATGAGTATGTGATTGGTACTTTGAATGCACTGAGTATTCAATATGTGAAAGTAACTAGCATAGGTTGAACAATAATACATGAATATGTAATTTGAATAACAACCAAGTATTATGATGTACCAAATACAAATAAAATATTTGAATAACTGAATACAAGGTCAATGCAAACCCAAAATAAACTTCGACTGACACATAAATTGATGACTATAGCAGATAAAAATAATTGACATACCCCAATCTAAGCAAATTAGTGTCAATCTTATAATATCTTTCGTAGGGTGCTAGTACCTTACCAAGGGTACCAATACTCGCTAGCATGGATCCACTAAACTGATGTCGTAAAGGACTAGGGTATCATGCCTTAAATAATGAGGGATACCTTGTAACCTATTATAGTTCCATATTTTTAAAACTTAGGGAATACTACTCAAGGTATATGCCTAACTTACACAAAATCCGTCATCACTGCCTTCAGTCAGTGCTACGTATGGCTCCCAACTGAATTGAATTGAACCATAAACTGAATTGTTCATTATGATATCATTCTGAAAATAGTAATGGATGCATAATCTGAAATACTAAAAAATAGATAAAATGATGCTTGCCTGAATTCCTAGCAATCGAGTGTTCATAACCTACCTTCTCTAAACATGATAATATTAACAAGACATTTTGGGGGAAATCATAGTTCAAGTCCAAGAACTCAACATCTTATCATACTCAGGGAATTTATAATTCATAAAAAACAAGGGAAGATGCTTCATTCATGGGAAACATGTGTTTGTGGTTTTCCTATAAGAATAAATTGTAGAATTTTAGGAAAACTCATATTTGACCTGGAACCCAAACTTGAGCGGAAAAACAACATGAAGATTAAGAAGTTATTAGTACTCAATGGGTGAAATTAACCCATTGTTTAAATACCACATACCTGAAGGTGTAACCCGTAGAAAAATCCTTGGAATTGAGCTTGGGGAACCATAACTTGGCTTTGGAAAAGATGAAATAGTCCCTTTTTGTAAGTGTTGAGTAATTTTGAGTTTATGAGGTATTTGGGTAAATTTAATACATAATAGATAATGTTGGAGTGCCCAAACGATTAGGGTTTGGGATTAAAAGAATAAAAATTTACAAAATAGACCTTTTCAAATCATGTAGGAAATCACTAGTTCCATTCATGACAACTAAGGTTATGACCAGTTATGACTAGTCTAGAGTCGTGGAATGGAGTCGTGACCTTGAGACCTGATCCTTGTATCCTTATTGTCTAACAAAGACATCTATCTAGACAACTCATTAAGTATTATTATGAGTCATTAGGAGAAGTCATTTTTGGGGACTTGATTTCTTTTTGTTGTGACAACAGGTCAAACTAATGACTTGTTAGGTCTGATAATGAGTCCTTGGTTAGACTCATAACCACTGGGCTGAATTTGTAGGATATCTTATTTCTATGTCAATGAATCCACACAATGACTTGTTATGTCTGGTAATTAGTCGTTGCTTGATTCATTGTCACTGGCAGTTTGATAGTCCCTCCGTTAACTCGTCATAACTTTTTGCCGTGGTATCAGAATAAGGCGAGACTAGTAGTATTGTAATTCTAATTTAAAGGCGTATATTATTATGGGTATAGAGCTGAAAACTTGGGGTATTATAGGGAAACCTTTGAATCAATCCACTAGGACTCCGATGCTTGACCTTTACCTGCAGAAAACATAGACAATAGTCTACAAAGTCCATCACATCTCTCTTTATTCCACTCCAGCATTAACGTTATCTCAAGTCTCTATACATCTTAGGTATACCTGGAAAAATAGAATATCTTAAACTGTGAGCCTCATGCAAGATAGATTGAATTAAGTCATCAACCCTTGAAACACAAATGCGGCCATCAAATCTCAATATAATTTCCAAACCTCAACACTAGCAAGAATCCTTCTAAGGTACAAAATATCAAGTCGCACCATCAAGTTGGCTAAGGACTGAATGTCCTATGCCAACAACCTCTGAGAAACTAAAACACAAGCCAGACTATCCATGCTCATCGCCTCTCCACCCAAAGAATCCACTACCATGTTCTCTTTGCCTGAATGATATAAGATAGACGTCATAATCCTTAAGAAACTCCATCCATATACGTTGTCTAGCATTAACCTCTCTTTGGGTCTTAAGATGCTCAAGGCTATGATGATCCATGAAGATCTCACAATACTCCCTATAAAGATAATTCCATATAATTTTAAGCACTAAAACTATCACTTCCAACTCTAAATCATGAGTGCGGTAGTTGAACTCATGCACCTTTAGCTGTCTTGAAGCATAAAAAATAACATGGCCCTATAGCATCAAAAAATAATCTAAAACAACCCCAGAAGGATCATAATATACAGTAAATCTCTCACCCTCAATAGAAAGAGAAAAAAAGAAGTTAAACTAAGAAACCATTGAGCTTTCCAAAGCTTTACACACACTCCTTAGACCATAAAAAGGGAGCTTGCTTCTGAGTTAATCTGGTCATAGGTGCTGCAATAGTAGCGAAACTCTCCAAGCAATGCCTATAATAACTGGACAAACTAATAAACCTATGATCTAAGTCTAAGATGTAGGCCTTTCCCACATGTCTAATGACTTAAGAAAAAATACACTTACAGAATTTTGCAATAAATCAAAATGATCTCTCCAAGTCTAGAGTATAGTTTTCAAAATATTATGCATTCTCCTCTCCACTTCTTGAATACACAAGGATGTATTTGATGAGTACAATCATTAAGTAATCCAAATAATGTCAAAACACTCAGTTCATCAAATCTATAAATGTGACCAGGGCCTTAGACAACCCAAATTACATTCCAGGAACTTATAATGACCATAACGAGTCCTAAAGGCTTTCTTTAGGATATCCTCATCTCGATTCCTCAACTGATGGTAACAAAACTTCAAATCTATCTTATAAAACACTGTTTCACCCGAAAGCTAGTCAAACAAATCAATAATGTGAGGTATAGGATACCATATCATCATCATCACTTTATGAAGCTACCTATAATCAATACGCATACACATGGATCCATTTATTTACTTCAAAAATATTATAGGTTCTCCCTAAAAAGACATACTCGATATAATAAAACCCTTACCTAGAAGATCTTAAAGCAAAGTATTTAGCTCCTAAAGCTCGACAGGACCCATATGGTAAGGTGTCATAGAAATAAATTGATTTCCATGCTTAAGATCAATAATAATTTCAATATCATGCACAGGACTAGGTAGATCAGTCTAGAAAACATCAGGAAACTGATGAACTACTGAAATAGAGTCAAGTGATGGACTCTCCACACTAACATCAGAAATATAAGCAAGATAAGACTTCCTGCCCCACAACATAAGCCTCTTATAAAAAATATTAGAAATAATCCCCATCTTTTAGTGGCTAACCTCTCTTTGCTAAATGATTAGGGTACATCAGGCATAAATAAGGTAACAGTGTTGGCAAAAGAGTCTATGACCATAAGATTGTGGAATAATCAATCCATGCATAGAATTATATCCAAATACACCATGTCAAATATAACAAGATCAATATGAGTATCAACATCGATAATACTTATAATATATGATCGAAAAAATTGAGCCACTACTAAAGAATCACCCACGGGAGTAGATACACATAATTGCATAGATAATACATCACAAGATAACTCTTACTGTGGGTCATAATAAATAGACACATAATAATAAGTGGATGACGGATAAAATAAAGAAAAGGCCAACTATCAACATACCATGATCTTACTTGTGATAACAACATCTTAAGACCGAGCTTCATGTCTAGAAAGTATAGTATGCAACTGACCACACATGTAACTAGGCTAGGCTCTTGACCGGTCTCCTATCCTACATACCTAAGAGCCTCTATAAGCACCCTAGGGACCATCCCTATGACTGTGTATACCACCTCTAGCTGAGGGATAAATTTCTCTAATAGGAGGAACACCCTATGTTGAAGTAATAATTGTTCCATGATTGGGGAACTCACACGCAAAATAACTAAAAACGTCATAAAAATTACATGCCCCAGGAACTACACCAAAACGAGAAGATCTGACCGACCCATAATAACCATAACAACTAAAATATCAAAAAGACAATCCCCTCAAGGACTAACCACTATCCTAGCTAGGATGATCATTAAAACTAAATTGACTGCTAGTAGTAATCTAGAGTGTGACCTAAATGGGTATACTAGACTGACCCTGAGGCTAATATGGTTTATGTAAAGGGTACCTACCTTGAAAAACACTATCTCTTGACTGTGAGCCACTATAGCTACCACTAATCCTTCCTTGATATCACGAACTCTTTTTTCCTGACCCCCTTAAGCCTCGCAATACATCTTCTCCAAAACCTTAACTTTATCAGACAACTCAATAAAATACCTATAGAAAATGGTCTAACTCTTAGTAGACATGCAAAGGGGAAGTCTTAAACCCAAATACAACAACAAATAATATCACACCAAATAATTAGAATAGAATTATCTTGCTTAGATAACTCGTAAAAATGATCATCATACTCCATAATAGTTATGGAACCCTTATCCAACCTTGAAACTAATCCCTCAAAATATCCCTAAGAAATCTAGGCATATACTTTTTTAAGGTGATCACGGAGAATAAGTCCATGCTAAAAGAGGTGATCAAGCTAGCTTGGAATTAAGATAATCTCTACACCAATGTCAAGATGTCAAGTCTAATTGAAAGTTTGTTTATTCTATACTAGGAGTCTTAACTAACCTAAATTATGGAGCCTATCTATATAAACAATCAGAAACACATAAGCATCATTGCTCGGTGAACCAAAAAACCAGGGTGAGGGAAATCTCAAGAACCTACCCAACATTTTTTTCTTCTCAACAAATTTAGTAGGCTGGATACCCACTGGCTGATCAAATATTGGCTGAGTAATTGCTGAAAAAGAAGGGACCTCAACTCTAGGTGCTGCAGTTATAGGTTGCACCCCACCTCAGTACCACTATGATTTATAGATCATGCACTATTAAAAGGTGCACCAATAACTAATTTTAAAAGTTAAAATAATACATCTCTAATAGAGTAGGATGAAATAAACCCCGATAGGTCCTAGGTTAGTCATTGTCCCACCACTAGCTGGGGCAAAAAATCTCAAGATCAAGAGCAAAAATAGGGTCTGGGGAAGGCCCTATATCCTAGCCCTTAAATAGGGACACATCTTAAGGTTCTCTAGGGTCAGTCTCATAACCCTCATCTCATATAACAGTAGCATGATTCCTAGCAAACTACAAAAAATGAAACAAAAGAAATTCTTTAGAAACCTACTTAGACTCTTAGAATGAGATGATTAAAGATTGAAAAACTCCTAAGAATGTTTTATATTCTCCCAAATATAAAAATTGACTTCACCATTTAAATCCATAAGACTCTACAAGACGCCTGCTCTTGTACCATCAATATTATGAACTTAAGTTATATTACCAATATAGGTAAGAAAAACTATATCCCAAAGTAATGTAATACCCAAAGTTTTTAAGGTTTAGACCTATCAAAATATAGGCCATTGAATTAGTTTTCCAATGCCACTAGAATCGCTTCACTTCGACGTCATAGTAAAGAATTATGGAAAATTTCCTAAGGCACTTTCAAACTGCTAGTGGCAATGGCTCAGGCTATGACCCATTGTCAAAAACAATGAGTGGTACCATAGACTTATTGCCATGGTCATAAATGATCATGAAATTCAATCCACTGGTAATAAGTCAATCACATAATTCATTTTTTGTCTCAACAGCAAGGAACCAAAAACTTATCCTTTGGCATTATCACTTCCTATTGACTCATTATTAGACTTAACATGTCATCAAGAGGGGAGACATTGTAATAATAGAAGGTCCCAAAACTTAGTCCCTCAATGCATGACTTAGTCCATAACTTATTACAAGACATAACAAGTTGTTACCCAAGCCATAACGACTGTCTCTCAGAATTTCTTGGATGATTTAAGAAAGTATTTTTGGTTTTTTTCCATTCTTTTTACTCCTACCCATAGAGTTTTTGTTTTTGCAATCATGGATAATAGGGCTATTTCCCCAGAACTCACCAAGTCTTAAATCAATCTACAAAAAAATAAAGTGAATCTCTCATCTCCAAAAGAAAATTAGGTTTCTTCAATCATCAAGTCTAATTTCTAAGATTTCATCAAGGTTTCCATTTACAGGTATGTGGGATTTCAACAATGGGTCCCTTCCACCAATTAAGTCCCAAAGATTTCTCAACCCTACACTTTAATTCCCTTTAAAGTTGGGTTCCAGATCAAATATGATTTTTTCTTAATTCTTTATATTCTTATAATTAAATCACGAGTACTAGCTTTACCTTATGAGTAATACATGTTTATGCCCAGAATCATAATTTCCCTTTTATTTGATAAATGATTGAGTTATGGCTTGAAGTATGAAATCTGCAATTATGATGAACTTTTAAAATATTATCATGTTCAGTTGCATTAGTTAGAAATGGTGGGTCATAAACATTTGATACTGAGGATTTCATGCATGTATTACTTTACATGTTTTAAGAAGTTCAGATTGTGCATATGTTTCTTTTTTCAAGTATGTTACTATTGAGCATAGATATAAATTTTTAGTATCATTTAGTTAGGAATGGTATGTAACACTGAGTGAACGTAGGGACGAAGGCTCACCCACCAATTAGTACCGAAAACTTTAGTAGAAGTACCTACATTCCAGAACTACAACACTACTGTATGTTATAAGGGATCACCCGCTAGCTAGGACTAACATCCTAGTCCTTTGGGACATCAGTTAGTGGTTGTAAACTTCCCAGTGTTGTTACCTATGGCAAGGTGTTAGTATCCTTCCAACTTAGGTTATAGGTTGGGCCCTAATTTTCTCTTATTAGGGTATGTCGATTAGTGTTGGCTCCCATAGTTCATAGTTTAGGGTCAACTTATATTTTACTTTGAATATGCATGACCTTGTATTCAATTAATTAGTTATTAAGTTTTACACAATACATGTACATACTTGGTCTTACATTCATCTTATCATGTTTTATGCATTTATTCTCAAATTGACTAGTTAGTTTCCCATCTCACATACTCAGTATATCCAAAGTACTAAGCACATACAATCTTGCTCTATATTGTTATTATTTTTAGTATTATAAGAGTTATGCCAGACAATGGTTTAGCCTTGGGTCACTTGTTACTCTAAGCATCGTGTTATGACTAGGGTGCCGTCTAGGGTCGTGACCAACTTTGTATCAGAGAAGCAAGTTTAAAATGTCCTAGGGTATCTAAAAGCTACATTACGTAGAGTCTTGTTCATAAGTGTGAAACTCACCAAACTTATGGGGAGAGGCTATGAAATATTTTAGGAAAGTTTCACTTCTTTCATAATTTATATCATGAAATAGAGTGTGAACTCTATTAGAATTCTTTTTCTAACTCTCCCTGTATTCTTTTACAAAAAAATCTCCCAAGAGAACCAATGGAAGAAATAATAGGAACCAACAAGAACAACTACTAGTTCTCAAAGAATCTCTAAATGAACAGGTCTCTCTTGCTAAGTTCATGGATTATTTGACAACATTAACCCAATCTATGACTTTTTAGCATAATCAATAGGTTGTTTGCCCATCCAACCCATTAGTGAAAATGACATCAACTAGAATTTGAGACTTTACTTGGATAAATTCGCCTACATTCTTTGGGTTAAAATCTAAAAAAGATCCACATGAGTTCCTGGCTAGTGTTAAGAAAGTGACAAAATCATGGATGCCACTTATAGTAAAAGTGTTGATTTGGCTTTCTATCAATTGTTAGAAGTAGCTCACACCTGGAATAAGTAGTGGAAAGAAGATAGAGGTACAAATATAGGTTTAGTAGATTGGGATGACTTTGTTACTTTATTTTTAGATATATTATTCCCACTTGAGCTAAGGGAAGCTAAGGTGAAGGAGTTCATAAACTTAAAGAGGGAAATATGTGTGCTAAGGAATATTAACTCAAGTTTACTGACTTGGCAAGGATGCTCCAATTATGGTGGCTGATCCTAGGGCCCAAATAAGTAAGATTGTGTCTTGTATTTCTGAAGATGTGGTCAAGGAATATACAAAGCCCATGTTGGTTAAGGAGATAGATGTCTCCTGACTGATGGTTCATGCCCAACAGATCTAAGAGAAGAGGATTTAAGTGGTGAAAAAGGAGAATAAGAGGGTCAGAACTGGTAGTTTCAATTTCTCTTAGCGAAGGTTAGATAGTAGTAATAGTTATCAGTTCTGCTAGAAATCTTTAGCTCCATCCCCATCATTAGCTAGTGATCCAAGTCATAAGCTTAGACAAGATACTCAAGATAGAAAGTGAGGCTCTATGTCGAAGAGTAGAGTGAATAGTGCTTGCACCGACTCAATTTACCAAAGATGTGGTAGGAACCATAAAGATGAATGCATGGCTAGTTATGATACTTATTTTGGGTATGGCATGCTAGGACACAAACTGAGAGAATGACCAATGACAGCCTAAAAGGTTAAAGATGTTTGTCAATATAGTTAATCTAAAACTTTAGGAAATCTAGTAGATCGCGCTACTCAGCAGGGTGCACCTCCAATTCTACTGGTGGATATCATCAAGGTAGGTCTTATGATCTTCAAACTCGATAGGATCAGGATATTTCTCCTGATGTGTTTACTGGTACATTACAAGTCTTTAATCTTCATGTTTATACATTGTTATATCTTGGATCCACACTTTTATTTGTGATTCCCTTTAAAGAAATAGAATTTGGTATTAGTACCAGAACCCTTGCAGAACACCTCTCAATTTCTACCCTATTTGAATTCTTAATCATAACAACATGGGTATACAGAAATTGACCACTCACAGTATCCCAAAAAGTCACTTCAGTCGATCTTGTAGAGTTAGACATGACCAATTTTGCTATTATTATTGGAATGGATTTCCTCCACTCTTGCTATGACTTCGCTAATTGTAGAAACAAAATAGTCCAGTTCCAATTTCTAAATAAGCAGGACATAGAGTGGAAGGGTAGTACCTCAGTGCCTAAATGCTAGTTTTTTTAGTTCTTTAAGGCAAGAAAAATAATCTCCAAAGGATGAATCTAGCATCTTATTAGAATCAAGTACTCAAGTTCCAAAATCTTGAGTCTTGTGTCAGTTTTAGTAGTAAATGAATTTCTAAAAGTGTTTCCAAATATTTTCCTGGAGCTCCTTCTCAGTGGGAAATTGACTTAAGAATAAATCTCATTATAGATATCCAACCTCTTTTAATTCCATCTTATAGGATGGCTCCATTAAATCTTAAGAAATTGAAAGAACAATTAAATTATATCTTAGACAAGGGTTTCATCAGGACAAAGGTCTCTCTATAGGGTGATCCAGTTCTTTTCATGCACAAGAAAGATAGTTCCCTCAGAATGTACATTGGCTACCATCGGGTGAATAGAGTCACAAGAAAGAATAAGTATCTCATCCCCAAGAATGATATCTTTTTTTCCTAAATTTAGGGTGTTAATTGTTTTTCTAAAATAGATCTCTTATCCAGCTACACCAGCGTAGAGTCGGAGACTATGACATCGAAACATTTAGGATTCGGTATGGTCTCTTCAAATTTGTAGTTATGTCTTTTGGACTAATGAATTCTTCTGAATCTTGTATGGATTTGATGACTAAGGTATTCAAGCAGTATGTAGACATTTTAGTTATAGTCTTCATAGATGACATCCTCATTTATTTTGCAGTAAGACTGATTATGTAGATCATTTGAGGATTGTCTTACACACTCTTAAAGATCACTTGTTATTTTCTAAGTTTAGAAACTATGAATTTTTGTTGAAACCAGTAGCATTCCTTGGTCATATTATCTCTGGTAAAGGTATTTGAGTTGATCCTCAAAAGATCAAAGTACTAAGGAACCTGCTAAGACCCATCTCTGTATCTGATATCAAGAGCTCCTTGGATTTATCAATTACTACCAATGGTTTGTCGAAAGATTTACCTTTATTGCTTCTCCTATGTCCATACTAACTCAGAATAAAATCAAATATCAGTGGTCTGATTCTGGTGAGAAGATTTTTCAGGTGTTAAAGACTTGACTCACCTTAGCTCTATTTTTAAATTTACTTGAGGATTTTGATAGTTTTATGGTATATTATGATGCTTCCTGAGTAGGTCTTGGTTTTGTTATGATGAAATAGGGAAAGATTATAGCATATCTCTCTAGGAAACTGAAGCCTCATAACAAGAAATATCTAACTCATGATCTTGAGTTGGCAGTAGTCATGTTTGCCTTAAAGATTTAGAGGCACTATCTTTATGGGGCTCATGTTGATGTCTTATTAATCATAAAAGTCCTCAGTATGTGTTCATCCAGAAGGATCTAAATCTTTATTAGAGAAGGTGGCTATAGTTGTTGAAAGACTATGATATGAGTGTCTTGTACCATCTATTTAAGGACAGTATTATGGCCAACGCCCTTAGCTGATTGTCTATGGGAAGCATTGCTCATATACAGGATGACAAGAAAGATTTAGTTAGTTAGGTTCATTAGCTTGCTAGCTTGGGAGGTCGGTTGGTTAATTCAACTAAAGGTAGTGTTTGGGTTCAGAATGGTTTGGAATTTTCTTTTGTAGCTAAAGTGAAGGGGAAGAAAGATAGAGATCCTCTTTGAAATGAGTTGAAAGAGCTATTTCAAAATTTAAAAGGTTGAGGTTTTCTCCCAACGGGTGAAAATGTTTGGTAAAAAAGGAAAGCACAGTCTTCATTAGGTCGGTCCTTACAAGATTTTTAGTCGATGTGATAAGGTAGCTTATGAGTTAGCATTTCCTGTAGTATTAGCATCAGTACATTAAATTTTCCATGATTCCTTGTTTATGAAATGCATTAGTGATCCTGTCTCAATAGTACCTTTAGAAAAGGTTGGCATAGAAAAAAGCCTCTCTTATGAAGAGGTCCCAGTTTAGATCCTTGATCATTAGGTTCATAGGAAGAGAAATAAAGAAGTCTCTTTGGTGAAAATTCTATGGAGAAATTAGTCAGGTGATGGAGCTACTTAGGAAGCAGAGGTGGATATGCTTGCCAAGTATCTCCATCTTTTCTCTTTGAACTTAGTCTCTAGTTGAGGTAATAGTTCCCTGAATTAATTAATTAATTTTTTCCTTACTACCTTAGCCTATCTAGCTATTTTCATATCATAGCATCCATTCATGAGTTTTGTTCACTCTATGCATCATTCATAATATAAGTTATCCATGCATGTTTCAGCTCATAAGAATTCAGTGTAAAATTTTATCATTACCCTAGTCTTTTGTCTTAGACAGTTTCATTTGAGGAAGAATGATGAGCGGCAAGTTTACAACTTATTTGCTCTCGACATTCATGCACATTACCATGTTTCGAATGACTAAAAGAGACATATGTATGATTAAATGCACTAATATCCATATTTTTTAGGCATACAGGTTATAAGATAGAAAGATATGGACTTGATCTAAAAAGGATAAAAGGAAGAGATAGGAAGTGCAGTTGGAAGACCTAGAGCAGAAAAATCCCTCAGTTACAGTGATCTCAACCTGAGAGCTACGATTACGACCAGTCAAAATGGTCAACAACTGCAATCGCAGGGATCTACACATGGTCACGATACTGGAATAATGGAAAATCTGGTGTGATCGCGGTCACGTGGGATTTAGCTTAGGGGAAGTTAAATAATTTTCAGCAGCCGACCCTAAATACTTTCAAAGATTAAAACCCTTTCCCATTTTGGGCATTTTAGAGACTAGTAATACTTTGAAATTGAAACCCTACATTGGGAAAGAATTATAAATTTTATTTAGAGATTAGGATTTTGATATTTGTGAAGAATGGATGACTTGAACAACCCATTTGGTATATGTTCCTTTCTTTTCTTCATGAGTAGCAAAATCTTTTAATCTTGGTATTATGTTGAACTAAGGAGAAAATTAGTTAAGGTATGTGATGTATTTATGTATATGAAAGTTAAATGGTAATGGGTTCTACTATTGTTTGATTAAATTGGTTGGAATTTATCGGTGAAAGACCCAAATACCCACATGTCTTTGTGGGTGAAAACCTCATACTCTTGAAATTCGAAACCATCCTTGAGAGAGAGGTTTGATTAAACTTTAGGAAACTTCATCATCCTTGAAAGAGCAATGTGGGAACCAAGGAAATAGTATACAATTATTAGGTTTAATTTACTCATTCAAACAATCTTAGACATAAAGGTGATTTTGTAGTTGACTTTACTTTGTGTATTATCCCAGAAATAGGGATGCCCAAATTGAGATAGTTGGTGAATATGATTGCCACATTCGTTAGGCACCTGAAAGGGTCAACAAGTGAAGTCTTTGATGATTTATTGAGAATATAGCCTCAAGGGTCCTAGACCTAGCTTACCACATTAGTCTCTTACTATTGTGTGCACTAAATCTCACACACAAATACCTAAGTTGCCTTTAGGTAGATATATTTCCAAGATTTCACAAATATCAAATTTGAATTAAAATTTGTTGCTTAAGTTTGAGGGATAAAGTTACTAGTGACATACATTATCCCTTAACCAACCTCCCTCCCCCCTTTTAATTTTGTCAGTTACTTTACTTACATTTTGGGTATTATCTTAGTAGGACATAATTACCTACAAGATTAAAACTCTATCTTTCATACCTTATGGATTAAATCTAAACACGAGTTGGGATATTGACAATGACCATCCTCTACGACTGTAAATGGATAGGTGAGCGTTATTAAAATGACATGATTACTGGGGAGTGAAATTTATTTTTCATTTGTGTGGTGTTAGTTCTTACTTAGGGTATACCAATAGTAGTGTGTATTTATTTTGCTTGTTATTTTTGTTTCTTTATAAGTGATCTACATAGCATACATGGAACCATGAGCAACAATGCTAGTCAACCTGGGTCTTTTGATGTACCTCTTGATGATAAGAGGAAACTCAATGACATCGGTCTTTCAAGTGCCATCCGGATACAACATACTCATGGAAATGTTATTTTTTATGTCACAAGTGTCACGCTGCACATGTTGCAAATGAAAAGACTTTTTGGGGTCCAAGCTTATGTGGAACCCAACTTTTATTTAAAGAATTTTCTAGAGGTGTGTATACCCTTTGTTATCACACGCATAACCCAAGAGTACATCCAACTTTGCCTCTTCCTATTTTCTCTAACTAGAGAGGCGATATTATGGGTTTGATCAGTTCATGGGATGAACTCACCACGACCTTTATTTACCGATATTTCTCACCATCCAAAATACTTTAATTGAGGGATGAAATCATTAAATTTATGCAATTGAATGGAGGGCAATTGTATGTAGTATGGGAAAGATTTAGCAAACAACTAATGCAATGTCCAAACCACGAGGTCTCGGAGAAGATGCTTCTCCAAATCTTCTACCATGCTGTTGACCCACTCAACAAAACTGTGGTGGACAATATAGATGGGGCTCTCTTGTGAAGTTTCATTATCATGCTGCAATGAATTTACATAAGGAGGTTACAAAGAAAAACTGAGGATGGCATACCCGAGATGCCAAGGTTTGTAAGAGTTATCCTACTATATCCTTTGTTAACAAGGAACAAACGAAACAAGATGAAGAAAGAGAGGAGAATATGTCTACAATGATGACACAACTAGAGCTTTTGAAAAAACATGCTATGGGTGCACCCATAAAATTGGTGAATTTCATGGCATCAAAAGACTATAAAGATGATGAAGAGGCTAAAAAATTGATTAGGAGATTCGATACTTGAAATAAACAATGATTTTTCACAACTTGGTCAAACTATGGTGTCCCACTCCACCTTCATTGAGAAATTGGAGACTCAAATCATGCAAATTTCCACCCAATTGAATGTTAGAACAAAGAGTGGTCTTCTTGTTGATACTATTCTGAACTCGAAAAATGAGGCTCAAGTTTAAGTAATAGTCACCAGGAGTGAGAAGAATCTTAGTGGTCACTTAAAAATAGTTGGATAACAAGATGCCTAAGGTTAAGTCAAAAGAAGTATCGCAAAATTCTCCAGATAATGATGATGAAAAGGAATCGGTGGAAGTTAATGAAGAGGTGGTGGAAAATGAGAAACCATAATGTGATGTGATGCCTACAATACAAGTCCCTCCCCTGTTCTCTTTCAAGATTAAAAAAAAAGAGGGTTATAAACTCAACAAATTCATGGCCAAGCTTAGAAAACTCTCTATCAATATCCCATTGCTTGAAGCCCTCCAAGAAATCCCGTGATATGTTAATATTTTGAAGAGGTTTATTTCATAGAAAACACTTATCGAAGGTGACAAAATTAAAGTCACCCATGGTTGTAGTTTTACTATCCCTTACACCATCGAAATGCATATATTCGCGAAAGATCTATGCAATCTCGGTGCAAGTATAAAACTTATGCCTTTTTCCACCTGCAAAAATCTTGGATTGGATACTCTAAATCCAATATCTATGAGATTGTTAATGGAGGATCAGTCTATTAAGAGACCGATTGGAATTTTGTTTGATGTTATAGTCAAGGTGGAAAAATTTATAGTTCCAACGGACTATATGGATATTCATTGTGAAATAGACCAAGAAGTTCCCATCATTTTTGGTTGACCTTTCTTGGCCACTGGAAGGGCCATTGTTGACATAGAGCTTCTTCTGGAGAGAGGTATATATTTAGTTAGTATTCCAAAAAAGATCCCAACATTTCAAGACAGGCTTAAGGCTAGAGGGTGGTGGTGTTTAAATGACTTGTATCTGTGTAAGGGAAATAAGCAATAGGTCCATGAATTCTGCGCCAACCTTACTGTAATGTCTTTCTCAGACCTATCCAACATGACTATCAAGATCTGGGTGAAAATAGTAAACTTTGGGTTGGGAAAAATTAATGAAATCTACGGGCTCCTAAATGAAAGTATGGGCAAGTTCGAAGAAGAAAATGTGTAAGGTGGAAAGCTGGTTGGCGGAAAGATTATGTCCTGCAAAGAAGTCTCATGGGTGGAAACGAAGAGTAACATCTACATAAATGACTTTATTTTTGAGGCTCATATTTGGTTTAACATAATATGTAGCCAAGTCTCCCCTTGCACCCATATGACATCAGTCCCAGACTTGCAAGCCCGGATGGTTGCTTACATTCTAGATGCCATTCCTTTAAATGTTGGTCATTTTGTGGTTTCTAATACAAAGTTCTTAAAGAACTAAGGTGGTATGAATCTCTTCTTACCCTACTTTATTACTGAGCTTTGTAGAAGAGTTGGGTTAAAACTACTATAGAGACACTTAGGTGCTCCTGGGTACCCCCATCTATCCTATGAGAATTTGAGGAGAGGGTGTACCAAGTAAAAGAAAGAAGAAAAAGATCAATTTGGAAAGTCAACATTTGAGGATTTTGAGTCTTATAGGCCACCCACCGCTGGGCATCTTGAGGATAGTAAAGTTGATATTGTGGCCATAAATGAGCTCATGTAAAGTTTACCCCTTGGATCGAGATTGTCCTCCACCGCTCGACATTAAAATGGGTCACATGCCGATTATACAAAGTATCAAGGGGACTAGAAGAAATAGGGAGAAACCATTACTAGGCTTGTAAAAGCCTACTCATCCTTAGCAGCATCATATTGTGATCTCCGTGTTGCATATGAAAAATGGTCATAGGGGAGAAGAAGAGAGAGATAGGTTATTTAATAATATATGGGAATGGGTGAAGTGCCTTTTCAAGGTCCTAAAACCTTGTGATCAACTTTCTTCATCCCGAGTGGAGAGTAATAATAAGGCCTCAGTCTAGTGGTCCGATCTTAAGGAGGCTGATGATGATGCAGAGTCTGAGAGTGGAAACAACTTTTGATAATATTTTAGGGAGCACCTTTATCTCTCTTTGTTCTTGATTATTTATGTAGTTAGGACACTGCCACCTTTTTCGTTGGGGTGCTTGTCTCCATATTAATTTGATCTAGGACTGTAGTATTGATATATCTATATATTTTGCTATTTCTTTTTGATGACTTTTATTTTTTATTTGGGCTATAATATTCGGGCACTCTAATGGTGCCCATATTTGCATGGATTAGTTATTTTGTCCTTAGATTTCTACTTTTTCTTTAATATACTTATGGAAATATCAGACGATTTTTTTCTTATGATAGATTGAGTGATGAAATTCTTAAGGGAAAATCATAAAGTTTAGGTTTGGAGCCATGGTTCTAGATAAAGTCTGAGTACCCATGGCATCAAAGTCACAAATGCAAGGGAAGTCTGAGTGCTTTTAGCATTTTGGATTTTGGGATCGCATTTATACCTTTGGAAAATATAGAGTATAAATATGGTTGGTTGGCCCTTATGAAAACCACATGATGAGAGATTAAGGCTTGGGTTGGTTTCATAATTAACAAATATGTTTTGGTGCTCATGCAAAGTAAACACCCCCCTCTGTCCAAAATTTTTCAAAAATTAAGGGCATGGACGTTAGCAACCTTGTAAAAAAATCTATTTCTCTTTTTATGAATCTGAAATTTTGACATGTGCAAATGGGGTGATACTCTATTTTTTGTCTCTAGAAAACTGGGCAATTGAACCCCCTTGGCGAATTTTACATGTTTTTTATAGTGAGGTTATTGTCAAAATCTCATTTGTACTAGTACCATCTACAAATTGCCTCATTAGTCTCTCAAGGGTAATTTTGATCCTACTTGGTTGGGGAGATTATCGTAGGCTATCTTAGTGACATTAGAATTCCACCTTAGCCAAAAATGGCTACCCTTGCATAGATGTTATCCCTAGTCACCCACTTTGATCCTTTAGACCTTTATTTTACAAACATACTATAATTCATGAGCCTTTCAATCTTTATCCTTTTTTAAACCCTACCCTCCTTCAACATAAAATTACAACTTGAGGCTAAAAGCCTAAGTTGAGGGTGGAGGTGGGGTGATGATTGAAAAAGGTAACTTTGGGCTAAGAAGTTATAAGTAAGTGCCTATGATCTTAGGCATTAAGAATAAATTAATAAGAAAATGAAAGGACCCAATAAAGGAAAGGGAAGCACTAAGGGTGCAAGAAAAAGAAATGAAAAAGAAAATAGGTGAACCAAGAAAATAAAAAGTGGGCACATGTGCAAAGAGTGAAAAGAAAAGAAATGGCCATGATCAAAAGTTGGATGGAATAGTGTGATGTAGATGTTCAAGGAGGGTTTAGCCATTTTTTTTCTAAAATATATCCTATCCAACCCCAAACATACATTACAAGCACAAAAATCCCTTCGTGATTCCCAACCTAGTATTTTCATTTTAGTGGTTATCGAAAATAGGGGTAATCCTATGGGTTGATACTTATTAGAATTAAGAGTTCTTTGGAGAGAGATAGTGTTCTACACTTGAATTCCTTGTTGACTAATTGATGACTTGATGTGTGAAATTTTCTTTCTTGTGAGGAGGCATGAAAATAACTCAAGGTAGGTGATTTTGTCATCTCCCAAAATGTGGTGCAAAAAGGCGTATAATGTAGTTGGGATTAAAAAAGAGTAAATTTTATAGTATTAGGTATTGTTGCATAATTGCTCTTTAAAGTCTCTTACATCCTTGAAAAATCACATTTTATGTTGAGTGGTGTTGAGAATATAGTTTTGCCCATGTTTGAAGAGCTAAATTGTGGTATTAACTAATCTTGAAGTCATTATGATCATTTGTGTCATTCAATGTGAGATAAATGTGTATAGTCTCAGGGTAAAGAGTAGTGACGCTGGCGGAAAAGAAAAGCTTTAAGTTGGGGGTGTTGATGAGCGGTGAATTTACCACTCATTTTCACTCGACATTCGTGTACATTACCATGTTTCAAATAAATAAAAGAGACATATGTATGATTAAATGAACTAATATCCACATTTTGTAGGCATAAAGGTTATGGGATGGAAAGATGTGGACTTGAGCCAAAAAGGATCAAAATAAGTGAAAAGAAGTGCAGATGGAAGACCTGGAGCAGAAACAGGCCTCAGTTATTGCGATAATGGCCTGAGGGTTGCGATCGCGGCTGGATAAGACGGTCAACAACCGACGATCGCATTGATCTCTATGCAATTGTAGTAGCCGCAATTATGTCATATCTGGTGTGATCGTGGTCAAGCTTGATTTAGCACAGGGCAGTTTCACAGTTTTCAGCAGCCGACCCCAAATCCTATAAAAGCATAAAACCCTTTCCCATTATTAGCATTCTAGAGACTAGTAATACTTTGAATATCTAATTGAATCCCTAAATGAGGCATGAATTGCAAATTTGAGTTTTAGATTTTGATTTTGATATGTGTGAAGAATGGATGCCTTAAACATCACATTGGGTATGTGTTTCTTTCCTCTCTTCATGAGTAGCTAAATCTTTTAGTCTTTGGATTATGTTGAAATAAGGTACAAATTAGTTATGGGTTATGATGTATTTGTGTATATGCCAGTTAAATGGTAATGGTTTCTACTATCGCTTGTATATATTAGTTGGATTTGTGGGTGAAATCCCTAAATACCCACATAGGTTTGTGGGTGAAACCCCCATGCTCTTGAAAGGCCAAACCATCCTTGAGAGAGGGGTTTGGGTGATCTTTAGGAACCCTTATTATTCTTGAAAGTGGGATATGGGAACCAAGGAAATAGTATAAAATTATTAGGTATAGTTTACCCATTCTCAATATCTTAGACATCAGTGTGATTTTGTAGTTTACTTTACCTTGGGTATCATCCTACAAATACGGATGCCCAAATTGAGGTAGTGGGTGAATATGATTGCCACAATTTTTAGGTACCCAAAAGGGTCAACAAGTGAAATCTTTAAGGTTTTATTGAGAAATTATCCTAAAGGGTCCTAGACCTAGCCTACCACATTATTAACTTACTAGTGTGTCCACCAAATCTCACACACCCACACCTAAGTTTCCCTTAGGTAGACATAATCCCAAGATTTCCCAAATATCAAAGTTGCATTGAACTTTGTTGCTCAAGTTTGTTGGATCATGTTACTAATGACATACATCCTTCCTTAACTAATCCCCCCACCACCACCATTTTTAACTATGTCATTTAGTTTACTAATAGTTCGGGTATTATCTTAGTAAGACTTAATTACCCACAAGATTAGAACTATGTTTTATTTCTTGTGGATTTTACCTTAATGCAAACAGGGATATTGACAACGACTATCCTCTACAACTTTAACTGGTATAGGTGAGCACTATTAGCGAATAATCCAAAAGGGAAGATATTATAATAATCCAAGATTTTGAGCTCTTGAACCATCAATTGATAGGAAACTAAATTTTCTTTCCAACACCACTAGTCTTACCTTAATACGAGGTTGTAGTAAAAGTTGTGGAAAATTTCCTAAGGTATCATCAAACTGCTAGTGGAAATAGCTCAGGCAATGACCTATCATCAAACATAATAAGTCAAAAACTAGACTTATTTCCATGGTATTAAGTGACCAACAAAATTTAGTCCACTGGAAATGAGTCCAATACACGAGTCATTGTCTGACTAAATGAGTCATTGTGTGTGGATACATTGTCACAATAGTAAGGAACCAAGAACTCAACCCTTGGAAATGACCCTTCATGAGTACTTATTGTTTGAATGAATGAATCATCAAGAGAGGAGACCTTGTCATAATTGAAGAACCAGAAACTTAGGTCCTTAAGTGATGGATCTGGCCACCACTAATTACAAGCCATAACGAGTTATTACACGAGCCATGACGACTATCTCTCAAAATTCACTAAATGATTTAAGAAGGGATTTTTGGTCTTTTCACATCATTTTAACTCCTAACCCTCCTCATTTAGGCTTCCACTATGGAGGAATATAAGGATATTTTCCCCAAACTCATCATATAGTCTTAAAATCAAACCAAAAAAAAAAAGAAGTGAATCTCTCATCTAAAAAAGAAAATTTTGTTTCTTTAATCCTCTAGTCCAATTTCAACGATTTCATCAAGGTTTCGACCTCCAAGTATGTGGGATTTTATCGATGGGTCCCTTCCACTGATTAAGTGCCAAATATTTCTCAATCCTCATGTTTAATTCCCTTTCAAGATGGGTGCCAGGTCAAATATGAGTTTTCTTTAATTCCTTCAGTTGTTCTTATGATTAAATCTTGAATACTGACTTTCCCTTATTAGTAATATCTTCTCATTCTAAGAATCATAAATGCCTTTTTTTAAATGATGGAGTTATGGCTTGAAGTATGAAATTCCCTATTATGATTAGCTTTTAAAATATTATCATCTTTAGTTACATTAGTTAGAGCTGGTAGGTTATGAACACCTTATACATACGATTTTATACGTGTATCAGTTGGGATGTTTTAAGAACATCAGATTATGCATGTATTGTTATTTTCAAGAATATTAATTTATGAGCATGTATATACATTTTTAGAGTCGTTTAGTGAGGAGTGGTACTTAGAATCGAGTGAACGTAGTGGTGAATGCTCACCCATTAATTAGGACTTAGACAATTATTTGAAGTCCCTGCATTCCATAACTACGGCGCCACCATTTTTTATAAGGGGTCACCTGCCAGTTAAGACTGACATCCTTGTTCTCAGGGATATTAGTTAATGGTTCCATACTAGCCAATGTTGATACCCTTGGAAAGGTACTAACATCCTTTCAACTGGGATTACAGGTTTGATCCTAATTTTCTCAGATTGGGTTATGTCATTATTGTTGGCTCCCACATTTCTCAATTTTTGTTCATCTTATGTTTTAGTTGACATATGCATTACCTTGTATTCAGTTATTCAGTTTTACATAGTATATGAACATACATGGTCTTGTATTCAGCTTATCATGTTTCATGAATTAATGTTTAGATTGACTAGATAGTTTACTGTCTCGCATATTCAGTACATTCAAAGTACTGATTGCATACTTTCCTATTCTATATTGTTTCATAATATAGGTTCGGACGCGCAGTACCCAAATTACACTTAGTCTATTCTGCGCCATATGTAGCAGCAGTTTTGGGTGAGTTCACACCATTTGAAGAAACATTATTAATGTTTATTTTCTGCTTTATTTTATTTTGAGTCAGTTGAAGTTAGTTGGGGCTTGTCCCAGCAACTTATTATGATTTAAAGTCTTTCAGACAGTTGCTTAGATTTCCAGCTTGTTGGTTGTCAGAGTTTTATTGCCAGATTTTGGTTAATAACTAGTATTTTCACTATTTATTTCCATCAGTTATCTCAGTTTAGCTTCCACTCAGTAATTTGTTACTTTTTCAGTATTCTTAGGATATGTTAGACCATAGGTTTGTTTGGCATCGCCTATGACTCTAAACAATGTGTTACGATAAGGGGGAACTCTTAGGTCATGAAAAACTATAAGCAATGGGCTAACTTAGTAGAAAATGGTCTATAAGACTAGAATCAACATATGTAAGATTATTATTAATTAAAAGAAAATAAATATAATCTAAGAGATAGATAAAACACAACAACTATCCAGCGACCTAGTGATAACGCTCAATCTACAGCTCTCGTAGGAGTGTAAAGCGGTCGCTAGCAAATATAGAACCCAACAGGGTTGGGTATCGATCCCTCAGGGAATAGATTGGTCAACAAGTAGGAGACTATTACTAGACTTTTAGTGCAAGTCTCGTAAGTAGGGGGGATTTTAATGTGCAACTAATGTAATCAAAATAGTAAAAACTGAAAATAGCAGAGTAAAAAGAAAGAATGTTTAGTAGGTTGTAAAACAATGAGAATTGAAGCGTTGGGGTTATGTCCACCTTCTGAGTTATACGTCTCTATTGGCTATGAGTGTGTAGAATTCAGACATGTATGTGCTTATACAGAATTGTATTTGATGGTAAATCCAGGCGTCTTTCGACCTATTCGAGGATTATTTCACTTTAACTCTTTCGAGCTTAAAGCGTGTCTAACGGCACGAATTCTCCAAGAGGTTAATCCAGTTACGACACTAACTGTTTAATAGGGGATGAGACCCTACTACCTTGACATTATCTCTTTTCCAGACAGATAACCTTTCTTTCGAACAAGTTAAATGTTATACTGGCGTATTCTTGTGTTTGCAACCACAAAGAATTTAGATTAAGATGAAGAGAATAATGATGTAAGCAGCATACGTGTCACGAACTCACAAACTCATAGTAACAGATAGTATCTCATTCGGCTTCCATAACCCCAACCGAGAGGTTTAGTTACCCATGAGTGCGTAGGAAATCACAATTGGCATTGTTGTTATACCACAATAATGATGAATTTCATGTAGCCCAAAAGTGGCAGGCGATTAGGCGTGAATTCCTTAGCAAAGTAACGTTTCTCTTGTTGCAGAAATTAAGAATTGAATAGATGAATAGAAGAAGAAAATAGAATTAAAGGAAGAATTCGGAATTGAGAAGTAGAATGTATATTTGAATGGTGATTGTAAGAATCTGAATGAATAAAATTCTCTAGCATGATAGGATATTTATAATACCCATATCCTAATCCTACTAAACTAATGAATTATCTAACCAAATGCTACTAAGCTAAAGAAATACTTAACCCAATCGTACTAGGTTAATGTATCATTATCCAAATCCAAATAAACTAATGAAATACTTAACCCAATTGTACTAGGTTAATATATCATTATCCTAATCCAAATAAGTTACTGCAAGTCCCCAAAGTCTTCAGAAATGTTGTTTTAGCCCGGGACAGATTTTCCATGCATCACTTTTGGTCCTTAGGCGTCCAAGCTTCCTTTTCTCCTTTCGTGAAGCTTTCTTTGGCATCAAGTTATCCATAAAATGCTGAATTCTGCATCATTTATACCTGAAACTTTGCTAATCATGTTTGTTAGCTCACTTTATAGGAAAAAGGACTAAAAGTGCATGAAATATATAATTTGTCCTCAAAACATGGCACAAATATGGGCAAAATATATTGATATAGGCGCGTAATATCGCCTATGATCAACACCCCACACTTAAAGCTTTGTTCGTCCTCGAACAAAATATCATGTCCGTCTAAACATCAACTTAGGGTTTCACAGTATCAACACAAAGTATTCGTCAAGACAGGCACAACAATTATCAACAAAGAGTAGTTTTCCGATCATTAGTAGAAATAGTTTAACCTCTGGTATAGACTCGCGATGGTAGTTAATTCGTATCCAAAAGTTAAGGTACCAGGAATCATATACAACTATCCAAAACTCATCAACCATGTGTGTCTCACAATATATTACCCATAATCACTCACAAGTATAGCATATTTTTTCAAACATGGGTATCAAAATATCCTTGCTCTCGCTCTCACAAAAAATTCATATACAACAACTAATGACCATAGGCTTGCCCTTAGTGTAATGCTCCACTAAATGTCAGAATGCTAGGCTTAGGATCAAGTAGGTCTTTTGATGGTTGTAATGTAGGCTAAGGGATGGGTAGGACTATTTTGGCCAGAAATAGTGTCTATGTTCCTAAGCAATTTAATACATCACATTGTATCATCAACATTTTTCTTTCAACCTTTCTTCTTTCTTTTATTCTACCACCCTTGTTCTCCTCTTTTATTTTTCAATTTTAAGCATAACTCACTTTTCAACTTTTTTTTCCTTTTTTTCTTTTCATAACATACCTCTTGTGATAGAACTTTCTTTTTCATAACAGATTCAAGCACCACTGCAATTTAAAGCATCATACTCACCCAATTTCCTCTTAGTTCATCACATGACTTTATACGTTTAAAGCACTTAGGAATTTGGATCAAATTACGGTCTTGAAAAAAATGGATTAGGCTTTCATATGAGGTTTGTCAAAGAAGTAGGCTAAAGCCTCAAAAGGGTTTAACTAGGATGATGTCCATGGGTAGGTAAAATGAAGGTAAACATGTATAGGTTGCCAAAATCATCTCCTAAACTTACACTCCTTATTTTCGCTTTGCATACATACCAGGCAAGTTCTAGCATCAGCTACAAACATAGAATATACTATTAATCTCACACACACAAGGCACATGGTCGACTTTATTGGAAGTAGTATAGACTCTTGACCCAACAAGTGAAGGAATTGAACCACACAATATCACATAATGAGTCACAATTAGAGCCTAAACGTCTCAATAGTCATGATTTTAGCACCTCCTCTTGTTATAATCTCATGCTGCCTATTAGAATAATTTCATGCGAAGCTAAGTAAAAAAATTACTATGTAAAAAAATTACTACTAAAAACGAAACACACAAAAAAAATGAAACAAATAAAACAAAGTAAACAAAGTGAACAAACATAGATGCGGTAGAGAAGTATAGCATGCAATATCGCCACCCCACACTTAAACGGGACACTGGCCTCAGCGGAATGTAAATACGAAGAACTTGGTCAGTCGGACTCTTCCTCGATGTCGGAAGTCATACCCCCTTCGTCGGAATCATCATAAGAGTCGTCGTCAGAGTTCTCCTCCACGTCGGAATCTGGCAAGTGTCGATCATCATCGGTTGGAACATCATCGTCTAGAGGTTCCTCAAAGTATGTGCCTACTCCACACATCTCCCGTGCATGCATATTCATTGGATAGTCATGGTCCATCTGATGGAGCTCTGCAGCAGTTGGAACACAACCTCCACTCATCATTGTGAACCGTGTCATGCCATAAAGATGATGGAAGAAACTCTTATCTCGAGCATGTCTCTCCGCAGTAGTAAGGTTGACACCATGTGTTGTTTCAACATCTTTGACCTTTGTGAGGTCAACCTTCTTCGGGTTATGTGGGAGTTTGTGATCAGCTGGTTCCTCTTCGATATCCTCTTTCCGCAAGATTACTGTCAACAGATTACCAAAAGTGAAGTGGGACCTCTTATGTAGTCTGGCCTTCCGCATTGTAGAACGAATGATTGCCCCAATGTTGATAGGGACATTCGTCATCAATGCATATACCAGGCACACTTTATCTCTTGTTATCTTGGTGTATTGCGTCCCAGGAATAAGGCATGAGTTGACGATGCGCAACCAGATTCTTGCTTCCCTATTCAAAGGAGCATAGGGGAAGGTGTTGTGTCATCCGGTGTCTTAGTGTCTGCTCTACCTTGCCATGGATCTACTTCCACAAAGTGTGTGTCGCATTGATCTATAAGGAGGTCTGCTGTACATCTCTTAGAATGGTGCTGGATCGACCGAAGGTAAGCCAAGAAAGGAGTTGATCAAATCCGCGTTGAGCTGTAAAACTTGGCCCCGAATCTTGACTTCGCTGCCTGTGGTTTTCGACGACCAGTTGGCATAAAATTCTTTTGTCAAATCAAGATTACATTCTCCCATGTCGTGGAAGATGAAATTCAGATTCAATGCCATGATTTTTGCCAACATACGCGGTTCCTTCTTCGCTAGGCTGACCTTGTTGATCAAGTATACATGAACATATTTGCTTTCCTTGTTCTTCCTATACCATTCTTTGGCTTCCTCCTCAAGAACCCATTTATTCCAAACATTCGGCGGGGTAATTGCATTGAGGATGATTCTCCTTGGTCCTTGCGACCTCTCTTCTTACCCTTTTGGGATGTGGTAGCCTTATCTTGTCTCACTTTAGGTGCCATTTTTCCTGAGATTTAAACGATATTTCATGTTAGCATCAACTCAATGGAAACAATCTATAAACAAGCCATCAGGGTACCACCCCACACTTAGGTTCGTTGATACAAATCAGTGAAGTTAAAGTGGTCGATTACTTAGACTTCATCGACATACGTTTAAGGAGCTATATTCCGACAAGAAAATTAGTGATGTGTCACTTCTTGCAACCTTTGCAATACGTTCATGTTAGGTAAAACAAGACTACTACATAGGGGTTTCATCATGGTATAGTTTCTATCAACAATTACAACCTCCTATATCGGTAGGCAACTATAAGTCTTATCCCGATAAACGGGATAGCCTTACATGTAGGTATACAAGTGACAAGACTATGCAATGTTCATAACCATCACAATTCCGCAAAGAGTATGACAATGCAATTAGAACCAAATTCAAGTCGGAAACAAGTTAAGATTATCCTAACGTACATGTTCACTCACATGGTTGTGCATTAACTATTCAAACACTTTAACATCACCAATATTTCTTCAAGATGTAGCCATTCATGATAGACATAGCAACGTAGTACTTACGAGAAATAGATGAAGAATAAAAGAGTACTTACGTGATTGAAGCCTTTGGAGATGTTTCTTGTGAATTGAAAGAGCAAAAAGAAATTTTTTGAGATGATTTGGAGTGGATGTGCGGTGCCTTTAGGTCAAGTTTCAATGTGTTTATGTCTCAAGACTAAGTTCCCTTTATATAGGAAAAGAATGGGTCAGGTTTTAACCCATTTAAAATCGGTTTGGGTGACAAAAAGGGACCATATGCGGCGCCTTTAGCTTTGCCTATGCATGGTATAGGCGACGCCTAATGCAAAGCATAAGCTAGCATAGGCGGCGCCTAGTGTAATGCATAAAGGGACCATAGGCGGCGCCTAGTGCATGGCATATGAGATTCTGAGACCAAATGCTTTTCCATAGGCGGCGCCTATGCTATAACATACTTGAGCATGGGCGGCGCCTATGTCTTTGCACACTAGATTCCGAGACCTTAGGCTATAGTATAGGTTTTGCATTGTTCGTGGCCTAGTTTTACCTAGGCCTAGCCTTGCTCTATGCCTATTTTGTCATGAGCAATGCTCAATCCATAGCCTTATGCATCTTTATTCCTAACTTACCACCTTTACCATGCAATACGTCCAAATCGTTATTTGAAACCAATCTCCTCGTTGAATACCTCTTGCACCTATATTTGCTCAAAACCAATGAAAATGATTAGTACGATGGGTTTCCTCCCACCAAGCGCCTTGTTTTTGGTCGTGGAACGACTCTTATTTTTGGATTTTCTTTTATCAAAAGCAAAACAAGTACTTAGAATGAAAGAAAGACAAAAATGATAAACGATAAACGATAAACGATGGGTTGCCTCCCATCTAGCGCCTTATTTATTGTCGTGGCTCGACATAGTTACCTTGAGTACTTAGACTTCATCGAGATAAGTGATGGCCAGATAATACATCGAGTCAAGAGGACCGACATAAGGTTTAACACGTTGACCATTCACCTTGAAGACAACACCATTATTGTCTTCCAATTCAACTACTTTAGACGAGTAGACTTGGATAACTTTGTATGGACCAGACCACTTAGACTTTAACTTACCTGGGAATAGCTTCAATCTAGAGTTGAAGAGAATTACCATATCATCTTTTTGAAAGTTTCGTCGAACAATCCGCTGATCATGATACTTCTTAATCCGCTCCTTGTATAGGTCTGACCTTTCATATGCATGGAGACGGAACTCATCTAATTCGTTCAGCTGCTCCAACCTCAGATTCATCGCATCATCCCAATTCAAATTCAATTGCTTCAATGCCCACAATGCCTTATGCTCGAGCTCGATGGGTAAATGACAAGCCTTCCCATAAACTAGTTGATAAGATGACATGCCGATTGGTGTTTTGAATGCAGTCCTATACGCCCATAGTGCATTATCTAGCTTTCGAGACTAATCCTTCCTATTAGCATTGACCGTCTTCGGAAGGATTTGCTTGATCTCCCAATTGGAAACCTCTACTTGTCCACTAGTTTGTGGGTGATAAGGCGTGGCTACCTTCTGTTGCTTGACACCATACTTGGCCAACACGGATTTAAATAGCTTATTGCAAAAGTGAGATCCTCCATCACTTATGATAGTACGTGGTACTCCAAAGCGAGAGAAGATATTCCTCTTTAAGAACGCTACAACACGCTTTCCTTCGTTGTCAGCCAACGCTACAGCTTCAACCCATTTCGAGACGTAATCTACAACAACTAAGATGTACTTCATTCCAAACGAATTTATGAATGGACCCATGAAATCAATACCCCATACATCAAAGAGTTCTACCTCAAGAATTTTCGACATGGGCATCTCATGGTGTTTCTAAATAGCACCTTAACGCTGGCATTGGTTGCACCTTCTAACATAGTCATAGGCATCTCTAAATATCGAAGGCCAATAGTAACCACTTTGTAATACTTTTCTTGCCGTCCGATTGCCTGCATGATGTCCTCCAACTTGGGAAGTGTGGCATGCTTCCAAAACATTAGGCACCTCTACATGGGATATACATCGTCGAATAATACCATCCGCACAGCGGCAAAACAAATATGGCTCATCCCAATAGTAGTGTTGTACGTTATGCATAAACTTCCTCCTTTGGTGGTAAGATAAATTGTCAGGTATCACATTACTCACCACAAAATTTGCAAAGTCGGCATACCATGGTAATTTTTCCATTGTTGTTGCTAATATCTCCTCTTCAGGGAATGCATCATCAATCTTAATTTCAGGTTGCGCCACATGCTCATTCTCGAGTCTAGATAGGTGGTCGGCCACTTGGTTCTTGCAACCTCTTCTATCTTTGACCTCGAAATCAAACTCTTGCAGCAGAAATACCCATCGAATTAATCTTGGTTTTGCATCCTTCTTTGTCATTATATACCTAAGAGCTACATGGTTTGTATGAACGATCACCTTAGTACCCAATAGATAGGCACAAAACTTCTCAAACGCATTCACAACCGCTAGGAGCTCTTGTTCTGACACAGTGTAGTTCCTTTGGGCTTCATTTAGGACCTTACTCGCATATTAGATAGGATGAAATAATTTCTCCTTTCTCTGACCAAGAACAGCTCCAACGGCTACACCACTAGCATCACACATGACTTCGAACAGGAGAGACCAATCTGGTGCTACTATGATAGGGGCTTCAATGAGTTTTCCTTTGAGGCATTCGAATGCCTTTAAGCAATCTTCATTAAAGTCAAACTTCGCATCTTTCTCCAAGAGTTTGCACAATGGACTAGCAATTTTGGAGAAGTCTTTGATGAACCGACGATAGAAACCTGCATGGGCGAGAAAACTACGATCTCCCTTTACCGAAATTGGAGGCGGTAGCTTCTCAATAACCTCTATTTTTGCTCGATCAACCTCAATCCCTCTTTTGGATATCTTGTGCCTAAGAACGATACCTTATTTTACCATGAAGTGGCACTTCTCCCAATTCAGCACTAGGTTGAATTCTACACATCTTTGCAATGTCATGCTCAGGTTCGCCAAGCACGCTTCAAAAGACTCACCAACAACTGAAAAATCGTCCATGAATACCTCCAAAGTGTCTTCAACCATATCAGAAAAAATAGACATCATACAACGTTGAAAGGTGGCTGGTGCGTTACATAGCCCGAATGGCATACGTTTGAAGGCAAATGTACCATATGGGCATGTAAACGTTGTCTTCTCTTGGTCTTCAGGTGCAATACAAATCTGATTGTAGCCTGAATAACCGTCCAAGAAACAAAACCATCCTTTCCCCACTGATCGATCTATCTTTGGTCCATGAATGGCATTGGGAAGTGATCTTTGAGTGTCCAAGAATTCAAATTTCGGTAGTCCATGCATACTCTCCATCCAGTGATGGGTCTGAGTGGAATAAGCTCATTCTTTGCATTTGCGACCACCGTCATGCCTCCTTTCTTGGGAACACATTGTACCGGGCTTACCCATGTACTATCAGAGATTGGATACACAACCCCCGCATCTAACCACTTGATAATTTCTTTCTTCACCACTTCTTTCATAGGTGGGTTTAGACGTCTTTGATGCTCAAGGGTGGGTGTGCAATTCTCTTCAAGCTGAATGTTGTGTGTACAAATCCCAGGTGGAATACCAATAATATCCACAATGGTCCATCCAATGGCTCTAATATACTTTCGTAGAATAGCAATGAGAGCTGCAACTTGTTGCTCACCCAAATCTGCTGCCACAATGACTGGAAGTGTGTTTCTGCTTCCTAAAAATGCATACTTTAAATGACTTGGTAGCTCCTTCAATTCTAATGTGGGTGGCTCTTCAATAGATGGCTTAGCTGGTGGTGTGGGTCAATTCTTGAGATCAAGGTCCAACTTCTTGGGAGCATAGCGATATGTCCCTAATCCTTATAGAGCACAAATAGCTTCTCCACAATTTTCAGCATCCTCATTCTCTCCATTCATGAGCACAACCGCCAAAGGGTCATCAATAATTTGCTCTTCTTCAAGTAATTCTTTATCATCATCAATGAAAACATCAGCCACCAAAAATACACTCAGATCTTTGGGTTGCTTTATTGATTTGCACACATCAAAGCGAACTACTTCGTCATTTATTCGGAATGAAAGCTCATTGGCTCTTAAATCAATGAGCACACTTCCTGTAGCAAGTAAAGGGTGTCCCAAGATTATGGGAACATCTGAGTCTGCCTCACAATCCAAAATAACAAAGTCTGCCAGAAAGATGAATGAAGAAACCTTTACCAATACATCACATAGAATACCAACAGGTCGTTTTACCGACCTATCCGCCATGACAAGCCTCATATTGGTTGGAGTAGGATCACCCAACCCCAACTTCTTGTAGATTTATAATGGCATCAAATTGATACTGGCTCCTAAGTCACATAATGCTTTGGCAAAATTCAAAGATCCAACGGTGCAAGGAATAGTGAAAGCTCCGGGGTCGGCCTTCTTCTGAACTATCGTTCGGGTAGCGATTGCGCTGCAATGATGAACATATTCTTTCAACTCATAACTTGCTACCCGCTTCTTTGTCAAAAGATCCTTCATAAATTTCGCATACCCAGGCATTTGTTCAAGTGCCTCCACCACTGGAACATTAATGGTCAGCTGCTTTAACATAGTCATGAATTTGCTGAACTTTATGTCATCCTCCACCTTCTTCAATCTTTGGGGAAAAGGTGGTGGTTGGTATGGAATTGTTATCTCCATGACTTTATTCTCCTCTTTCTTCCGTTTCCCACTTTTTCAGGATGCACGTCGCTGGGTGTGACGTCCTTAATGTCTTCCGCAGACTCCTCTCCTATTGCATTGTCATTCAAGTCTGCAGCTTCGTCAACCACTTGCTTGCCTTTTGCTGAAGTTTCCAGCACCTTACCACTTCTGGTAGAGATGGCCATGCATGACCCATCATTCCTTGGGTTTTGCACATTATCGCTAGGTAGAGTGCCGGCCTTTCTTTGATTTAGTGCTGCTGAATGTTGGCTCAATTGCTGCTCTATTTGCTTGATTGAAGTGGAATGAGAATCAACTAATTGTTTCATGGAGGACAAATCATTAATTACCTCCGTTACTAATTGTTTCATGGAGGACAAATCATTAATTACCTCCGTTACTCCCACACTCGTTGCTTCCACTCCTTTCAATAATTTAGCCATCATGTCTTCCATACTTCCAGAATTAGATGTGGTGGTGTCACGTCTACCAGGGGGAACGTACAGACCACTCTTTTTATTCTTGTTCTTCCAACTACCTTGGTCCTTGTTTCCAGATTTATCATAATAGTTCCGACCTTGGTTTCCTTGGGTATTCCCACGGAAACCCCCCTGATTGTTCAAGTAGTTGGCCTCCTCTTCCGAATCAGATTCGTCTCTTCCTTTTGACGCAATAGCTTTCACTTTTTCGGTCTTCCCTGATAATAAATGCTTTGTAAAAAGATCCATTTGTGTTTTCATATGCGCCATATCTTGATCACGTTCTTCTTCTCTTCTTCTTTGGTCTGCAGTCATGCCAATAGATAAAGTGGGGCTTGCTAACTCAGAATCCCTGGTATGCCAAGCTCTACTTTGTTTCGTCATACGATCTAGCATATTGCTTGCTTGACCAAAGGTGAGGTCCATAAATGATCCTCCAGCTGCATTATCCACCACTGGTTTAGTTATTGAATTCAAGGCTCTATATAATATCTCCATTAGGTGAACATTAGTCATATGATGGTTTGGGCATCTCTCTAGCTTTGACTTGAACCTCTCCCATGTTTCATGAAGAGCTTCGGTGGGAAGCTGACGAAAGTTGCTGATTTCATCTCGCAATTGCGCTCTTTTGGATGGCGGAAAGAATCTTTCTAGGAAAGCGTCTCTCAATTGCCTCCAATTTGTAATAGAATCAGGAGTCAACCCATTCATCTATAGAGTTGCCTCCCCAGATAGAGACAATGAGAATAGACGTAATCGAATTGCATTCTGACCAATACCAGGATTGTTAAACGACTTACATGTAGAAATAAAGTTGATGAGATGCATATTTGGATCATCGCCTGCTAGTCCACCAAATAATCCCTTGAGTTGCAATAACTGAATCATGGTTCTTGTGATGTTGAACTTGGCTCCGGGCGCTAATGGTGGAGGAATAATGGCTCCTGTGGCTCCAGCACCATCAAGATCATCATCATCGTCGTCAAAAACTGGTTGCATGGGTTGGCGATCATGCCTAAACCAAGCTTGACGACCTCTTCTGTTGGCAGATGGTATGATTTCAGCTTCACGCCTTAGGTTTAGTAACTTGTCATCACCTAAATCCTCATCGTCAGGATTCGTTGCTCGCCCAGGGTTATTAATGTTTTGTTGATGAACTTGAGTGGCAGCAAGAGCAGCTAATCTCGGTTGTTCTTGTTGAGCAGCCATCCTTTCGATTTCTGCTTGTGCTTCCATTCTATCAATTCGTTGTGGTTCAGGATTGATAGGTAATACCGGTTGACCAGAACTTCGAGTATGGGGCATGCACTAAATAAAAACCTTCAGTAAACAAAAACAAAAAATGAAAGTAAAAGTACGAGAATCTTTGACCAAAGGGTCTTGTAATTATCACAAACTTGATTGACACTCGTATTCCCCGGTAACGGTTCCAATTTTTGATAACTCTCAATCTACAGCTCTCGTAGGAGTGTAAAGCGGTCGCTAGCAAATATAGAACCCAACAGGGTTGGGTATCGATCCCTCAGGGAATAGCTTGGTCAACAAGTAGGAGACTATTACTAGACTTTTAGTGCAAGTCTCGTAAGTAGGGGGATTTTAATGTGCAACTAATGTAATCAAAATAGTAAAAACTGAAAATAGCTGAGTAAAAAGAAAGAATATTTAGTAGGTTGTAAAACAATGAGAATTGAAGCGTTGGGGTTATGTCCACCTTCTGAGTTATACGTCTCTATTGGCTATGAGTGTGTAGAATTCAGACATGTATGTGCTTATAGAGAATTGTATTCGATGGTAAATCTAGGCGTCTTTCGACCTATTCGAGGATTATTTCACTTTAACTCTTTCGAGCTTAAAGCGTGTCTAACGGTACGAATTCTCCAAGAGGTTAATCCAGTTATGTCACTAACTGTTTAATAGGGGATGGGACCCTACTACCTTGACATTATCTCTTTTCCAGACAGATAACCTTTCTTTCGAACAAGTTAAATGTTATACTGGCGTATTCTTGTGTTTGCAACCACAAAGAATTTAGATTAAGATGAAGAGAATAATGATGTAAGCAGCATATGTGTCACGAACTCACAAACTCATAGTAATAGATAGTATCTCATTCGGCTTCCATAACCCCAACAGAGAGGTTTAGTTACCCATGAGTGCGTAGGAAATCACAATTGGCATTGTTGTTATACCACAATAATGATGAATTTCGTGTAGCCCAAAAGTGGTAGGCGGTTAGGCGTGAATTCCTTAGCAAAGTAACGTTTCTCTTGTTGCGGAAATTAAGAATTGAATAGATGAATAGAAGAAGAAAATAGAATTAACGGAAGAATTCGGAATTGAGAAGTAGAATGTATATTTGAATGGTGATTGTAAGAATCTGAATGAATAAAAATCGCTAGCATGATAGGATATTTATAATACCCATATCCTAATCCTACTAAGCTAATGAAATATCTAACTAAATACTACTAAGCTAATGAAATACTTAACCCAATTGTACTAGGTTAATGTATCATTATCCAAATCCAAATAAACTAATAAAATACTTAACCCAATTGTACTAGGTTAATGTATCATTATCCTAATCCAAATAAGTTAATGCAAGTCCCCAAAGTCTTCAGAAATGTTGTTTTAGCTCGGGACAGATTTTCCATGCATCACTTTTGGTCCTTAGGCGTCCAAGCTTTCTTTTCTCCTTTCGTGAAGCTTTCTTTGGCATCAAGTTATCCATAAAATACTGAATTCTGCATCATTTATACCTGAAACTTTGCTAATCATGTTCGTTAGCTCACTTTATAGGAAAAAGGACTAAAAGTGCATGAAATATATAATTTGTCCTCAAAACATGGCACAAATATGGGCAAAATATATTGATATAGGCGCGTAATATCGCCTATAATCACCTAGTAATGCTTGTACAAGAGAAACTACAAATGTACTACAAGTTCTAAAATAGTCAATACAAGTTATCTCATAAATCAAAGAGTAGACATAGATAAATAGAAGAAAGAATGGGTAACTATGTATCCCAGATCTCACCAAATTCTAAAATCCAATCACAAAATCAGCATCGAATGAACGGTGGCAACTTTTACTTAGATCTTCACCAAAAAGCTACAACGTTTAGAATGAGTACAAAAAGCATGATTACTAAATTGGTTTTCTTGGTGGACTGAGCTGAATCATGATATAAGTAAGATAAAATGTGAGATAAAGCAAGATAAGTCAAAGTAAAAGCGAAAACCTAGTCCAACACCAGCATGCATATGTAATTCAATAATTCCAAAGTAGTAGCGTAAAGAATACACAAGTATACTAAGTTATCCTCCATAAGCCAATAAGTGCGGAAAAGTAAATAACACAATGCAGGGTACAATTAAGGAAAGAAACTAAATGAATAATCATAATCCACCAACCCTCTTTCCATGGCCGCAAGTCCATCCACACCATATCCACAATAAACAACTCTCAATTGCCAAACTTTAATGGATATCATCAATATCGTAATCAAATGCAAGAATTAAAATAGTGATAATATCAATAATATCATAATCAATTATCAAAATTAAACGTATCTCATATCACCAATATCATAGTTAACTTCTGGACTTAAACCATTGCTCATATCAATATAATAAAATTATCGGGTTTAGCGTAACTAGCATCAACTCCCAATTCCTACCATCATGACCAATAAGTATCCAATTTCCTCAAATCCTATAGTAAGCATTTTGAAATGTAAAGAAAGCACATAAGGCTCTACCAAAACTAGTTCAAGTCTTGTCCTAAGGCGCTCGAAGGGGCCCACTTCAAACTCCTAGAGTCTATTATAAGGCATATTCTACCCTAGAATAGGATAAGGTATCTAAATCCTATTTTAGATGTTAACTAGGCCTTTAATTAGACATAATATAGAAATTCTACTTAAAGCCTGAGCAACTAAGTCAATTACTCCTAAATTATAATTTCAAGATATTCTAAATAGCCCAACTAACCCAAATATTTGACGATAATACCTCCAATATCTAAATCTCATCCCAAATCTAATGTAATATCAAAAGTATACCTTGAAATATCTTAATCTATGATGAGGGTAAACCAATCCTACTTGGATGCCGAAGAAAACCATGAAGAATCTGCAAAAACACTGATTTCCTTTTCAAAAGTTTTTCCAAGATGCCATTCTATCAAAATCATAATCTACTCATCAAAATGAGAACAATAATATCCATATTGAACTATTGTGCTTTTGTTCCAAAAATCACGTAAATCACACGTGAGGCCTATTTATGTAATCACATAATAGAATCCACCATAATGCCCTCTATGCTCAAGGAATATTCAACCTAAAAAAATGGTGAATTTTGAGATCTAGCGATGCTAACATCTCTAAGATTTTAGGTATTTAGTAAAAAATATGGAAACTTAACCATGAAAATAACAAAATCTTACCTAAAGTTTTATGGAAAATCATGAAAATAAACTTTATCCAAGATCCAATATCACCCATAAATGTTTCCCCTAAGCCATCTCACTATTTATGGTTCAAATATTTCTGGAATAGATGAAGAATGGAGAAAAATACCTTCCCTGGTGCACGAGGATCTCATATGCAAACTTTGGGTCACTTAAGCAATACTTGTGCATGAGCACCTATATCGCATACTCAATTAGCCTATCATTTATATGATATGTGTCTATCTAAGAAGATATCACATACGCAGAAATAGTATTGCTTAGTCGGTACTTTTCCGAAATCCAAGACTATCTCTTAAGTGACACAATTTGTCACTTAAACGATAATTACAAGGGTTTGCCAGTTTGCTTAGGAGATTAAGGGCATTTCTTAAGCAATGCACCAGCACCAGCTGAGAAATTCCAAGTCTCTGTCAACCCTAAAAGATTCATTTGGAGTCCCATATAAATAAATGGACTTTTCTAGGCCTATTAAATTTGATGTTTCGAATTTAATACCACCATCAAAATTTCCATCCGACATTGTTTTGATGAAAAGTAGGTCCCACACCTATTATTCATTTTTCTTAACTTCCTTCCAATATCCCAAAATGAGTCTAGGAGCCTTGGGACTGAACCAAGGATCCATCGAACCTAAACTCAACATTCTAGAGTGTTTGAATAGTCAAAAGAGGCATAAATGGTCATTCGACTATGGTATTTGCTGAATAGACAAATCGAACTAGCAAAGGATTCAAATAGGAAATTGGGTATAAAAATAAATGAATTATTCAGTGACTGAACTGTCAGTCCTGATAAGTCATAAATAAATTAGGGTAGCTATATGAAATATCTAAATGAATAAAATGAATGGAAGGATGGAAAATGACCTGAAGGGTCACTAAAATTATAATGAAAGAGCTCATATTCATTGGATGAAGAAAATATAAGACATATTTACTTTGGGATAATAATTGTTCACAATCGGTTAAAGTTGTTGTAATTCCTAGAAAATAGGAAAGTTTTCCTAATTCAGGAGAAGAAATCAACATTATCAACCATTACCAAATAATTTTAAACATAGACCAAATATAAAATCTTGGTAGTGGTAGTGGACTTAAAAAAAGAGCAATTAATCTTGGAGACGACAAAGCCAAAATAGATGAGAGCATTAGTAAGTCTCATATTCCACATGTTGGAATCCTAGTTTAAATAATAAAAAGATGTTTTAGTAGACCAACATGATCTGGATCAGTGTGACCAACACAATTGTGAGGTTGCTACAAATGAACTATCTCATCTAGTTGTCGATGAAGAAATGCATTAGAGATATCTAGTTGGGTAACATGTCAACAATTAACCAAAAGTTGAGGTCATGATGACATCTACTCTATCTCAACACTTAGTAGATAATCCAAACACCCAAATGGATTAAGGATTTCAAGAAAGAGCTAAATAAAATGCACTGCGAGACTTCATAAGAGAGTTAGACCATATAAAAATAAACAACAAAATCTGAAATTATAAAAAATTCAACTCAAATTCCAAAATTTGATGTCGTGAGTCTAGAGCACTATTACTGATAAAAGAATGAAAATACACAACTTGTCTTAGAAAAAAATAAAATAAAGATAGTAAGTATAATATGAAGTTAGGAATAAAGCCCCGAACAAGGAACTCAATCATACTCTGAATTTACCTTAAACACAATACAATCATGCTTTATGAGTCACACTCAAACTAGGATTGGCACACAAATGGTACAAAAAGTATGAGCAAGTACTGTCCACTTGTTCTCAATAGGTATCAAAGGTTGACTGAGCAAAGTAGAAAACTAAATGAGTACAAGACACTATGAGTACACATCCATATCATATAGAATAGCTCCAAATGGTGTCTCAAACTGTATTGCCTAAAAATTTGACAAGTATAAAATCTATATAAGAATAGCTACACATGACTATATAAGGAAAGACTAAATACACGACAACAAACACATAATAGAAACGCTAATGGTGCAATGCAATATTATAATAAGGCTGGAATGTCTCAATATCCCCTTGTATACAACTTCCAAGCATAATCTTCCAAGGCAGGACCCATGGGGGGTTCTCTAACCATATACTTTCACATTCTCAACCTCACATCTCAATTAAACTTACTGGTACTTCCCTCGATCAAGGGTTTTATAAAGTGTGTTTAATTTTTTAAAAAATTAATATTTCTGTATGGTTCCAATTTCATATATATGTATGAATAAAATGTGTGCATGCTAAAAATCAAGACAATATCATATAATGAATCAATCTAATAATGATATAAAATGAGATCAAATCTTAATAAATCATGATATAAGTCATCGCATGACACCAATAAAGATTCATATGAGACATCAAATATATATCAATTCAAGCCCCTACTAAAGAATTACATAATAATAAAAGCTAATAATGCTCAAATAAGGCCAATACCAATCCCACAGGGTATCAAAATAATAATCATTTCTTAAGTCAATATAATATTTCATGTGTCACAATAATAATAAACACTGAAGTTAATAATAATACTCATATAGGCCTCCACATGAGAAACATGATAAATTTAGTATATCAAAATATGAATCCCATGATAAAGTCTCCAAACTAAAGCATTCTTTTACATGAATGGTTAAATGTTCATCCTAACTTGAAAAAGTTGAGGCATAACTTACCTCTAAAAGACAAAACTCAAACCTAAATCATTCAACTAGGAGCTTTCCATTTTATAGGGTCTCGCATCACATACAATATATCAAAAAATTATTCAAATATTAAAAAATATCGACCAATATCCTTATTAGATACTTTTGTTCTGGCTCCAAATATAGTTCAAAAATTGAATCATGTGTCATAATTTTATGATATTTTTTATGCTTAAAAGAAAGGAAATATGCTGGTATAAGGCACATTTATGGTGGTATGATGTGTTTTTGTGGTGTTTGCAAGTAAAATTGGTTTTGAGAGTTCATTTTAAAAAGACGAGAAAAAATACAACCCAAGGACATCAAACGAGCCCTCCAATGATTGTTGGAGCTTTTGATGTGCAATCCCATGTATAATTGATGAATTAGAGAAGGTTAAACATAAAGATCAACATATTATAGCTTCCCACAATGATACTAAGAATCAATGGAGTCATTGTAAATATTGTGGGTGAAAGTGAGAAATCTAAGGCTTTAGCAATGATCATATATGAGAATCGTCCCTTCAGAGGATTAAATTTTCTTGAGGATCATCCTAAGAACATCACAGACCAAGGAAAAATAAACCATCCAATAACAAGCAGAAGAGATAGATCATTGTCTCATCCAATGATCGTCCTATCCTTTGTCTGAGGCACCAACAGTACAATCTTATTGTGATTAGTTTAGGCTTCATTTTTATCTCTAAATATATTCTTTAGGTTTTCTTCTATAGTTTACACATTATTATTTTTTTTGCATACCTTATAAATAATAAGATTGATTTGTTTTTAGCTTTTCATGGATTCAATTCATATATTGATTTTTGTTCTATGTTTCTTTGAGAATTCAACAATTCAAATTTTCTTTACTTTGTTCATAAGTTTATAATCATGAATTCTTAAAATAATTTCTATTGAGGTGTTACGAATATGAGTAGCTAAATCCCTCAACTAGGATTGTGGGACCATGAAGAATTAACAAAGTAGGTTTAAGTACTTAGAGATTCTAGAATGATGTTTCTACATGTTTTGTCCTTCTATTTATATTGAATATTTTTTAAGGATTGTAAATGTTAGAACTCACATCAATCCATACTTGATGGACCAAGGGGTAATGAATTGAAAAATTGATTAATAATGAAGATTTGAAGTTATGCAACCTCATCTTATAACTAAACTTTGCTCTCAAATAGTTAATTTTATATCTGAGGGTTAGTAAATCATAAACCCATAAATTGACCAAAACATATAGTTATTTACCTCCATAGGGGACCATCCATTTAGCTGAACTTAACTTATCGATCTTGCATGCTAAATATAAGGATAGATTATTGGTATGGCATTCCTATTACCTTATGAAATCATGGGGAAAACAATCTTATTCTATACATACATTGCTTAAACAAAAACTAATCAATATTCTATGACTACATTATACATTTCTAGAAATCATTGCTTGTTATGATAAAAGACCTTTTAAAAATAACTAAATAAAAATTTAAATAATCACATCAACCGAGCTTCTTCGTATATTCTTTTGTGGGATAAATTCCAACCTCGATTTGGTTCTATATATAATGTAGACCATATTATACTTATTTTTGAGATGCAATTAAAAACATCAAATTTATGCACCACACCCTGAGAATAAGTTTAGGACTAGTGCGGTTGTATTTATTTAACTATTAGTCCTTATTCCCTAGTTTACTTTTTATGTTGCTTTTAAATTTTTGCTAGGTTGAACATTGGTGCATGAATAATACATGAAGTTAAGGTAATCCCTTGATTCAATTTGATCTTGAAATCAAAAGGACTAACTCTGAGAACTAGGATAAAAGAAGTTAACAAAGGATTTCATAATGAAGTAGTTGTAAATAAAGGACTCAAAGAGACTATAGATGAATCTACTCCCTGTATTCTCACCAAAGAACTATACGGACAAAAGGCTACCAGATGAGCAGTAATTGATGGGCAAGCTAGAAAAGAAGAATTAAGTCATTATTTGGCTGCTATAGAGGAACAAGTGAATAAAAAAGGAATAAAGGCCTTCAAAACCCCATTAGTATGTTTCCTAATTTGATAATATATATGATGATCTAGTTTTGGATTAGGTATCTAATAGATGTGTAACTTTTTGACCTTTTTAACATCAAAAACTATGTTTTTCATCTCTAACTCTGTGATACAATTGCTAAACCTGAAAGAAGCATTCATATACCTTACTACTACTAATGCAAACTTTTATTTGAAGATATCTATAGGGATTTATAATTCCTACAACCTGCATATGGTAATTCAAAATGCTATTAGATTATGATTATTTTCCTTCTCTCAAACTAAAAAATCTACCCTATGGTTGATTAAGTTGCAAAAAGAATCAATAACTACTTGGAAGTAGTTGAAAATATAAATTTTTAAGAGGTATTTCCCACCTTCCAGAAAAATGCATTAGAAAGATGAGATTTATAAATTCAAGTAACTACATTCAAAAATGTGGTATAAGACATGGTTGAGGTTTAAGAAAAAGTTTTAACAATTCCTAAATCATCGGATACCTATTCACAATTCTCTATATATATTCTATAGAGGATTGAAAGCTAACAACAAGGTGGAAGTAAACACTTTAATTCAGTGTACAAATATGAGCCTAACTTGGTAGCAGGCTTCTGCAATACGTGATAGTATCAATGTAACCAAATAGGTCTGGCACTCTAAAGAGTTGAAACATTTTCATTGGAATCTATGTTTTAGTAGAATCAACAAAACAATAAATAATAGATAATTTAATCACTCAAGAGGACTCACCCAATTTATTTAGTGCAGACCCACACTAGAGTCCCTGCTGCTGATTATACAACTTCAAATGGGTTCTAACGATCCCTACTACTTCTCCTCGGGCTTCTTAGGCTGGTGACATTTATCATCAGTTACCTCAAGAAGATATATCGTAGAGTTCTGACACTCTATTTATATCCTTACTCAGTTGATGGCATCAAAGCCTAGTTATCCAAATTGAGTTGATTCTATTGCTTATTCATCTAAGGTTACTTGACTTGGCTAGATTATGATGTTGAATCCCCAAACCTTTATAGGCCCTAAGGTTGAAGAGGATCCTCAGAGGTTTATTAATGAGATAAAGAAGATATTTAGAGTGATCCATGCTACTAATTATGAAGGTGTGGAGTTTGTTGCATATTAATTGAAAGATATAGCTTATCAGTGGTAGTGAAGTTGTAACAACTAAAGGGTAATGATGATAAACCAACATTATGGGATAAGTTTTTGGGTGCCTTCATTGATCAGTTCTTTCCTTAAGAGTTTAGAGAAGCTAAGGATGAGGACTCTGTAAATTTAAAGTAGGGCAACATAAGTGTGGAAGAGTAGGATTTGAAATTTCAATAGTTTTCTCATTATGCTCTAGAGTTAGCTAACCTGAGATCCAAAATAAGGAAGTTCACTTCGAGGTTGTTTGGTGATTTGGTATTGGAGTGTAAGGCCGCAATGTTGAATAATAATATGGGTATCTCTTGGTTAGTAGTTTATATGCAACAAGTAGAGAATGAAAAGAAAAATTAGGTAGAGATGGGAGAGATCCAAAACAAGAAGTTTAGATATTCATATCATGGTACAGGTCTTCGGAGTAGTAGGATAGATAGTAAATAGTAGACCAATAAGAAAAATTAGGGGAACTCTTATTTGACATCTACTTTTTCTTATCCTAAGCATTTTGGTGTTCATCCTTTTTTAGCTAGCAGTGGTCTGAAGGCACAGGGTGCCTAGTCTCAAGTTAGTAGAGCTTAGTCAGTCCCACCTTATCCTACTTGTGATTTTTATAGACAACTTAATCGTGGTTATTGTAAGGAGGTGGGGAAATTATGTTTCAATTATTGCCATCCTTGTCATCTGTAGAGAAATTATCCCATAGCCAAAGTTTCCACATGATCTAATAAGGTTCCGATACCCACTTCTTCAACTTTAATAGCTAAGTATGCCACTTCTATCACCGATATTGACCGAAATTAGCTTTATGAACTTGTTACCCATCAGGAGATTGAGGCATCTCTAGATATTTTAACTTGTAATTATAGATCTTTTGTTGTGATTTTTATTTTTTGTTGATGTGGGTTCTACCCTATTTTATGTTATCCCTTATGTGTCTATACACTTTGTTTTTGGTCCTAAAATTATTTTTGACCTCTTTTCTGTGTCTACTCTAGTGGATGATTCTAATATTGCAACAAAAATCTATAGGAGTTGTGTGGTGTCCATTTTTAATAGGGAGACCTTGGTAAATTCAATAGAACATGATGTGGTGGACTTATATATAATCTTGGCGAAGGATTAACTCAATTCATGCTATGCTTCTCTGGATTCTGGGAAACAATAGGTTAGTTTCCATTTTCTTAATTAATCTGGGATTGAATGGAAGGGAAGTTTCTTAGTACCCAAAGGGAGTTTATATCATATCTTAGATCTCAGAAATTAATTTCTAAAGGGTGTTTGTATCATCTAGTCTGGGTTAAGGATTCTAATTCTGAATGCCCTTCTTTACAATATGTCCCTGTTGTTAATGAATTTCCTAAAGTTTTTCCCGATAATCTTCCTGAAATTTCTCCTGATAGGGAAATATATTTTGGGATTGATATTCTACTAGACACCTATCCTATTTCCATTACTCCTTATAGGATGGCTTCAGCAAAACTAAAATTTCTAAAGAAGTATTCAAAGGACCTTCTTGATAAGGGTTTCATTCATCCTAGTGTGTCAATGTGATACGCTCCTGTAATATTCGTGGGAAAGTGAAACACCCAAAATTTTGGCCCTTGAAAAAAATTCTTGAGCTTTGAGCTCACTGCCTTGACTATGACTCACCCTATGAGTTATAGGTGTCTTAATGGGTCAGGTAACCCTAGTCGTAAGGTTTCTAGTGAATATTGCTTGATTTTTTTTCTTAGATATGACTTGGGGACAAAATTCATAAAGTCTCACGATGATTCATTGGGATGGAATCATAACCAAATAAGAAATTAAGTCACTAAGTTCTACTTTTAGTACGAGTATCTCTCAATGAGTCATAAGGAATGAAAGGGGCGTTGGATGAAAATGGTAGGATGTCTAGTAATTACCCAATTAGGTTCTATGTTGACTACGACTAGACCGTATGAGTCGTAGGGTCTCATTACAAGTGGTACTAGTCTAGTCGTATGGTCAACAGTATGTGGGGGACCTAGAGACTACATTGGGTATTACTCATGGTGATGAGTTGTAAGGAGTGGTTATGAGTCATTGGTTGACTCATAGTCAAAGATGGCACTTCTCCAACTTTTAAAATAAGGGCATTCTGGACATTTCCCATCTTACCCAACTTGAAACCCATTCCTTAAAACCCCTTTAGGGTTTGATTAGCTCTAAAAAAAAATCAAAGTAACTTCTCAACACTCTCAAATTCCTTAAGGTAAAGAACACTTATGATTTTCAAGATGTTGATCAGTTAGGGCTTTCAAGGGTAATTTCTCTTCGTACATCTTACTATTTTAGGCATGTTACTCTTCCCTAATTGTTAAGTTGTTAAAGACATGCATTTTAAAGTGTTGTTCATAAGATGTTTATATTGGTTTTGAAACAAAAGTGGGGGACTTTGAATGTTTACAAGTTGAACTATGTTTCTCATATTTGTATATGATTTTCATGATTTAATTGAGTTTTGAACATTTGGGTGCATGGGTATGGTGAATTAACTATGGAATTATGATTTTACCCAAACTTGTGACTTTTGAATTGGTTATGATCTCATCCCTAAATGGTGAAATTGATTTTGGTAGGAGGAATGTTTGAATTGAACTATTCTTGAACTATTGCACATGATGTTGAATTGAACCTTATGAAATCTATTTTTAAAAATTTATGCCCTATTTGAACCAAAGGGGTTATAAATTACCAAAGTGATGTAATTATTTGGGCATGTTGCTATTACCATGCAAGTGTAGTTGTTATGATGATACTAAAAATGTATACCATAATGTGAATTATTGTTCAATGAATGGGAATGTGTGATAAATATTTTTAATTGGGCTTTAAAATAAGGTTGTGTAGATAAGTGGCAAAAGTGGAGGTCCAAATAACCAATACTAGAAACCACACTAGCCTATGCAGGGGTCGTTATGGCTTGAGGGTTCGAGTCTCCTTACTTGTGACTAGATGGTTTGAGTCCACCTTATTGTTATTATTATGATGGGAGGATTCGAGTCCCCCATATAGCATTCATGATTGGGTGCTTAAGTCACCATAGTATATGATTGGAGGGTTCTAGTCCTCTATACATATATATATATAATCTTTCTCCGATTCGTATAGCTTTACGCATTGGGTCCTGACTAGAGGTGAGAGCTGGGGCATATATAGCTCTTTGGTACTATTATACTATAATAGAGCTACACAATCTAGGTTAAAGTTTTAAAGTTCTTGTTAAGACCTATTCCCTGTCCTGGCATATTATAAGTATATACATTTGTGTATGTTCATTGGATTTGAATAATTTGAAATTATTGATCATGGCATTATTTTATCTTTCTCCCTGAATTACATGCTAGCATTTACCCCATTAACCATCTTTAGATATTGTATCACCATACGATGAAGGATTTGGCCATACCTCTACTTCTCCTACTCAGTGATTATGGATTGATCCAGAGTCGACTTGAAGTAGTGAGCTTCTATGCTTCAGAAGGATCCATTTTAGGATTATGTTTTTCTTGAGTTATAGACTATTAGACACTATTTTTTTTATAGTCGAGGGCATCTCTTGATACATTAATGGTATTCAGTATGGTAGAGGATTTATTGGACTACTATGAACTTAGGATGGTTTGGTTATACACATATCATAATAACTTTAATTTCAAGTTCTCTTAACTTTATATATGTTCGGAATTTATCTGACATAGGTGTAAGGTGGTTTATCATTTGGATGTTGGAGTGGACTCCTATCCATATTAGACATTAGATACTTGTCTTGACAAGGCCCTGGTTTGGGTCGATTTAGAAAGAAAGAAATGTCTCTTAGGATGTGTATAGACTATTTCAGAATAAGGTGACAGTGAAAAATAAGTATCCTTTTTCTAGGATTGATCATTTTTTCGACTAGCTTCAGCTTGCAAGGTGTTTCTCTAAGATGGATATTTATTTGGGTTGTCATTAGCTGAAAATTTCAGAGGTTGATATTCCTAAAACTTCCTTTCAACTTAGTATGATCATTATGAGTTCCTGTTTATATTATTTGGGTTGACTCTGGCTGTTTTCATAAATCTTATGAATAAGGTGTTCTTGTAGATTTTGGACTTGTTTGTTATAGTTTACATTGATGATATCTTTGTATACTCTAAGAGTGATGAGGATCATGAAAATTACCTCTAAATTATGTCGCAGACTTTTAAAGACAAGAAATTATATGGCAAATTTTCTATGTCTGAGTTTTAGCCAAGTGTTGTGACCTTTTTTTTGTATGTTATTTCTTTTAAGGGGATTAAGGTGGATCCACATAAAGTTAAGGTAGTTATGAAGTGGCCTAGACCCATGACCCCAACTAACATTAGGAGCTTCTTGGGCTTGGTTGTTCTATTGCTACTCCATTTATAAGGTTGTCTAAAAAAGGGTTTAGTTTTTGTGGTCTGATACTTGTGAGGGTATTTTTGTGAAGCTGAAGGATAAGTTGACTTTTACGCCAATTTTGACCCTGGTAGAGGGTACTGATGTGTTTGCTGTATATTATGATGCATCTCATATGGGTCGAGGTTACATTTTGATACTGAATGGTAAGGTTGTAGCTTATGCTTTATGACAACTTATAGTTCATGAGTAGAATTACTCGACTCATAACCTAGAGTTGGTGGTTGTGATCTTTTCTTTGAAGATCTAGGGCTTTTATTTGTATGGGGTGCACATGGATATTTATTAAGATCATAAAATCTTGAAGTATGTGCTTACATAAAAAGAACTGAATCTCAAATAGAGGAAGTGGTTTGAATTACTTAAGGATTATGACATGAGTTTGCACTACCATCCAAATAAACTAATGTTGTTGCTAATTCTCTTAGCAGGATGTCTATAAGGAGGTTGCATCATGTTGATAAAGAGAAAAAAAGATTGGTGAAGGATATTCATAGATTGCTAACTTGGGAGTTCATCTTTTATACTCTGAAGATGGAGGAGTGATTATTTAAGAGTTGGTTAAATCATCTTTTGGTATTGAGGTGAAGGAGAAGTGGACTATGGATCCCATACTTATGTTTATTAAGGATGATGTATAATAGAAAAAGGTGATGGAATTTGAGATTGGATGAGATGGCATTCTGAGGTATCAAGGAAGGTATTGTATTCCTGATGTTGATGGGCCGCGGGAAAGGATTTTGACTGAGGCTCATAAGTCTAGATATATAGTTCACCCGGGTTCGATGAAGAAGTATCATGACTTGAAGGAAATCTATTGATATAATAATATAAAGAAAGATATGGCCAATTTTATTGCTAAGCGTATTACTAGTTTGCAAATTAAGGTTGAACATATGAGACCAGGTGGCATGTCTCAAGAGATAGAGTTCCTCATGTGAAAGTGGGAGATGATTAATATAGATTTTTTATGGGTCTTCTGCGGTCTCAAAATCAGTATGATTCTATTTGGGTCATTATCGATAAAATAACTAATTCTTCTCACTTTTTTCCTGTAAGGACTAACTATTAAGGAGAATATTATAATAAGTTTTTCATATAGGAGATAGTCAAGTTGCATAGAGCACCGGTGTCTATCATTTCAGATCAAGGTACACAGTTCATTTCTCATTTTTGGCATTTGTTTAAGAAACGTTTGGGTACTCAGGCTTACCTTAGCGGTACTTTCCACCCTCAAATAGATAGACAAGCAGAGGTGATATTCAAACTTTGGAGGATATTATAAGGGCCTGTGTGATTTATTTTAAGGGTAGTTGGTTTTACTATTTGCCTCTTATTCAGTTTACGTATAATAACAATTACCATTCCAGCATCCAATTGACTCCATTTGAGGCTCTTTATGGTAGGAGGTGTAGATATCCTATTGGGTGGTTTAAGTTAGGTAGGATAAGGTTATTTGGTCCTAACTTTGGTCACTAAGCCATAAAAAAGGTGAAGGTGATTAGGGAAAGGCTTAAGACTTCCCAAAGTCGCCAAGTCATATGCAAATGTGAGGTGAAAGGAGTTGGAGCTTCAGGTTAGTGATTAGGTTTTCTTGATGGTGTCTCTTTTGAAAATAGTCATGGGAATTTAGAAGAATGGGAAGCTCAGTCCTCATTATGTTAGTTCGTATTAAATTTTGAAGTGGATTGGAAATGTCTCTTAGATTTTGATTTGCCTATATTAGCTTTGATTCATCTCGTGTTTCATGTGTCTATGCTGAAAAAGTATGTGCGTGATCCTTCCTTGATAGTGCTTGTTGAGTATGTTAGTACTACGGATTTGTTGTATTATAAGAAAGTCACGATGGAAATATTAGATAGGCAAGTTCATTGACTGAGATGAAGGATGTAGCTTCACTGAAGTTTCTTTGAAAATCATGAGGAGGAAGAAGTTACATGGGAAGCTGAGGATGATATGAAGGATAATTACATGTTCTTGTTCCCTCGGTTGGATGAAAGTTCTTAAGGTATGAGTTTGTTTCCCTCTTATAACTTTCTGAATTTGTTATTTGATTTTGGTTTATTCTTGCTATTCTCATGCTCAAAGTGTCCAAACTCATCATTTAGGAATGAATGATTCTAAGGTTGGGGATAATGTGACACCCCATAAAAATTTGATGATTTAATTTTTGAACCTCCCACAATTGTAATTTAAATTGTTTACTTGAACTATGTTTAACAATGTTAAAAGGGTGTATTGGGAAAGTTTTGAATTTTTTGGAAGAGGTTCAGGGTCATTTGGGACCCCAAGGCAGTGAGGGTCCGCAATATTATAGTGTCATAGAGGATAACCTCGGCAATAGCAGAGTGGCATGGAGTCTATCCTCTGCAATATTGGTATACCACGCTGCGGAATTAAAATGCCTAATTTTTGTTTTTTTCAGTTGGGGTGAGGGGATTTTGGTCTTTTTACCCCCTGTACAACCTTTTTACATAAAATAGACTTATTCCCTTCACTTTTTAGAGATCAAATCATTCTTTTTCTTGCTAAAAATCAAAACAAAATAACTTTCAAAGGTTTTACAATGTATTGACCATTCAAGCTCTGAACTCAAAATTGTTTTTAATTTTATGTGTATTTCATACATGTATCTCATTTGCCAACTATAATTTTATGTTGTGGCACTTACTTGTTCACTATCCATGTGGTATATATTGATAGGTTTGCATTTGGGTTGAGTGGTTTTGATTGGAATTTCTTGAATTACTTTTCCTATGTCTTACATTGATGATTCATTCTTTAATTCACTATTTTTGGACTGAATTATGCATTTTTATGGGAATAGGAATGGGGAACATGGTTTTTCCTAAACCTATAATTTTTTGACTTGGTAATGGAATTAACCCCAACCTACTTTGTAAATTTGGTTTTTAAACATGGATAATTTCATAATTCAACTTATTTATAAACCCATTGCATGACATTAATGGATAATTGGTTAAAGCGGATTTGAAAGGCTTTTGTTGGACATGGTTTAGATTTTAGAGAAAGAGTTTGCGAGTTAAATGGGTATAGAAATTGTTTTGGCATGAATATATTAGCGTGCAAGAATAATTGGTATGACGATACCAAGTGGTTAATGTTTTAATATAAGACTCCTGGGTTAATGTGCAAAAGTATTTTAATTTAGGCTTAAAGGAAATTGTGAAGCTCATTGTGAAAGTGTAGTACTGGGGGAGACTAACACTAGAAACCACATTTATCATAATAGGTCTCTATATGATCATGTGCATGGTAGATACATTGCTTTTTAGGATGGCTAGATCCTTGGTGTCCTTAGCCATTCCTTTAGATTCCTTGGTTTATGTGGGAAACACTCGCTGGGCCCTTTTATTAGTGGAAGCTTGAAATCCCCTTTTTTGGGACGATATAAAATTTCCTTAATTTTGCATTTCTAGGAAAGATACGGCTTAAGGAATGAGTCTTGCTCTTGGGTATGGGTGGTATACTCCAGTCGTATGCTCACCAATGTTTGTTGGTTTGTTGGATTTAGTTACTGGAATGGGTATGATTTGTATGGTACAAGCCATATATATGGATATGGGTTATTTGGTTACTTCACTTAACTGTATACTTGATAACTTAGGTTGTATCTGAGTACGAGTGGTTCACCATAAGCCGAAAGCCAGGGTATGATTCATACACAGGACTCGTATGGTGTTCAGTGTATAAACCTCTTTAATTTTATTCTTCCTAGGTACGATTTATGGGTAGAAGTCGTACACTTGGATATGACTTAGTTTTGAGTATGTCATACCTTGGACAATATTGGGTTCAAAGGAAAATCCTAGGATACGAGAGATGGGATCTACTCTTAGAGAATGGGTATGACTCGTAAGGGTCAGTCGTACCCTATGACGGGAATTAAATGCAGTTTAAGTGAGGGCAATCTGGATATTTCCCCATATATCCTAGTAAGTCCCCACGACATATATTACACTTGGGAGGTTATTTTTCCTACCATTCCATTCTTAAACACTTAGAGAAAACTCTTAAATCCTCTCTAGAATTCCTGGGCAAAGGAAGTGATGTGTGAACAGATGCTAACACATTTGAGGATTTTAACTAAGAATAATTGCAAAGTCTTAAGCAACTTTTGCCATTTTTGATTGTTTTGTGTTTGATTTTTTGTAGTAGTAGCTGATATGATAGAGAACCAACAAAAATGGAAGCAAAGAAGTTTAAATCTGAAGAAAAGTGTGGCAGACGACATTTGTGATAAGTCATCAGCCCCATGATAAGCTATCATCTTCATCATTAGCAGTAGACAGAGAAATACCCTAAATTAAAAGCTATGACGACTTCTTGTGATAGGTCATCAAGGGTTTGACAAGCTGTCAAGAATGTTATTCTCCTAAGGCAGCACAGGAGAACTAAAACAGAGACTTAACGACATTTTATGATAGGTAGTCAAGGAGCTGATAAGTCATCGAGATTGTCTTCATCCTTAAGCAGGAAGAACCAAAACTGAAGTAGTAGTTGACGACATTTGTGATAAGTCGTCAGCATCCTGATAGGCTATCACAAATGTTGTCATCTAATCCGAGGGATTTCTGCAAATTTATTATTTTGTTTTCTTATTTAGGGTAAACTATTTAAAGCGTTGTTTAGGGTTTTCTTTAGGAGGCCCGCACATTGAGTTTTGACGATACTTTGCTATTTTCTCTCTCTAAATTCTTGGCTTTAAAAAGTAAATACTTTGAAGAGATTATTATAAATATTTTGGGATTTCTTTGTGATCTAATCTACAATTCACTTGTTATTATTCATCTTGTGGTAAGTTTAACTTTCAAAGCATGAATACAACTCGTTGTTTTGACTTTCGCATTGTGAGTGGCTAAATTCCATTAACCTGAATTATGGGACCTAGGGTTAGGGCAATGATAAAGTGTTGAGTGATCAGGATTCGAAAGGTGGTTGGACTTCTTGATAATTCTGAGGTTTTAATTAACGTCTGTTGGTTGCAAACAATAGATAAAACACACTTTGATTTTCTTGAGAAAGAAATCAAATATAGTGGGAAGTGAATTATCAACATGGACTTGGAAATACTCCGTTTAATAATCAGCGCTGTAACACGGTTGGTTAACCTGAGCAGATTTAACTTCGATAAAGATAACTTGTTGTCTTATCTACTATGAAAAGTTGAACTACTATTAGCATCTGTCAAGTACTAAAACCCCTAGTGAACATAATTGTGGTTCTTCATAAACTTTTGATTATGAACACTTGAGTTAAAGTGACTAACAATTTATTAGCTAATCTCCAAAATCCCCATTTTATCTTTTCGTATCATCTGTTTGATTTCAATTTGCAGCTATAGTCTCAAATTAGTTTAATCGCCACTCACATTGTTCCCTGTGGATTTGACCCTGACTCCAGAGTTGGATAAATATATTGACTACGACCGCCTTGCACTAAATAGACGTATAAGTTGAGCTTTATCAAAAATGGCGCCGTTGCTAGGGAACAATTTGGCGTATTGAGTTGGTTTGGAATTTTAGCCTACTTTCTTGAATTTCTTTTTGGTTTAATTTTTAGATTTTATTTATATTGAAAAATCAAAAACATAATTGCTTCTACATAGATGGACTAACCCATCTTAAATCCAAAAGAAATTTGGGCCCTTGCCCAAAATGATCTGCGAATTCCCTGGCCCATCCTAGATGCTTAAAACATACATACACTACTCTAGGGATTCCAAATCCACCCTATTTCCTAAATTTCCGCATCTCCTTCAAAGTTTTAGGTCAAAATTGGCACATCTCCTGTTGAATCCTCAGATCATCATGCTCCAATGTTAGATCATCAACTCTGTTCCCTGGGTGTTTAATAAATGGCTCAAATTCATCTTTAAGAAGTAAACTTTTGGTCCTTCCTTTGATTTGTTTTTTGCTAAACTTTTCTTCTTCTTCTTTCTTGAGTGCTCTTTATTCACTTATGTTCTAATACCGCTGAGATCTCTACTGATTTGGCTGTAGCTTGCCTGTTGTTTTCACTATGTTTGCAGCAGTAATTGCTTATATAGGAGCTGAGACCCTTTGAGTATGTTGTTCTGAATCATCCACGGATCCTTTTGAAAAATGAGTGAGTACACATCCAATATCTTCCTCAACCACTCATCTTATCTTTCTCAAGTTTCAATTCACCCCCTCTTTGTAATTCTTGCAGTAATGAACTTCCACAGAAGGTCAGATTCACGTGGAAACCAAGTTTGTCCTTTATTATGACTGTCAGATTTGGATCTGGAAAGTTCATTACTGAAATCTTGAATGCTATGTATTCCCTATATCTTCGTGCAAACCTTAACTTGATTTGCTATGTTACTCTCTCAACACTCTTATCTTGATGTATGGACATTGAGACTTATCGTTGTTCGCTATCCTTCTTCCCTATGTTTGCAATTGCTGAAAACTTGTGTAAACAAAATCTCCACTGTCAATTGCAAAATTAGTTAGATAGTCAGCCAATTGATTCTCCTCCTTTAGTATGTGCTAATATTGAACATGCTTATGCTGCATTAGCTTCAAAATTTGATCTACATGATCTGCAATATACCAGGGGCAATTTCATTCCCTACTTAGAACTTTCTGCATCAACATTGAATCTATTTGGATGATTAACTTACTTGTTTGTGTTGCATTAGCATGTTCAGTTACCTGTAAGATAGCTTCAGCCTCTGCAATAACATAAGTAGTATCATCTATTCTAGAGCCTTTTGCATAAATTAAGTCTCTCCATTGTCATTCCTTAAATAAAATGCATACGAGCTTATCCCTGGATTACCTCAATATGACCCATCAGTGTTATAGATTACCCAACCAATTTGAGGGAATGTCTACACAACCTTTTTAATCGTCATTTTTGGTATCCTCCCTTCAAGAGCTTTAAGGATATCTGTCCAACTACTAGGGAAGTTTTTTCTTGGATTTCTTACCTGAAGCAGTAGGCTCACATTTCTGGTAATATTAAAGATTGCCTTAAGTAGAGCCATACCTTTTCTTTCATGTTTCAAGTTATTTCTTCTCCTCCACAATTCCCATGTAATCATACTTTGAACTAAGTGATAATATGTCTTAAATCTCCATTGGACATCCTTACTCCACCAACTTAGAATAGTTTCCCAGAGAGATAATCCATGTATTATAATACCTGCACAAGAAGTAAATTAGGACCATCTCCTATTAGCAAAATCAGATCTCAGAAACACATGAGATAGTGTTTCTTGATCCGGCTGCATGCAACGCCAGCATTTTGATGATCCTTCATCCCCCCATCTTCTCATTAAAGCATCTACTGGTACTTTTCCTTTCCATAGTCTCCACATTAAGAAAGCTATTTTAAAAGGTCAACCTTTTACCCAAATATGATTATACAAAGCATTTTTCTCCGACTTTTGCCTAATATATTCCCATGCAGATTTAACTGAAAATTTACCAGAACCTTCAAGTATCCAAATTGGAATGTCCACATCTCTCTGTTCAATTCTGGAATTAATTTTATCTTGAATATATGTAACAACCTCCCGAGGGAGCAAATTCTTTAATAATTGATAGTTTCATTGAGATCCTACAATCAACTCTTTCACCTATATTTCTGGAATTCCTTTCCTGAGGAATAAATTAGACAAATCTTCAATATCTGTCCAATTATCCAACCGCATATTGGCTTGAACCCCTTTAATCTTTCATAAGATTTGATAATCCACTAGATCCCTAGCCTGCAATATTTTTTTTAACACTTGAGACCCCGCACCTACCTTCCAATAGATTGCATTAGGATGTCATTTCCTGCAATACTTGTTGTGCATAAACATACTCCAAATTGAGTCTTTAGTTATGAAATTCCACCAGAGCTTACAAAAAAGGGCCAAAGCAATATCTTGTAATCTTCTGAACCCCAACCCTCCTTCTTCCACTGGATAACAAACCTTAGACCAACTAACCCAATGCCTACTTTTACCTTCAATGTGATTGCCCCAAAATAATTTAGCAAACATTCTTTGGATACCTAAAATAACATTAGTTGGTGGATTTAGGACAGATAAACAATGAATGGGTATGCTTTGTAAAATACTTTTAACGAGAATAGTCCTACCTCCATAAAATGGTAGTTTACCCTTCCAACCTTATAGTTTACAACTCATCTTTTGCATGATTGATTGGTAAAACTCTTTCTTCTTACTCTTATTAAAAATTGGACACCCTAGATAAGTGAAAGGGAATTGCTTTCTATAGATACCAGTAGCCACCTTTGCCAATACTACACTAAATTGAGAAAAAACTTGATGCATATAAATAGCACTCTTCTCTTTATTCATTTCCTGCCCTGAAACCTTCTTACATTGCCCCAATGTATCAGTTACAAGCTTTAAACTAGTCAAATCAGCTTTGCATAGAATGAACATATCATCCGCAAAGGCAAAGTGGTTGACTCTAGGACTCCCTCTAGGAATTCCAAAGGGTTTAAAATCTTTATTACACATAAGAGCCTTGAGATCTATTGAAACTACCTCAGCAGCAATGATAAACAATCTAGGTGACAAAGGGTCACCTTTCTTTAAACCCCTTTTAGACTTAAAAAACCCTTTAGGATGGCCATTTAATAAAATTGAGTACCAATTATTATCCAACATCCTTAATCACCCTATCAATAAGCTATTCTATAAAACCAACTTTTGTTAATACTTTAGTGAGAAACAGCCAATCCACTCTGTCATAAGCTTTTATCATGTCAAGCTTATATATTAGGATTTTTGCCTCTTTTTCTGATATAATTAATGATTTCCTGCACCATTAAAATATTATCTGCAATACTCCTCCCCTAGAAAAATACTTCTTGTTCTTCAGAGATAACATGTGGTAAAATATTCTTAAGCCTTTCATGCAAAATTCTGGAGAAGATTTTGTTAACAAAATTGCTTAATGAAATAGGTCTCAAATCAGAAAAGGTATTAATTACTAGCTTCTTAAGAAGGAGTACCAAATTTTTATGTGTAACAAATTTTGGTAGCTGATAACCACTAAAGAAAGCTAGAACCATTTGATATAAATACTCCTTAATTATTTTCTAGTTATCCTGAAAAATGCCTCAGTCATGCCATCTGGACCTCCTGTGCTGCTTATATTCAAGCCCATAACTACTTTCACCTCTTGCATGTCAGGTACTTTATCAATATCCATATTTTGACTTTCAGTGACAATAGTAGAAATATGTTCAAGCATTTGAAAATCATCAATATGATCTCCTTTAGCAAACTGCTTCTATTAGAACTGTTCAGGAACCTCTGCATTTTGATTTGAATCATCCACCCATTCTCAATCCTCATTTTCAATCCTATTGAGATTGAGTCTGCTACTTCTACCTTTAACCAGTGTATGAAATAATTTTTTATTTCTTTCAACATCTTTAAGCTAGTCCATACCAGCCTTCTGCCTCCAAAAATCCTCTTCCTTTCCAAGCTGCAAATTTAACATAGCCTGAACTTTAAAAAACAATTCCCTATTTGCTCTTGAAGGGTAATCTTCAAATTGATTTTCTCTAACTTTGATGATTTCTTCCAGTGTAGATATCTCCTGGAAGATGTTACCATAACATTCTTTGCTCCAATTAGTTAAAACAGTCTTCACTTTTTTCATTTTTTGATGAAACAAATTGAAAGGATTTCCCATACAATCAGTCGTCAAATTCTCCGGAATAATTCTCAAGAACGATTCCTCTTTCAACCACATATTTAGAAATCTAAAAGGTTTAATGATAGACTCCTTCATAGTGCTGAAGTTGATTTTTAAAGGAGTGTGGTCAAAGCCACTCCTAAGTAAATGTTCAACTTCCAACACTAGGAAAACATGTAGTAGTTTCTCATTTATTATGATTCTATCAAGAATTTCAAATATGAACTCCTCATAAGTTCTACCATTCCACCATGTAAACTTGCTCCCTTTATAACCTGGATCCTCCACATTACACACACTTATACATTGTCCAAAATCTTCAGTTTCAGCAACTGATACAGGTAATTGATGATAGGCGTCTTTACACGCCTAAAGTACTATAATTGACCCATATTTTATCTAAGTTTTGAGGACAAATTATATAATTCATGCACTTTTAGTCCTTTTTCCTATAAGTGAGCTAACAAACATGATTAGCAAGTTTTCAGGTATAAATGATGAAGATTTCAGCATTTTATGGATAACTTGATGCCCAAGGAAGCTTCACAAAAGAGGGGAAGGAGAGCTTGGACGCCTAGGACCAAACGAGACGCATGGAAAACCTGTCTCGGGCAAAATCAGCATTTTCAAAGACTTTGGGGATCAGCAGTAACATAGTAGGATTAGGATAATGATGCAGTAACTTATTAGGATTAGGATAAGTACGCAGTAGCCTAGTAGGAATAGGATATGGGTATTATAAATACCCTATTTTGCTAGAGATTTTGATGCATTCCGCAATACAATAATTCTTCAATTCCGAATCATTCTAATTCTTCCATTAATTCGAATTCTCATACTTCTACTTTTTATTCAACACTCTAAATTCTTATTCTCTTCATCTATTCAACTCTTAATTTTCACAACAAGAGAAACGCAATTCTAAAAGGGAATTCACGCCACAAGCCATACCAAACCCTACTACACGTGAGAGCTTTATTTTGGTATAATGATAATGTCTATTATGATTTCCATTGCACTCATGAGTAGCTAAACTTCTCTGTTGGTGTTATGGAAGCCTTGTGAGTTACTATCTATTGCTATGAGTTTGTGAATTCTTCACACGTATGCTGCTTATATCAATATTCTCTCCATCTTAATTTAAATTCTTGTGGTTGCAAACACATAGGGTACGCCAGTATAGCATTAACTTGTTCGAAAGAAAATTTATATGTCTGGAAAAGAGATAATGTCAAGGTAATAGGGCACCAACCCCTGTTAAAAAGTTAGTGCCGTAACTGGATTAACCTCTTGGAGAATTTGTACCATTAGATATGCTTTAAGCTCGAAAGAGTTAAAGCGAAATAGTCCTTGTTAGGTTGAAAGACGCTTGGATTTACCATAGAATACAATTCTCTATAAGCACATGCATGTCTGAATTCCGCATAACCTATAGCCAATAGAGATGTATAACTCATAAGGTGTACATAACCCCAACTCTCAATTCTCATTGATTAACATCTTACTAAACATTCTTCCTTTTTACTTTGCTATTCTCCGTTTTTACTATGTTATTACACTATTGCACGCTACAAAATACCCCCTTTTACGAGACTTTCACCAAAAGTCTACTAATCTTTGTTTACTTAGTGACCAGCTATTCCCTGTGGGATTCGACACCCAACCCAGTAGGGTTCTATATTTGACAGCGACCGCTTACACTCTTACGAGAGCTGTAGTTTGAGCGTTATCAAATTTTGGCACCGTTGCCGGGGAATACGGTTGTCAACTAAGTTTGTGATAATTAATAGACCCTTTGGTCAAAGATTCTCGTACTTTACTTTTTGTTTTCTGCAGGTTATTATTCAGTGCATGCCCCATACTCGAAGTTCTGGTCAACTGTTATTACCTACCAATCCTTAACCACAACGTATTGGCAGAATGGAAGCACATCAGGGAATTGAAAGAATGGCTGCTCAATAGGAACAGGTGAGACTAGCTGCTCTAGCCGCCGCTCAAGTACATCAATAGAATATTGATAACCCTGGGCAAGCAATAAATCCTGATGGTGAGGACCTAAGTGATGACGAGTTACTAAACCCAAGGCGTGATGCCGAGATAGCAACACCTGCTAACAGAAGAGATCGTCAAGCTAGGTTTAGGCATGAATGCCGACCCGTGCAACCAGCATTCGACGATGATGATGATGATCTCGATGGAGCCGGAGCCACTGGAGCCATTATTCCTCCGCCATTGACACCCGGAGCCAAGTTCAATATCACTAGCACCATGATTCAGGTATTGCAACTCAAGGGATTATTTGGTGGACTAGCAGGCGATGATTCGAATATGCATCTAATCAACTTTATTTGTACATGCAAGTCGTTTGACAATCCTGGCGTTGGTCAGAATGCAATTCGATTACGCTTATTTCCTTTGTCTCTGTCTGGGGAGGCAACTCTATGGTTGAATGGGATGACTCTTGATTCTATTACAAATTGAAGGCAATTGAAAGACGCTTTCCTTAAAAGATTCTTTCCTCCATCCAAAAGAGCACAATTGAGAGATAAAATCAACAACTTTCGGCAGCTTCCAACCGAAGCTCTCCACGAAACATAAGAGATGTTCAAGACGAAGCTTATGAGGTGCCCAAACCATCACATGACCAATGTCCACTTAATGGAAATACTATACAGATCTTTGAATTCGGTGACTAAGCCAATGGTGGATAATGCGGCTGGAGGATCATTTATCGACCTCACCTTTGGTCAGGCAAGCAATATGCTAGATTGGATGACGAAGCACAGTAGAGCTTGGCATACCAGGGATTCTGAGGTAGCAAGACCCACTTTGTCTATTGGCATGACTGCAGACCAAAGGAGAAGAGAAAAAGAATGTGATCAAGATATGACGCACATGAAAACATAAGTGGATCTTCTTACAAAGCATTTATTATCAGGGAAGACCGAAAAAGTCAAAGCTATTGGTCAAAAGGAAGAAAGGAATCTGATTCTGAAGAAGAAGCCAACTACTTGAACAATCAGGGGGGTTTCTAAGGCAATACCCAAGGAAACCAAGGTCGGAACTATTATGATAAATCTAGAAACAAGGACCAAGGTAGTTGGAAGAACAATAATGACAAAAGTGGTTTGTATGTTCCCCCAGGGAGACGTGATGCCACTGCATCTAGTTCTGCAAATATGGAAGACATGATGGCTGAACTGCTGAAAGGAGTAGAGGCAACCGGCGCGGGAGTAACTGAGGTAATAAATGATTTATCCTCGATGAAGCAATTAGTTGAGTCACATTCCACTTCAATGAAACAAATATAGCAGCAATTGAGCCAACTTTCAGCAACACTCAATCAAAGAAAGGCTGGCACGTTACCTAGCGACACTGTGCAAAATCCAAGGAACAACGGATCATGCATGGCTATTACTACCAGAAGTGGTAAGGTGCTGGAAAATTCATCCCAAAGCAAGGAAGTGGCCAAAAATAAAGGAGATAAGGATGCCATAGAAGCTGACCAAGACATCCATGACGTCACCCTTAGTAGTTTGCAGCCTGAAAAGAACGAAATTCGGAAGCAAGAGGAGAAGAAAGCCATGGAGAAAACAATTCCACTTCCACCACCACTTTTTCCTCAAAGATTGAAGAAGCAAGCTGATGATACCATGTTCAATAAATTCATGGCTATGTTGAAACAGTTGACCACTAATGTTCCGTTGGTAGAGGCACTAGAACAAATGCCGGGGTATGCAAAATTTATGAAGGATCTGTTGACAAAGAAGCGACCAGCAAGCTATGAGTTGACAGACACTGTTCATCATTGCAGTGCAATTGCTACTCGATCACTAGTTCAGAAGAAGGCTGACCCCAGTGCATTCACTATTCCTTGCACCGTTGGATCTTTGAATTTTTTCAAGGCATTATGCGATTTAGGAGCCAGCATCAATTCGATGCCATTATCTATTTACAAAAAATTAGGGTTGGGTGATCCTACTCCAACCAATATGAGGCTTGTAATGGCAGATAGGTCGGTAAAACGACCTGTTGGTATTTTATGTGATGTATTGGTGAAGGTTTCTTCATTCATTTTTCCGGCAGACTTCGTTATTTTGGATTGTGAGGCAGACTCAGAAGTTCCTGTAATCTTGGGGCGCCCCTTCCTTGCAACAGGAAGTGTGCTTATCGACTTGAGAGCTAATGAGCTTTTATTCCGAATAAATGACGAAGTAGTTCACTTTGATGTGTGTAAATCAATGAAGCAACCCAAAGATCTGAACGTATTCTCGGTAGCTGATGTTTATTTCGATGATGTGAAAGAATTACTTGAAGAGAAGCAGCTTATTGATGACCCATTGGCGGTTGTACTTATGAATGTTGAGCGTAAGGAAGCTGAAAATTATGAAGAAACTATTGGTGATCTAACAGGGTAGGGTCGTATCCTCATGCTGCCAAGAAGCTGGACCATGATCTCAAAAACCGACCTACACCACCAGCTAAACCATCTATTGAAGAGCCACCCACGTTAGAATTGAAGGAGCTGCCTAGTCATTTAAAGTACACATTCTTAGGAAGCATACACTCCCAGTCATTGTGGCGGCATACTTGGGTGAGCAGCGAATTACAGCTATCATCACTATTCTATGGAAGTATATAAGAGCCATTGGTTGGACCATCGCTGACATTATTGGTATTCCACCTGGGATTTGTACACACAAGATTCAGCTTGAAGAAAATTGCACACCAACTATTGAGCATCAAAGGCGTCTCAATCCACCTATGCAAAAAGTAGTGAAGAAAGAAATTATTAAGTGGTTAGATGCAGGGGTTGTGTATCCGATCTCTGACAGTAAATGGGTAAGCCCGGTACAATATGTTCCCAAGAAAGGAGGCATGACGGTAGTTGCAAATGAAAAGAAAGTGCTTATTCCACTCAGACCCATTACAGGATGGAGAGTATGCATGGATTACCGAAAGCTGAATTCATGGATACTTAAAGATCACTTTCCAATGCCATTTATGGACCAAATGCTTGATCTATTAGCAACGAAAGGCTGGTTTTGCTTCTTAGATGGTTATTCCGGCTATAATCAGATTTGTATTGCTCCCGAAGACCAAGAGAAAACAACGTTCACATGCCCATATGTTACGTTTGTCTTCAAACATATGCCATTCGGACTATGTAACGCACCAGCCACCTTTCAGCGTTGTATGATGTCCATTTTTTCTGATATGGTCGAAGATACGTTGGAAGTATTCATGGACAATTTTTCAGTTGTGGGTGAGTCGTTTGAATCTTTCTTGGCAAACCTAAGTATGGCGTTGCAAAGATGTGTTGAATTCAACCTAGTGCTGTACTGGGAAAAGTGCCACTTTATGGTTAAAGAAGGTATTGTTCTTAGGCATAAAATCTCTGAAAGAGGAATTGAGGTTGATCGAGCTAAAATTGAAGTTATCGAGAAGCTACCACCTCTAATTTCTGTGAAGGAAGTTCGTAGTTTCCTCGGGCACGCAGGTTTCTATCGGCGGTTCATCAAAGACTTCTCCAAAATCGCTAGTCCATTATGCAAACTTTTGGAGAAAGATTCAAAGTTTGACTTCAATGAAGATTGTTTGAAAGCATTCGAATGCCTCAAAGGGAAGATAATTGAAGCTCCTATCATGGTAGCACCAGATTGGTCTCTACCGTTTGAAGTCATGTGTGACGCTAGTGGGGTAGCTTTGGGTGCTGTGTTTGGCCAGAGAAGGGAGAAGTTATTCCATCCAATCTACTATGCGAGCAAGGTCCTAAACGAAGCCCAAAAGAATTATACTGTCGCAGAACAAGAGCTGCTAGCGGTTATGTATGCTTTTGAGAAGGTCCGTGCTTATTTGTTGGGAACCAAAGTGGTAGTTCACACAGAACATGCAGCCCTGAGATATTTAATGACAAAGAAAGATGCAAAACCAAGGCTAATTCGATGGGTATTGTTGCTGCAAGAATTTGATTTCGAGATAAAAGATATAAGAGGTTATGAGAACCAAGTGGCTGATCATCTGTCTAGACTCGAGAACGAGCATATAGCACAGCCTGATCTCGAGATTGATGCTACATTCCCTAACAAAGAGATCTTACCCATAATAATGGAAGAGTTACCATGGTATGCAGACTTTGCAAATTTTGTGGTGAGTAATGTGATACCTGAAAATCTATCCTTTCATCAAAAGAGGAAGTTCGTGCAAGATGTAAAACATTACTTTTAGGATGAGCCATATTTATTTCGACGATACGCGGATGGTGTTATCAGGCGATGCATATCCCATGTAGAGGTGCTTAATATATTAGAAGCATGTCACACTTCCCAAGTTGGGGGACATCACGCAGGTAATCGGATAACAAGGAAGGTATTGCAAAGTGGATATTATTGGCCCTCGATATTTAAAGATGCCTAAGACTTTGTGAGAAGATGAAACCAATGTCAGAGACAAGGTGCGATTTCAAAACACCATGAGATGCCCATGTCGAAAATTCTTGAAGTCGAGCTCTTTGATGTATGGGGTATTGATTTCAAGGGTCCATTCGTAAATTCGTTGGGAATGAAATACATCCTAGTTGCTGTAGATTATGTTTCAAAATGGGTCGAGCAGTAGCGTTAGCCGACAATGAGGGAAAGCGTGTTGTAGCATTCTTGAAGAGAAATATCTTCTCTCGCTTTGGAATACCACAGACTATCATAAGCGCTGGAGGATCTCACTTTTGTAATAATCTGTTCAAATCCGTGTTGGCAAAATATGGTGTCAAACAACATAAGGTAGCCACACCTTATCACCCTCAAACTAGTGGACAGGTAGAGGTTTCCAATCGAGAGATCAAGCAAATCCTTGCTAAGACTGTCAATGCTAATAGGAAAGATTGGTCTTGGAAGCTGGACGATGCGCTATGGGCTTATAATACTGCATTCAAAACGCCAATTGGCATGTCCCCTTACCAACTAGTTTATGGAAAGGCTTGTCACTTACCCATCGAACTCGAGTATAAAGCATTGTGGGCGCTGAAGCAACTAAATCTGAATTGGGATGATGCTATGAATCTGAGATTGGAGCAGCTGAATGAGATGGATGAATTCCGTCTATATGCCTACGAAAGATCAGACCTCTACAAGGAGCGGATGAAAAAGTATCATGATCAGCGGATTGTTCAACGAAACTTCCAAAAAGACGATATGGTACTTCTTTTCAATTCCCGACTGAAGCTATTCCCAGGTAAGTTAAGGTCCAAATGGTCTGGTCCATAAAAGATTAGCCAAGTCTACTCGTCTGGAGTAGTTGAGCTAGAAGACACTAATGGTGTTTGTCTTCAAGGTGAATGGCCAACAAGTAAAACCCTATTTCGGTCATCTTGACTCGATAAACTATATGGCCACCATTTATCTCGACGAAGTCTAAGTACTCGAGGTAACTATGTCGTGCCACGACAATAAATCAAGTGCTAGATGGGAGGCAACCCATCGTTTCTCATTCTTTCGTTCTACTAAGTGTTTGCTTTTGATAAATAAAAATCCAAAAAGAAGAGTCGAGCCATGACCAAAACTAAGGCGCTAGATGGGAGGCAACCCATCGTTCTAGTCGTTTTTGTTGTTCTTGAGTGAATATAGGTACAAGAGAGGTAAAGGAGGAGATTGGTTTCAAATTTTGATTTGGAAGTAGTGCATGTTAAAGGTGGTAAGTTAAGAATGAAGAAGCAAAAGGCTATGGGTGAGGCATTGCTTATGAAAATATAGGCAACGAACAAGGCAAGGCCTATGTAAAACTAGGCCACGAACAAGGCAAGGCCTATGCTATGGCCTAAGCTCTCGGATTGTAGAGTGTCATAGCATAGGCGCTGCCTATGCCAAAGCCTTTTGTCTCTAAATCTCATATGCCTTGGCATAGGCGCCGCCTATGCCTAACAATGCCATGGCATAGGCACCGCCTATGCCTAACAATGCCATGGCATAGTCCTTTTTCCTGTAAGTGAGCTAACAAACATGATTAGCAAGTTTACAGGTATAAATGATGAAGATTTCAGCATTTTATGGATAACTTGACGCCCCAGGAAGCTTCACCAAAGAGGGGAAGGAGAGCTTGGATGCCTAGGAACAAATGTGACGCATGGAAAACCTGTCCCGGGCGAAAACAACATTTTCAAAGACTTTGAGGATCAGCAGTAACATAGTAGGATTAGGATAATGATGCAGTAACTTATTCGGATTAGGATAAGTACGCAGTAGCCTAGTAGGAATAGGATATGAGTATTATAAATACCCTATTTTGCTAGAGATTTTGATGCATTCCGCAATACAATAATTCTTCAATTCCGAATCATTCTAATTCTTCCATTAATTCAAATTCTAATACTTCTACTTTTTATTCAACACTCTAAATTCTTATTCTCTTCATCTATTCAACTCTTAAATTTCACAACAAGAGAAACGCTATTCTAAAAGGTAATTCACGCCACAAGCTATACCAAACCCTACTACACGTGAGAGCTTTATTTTGGTATAATGATAATGTCTATTGTGATTTCCATTGCACTCATGAGTAGCTAAACTTCTCTGTTGGGGTTATGAAAGCCTTGTGAGATACTATCTATTGCTATGAGTTTATGAATTCTTGACACGTATGCTGCTTATATCATTATTCTCTTCATCTTAATTTAAATTCTTGTGGTTGCGAACACATAAGGTATGCCAGTATAGAATTAACTTGTTCGAAAGAAAAGTTATATGTCTGGAAAAGAGATAATGTCAAGGTAATAGGGCACCAACCCCTGTTAAAAAGTTAGTGCCGTAATTGGATTAACCTCTTAGAGAATTTGTACCATTAGATACGCTTTAAGCTCGAAAGAGTTAAAGCAAAATAGTCCTTGTTAGGTTGAAAGACGCTTGGATTTACCATAGAATACAATTCTCTATAAGCACATGCATGTCTAAATTCCGCATAACCCATAGCCAATAGATACGTATAACTCATAAGGTGTACATAACCCCAACTCTCAATTCTTATTGATTAACATCTTACTAAACATTCTTCCTTTTTACTTTGCTATTCTCCATTTTTACTTTGTTATTACACTATTTCACGCTACAAAATCCCCCCTTTTATGAGACTTTCACCAAAAGTATACTAATCTTTGCTTACTTAGTGACAAGCTATTCCCTGTGGGATTCGACACCCAACCCAGTTGGGTTCTATATTTGACAGCGACCGCTTACACTCTTACGAGAGCTGTAGTTTGAGCGTTATTAGTAATCCTCCTAATTTCTCTTCCTGGTTAGTAACCACACTAAAATCCCTCCCAATTAACCAAGGTTCTTGTATTTTTTGAGCCATATCTTCAAGGGATTTCAATAAATCAAGTCAATCTCTTTGGGTGAATTTGGCATAAATTAGACAAACCATAATTGTGATCCCAGCTTCCTGATTAACTAATTTCATTATGATTTATTGGTCTTCATCACTAACAATAGTACAAAATATATTGGTTTCCAGGAAAGCCCATATCTTGCCAGAAATATTCGAGATTATTGTCTGCATACCTAATATTCTTCTGTAATCTTCAGTATTCTTACTATCCTGAAAAGGTTCCATTAAACCAACAAAAGAAAAATGGTACCCTTTATGCAATGTAATCAGTCTGGTAAAAGCTTTTTGTGTGTTGAATGGTCTAACATTGCAAATAAGAGCATTCATCCCAACTTATTCTTCATCGAGCTCCTTGTCTGCATTATACTAGTCTTCCTACCTCTATGCTTCTTTTTGGGATACCTTGTTTTTCTTTCAACCTATCAATTTGTTTAGGTGATAAGTTGCATTCAACTCCCACACTATTAATAGTCTCCTCCAAATCATCTTCATCCATTACTGCATTATACTTGTTATTGAACAATAATTTTTTTCAACTTCTACTGCTAAAGGCATAATATCTTGTAACACCTCCATGTCTTTATTTTGAGTAACCGACTGAAGTACAACAACCTGTATATGACTCTTATCTATCTGAGCTTATGGAACTAATTCACTGTGATCATCCCTTTCCCTCTTATCAACTTTCTCTTGATTTGTATTATCAATATGCTCTTGATTTTTCTTATCAATTTGCTCTTGATTACTCATGACTGTCTCTGTGTTATCTTTTGTTTGTTGTTGCCCTTGATTACTAAAAGTGTTAGTAACCTATTACTTTGTGCTCTGACTAATTTATTGTTGTTTCTCCTCATTTTCATATTGATCATCTTTATTATCCTCTATTTCATGATGTTATTTTGTAAGAGCTTCAAAGGTGTTAGAAGTTTGCATGTTATTTATCTCTTTATTCTATAGTCCTCCCATTATGTAGCCAAATTTGTCCTTGTTATACCTATTCTGCCTTAATAACCATTGCCAATTATATCTCCCTTTCCTTCTCTGTTGAAAGTTTACTTTTGGTATCTGTTTTATTTTATCTATTTCCTGCTTATCTGTAGCTTCTTCTTTCGTCTCTTCATCCTCCTTATCCATCAATTATGGATGCATGTTCTAGCATGAAATTTCATCATGACCTTGAAGACAACATTCTTTGTAATATTTTGATTTATAATCATAATGAATATGTATCTATTTAAATTTGATTTCCCCAATAACATCATCTTCTTCATTGATTCACACTCTTGTGGGTAAATTAGCTACTAGATCAACTTCAACTTTCATACGTGCACAACTTGGTCTGTCTTGATTTTTAGTAGTCATATCAACCATTAATGGCTTACCCACTATAGAGGTGATTGAAAAGATAGCCTCCTTTGCAAACAAGTTGGGAGGTAGATCCGACATTGAGATCCAAGCCATACCAATGGTTGTTTCCACATCAGGTTTGAACCAGGGATCCCACCGGGGGGTTCTCATCTACTAGAGTCTTTCATTGGATTTTATATAAATTACAGCTGTCAACATTAAATTAATATAGTCTTCTAACATATTCAACCTGATGAGACTTTGTCTAGAATCCATTACCCCTATATTGTAGTCCCCCTTGATATTGCATTATATTGGAATTTGTTTTTGCAGTACCATAATATCTAGTTTTTCATAGGAGAATTTGCCAATAACAACATATTGTAAATTCTCTTTTACAAATAGATCCTTTATTTCAGATGATTTCAATATAATACTTGGTTCTCCATACAATATGACTACCGGTTTTGGGAAAATTGTATTTTGCACTTTATTTGTCGAATTCTCCTTCAACAAACTTGCATAAGATGATTTCTTATATTCCTCATTCAGAATATTAGAATTTTCTAGTGGGTTAAACCCACCGGACGAGGTTTCCATGACAGCCAACGATTAGGCAAACTAGGGTTTTTTTATCCTCCAAATATCTTGCTTGAATTCAAACTTGCAAATATTTGTTTTTAGTTTACTTTATTTCTTGTGTTAGGTAGATTTTTATTTTAGTTTACTTATTACTATGGCATCATGGAATGAACATGATCTTGGTGGTTGGAAATCTTATCTTGATGATCCATGTCCATACTGTGATGGACCTCACTTTTGGCAAGACTGTAGATATGCTCCACGTAGAGAGATGTGTGCATCATCTCTATCCTATCGGGAGTATGATTGTTCTGTATGTGGTGGTCAAGATGGACATTGGAGTGTTTTCCCGAATGCCCCCTCCCCCCATTTTGCTAACCCAAAATCTAGTTTTTCTTATGATTTTGATAGGTCTTTTGGTCAAGAAAAGGAAGAACGAAGCACCAGAAAGAGTGGCATTGAAGCTATGCTTCAACTAATGTTGGATTGTATGAACAAAACTAATGATATCATATGTGATATACATCAAAACATTAGGTCATTTAACAAGGAAAGAGAAAGGATAGGGGAGATGGATATCAAGGTCAATCATCCAAAGAACTCTTCTATATTATGTTTAGATGATATGTTGTATGTGGAATCATTTAGACTAATCAAAGAGTTTGAAGATGAGGAGCAAGAATACTATAGTGATGTTGAGCTTGGTGTTGAGCAACCCTTGGTGATTTCCCAACCAACTAAACCATTCATCAACAAAGATGCCAAAGATAAGGAAATGGTACTAGAGTCGAAAGAAAAAATCAAGAATAATTCTAGTAAAGATTCTAGACCTTTTCAGGGTAAATATACTATTATGGATTCTACTATGAAATTGATAGTTAGTCCTCATTCGAACCACTTTTCAACATTATGCTTGATGGATGTGATGAAAGTCGAATCACCCAAGCAAATGATGAATTTTGAAAATGAGGAAGAAAATTCTTACATTTTGGAGTTTATCATTCTAAATGGGTTACTATAACCCCAATATTTAAGGCTAAGAAGCCTAAAGATTGATGTCTATTTAGTGGCTTTTTAAGATCCTTACTATTGCCTAATGAGCCAACACGAAAGTTCGATGCAAAATTAGCCAAACAGTTTAAGTCTTCAAAGTGGCGTCATAGAACATTCCTTATGATGCCCTCATATTTTCCCAATGAATCTAAAAGATATAAAGATCAAAAGATGGGTCGATAATTCAAATCGTCAAAGTGGAAGGATAAAGGATGACTAAATTTTGTCATGTCACAACACTAAATTAGGCCCTTCTTGCGAGACAGCCCAAGGTATTTTGTTGTTTGTATTCGTATTATGTGATTGACATCAGATCTTCACACCCATAGTTCAATAGGTATGTTTCTAAATCTCTTGTTTTGTTTTAATGCATTAGTGAGTTTGCATTATTTTAAGTTGAGGGTGGATCTACTTGTGGGTGTTGATGTCCTCTTGGGGGTTTTTATTGCCATGCCTTTTTTCCCCGGAGTCTTGTTCCTAGTAGAGCTGATATGTTTAGGCATATTGTGTTTGTTTTGTGATGTGTTGTGGTTATCTAGGGGAAAAATAAGTATCTAGTACAGTTCACATATTTTTGTAGAGTTTTCTTGGAATGATAAATACCTCTCTAATTGTCTATCTGGTAACTGTGTGATGAGCATCTATATATGACTATTGTGAATCTTCTTATGTCATTAGTATTAGGTACATGATAATCACTGCCAATAATTTCATTAACCGAATGGGTAGTAGTTTTTGATGTACCTTTATGCCATGTGTGTGTGAGATGCTACCTAGTTCCTATTGTGTGTTAAATCTAGAACTTGCCCAGTTGGTCTTGCCTTGGTTGTAGGAAAGAGGTTAGGAAAGGATCATAGGCCGTTATTGATATTAGTCCACTTTTAGCCTAAATGACCTTCCATATGTAAATAATATTGCTTGATCCTAATTTTGAGCCTGAATGCCTATTCTTTATATTATACCTATCACCTTCCCATTTATATCACAATGAACCTATTTTGGTCCTAATCCTCCTTGGATATTGTGCACCTTGACTTAGGTAACTAACCTAAGTTGAGCATGGCTATCATAGGGGTGCGTGATGTAAAGTAAGTATGAAGAAAAGTAATAAAAAATATATATATGCGAGGCTGCGTGTGGTAGAAAAAAAATGAAAAAACAAAAGTTGTGCAAAAGAGAAAATAATTGATGAAATGACCAAACCTATCCTAAATTAGCTTAATCAAGAAAGTGGAAAATAAGGTAAAGGTTGATAAGTGAGAACTCAGTGCCAAGGAGGCTTAGTTAATTTAAATATCCTTGTGTATCATACCAGCCCCAATCCTACATTACAAACTGAAGATAAGTCCTATAGTAATCCTAACTTTACTGTCTGAAAGCTTCGGTAATAAAATAAGGTCAAGCTTATGGTATTTGGAATACATTGACTAGAACTTTTTACTGAGAGTTAGTGTCTGTTGACCGTCCCTGCATTTACATGCTTGATTTCATATATGAGTGAGAAGAGACTTCTTTGTTCTAAGGGAATATCGATTGTATTGCTAGTTGCCTACTTGTTTGGGTAGTGTAATTTGTATATTGGCATGGTTATTGTAGCTAAGTTGATTCCATATCTTGATTTCTTTCTGTCACATTTTTTATCTTTATGGATTTACACAAATGGGTTTAAGGTGATTTAAAATAAAGAGGGTAATGTGTTTTGAAGTAAAATTGATGATCAACTGTCGTAGGTATCTTATGTGTCTCTTGGTTAAGCATTGTAATGTTGTGTTTTAGTTACTTGAGGTAAAGTAGTTGTTTTAAGTTGAGGGTGTTGATGTGTGAGCAGATGCTAACATATTTGAGGTTTTTAACTAAGAATAATCGCAAAGTCTAAAGCAACTTTTGTCATTTTTTATTGTTTTATGTTTGATTTTTGCAGTAGAAGCTAATATGATTAGAACTAACAATAATGGAAGCAAATAAGTTCTAAAGAAAAGTACGGATGACGACATTTGTGATAAGTCGCCGTCCCCGTGATAAGCTATCAGCTTCATCGTCAGTAGTAGACAGAGAATTGGCCTAAGTTAAAAGTTGTGACCACATTTTGTAACAGGTCGTCAAGGGTCTGATATATTGTTAAGAATGTCATCAGCCTAAGGCAGCACAGGAGAACTGAAGCAGAGCATTGATGACATTTTGTGATAGGTCGTCGAGGAGCTTATAAGTCATCAAGATTGTCATCACCCTTAAGCAGGAAGAGCCAAAACTGAAGAAGGAGTTGACGACATTTGTGATAAGTTGTTAGCCTCCTAATAGGCAATCACGAATGTCATCACCTAATCTAAGGAATTTCTGAAATTTTATTATTTTGTTTCCTTATTTAGGGTAAACTATATAAAGCGTTGTTTAGGGTTTTATTTAGGAGGCTCGCATATTTAGTTTTGATTATACTTTGATATTTTCTCTCTCTAATTTCTTGGCTTGAAAAATAAAATACTTTGAAGAGATTATTATCATTATTTTCGGATTCCGTTTGTGATCTAATCTGTGATTCAATAGTTACTATTCTTCTTGTGGTAAGTTTAACTTTAAAAGCACTAATACAACTCGTTGTTTCGATTTTAACATTACGAGTGGCTAAATTCCATTAACTTGAATTATGGGACCTAGGGTTAGGGCTTGATAATGTGCTGAGTGATCATCATTCAAAAGGTAGTAGGACTTTTTGATAATTATGAGGTTTTAATTAACATCTGTTAGTTGCAAACAATAGATTAAACCCTCTTTGATTTGCTTGAGAAAGAAATAAAATATAGTGGGAAGTGACTTATTAACAGGGACTTGGAAATACTCCATTTAATAATTAGTGTTGTAACAAGGTTGGTTAACCTGAGGTAAAATATGGGCAGTGAAAATAAATTCCCTAAGTCCAAGAGGATTAGGTAATTAAATGCTTAAGTAGGTTAAGATACATTTAGGCATAACTTCGATAAAGATAACTTGTTGTCCTATCTACTATGAGAATCTTGAACTACTATTAGTATATGTCAAGTACCAAAACCCCTAGTGAACATAATTCTAGTTCTTCATAAACTCTTGACTACGAACACTTGAGTTAAAGTAACCAATAATTTATTGGCTAATCTCCAAAACCCTCCATTTTATCTTTTTGTATCATCTGTTTGAATTCAACTTATAGCTATAGTCTCATATTAGTTTAATCGCCTATCGTATTGTTCCCTGTGGATTCAACCCCTACTCCAAAGTTGGGTAAATATGTTGACTACGACCACCTTGCACTAAATTATATGTAAGTTAAGCATTATCAGGAAGATAGTGTTTCATCTTAACCAGTAAATTGGGGCTTGGCTTGGGGATTTCTCACCACAATCATCTTTTATTTAAGGCCTGTTCTCTTCCCATATTGTTAGTTCCAACTAAAGTAATGGATTTCATATAATGTTTTCGTGATTTTATAATCGTATGATTTTAGGTTTTCAAATATAATGTTGGGGTTTGGGTTATAAATGCTTGGTTATGGTTTTCCCATGTTTTAATTATTCTTTTATATGCTTTAATAGTGGTTTTGGATAATTGGTCGCATGAGAATGGTAATTTGGTAATGGACTTTAGTTTTGGAAATACTATGCCCCCAATGTGTTTGATAAAATGCCTATAACAATGCTTTCACTATAATATTGGTTTTTCAACAGAACTTATGCATGGTCTAAACTTGGTAATGGATAAAAAAATGGTATGAATGGTTTAAAAGGTTTTGGAATGGTTATGCTTAAAAAATATAGTAGTGGGGTACATAGGAATCCTCCTAGTTAATTGGGTAATATGATCTATGGGTACATGGGAACCCCTTGATCTCAGAAAGGTTTGGCTAAGGAAAATACTTACAAGTTATAGTCAGTATGACGATACCACTAGAAATGGACTTGGTTATTAATTAATAAAAAATAGTTTGGTTGTTTGGTAATGGTTTTAATTGGGTTTTAAAGGGCGGTGTAGCAAAGTCATGTAAGGTGGAGATCCTGAGGGGATTGAAACTTGAAACTCATATTTTTCGATGTGATGTTTGTCCTAGTGATCGTGTGCAAGATGTCATATTTTATATTTTAAGGGATGTACTAGTCATCCTAGGTTCTTTTTACTGGTCGTGCGGCTTTGCACACTGGGGCCCTTTCAACAGGTGGAGCTGAACCCATATAGCTTTTGGGTGGTTGAAGGATGCAAAATCTACACAACCTAGTTAAAGATTTTAATGTCATGCTAAACTCGGTTTCCTTTATCGACATAGTTATATATATGTATGGTTTTTGTTCATATGGATGGTTTTACTTGGTTTTACAATTGGAATTATTTTTTCCTTATCTTAAGTTCATGCTAGTGTTAACCCGCCAACCCATTTTAGGGTGGCTGTATCCTCATGCAAAGCAGGAACCGACTCCCTACTCTTCCTACTTAGCATTTGGACACTCGGTGGTCAGATTTGAATTGAAGTGGTGAGATTCTATCTATTTTGAATGCTCTATTTCATAAATATTATTTCATACTTTTGAATAAATGGATATTGGTTTTGTCTATGGTTGGGGGTATGTCCCTAATCGAATATCAGTATTCTTTTAGTTAGTGGCTTTTGTGGGACTATTATGGGTTAATTAGTATTAGGGCTGACATCATTGGACCAGATTTCTCACTGTTCTATTATTTTTCAATTTGGGATTATATGTTTAAGTATTTATGGAACTTATTTGGTTATGGTAGAATTTATGGTTTTAGTTTGGTTTTGTATGGTTGGATGGATAGTATGGGATAGTAGGACTTGGTTAGGGCGGTCATGATTATGATCCTATCATAGACTACTCATATGAGCTATTAAACTATCTAGATATGTTCCCAAAATTTAGAAAACTCAGGGAAGGCAGCTGGAGGTTGGTTTAGGTAATAGGGGTGGTCTCTTGTCCTAGTCGAACGTGGGATGCCTATTAAAATAAGGCCCCAGGTCGGGTAGGGTCGAGTCGGTATCAGGTCTTTTGGTACATGGTCAATTGAGAGTCCCCAAAGTTGTCTCTAGTAGAGTTTGTTTTAAGGGTGTGTAGCGCGCCACACTCATAAGGTACAGGGCATTTAGTAATGTTTCACTTTCTTGGTATTCTATTTTAAAACTTAGAGTCTACGTACTAGAATTCTTCTCTAATCCTTGGTTGTTCATTTTTCAGATCATGCCTCCATGATCTTGAACACAAGGAAATTCTTTTGTCCCATCTGGGGATGATGTTGATGGGTTACATTCTACAGTTGGAGTTCACACTAATTCTCAGGGTCCTATCCCTAATTGTTTTGGAGTTCCTTCGGTTGCTACTATTCATCCTCAAGGTGAGGTAACTAATGCAAAATATTTCCAAACCATTCATGTTATTGATCAGTTGTTCGCTGCTCAGGCTGAGTGGGATGCGTCTGTTGGGTTGTCTGTTATGGGAACTAAAGAAGGAGGATTTTCTGAATCTCAAGAAAGGTAAAATATCTGTCAAGGAATATTCCTTAAAGATTTATTAGTTGTCAAGGTATGCTCATTATTTGATGGAAGACATGAGGGCGATAATAAGAAAGTTCACTTCTAGGTTATCTCGGGATCTGATCCCTGAAAGCAATACTGCTTTGTTGATTAAGTAAATGGATAATTCAAGGTTGGTTGTCTACATACAAGCGGTGGAGAATAAAAAATGAAATAGATAGAGTTTGAGTGAAGAATTGGTAAGAGAAGTAGGTTTTCTCAGCAGATTTGTGCTCAGGAGTAGGGTGTTCGAGATGGAGGTAAATGGCCGAAGAAGAATTGGGGATGTTTTGGTTCCTTTTCTAATTCTGGTGCTCCTTACCTGTGGAAGTTTGGTGATAGGAATCTATAAGATGGTGATAATCGGTTTTTATATGCCCTCATTATTGGGTTTGTGGTCGTCTTCATCAGGGCTATTATGAAAAAGGCAAGGATAAGGGTTTTAAATGTGGCCATCTAGAACATATGCTTAAGAATTATCCGGTTAGTAAGGGAGTTCGGGAGTAGTGAAAGCTCGAATTGCTTCATCTTCTACTTTTGTGCCAAGTGGTGCAGCTTCAGTGTCTACTTTTTCTTTTGGTACTGGCATAAACCAAAATAGGTTGACTGCTCTTGCATCTCAGAAGGAATCTGGGGCATCATCTAATGTCATTACTGGTACATTACAACTCTTTTCTTATGGGATGTATTGTCTGCTTGATTCGAGGTTTACTCTTTCTTATTTGACTTTATTCGTGGCTATATGTATTAGTTTCAATCCTGAGGTTGTTTTGGATTATTTTTCTATTTCTACGTTAATAGGTGACAAGGTTATTGCTAAAAGAGTCTATGGAAGGGTATCGTATCTATTGGTGGAAAGCAGAGCTTGGTGGATATGTTTGAGTTGGGTATGGCTGATTTCAAAGTCATTATAGGTAAGGTTTGGTGGCACTCTTGTTATGCGTCCTTGGATTATTGACATGCAAGGCTGTCTTTAGGTTTCCTGGTAAACCGGCTATAGAATTAGAGGGTGATTCCTAAGATCTTAGGGGGATGTTTATTTCTTACCTTAGAGCTCAAAGGTTAATCTCCAAAGGTTGTCTTTATCACATGGTCTAGGTTATAGATTCTAACTCGAAAGATCCTTCTTTCTAGTTGGTTTTGGTAGTAAATGAGTTTCCTGAGGTCTTTTCTAGTGATCTTCCTTGTGTTCCTCTAGATAGGGAAATAGAGTTTGGTATTTATTTGGTTCTGACACTCATCCAATATCTATTCCACCTTATAGAATAGCTTCGACTGAGTTTAGGTAACTCAAGGACTAATTTAAGGCTGTTTTGGATAAGGGGTTTAATCATTCTAGTGTATCCCCACGGGGTACACTAGTGTTGTTCGTGCGCAAGAAATATGGTTCCTACGAATGTGCATTAACTATCGACTTTTGAATAAGGTAACGATTAAGAACAAGTATCCTCTTCCAAGGATAGATGACTTGTTTTTTCAGTTGCAAGTCGCCAAATTCCTCTCTCAGATAGATCTTTAGTATGTAGATGATCAGCTTAAGATTTGGGAGGAGGATATTCCTAAGATGGATTTTCATACTCAGTATGGGAACTTTGAATTCTTTGTGATGTCATTTGGTTTGGCTAATGCCATGTTGACATTTATGGACTTGATGAATAGTGTTTTTTGATAGTTCTTGGATCTCTTCTTCATTATGTTTATTGATGACATTTTGGTTAAATCCAAGAGTGAGATGGATCATTCTAATTACCACCTTATGGTATTACAAACCTTGAAGGAATAACATTTTTATGCTAAGTTTGCCAAGTGTGAGTTTTTGTTGAATGTTGTGACTTTTATTGTTCAAATTATTTCTAACAAACGGATCATGGTGGAACCTTAAAAGGTGGCGGTGGTTAAAAGGTGGCATAGACCCATGACTCCTACCGACACTCAAAACCTCTTGGGTTTGCCTGGGTATTATCGACAATTTGTGGAAAGCTTTTCAGCGATAGTAACTCCTTTTCAAAATTTACTCAAAAAAAGGACAATTTTTCTTGGCCGGATGCTTATGAGGGGAGTTTCGAGAAGTTGAAAGTAAAGCTAAGTTCAGCTCTGGTTTTGATATTTCCTGAGGGCAGTGAGGGGTTTGTGGTTTATTGTGATGCATCTATGGTGGGATTTGGTTATGTCTTGATGCAGCATGGGAAGTTGATTACCTATGCTTCTATAAGGGTAAAGGTGCAAGAGAAGAATTATCCTACTCATGATCTGGAGCTGTTGGCGATGGTGTTTTCCTTGAAAATATGGTGGCATTACTTGGATGGAGTGCACATAGGCATCTTTTATGATCATAAGAATCTACAATATGTGTTCACTCAGAAGGAGATGAATCTCAGGCAGAGGAGATGGTTGGAGCTTTACAAGGACTATGATATGAGTCTTCACTATCACCTAGGTAAAGCTAACATGATCTGATGCTCTGAGCGAGTTATCCATGGGGATTTTGGCTCATCCTGAGGAAGGAAAGATGGATTGGTGAAGGATATTCACTGCTTGGATAATCTTGGAATTCATCTTTTGGACTCCGAGCATGTTGGGGTGATGGTACAGGAAATTCAGTCTTCTCTTTATGCAGAGGTTAAGCAGAAAAAAGTGCTACATCCTATCTTGATGAAAATCAAGAGCAGTGTGTTTATGAAAAAGGTAATGGCCTATGAAATCAGTAGGGATGATACTTTGCAATAAAAAGAGAGGTTGTGCATTCTTCATGTTGACATTTTGGGGCAAAGGATCTTGGCTGAGGCCCCTGTATCGCATTATGTAGTACAACCCAACTTGACAAAATTGTATCATGATCTCAAGAAGATATATTGGTGGAATGGTATGAAAAGGGATGTGGCTAATTTTGTGGCCAAGTGTATGGTGTGTCAAAAAATTAAAGTTGAGCATATGAGGCCTGGTGAGTTATATCAAAAAATTGATTTTCCTGAGTGGAAATAAGTGGTAATCTATATGGATGTCGTTGTTGGTTTACCTTGGTTGCAAAATTAATTTGATTTGGTTTATATCATTATGGATAGAATGATGAAGTGTGCTCACTTCTTTCCAGTGAGGAATACCATTTCGGTAGAAGATTATGTGAAGTTATATCTTTAAGAGATTATGAAGCTTCATGGGGAACCAGTTTTGATTATCATTGATTATAGTACGCAATTTTAATTTCATTTTTATCAGTCTTTACAGAAATGGTTGGGCACCAACATTAGTTTGAGTACTTCTTTCCATCCATAGTCAGATGGGCAAGTGGAGAAGACAATTCATACATTGGAGGATATGCTTCAGACATGTGTTATTGATTATGGTGGTAGTTGGGTTGAGCATCTAGAGTTGTTAGAGTTTGCTTACAACAATAGCTATCATTTTGGTATTGGTATGGCCACTAACGAGGCATTTTATGCTAGGAGGTGTAGATCTCCTATTGGGTGATTTGAACTTAGTGAGGCAGCTATGTTGGGTCCTGACTTGATTTATTAGGCTATTGAAAAAGTAAAGGTGATTTGGGATAGACTTAAGGTTGTTCAAAGTCGCCAAAAATCCTATGCGGATATAAGGCTTAGAGACCTGGAATTTGAGGTTGGGAATAAGGTGTTCGCAAAGGTATCTCCCATAAAGGGAGTAATGGAGTTTTGTAAGAATGGTGAATCTCAGTCCCTAGTTTATTTGTACTTATCTAGTTATACGAAGAGTTGGTAATATGGCTTATAAATTGGATTTTCCTTCTAGTTTGAGCTCTGTTCATCCGGTATTTTTTGTTTCCATGTTAGGGAAGTTCATTGGTTATCCTTTTTTGATTGTTCCTTTCCCGATTGAGATCTTGGATAGGAAGTTACATTGATTGTGGACCAAGGATGTGGCTTTGATTAAGGTTCTTTGGAGGAACCATAAGGGGAAGAAGCTACATAGGAAACGGTGGAGGGTAGATGTCCAAGTATCTACATCTGTTTTCTACTCCTGTGATTCGTGCAGAAGATATATGTTTATCAACATATCTTTATTTAATGAGTTTGTTAAAGGAAAGATTAATATCCTTGCATCCTTGTTTTCAAACGTTGTTAAAGATTGGGAAAATATTTGATAACGCAAAAGATTCGTGTGTGTAGTTACCACTACCTTGTCCTTAATTTGAGGGCGAATGTTCCTAGTGGGGAAGTCTGAAACACCCTGGTTTCTGGACCTTAGAAAATTTCCTTGATTTTTGGTTTTTGGGCAAGATACGACTTAGGGAACGAGTCGTACGCTTGGGTACAGGTTGTATAGTCTAGTCATATGTTGACTAGTGCTGGTTGGTGGGATGGAAGTAGTTACTGGAATAGGTATGATTTGGGTAGTACAAGGTATCTGTGGATACGGGCTGTTTGGTTACTTTACTTATCCTTAGACTGGATGACTTAGGTTGGATCTGAGTACGAGTGTCTCACCATGAGCCGTAAGACAGGGTTTAAGTCGTACCCAGGACTCTTATGGTGGTCATTGCTCAAACCTCCTGTATTATATTCTTCTAGGGGTACGATTTATGGGTACTAGTCGTACACTTGGATAAGGCTTGGGTTTGGGTGTGTTTCACCTTGGATAGTGATGGGTCCAATAAGAAAGCCTAGGGTACGAGAGGTGGAAACCACTTATACTGGATGGGTATGACTCATAATGGTCAGTCGTACCCTATGATGGGAATTAAATGCAGTTTAAGTGAGGGCAATCTCGATATTTACTGATTTATCCTAGTAAGGCACCACGACTTATATTGCACTGGGGAGATTATTTTCCCTACAATCCTGTTCCTTAACACTTAGAAAACATTTTTAAATCCTCTCTAGAGTTCTTACTCAAAGAAAGTTAGGGTTTAATCTTAAGGAGTAAATTAGGGCTTGTCTTTGTGATTTCTATCCATCATCATCTTGGTTTAAGTCATGTTCTCTTCCTTCATTGTTTCCAGCTAAAGGCATGGATTTTATACAATGTTCTCATGATTTAAATGTTGTATGATTTTCGATTTTCAAATATAATTTGGGGTTTTTTGTTGTAAATGCTTGGTTATGGTTTTCCCATGTTTTAATTATCATTTTATATGCTTTAATTATGGTTTTGGATAATTTATTTTATGGGAATGGTTATTTAGTAATGGACTTTGGTTTTGGAAACACTATGTCCCTAATTTGTTTGATAAAATGCCTATAACATTGTTTCACAATAATATTGTTTTTTCAATGAAACTTATGCATGGTTTAAACTTGGTAATGGAACCTTAAATGATATTAATGGTTTAAATGGTTTTGGAATGGTTTTTCATAATAAACATATTTGTGAGGTACGTGGAAATCCCCCAAGTTAATTGGATAATATGATCTATGGGTACATGGGAATCCCTTGATCTAAAAAAGGTTTGGCTTAAGATAATACTTGCAAATTATAATCGGTATGAAGATGACACTACTAATGGTCTTTGTTAATAATAAATTCAAAATCGTTTAATTAGTTAGTAACGGTTTTAATTAGTCTTGAAGGGGGCGCAGCAAAGTCGTGGAAGAGGGAGGTCCCGGGGGAATCGAAACTAGAAACTCATATTTGTCGATATGAAGTTTGGTCCTAGTGACCTTGTGCATGATGTTACACTTTATATTTTGGGGGATACACTATTTATCACAGGTTCTTTTCTTTGGTCGTGCGGCTTCACGCATTGTCCCTTTTTAGCAGGGGGAGATGAACGCACATAGCCTATGGGTTGATTTTGTACGGTAAAGCACATCCTAGGATAGCATGACAAACCCGGTTCCCTTTCCCGACATAGTCATATATATATGGTTTGTGTTTCCTACGGATGGTTTTACTTGCTTCTATAGTTGGCATTATTTTATCCTTATCCTAATTTTATGCTAGAGTTCACCCGCCAACCCATCTTTGGGCTGCTGTATCCCCACACGATGTTGGAACTGACCATTCTACTCTTCCTGCTTAACATTCGGACACTCGGGGTTTAGCTTTGGATTGAACAGGTGAGCTTTCATCGATTCAAAAGGATCCATTTCATGGAAGTTATTTCGTACTATAGATTATTTATGGATATTGGTTTTGGGTATGGTTGAGGGTATGTCCCAACTGGATATCTGTACTCTTTTGGTTAGAGGCATTTGTAGGACTACTATGGATTAGAAAAGACGGGATCGGTATGGATGTCAGCCTTAGTATTAACATTAGTATTGGGGTTGGCATAATTGAAAAAAAAATCACTATTCTATCATAATTCATTTTGGGATTATATATTTAAGTATTTATGGAACTTATTTGGTTATGGTTGGATTTATAGTTTCGGTTTGGTTTGGTATGGCTGGACGGTTGGTATGGGACGGTAATACTTGGTTGGGGTGGTCACAGTTGTGATCATATCCCAGAGTCTTCATATGAGCTTTTACGCTATCTTGTTATATGCTTGAAATTCAGCCAACTCAGGGTAGGCGGCTGGAGGTTGGGTTGGGCAGCGGGGGTGGTTTGACATGACCCGACTAGGGGCCTTGTCCTAAAAGGAGTCCTAAGTCCGACTGAGACCAGAGACAACCCCCATTTACCCAACCCAACCTTCAGCCACCTGCCCTAATTTGACTGAATTTCAAGCATGTAACAAGATAGTTTGACAGCTCACATAATTACTTTGATTAAGATCACAACAGTGACCGACCCAACCAAGTCCAACCATCTCATACCAACAATCCAACCAGACAAAACCAATATCAAAAAAGCTATAACCAAAGATATTAAAAAACATAATATAATTTATCACAAAATAAAATATGATGGAACAGTGAGACATTAGGTCAAATGTTGCTTGCCCACTAGCTTATTCCAATGCCAAGGCCGATACAAATACTGATTCCGCCCATTCCAACCCATTGCATTACCACAAAAACTCTAACCAAAAGAGTAATAAAATACGATTTGGAAATACCCCAAACCATGGCCAAAACCAATATCAAAAATAAAATCAATGTGTCTAGAAATATCCATGACTTGAAATAGATCCTTTTTCACAACTTCAGTCAAAATGCTGATGACCGAATCAATCAACATATAGAAGGAGTAGTACAGTCGGTTCCTACATAGCATGGGTACATAGCCTACAGTAGAGGGGTTAGTGGGTAAATGCTAGCATGATCTCAGAATAAGGATAAAATAATGCCATTTATAAAGCAAAGAAAAATTGTCCATATGCAAACAACCATACATATATATTTATATTTATATATAACCATGCCGGGAAAGGGATCCAGGTTTAGCATGCATTTAAAACCTTTTCCTGGGCTATTTAGCTTTGTCGTCCTAATCCACCCACGGGATGTATGAGTTCAACTCCCCCGACTAAAAGGGCCCCAGTGCGTGTAGCCGCACGACCAGGTAAGACAACCTTAGATGACTAGTACATCCCTAAAATATAAAGCGTGACATCATGCACATGGTCACCATTACCAAACTCAGATCAGCAAATATGAGTTTCCAATTTTTGTTCCCCTAGGACCTCCACCTTCTATGGCTTTGCTATACATCCTATAATTGTTTCCCAATTAAAACCATAACCAAACAATCAATCAATCCATTTACCATTTATTAACCAAGGCCATTTAGTGGTGATATCTTCATACCTACCATACTTGTAAGTACTTTCCATACCCAACCATATATAGGTTTAGGGGGACTTCCTACTGCCCTTCCATTTACCATAGTAAACCACTTGGGGGATTCTATGTATCCCACAAGCATAACCATTTAGCCATTTACCTTTCCAAGACATTTAATCCATGCATAATTCCATTACCAAGTTTTAAAACAAGCAAGAGTTCTAATTTAAAATATTCAATGCAATAAAACCATTATTATAGGCATTTTGTCAAAAACATTGGGGGTATAGTATAACCAAAACCAATTCTAATTACTATTAAACCATTCCCATACAATCCATATATACAAAATGACCATTAATGCTCATAAAACATAATTAAAACCATGGAAAACCATAATTAACTATATAATACCAAAACCCCCAATTCATATTTGAAAACAAAAATCATACAATCAATGAAGTCATGAAAACATTCATAAAAACTGTGCTTCTAGTTCGAATTAAGAATGAGAGAAGAGAACATGCCTTAAAATAAGATGGTGATGAAAAGAGATCACCAAGACAAGCCCCAAATTAATCGTCTAGTTGAAACCCTAGCTTCCCTTTCCCAAAAGCTTTTGACAAAATTATAGTGATTAGGAATAGTTTCTAGGTATTAATGAATGGATTTATAGGGTAAATACCCTGCCAGGTAGGTTAATACTCATGTCCCCTCATTAGGATAAGTGAGGACATATCAAGAATTACCCTACTTAAGTTGCACAAAATCTAGTCATAGGGGTACAAATGAACCTCACGACTGATACCCTCCAATATGATTGGTACACTCTACTCGTATCTAATCTTCAAACTTTTGATCCGACATTCTATAGCATACGACTCATCCAACAAAGTCATATCCGGAGCATACTATACGTACCCTTTATCTGTACCCCAGGTAGATTAAACCAAAGGAATATTTAGATACTGTCAACCATACGAGTCCATGGTATGACTCGTACCCTGACTTACGACTCATTGTGAGCCACTCATACTCAAATCCAACCTAAGTAGCCAAGTCTAAGATTAAGTTAAGAAACCAAACGACCTATACCCACACATACGACTCATACCCCTAAGTCGTATCCATTCCATAAACAAAAATCATTCAAACCAAAAAACACTGGTCAGCATACGAATGGACCATACCATTTGTACCCCTACATACGGCTCGTAAGCATGAGTCGTATTAGGTCAGAGACCAAAATTCTAAGAAAATTTCTAAGGGTCAAAACCCAGGGCATTATAGTCTCCCCCAATAGGATTAGTCATACTCGAATGACGAAGAAGGTAGGGATAACCACAGGCACGAGTCATTTGCATTATCTTATCATATATATTACCTATATTTAACAAAATTTGAAAACAAAGAGGCAAATATATTAATCTTTCCCTAAAAAAACTTATAAAATAAAGATGTGTCGAAGAACCCATACCTTTTGCATGAATCCTAAGAGTAGAAAACAAATGTGGATATTTGGACATTATGTCATTCTCCGCTTCCCAAGGAGCTTGTTCAACCTTATGATTTTGCCACAGAACCTTAATCAAAAGCAACATACTTGGTATGCAACCAATGACTTTACAATCCAATATATCCACCGGGATATCTTTGAAAGACAGAGAATCTGTGATACCAAATCCTTCTAAAGTAATAATCATAAAGGGATCACCAATGCGCTTCCTCAACATGGAAACATGAAAGACCGAATAAACAAAGCTTAAGCTAGAAGGAAACTCTAGCTCATATGTAACATTACTAACTCTCCGCAACACCTCATAAGGACCAACATACCGGGGAATTAGCTTTACCTTGTTACTAAACCACATTACACCCTTCATGGGAGATACATTAGGGAAAACCATATCCCCAAGCTCAAACTCCAAGTTATTTTTCCTAACATCCGCATAGGACTTTTGGCAACTTTTGGTAGACTTAAGCATATCCCTAATCACCTTCACCTTCTCCATAGCCTGGTAAACCAAGTCGAAACCAAACATGTCCATCTCACAAAGCTCGAACCAACTAGTAAGAAATCTACACCTCTAACCATACAATGCCTCAAAATGGGCCATACTAGTACTAGAATGATAGTTGTTGTTGTAAGGAAATCTACCAAAGGTAGATGCTCAACCCAACTTCCACCATAATTAATAACACAAACCCAAAGCATATCCTCAAATATATTAATAGTTCTCTCTACTTGCCAATCTATTTGTGGATAAAAAGCAGTACTCAAACACACCTTAGTCCCAAACCCTTTCTGAAAAAATCTCCAGATGTGAGACGTAAACTACGTGCCATGTTAAAAAATTATTGAAATAGGCACCCTATACAGCTTTACAATCTCCTGAAGATACAGCTTTGTATAATCCTCCATTGAGAAGGTAGTCCACACTGGCAAAAAGTGGGTGACTTAATTATTTAATCCATGATGAACCAAATTAAATCATATTGATTCTGAGATCGAGGAAGACCGGTAACAAAGTCCATTTTGATCACTTCCCATATCCATTAGGGCAAATCAATTTCTTGAAATAACCCTCCTTGCCATATGTGCTATACCTTAACCTACTGACATACTATGCACTTGGCTACATAATAAGCCATATCCCTCTTCATGTCATTCCACCAATATATCTCCTTGAATTTATTATACATCTTTGTCGAGCTAGTGTGCCTAATATAGCTTGATTCATGTGCCTCAGCCAAAATCCTTTGTCGTAATCCATCGACATCAGGAACACACAACCTTAGTACAGTAAAGAACCATCACCATTGATCTCAAACATAACTACCTTTTGCCTACCAATATCACTCCTAATTTTCCTCAAGATAGGATCTTATACTTGTTTCTCCTTAATCGCTGCACCAAGAGACGATGTAACCACTTCTTACTCCATCACAACACCATCCTTGGAGTCCAAGAGGCGAACTCTAAGATTAGAAAAGAATGAATATCCTTCACTAATTCTCTACTTCATTCCTTCACATGAGCTAAACTCCCATGGATAACTTGTTCAGAGCATCAGCAACCATAATAGCTTTACCTGGATGGTAGTAAGGACCTATATTATTGTACTTGAGAAGCTCAAGCCACCTCTTCTACCTGAGATTAAGCTCTTTTTAAGCTCTTTTTGAGTGAACACATATTGTAGACTCTTATGATAAAAAAAGATATCCACGTGAACCCCATATAAATAATACCACTATATTTTCAAAGAAAACACAACTACCAATGGCTCCAAATCATAAGTAGGATAGTTTCTCTCATGAACTTTTAACTTCCTGGAAGCATAGCCAATCACCTTCCCATGTTGCATCAAAACACAACCAAGCCCTACCCGAGATGCATCAAAATAAATCACAAACCCATCATTGTCTTCCATAAAAGTTAGAATTGGAGTCGAAGATAACTTATTCTTCAACTTCTCGAAACTCCCTTCACAACGATCCGACCAAGAAACTTGACCTTCTTCTAAGTCACCTTAGTCAAACGAGCAGCTATCAATGAAAATCATTCCACAAACTGCTTATAATACTCAGCAAAACCCAAAAAGCTCAGAATGTCCGATTGAGTTATAGGTCTAGGACACCTCTTTTCCATAGCAACCTTTTGTAAAGCAACCATGATCCCCTCACTAGAAATAATATGACCCAAGAAAGGTACAACGTTTAACCAAAACTCACACTTAGAGAATGTGGCATATACCTATTGTTTCTTTATGGGTTACAACACCACAAATATGTTATTAGCATGTTCTACCTTACTCTTCAAATAAACCTAAATATCATCAACAAACACAATAATGAAAAGATCTGAATACTGATGAAACCCTACTTATTAGATCCATAAATTTCATCGGAGCATCAGTCAACCTAAATGACATTACAAAAAAATGAAAGTGCCCATCTAAGTATTAAAAAGTCGACTTAGAGATATCCACCTCACTAATCATCAGCTGATAGTACCTAGAATGAAGATCTATCTTAGAACAAAACTTTACACCTTACAACTTGTAAAATAGTTCATCTATCCTTGGAAGCGGATACTTGTTCTTGATCATAACTTTTTTCAACTACCGATATTCAATGCACATCCAAAGGGAACCATCTTTATTGTGAACAAACAACAACGGTGCACCCTACAAAGATATAATAGGATAAATAAACCCCTTATCTAAAAGATCCTTAAGTTTCTCCTTGAGTTTCCTCAACTTAGCAAGAGCCATCCATATGGAGAAATATAAATTAAACGAGTGTTCGAAACCAAGTTAATACCAAACTCTTTTACCCTATCTGGAGGAACACCAGGAAGATGATTTTGATAGACCTCTGGAAACTTGTTAACCACTGGAACTAATTGGAAAGAAGGACCTTTTGAGTTAGAATATTTAACATTCACCATGTTATAAAGATAACCTTTGGAGATTAAGGTTTGAGCTCTAAGATAAGAAATAAACCTACCCTTAGGAGCTATAGATCCATCCTCCTATTCTATAACCGATACACCTATGAACCTAAAGACAACCTTATGGGTCCAATAATCCAAGGATACATAACAAGAGTGCAACCAATCCAAACCAAGAATGACATCAAAATCAACCATACCCAGTTTAAATAGATCCACCATGTTCTACTTGCCAACAAAAGATACCATACACCCTCTATATACTCTTTTAGTAATAACTGAGTCACCTACTAGGTAAAAATAAAAAAAGAATCCGAATTAACTTCTGGATTGAAAATAAAAGATACAGCCACATAAGGAGTCACAAAGAAGAGAGTGGACACCGAATCAAGCAAATAATTTACATCACAAGAGAAAAGATGTAATGTACCAATAATGATATAAGGTGATACCTCAGATTCCAATTGGGACGCCTAAGCTTACAACCTATTCCAACCAATGCTAGATCAGGAGCAGTAATAGAAGTAGATACAACACCACCAGGTGTAGGACAAAAAGATGAAGCCACATAAATCTTATTCTCACCCATATAAACCTTATAAACAAAAAAATTTATGAGTTGATGGCCTTCCTAGACATACTTGAAGAATTTATCCATTTTTTCATCACAATAACACTGAAGAGGACGAACACAAAATTGACAATGAGGGCATGAAGAAACTAACTGACCTCCACTTGCCAGAGATCAGGCACCCCCTGCCCAAAGAATGCCACTACCTTGATGATGCCTGTCGCCTGACTGGTAAGGAGCACTAGCAGAAGAAAAGCAACAAGAACTCCCTCACTCATTTTTCTGCTATTCTCCACCATTCTAACCACCCTAAGAATGAGTAGCTCCCTTGTCAGAAAATCACTCTTCTTGCCCTACAGATCTACAAACTCCACCTACTTTCTTTTTTCATCCTCTACTTATTGTATATGAATAGTTAATGTAGAGATATTTGTATTTTTAAGTAGAACAGTAGTCTTGCTCTCTAAAATCAATTCTTTATTCAACCCAAAAGTGAACTTCCTCATTCTTGCCCGCATGTCAGCCACAAAATTACATACCTTGACAATTGGTGAAACTTAAAGGCATATTCCTTGACAGTCATCCTCCCCTTCTTGAGGTTCACAATTCCTCCATCTTTACTTTCCTCAACTCTTGGGGAATCAAATGATCTGACAAGGCCTTATAAAAGCGTATCCTCTTTAAGTTGATAAGATACAAAGTTTACCCCTTCCATATTAGTATACTATATCACCCAAAATATATTTTCCATTTCATCCAAGAAGTCCTGTAATCCTTTTCGACCTTGATCCCCACAAAGTGGGAGGACCCATCTTCATATATTTTTCCAACAATTGTGGCCTAAAAAGATATAGCACTAGTTGTACCCCGCTCTGCCTGAGTAGCAACCATCTAAGCAATAACATTAATAAACTAATAAAATTCTTGATTAGTCATTTCTCCTTGAGGAGGACTAGCAGCAACTGGTTGAACTCTAGCACTATAATGGATAGGACCGTGAGATCAAAGATAAACCCCAAAAGTAGGATGAACTCCATCAACATTAACCCCAAATAGGATCAAACAATTTTTTTATACTCCAGATCTACGAGGCATGAGATAGAACAAGAAAAATAGACTTTGATTATTCAACTGGCAGAAAAATGAGCAACAAGGATCAGAGAAGATTCCACGATTGAAATTCCAAGCTTGAAAATAGAATACCAAGAAACTAAAACATTTCTAAATGACTTGAAGCCTCTCCCTTATAATTGTGGTGTGATATAGACCCCTAAAAAAGACTTTACTTGACTCAAATTTGTGGACTCCTAATTGACCATGAACCTGACCCTGATACCAACTTGGAATGATTCGACTGGGGGCCTTGTCATAATTGGCATCGTAAGTTTGACCAAGACCGGAGACCAACCCCGTTACCTAACCCAATTTCCAGTTACCTACCCTGAGTTGGCTGAATTTTGATCATGTACCAAGATAGTGTGACAGCTCATATGAAGACTCTAAGGTAGTATTACAATCGTGACTTACCCAACGTAGTTCAAAAATCCCATACCAACAATCCAACCATACCAAACCAATATCAAAATAAAAGCCATAAACTAGGACATATCAAAAGATTTTCGAACACATAATATAATTAAACCCAAAATAAAATATAATGGGAAAATTAGAAATTATGTCCAATGATGTGCCCACCAGCTTATTCCAATAACAAAGCCCATAGCAGTACCACAAAGTCTCTAACCAAAAAGGTAATAAAATCTAGTTGGGATATGCACCCAAACATGGCCAAAAGTAATATCTAAAATAAAATCAAAGTATCTAGAAATATCCATAACATAAAATAGAGCCTTCTGAAATGATAGAAGCATACGACTTCAGTCTAAATGGTGATCCATTAGTCAATCACTATATTGGAGGAGTAGAATAGTCGGTTCCTACATAGTGTGTGTATACAGTCACCTGTAGATGGGTTAGCGTATGAATGCTAGCATGATCTCAGAATAAGGATAAAATAATGCTATTTATAAATCCAAGTGAAACCATCTGTAAGAACACAACCATACATATATATATAAATATGTCGGGAAAGGGGACCAGGTTTAGCATGCATTTAAAACCTTTACTTGGGTTGTGTAACTTTGTTGTCCTAATCTACCCATAGGCTATAAAGGTGCAGCTCTCCCTACTGAAAGGTCCCCAGTACATACAGTCGCACAAATAAGGAATAAAACAAAGGATGACTAGTACATCCCCTAAATATAAATTATGAAATCATGCACACGGTCACCAAGGCCAACATCGTATTGGCAAATATGTGTTTCTGGTTTTCGTCCCTATGGGACCTCCACCTTCCATGGCTTTACTAAATATCCAACCATTATTGCCCAATTAAAACCATTACTAAGAAACTAACCAATTCATTTATAATTTATTAACCAAGGCTATATAGTGTTGGTATTGTCATACCGACCATATTTGCAAAGTACTATCCATAGCCAACATATTATAGGGACTATTAAGTTCCCTTAAATTTACCATATTAAACCACTTAGGGGATTCCATGTTCCCCACGAGCATAACCATTTATCCATTTACCTTTATAATCCATTTCAACCATGCATAATTCCTTTACTAAGATTTAAAACAAGCAAGAGTTCCAATTAAAAATATCCAATGCAATAAAAACATTATTATAGGCATTTTATCAAATACATTAGGGGCACAAAATAGCCAAAACCCATTCTAAATACCATTAAACCATTACTATGCGATCCAAATATCCAAAACCACCATTAATCCACATAATGCTTAATTAAAACTATGGAAAGCCATAACCAGCCATTTAATAGAAAAACCCCTAATTCATATTTGTAAACCTAAATCATACAAGTACTAAAGTCATGAAAACATTCATAAAAACCATGCTTCTAGTTGGAATTAACAATGAGTGAAAAGAACATACCTTAAACCAATATGATGATGGAAACATATCACCAAGACACGACCCAAATTAAAACTCTAGTTGAAACCCTAGCTTTCCTTGCCCAAAAGCTTTTAAGATAATTATAGAGTGTTTAGAAAGAGTTTATAAGTATTAATGAATAGAATAATAGGGTTAATAGCCTCCCAAGTAGGTTACAAGTCATAAGAGCTTATTAGGATAAATGGGAAAATATCCATAGTACCCCTACTAAAGTTGCACAAAATCTCATCACAATGGTACGACTGACCCTCACGAGTTGTACTCCTTAATACAATTGTACCCTTCACTCATATCCTAGACTCAAACTTTGGATCAAATTTTGTCCAATGTATGACTCATCCATGAAATCCGTATCTGAAGCATACGATCTGTACCCTTCATCCGTACACCTAGCAAAATAGTTTCAAGGAAGATTTAGACACTATCCACTATAAGAGCCCATCGTACGACTTATACCCAATCTTATGGATCATGGAGAGCAATTCATACTATAATCCAACCTAATTAACCAACTATAAGATTAAGTTAAGGAACCAAATGATTTGTACCTACCAATACGACACGTACCCCTATTTTGTATCTATTCTAGTAACCCAAATCCATTCCACCAACCAACACTGATAAGCATATGAGTCGTGTTGGGTCCAGAGACTAGAATTTTAGGAAATTTTTTAAGGGTCAAAACCTAATGTTTTTTATGGTCAATGATCTCGATCGAACTTGAGATGCCCATTACGACAAGGCCCAGAGTTGGGTCAGGTTAGTGCTGAACCCATATACCCCGTGGGTGCCTTTAGGACAAAGAGAGCTACATGGTTTAGGTTAATGGTTTAAACTCTCATGTTCATGACACTTTTCCTAACCCCGACATCCAATATATATGTATATGAATATGGTGTATACGGTTATGACTGGTTTTTGATATTGGTATTATTTTATTATTTTTCTAAAGTTATATTCCATTGCTTATCCCACTGATCATCCTTGGATGCTACATTATTTCATGATGTAGTGTCCAAGGGATTTTTTGTTACTCTTGTGTAGAATTAGGTAGTATTATGTATTGTTTGAGTTGTTATGAAGTAGTGAGCTTCCATTCTTCGGAATTTGCTATCATTAAACTATTTATGTTATTTACTTAGTTTTATAGGATTCTTTTTTTTTTTGTCAAAGTCATGGTCATGTCCCAACTTAGTTAACATATCTAGTTTTAGAGGATTTTGTGGACAAGTGTGGGTTGGATTATTGGTTTTGACTCTTACAACTTTTATTTGACTCATTTGTCTTCTTATTACCAATTTGATTTGCTTCTACTTTATTATTATTTTTATATTGATTTTGAGGTTAGGCAAAGTGGGTGGTCTCCGGTCCATGGTGAGTTTTAGATACCTATCATTACTAGGAACCAACTTGGATTATGACAAAAAGGAAGGATGATTACAAGATTAATAGAAGTAACCTTTATGTTCTACCTAAAGGTCATAATACCGAGTCGAGCAAATATAGGATAGAAGATATGTTTGCTGAGGTGTTGAAAAGGGTATGAAAAATTAATGATTTTATTAAGAAGATTTGATTAGATATTGTAGTAATTATTTAGAAAGTTTAGTCGCATTATAACACAATTGAACAACTTGAACAAGAGTTTGGTCAAGTGTTTGCCATGATTAATTAATGTTAGAAAGGTACACTTCCTAGAAACACTATTAAAAATCCAAAGAATGACTGTTAATGTTTGGGTATAACCACTAAGAGTGGTAATTTGATTGTTGACCCACCTATGGCCATAGTTTTTGAGAAGGATATTGAGCCCATAATAATCTATAATGAGAAAGTGTCGACTTATAAAATTAAGATATTGATGAAAAGTCCTCCGAGCAGCCACCTATAATTTCTAAAAAGAAGGATAAGGCTAAAAAGGGAAAGGAAAGGAGGTTCAATAGGTGGTGGATCCCATTCCACAACCTACTTTTTTTCCTCAAAGACTGAAGAATAAGGCCAAAGAAGGAAAGTATCACGAATTTTTCTTAATATTAAAGAAACTATTTATCAACATTACTTTAGTAGAAGCACTTGAACAAAATCTAGGATATGCGAAGTTTATGATGGATCTGGTCACTAAGAAGAGGATAGCGAGTTTTGAGTTTTTTGATAATTTGCACCACTATAGTGCAATGTCTTCTCAATCTCTTATGGATACGAAGAAAGATCATGGAGCTTTTTGATTCCATGTACCATTGGAGCTTTTAACTTTGCACAAGCTTTATGTAACTTGGGTGCTAGCATTAATCTAATGCCACAAGTGGTACATAGGCAGTTGGGGTTGGGTCACCCAAACAAACTTTGGTCAGACTTTTATGGTAGATTGCATCGTGATGAAGATCGTAGGCATTTTATATTAAGTTTTATGATGGTTAAGTCTGTTATTTTTCTTGTTGATTTTGTCATCCTCCACTGTAACATTTATTTTATGGTCCTCAATAGATTAAGCATTTTATTCCTTGATAATAGAAGAGTATTGGTTGATATAAGAATTGGCCAGTTGAACTTTAGGTACTTTTTTACAACTTTCGACCAAAAAAATCCCAATTGTGTTGAACCTTCAATTTTTAAAAAATCATGGATCAAATAAGCCCTCTCTGGGACTTTCTTAAAGAGGAACCTCATGTAACTACCATGGAATAGGTTCTGATATTATTCATGGAGATTTCAAAACTATTTCAAAATTAGAAAGTTCAATACAATTAGGATTTTCTTGGTCCAAAAGCTGTTAGCAAACTTGATGGTTATGTTCTTATTTGGATCTCATGCTAAATTACTTAAGTTAAAATCTCATATTTTTTTATTTTATGAATTTAATGAGCCTATCTTCTCTTCTTTGTCCATTTCCAACAGAAAAAGGTTTAGAATCCCCTTAAGTTGTCTCTAGAATTTAGCTCTTAGTCATAAGGATATAATGTTCAATGTTTTCCAATCCATAAATCAACCAAAGGATATCTGGGTAATCAATGTTATTGATAATATCAAGAAGGATGTCTTGATAGTTCCTATTAAGGAGCGATTCTGTGTTGGAGAACTAGTGACAGTAATTATAAACTTTAAAGGTGATGACATTGATAAATATGATGAGATGGAGAGTGCACTTCTGGTATGATTTCCTAATATTTTGCATCAAAAAATCTAGATCTAAATTTAAAGAATAGGGAAACTCATCTTGATAAGCCTTCTATTAAGGTGCCTTATGTCTTAGAGCTCAAATATCTCCCATTTCACCTTTGTTATGTTTTTTTGGGAACCAAAATATTTTTACCAATTATTATAGTTATATACTTTTGGTTGAATGACAAATTGAGGATCTAGTGCGATGTTACAAATATTTTAAAGGGTTGTTAGATGGTCCATGGTTTACATTATTAGTATTCCACCTAGAATATGCACTAACAAAATATGACTTGAGCCAGATTATATTCCTAGTATCTGGCATCAGTGCAGTTTGAATCCATATATGTAAGTGGTATTTATATAGGAAATCCTCAAGTCGTTAGATTCTTGTGTGGTTACCTTATTACCGATAACAAGTGATGAGACTGTTTCAATATTTTTCATAGACGTATGGAATTATTGTGGTTCCAAATGTGAAGAATGAGCTTATTATGAGGCATTCATGGTTGATTTTTTGGTTGTTGGTGAGTGTTTTTAATATTGTCTAGACCATTTATCTTGTATTTTGAGTTGGTATGAAAACTATAAACTGGTACTTTAATGAGAAAAATGTCACTTTATGGTCAAAGAGAGATTATGCTTGGTAAAAAGATTTTGAATAAGGGGATTAAGATTGATAAGGCAAAAATTAAGGTAATCGAAAAATGGCCTCTACTTATTTCTGTGAAGGATATAGAAGATTTTTATGGCATGTTGGGTTTTACCATAAATTAATTAAATATTTTTCTAATATCCCATATGCTTCATGTAAATTATTAGAGAAGGAGGTGAATTTTGTTATTTATAAGTCAAATCTAAAGGTATTTGAGTGTCTTAAAGAGAAATTGATATAAACCCCTAACATTTTGTCACCTGATTGGTCCATGCCATGAACTTTTATGCTACACTGGCAGAATGGCTTTACTAGCAGTCCTAGGAAAAAGCGTGAAAAGATTCTTCATCTTATTTATTATGATAAAAAGGCATTTAATAAATCTTAAAAGAATATACTATGACAACTAAGAGTTGATTCTTGTGATTTTTATGTTGAGAAATTTCAATCTTAATGTAATACCCCAAGAATCCCAATCGATTGTAGAACCACGCTTCAAGCACATGAGAAATAAATTATAGTAACTTGGTATTTTTATGACCAATTAAGATGTATATTAAGTCCTCAAATACGTCCTAGCTATTAGACGAATCAAAACATCCCTTACCGATTGAATTCTTGAGAAGGCCATTGCCATCGTCAAATTTAAACGAGCATATCTCCCATTCTACAAAGAATTTTTGGTTTAATGACCTACCAACTGATATATAATTGAATTATATTTCCAATTATACAAATTTTTCAAAAATCCATCATCGGAGTAGAAAGTTATGGCCGTTTTACTGAGTGTTGTCCGAGCTGTCATGGAGCGACGGGCAAGCTGACGGACTGACCAGTCAGTGATGGATCGTTGCTTTAGCTGTTATAAATGTAGTAGTAAGGCCGTTTTCTGTCCTAAAAATGATGGTTGGAGTGACGGTTACTCACCAGAGTGACGGTCCATCACTCAGATGGTCAGTTTTGTCTGAAACAACGCTGAAACACCATTTTAAAGGGATTTTTTGGTCTTTTTCCTCTCTATTTAACACCCAATCATGTCAAATCAAAGCAAATAAATCCTCATACATCCATACCATCAAAATTAGTATTCCTTTCAAAATCAAAACCCAATAACAAGATTCAAACCCTTCTCAAAGAAAACTCAAGAATCAAAGCGTCACCATTCCAGAACCTTCAAGAAATATTAACCTCCTTCAAGATTCAAGCTTTGGAGGTTAGCATAGTTTTCATTCATGGACTCCTTTTGTCCATGAATCCCAATAATCTCTTTTCTATGTTTAAGTTTATGGATTTCCTTATGAATTTCATGTTGGGTTTGTGTTGATTATGTTGAAAATGATCAATTGAATTTAAATCCATGTTGAGTGATCAACGTTATGTGGAATTGATTCGTATAGATGTATATTCATGTGAACCTATTATTAAACCATAGGATGATGAAATTAGAGTTGAATTATGATTTTTAATTGTTGTATAATGATGTTTATATGTACCATGCCTACCATGTGTTTGATTAAATGACTATATGAAGAAAAAGTGCCCAACTAGTATGATATCATGAAATCCCAAATTATGTACAAGTTTATGCATATCATATGTTTGATGAAGTGCTTCAGTATAAGAATTATGGATTTTGATGTCAGTCATGTGTTTAAGTCATGCTATGTCAGTTTCGTAACATCAAGTCTTGGAGGCACGTTTACCTGAAATTTTAGATGTGTGCCTAGAGCTATGTCATGTTTTCATGATATTCTCAATCAAGCCAAGATCCATAGAACTTAGACAGTCATGTGAATCAGGAAAAACTAGAAATCTCAGTAATCTCAATGATCTCGGTACTCAATAATCTCAGTAACCTCAGTATATCCTGTCAATCTCAATAACTACAATACTCTCAGTAAGTCCTCAAAACCCAGTTAATTCCATCAGTTAACGGAACTTAGTAAATTTAGTTTAGCTTCACTAGATAATACCACTAGTATCAGTTTGGTTAATCAGTTCAGCTAATTAATCAGTTCAGAGTCTTTCAGATGGGAGTAAGATTAAGCATTGAGCGAGCCTAGGGATGGGGACTCACCCGCTAGATAGGACTAAGATCCCAAGAAGCAATCCCTAAGTTTTAGAACTACGTAGCCTGTGTAGGTATGAGATATCACCTGTAAGATAGGACTGACATACTCAGGGATCACTCATTAGCATATTTAAATGTATAGGACTGACACCACGGGTCACCCACTAGATTGGACTAACTTCACATTAGTTGTCTTTACCAGTGATGTGGTACTTACACCCTTCCAACTAGGGTTATAGGTTGGACTCCTATTAGCATAGTATGGGGCATGTAGGTTAGATGAATGCATCTCATAGTTTCAGTTACAGAATCAGGACTGTCAAATGTAGTCAATTCAGCTCAGTAGTATAGATTTAGGACTGTCAGATATAGTCAATTCTTATCATTATAAATCGACTCCGAGATAACCCACTAGATAGGGATGATCTCAACTATGGTCAGTCAGTATTAGTATTATCAGATTTAGAGATCACCCACTAGATAGGACTGATCTCAGATTCAGTTGCTCAGATATAGTACAAAACTCAAATATTTTGATCAAATTTAGGACTGTCAGATATGGTCACTCATGTTATCAGTTATGTCAGTTATCAAAACTTATGCTATCAATATTCGTCTTTAGGACTATCAGATAGAGTAAACCAGACTAGTTCTTCATAATCAAAACTATTAGGCACAGTTATTCATATATCAGTAACATGGTATCAGTCCCTCAGTATTTAGTAATATAGTATTAGTCTTTCTCATTCATCAGTGATTCAAATGTCAATATAAGTAAACTCAGTAGTCAAAACTTAATATTCAGTCCTATCATGATCTCAGTTACAGTTATGTAGTCATGCATGTATTCTCACATTCATGTTAGGCAGTCAGTTAGTATTGTTCATGCATATGAACTATTTGCATTTAGCCTACCTCACTTGCATACCAGTACATTCAAAGTACTAACACATTTGTGCTATAGTGTCTCATACCATAGGTTTAGAAGTACGAGCTCCAAAGCATCCGTAGCATCCAGGTTCAACAATCAAAGTTAGCTGTGAGTCCTCATTCTTCAAGGACATGATGATTATATTACTATTTTAATTTTTAGTTTATTTTAGTAGTCAGAGATAGTTGGGGAGATGTCTCATCAGCTCTTTTTACGAATCATTTAGAGGCTTTCAGACTATAGCATATCAGAAAGTTATTTAGTTATTTTGGTGTTGATATACCTTATTTTCAGTTATGTAGTATTATTGAAATTTATGGCCTTCCAGTTCAAGTATCTGCATTATACAGTCTTTTATGTAGTATAAAGTTACAAATATCAGTCTTGGGTTACCATGTGGTCCTTCGTTGTCATGAGCACTGTATAACGTTTTGGGTACCAGATTCGGGGAGTTACAAACTTGGTATTAGAGAGTAAGGTTCAATAACATCCTATCAAGTCTGAAAACCATATCTAGTAGATTTTTGTACATATGTGTGTATTGTTCACCACACTTATGTGCAATAGGCTATGAGATATTTTAGGAACAATATCCTTTCTTTCAATATTCATATCGTTCCATTGAGCATAGGCTAAAAGTTAAACTCTTGATGTAATTTGTTTCTCCCTTTCTTCTACAGAACATGCCTTCTAAAAGAAGAAATGGAAATCAGTCACCCCCCAGTCTGAAGAACCTTGGGCAATCATGTTTTTCATGTGGAGTTTTGGACCATATTCACTACTCTTGCTCAGTCGGTCGCCACCCAAAATGAATGGCCAACAGTCATTTCAGCTAACCCAGTGGCGAACTCAGCTGCATCCAGGACTCGGGACATCACCCAAATTAATTCTCCATCCTTTCTTGGGTCTAAGTCAGATGAGGACTTGATAACGCTCAAACTACAGCTCTCACAAAAGTGTAAGTGGTCATTGTCAAATATAGAACCCAACTGGGTTGGGTGTCGAATCCCACAGGGAATACTTGGTCACTAAGTAAGCAACCATTATTAGACTTTTGATGAAAGTTCTGCGAATAAAGGGGGGATTTTATGCGTGAAAATGATGTAAACAAAATAGTAGAGTAAAAACGGAAAATAGAAGAGTAAAACGGAGTACTTGGTAGGTTTTAATCAATGAGAATTAAGAGTTAGGGTTATGTCCACCATATGAGTTATACGTATCTAATGACTATGAGTTATGCGGAATTCAGACATGCATGTGCTTATAGAGAATCGTATTCTATGGTAAATCCAGGCGTCTTTCGACCATCAAGGACTATTTCACTTTAACTCTTTTGAGCTTAAAGCATATCTAATGGTACAAATTCTCCAAGAGGTTAATCCAATTACGTCACTAACTTTTAAACAGGGGTTGGTGCCCTATTTCCTTGACATTCTCTCTTTTCCAGACATGTAACTTTTCTTTCAAAAAATTTAATGCTATACTGGCGTATTCTATATGTTTGCAACCACAAGAATTTAAATTAAGATGAAGAGAAGAATGATATAAGCAGTATACATGTCACGAATTCACAAAATCATAGTAAGAGATAGTATCTGATAAGGTTTCCATAACCCTAACAGAGAAGTTTAGCTATTCATGAGTGCGACGGAAATCACAATAGACATTATCAGCATACCATGATAAAAATCTAACGTGAAGTATGTGTTGGTAGGGCATGTGGCGTGAATTCCTTGCAAAATAGCGTTTCTCTTGTTAAGAAAATTAAAAGGCGAATAGATGAAGAGAAGGGAAGAAGAATTGATTGAAAGAGAATTATTTTAATTGTAATAATGCTTGCTGAAAAGTTCAGCATCATAGGATTTTTATAACACCCATATCCTATTCCTACTAGGCTACTGCATACTTTTCCTAATCCTACTAGGTTACTGCATACCTTTCCTTCTTTCGTGAAGCTTCCTTTGGCGTCAAGTTATCCATAAAATGCTGAAATCTTCATCATTTATACCCGAAAACTTGCTAATCATGTTGGTTATCTCACTTACAGGAAAAAGGACTAAAAGTGCAGGAATTATATATTTTATCCTTAAAACTTAGCTAAAATATGGGTAAATTAAGGTGCTTTAGGCGTGTAAATACGCCTAACATCAACACCCCACACTTAAAGCTTTGTTCGTCCTCGAACAAAATATTATGTCCATATAAAAATCTACTTAGGGTTTCACAGTAACAACACAAAATATTCATCAAGACAGGCACGACAATTATTAACAAAGAGTAGTTTTCTGATCACTACTAGAAACATTTCAACCTCTAACATAGACTCGTGATGATGGTTAATTCGTATCCAAAAGTTAAGGCACAAAGAATCATACACAACTACCCAAAACTCATCAACCATGTGTGTCTCACAATATATCACCCATAATCACTCACAAGTATTTCATTTTTTGAAGCATGGGTATACGATTTTCCTTGCTCTCACTCTCACAAAGAATTCATATGTTGCAACTGATGACCATAGGCTTTCCCTTAGTGTAATGCTCCACTAAATATTAGAATGCTAAGCTTAGGATCAAATAGGTCTTTACAGGTTGTAATGTAGGCTAAGGGACGGGTAGGACTATTTTGGACAGAAATAGTGACTATGTTCCTAAGCGCTTTAATACATCACATTATGCTATTAACACTTTCTTTTAATCAACCCTGCTACCTTTCTTTCATCTATCACCCCTTTTCACCTATTTTGCCATTCAAACATAACTATCTTTTTATTTAATCATAATCACAATTTATCTTTTTGTTTTTCCATTTCTTTTTCTTTTCTTCTCTTTTTTTTATAACACACCTATGATAGCCACTTTTCTTCGTAACAATTTCAAGTACCAATACACTCTAAGGCATCACTCTTACCTAATTTCCTCTTATTTTGTCACATGACCTTACAATTTAAAGCACTTAGGAATTTGGATCAAATTATGGTCTTGAAAAAAAATAGATTAGGCTTACATATGAGGTTGTCAAAGAAAATGGCTTAAAGGCTCAAAGGGGGTTATCTAGGATGATGGCCATGGGTAGGTAAAAAGAAGGTAAACAAGTACAGGTTGCCAAAGAAATTCCTAAATCATCTCGTAAACTTATACTCCTTATTTCTCTTTACACACACACCAGGCATGTTCTAGCATCAGTCACCAACACAGAATATACTATTGCCTCACACACACAAGGCACATGGTCAACTTTATTGGGAGCAGTATAGAACCTTGACCCAACAAATAAAGGAATTAAACCACACACTTATCACATAGCGAGTCACACTTAGAGCCTAAACATCTCAATAGTAATGATTTTAGCACAAACTCTTTTCATAATACCATGCCGCCTATCAGAACAATTTTATGCATCAAAATCTAAAAAAAAATCTACGACTAATTAAAACAAAAAAACATAAATAAATGCAGGCAAAGAAATACAGCATACAAATACCATCACCCCACACTTAGACGGGACACACCGCCCTTAGTGGAAAATAAATACGAAAAACCTGATTAGTCGGACTCCTTCTCTATGTCTGGGGTCATACCCCCTGCGTCGGAATCATCATCAGAGTCGTCATCCTCAGAGTTTCCTCAAATTGTAGACCAATTGTTTCCAAAAGTGCATCGCGGTATTTGTAGCGAGGAGGATTTAGCTTGCTCTTTTCTTCCCCTTTTCTAACCTTTCTGTGAAGTGGACACTTTTTGTTTTCCTTGTCGTCCTTTTGGGGACATTCTACCTGAGCTCCTAATAGAGTCATGTTAGCTTCATCTCAGAAGATTCACTGTAATCGGAAAACAAATAGTAATGGCACTACCCCACACTTAATTTGTTGGTACAAACTAATTAAGTGAGTGATATTGATTACTCAAACTTTACGGACATACGTATAGGCGATATGTTCCAACAACACGTTTAGCATAGTCATACTTTCATTTCATCTTTAACTATCCTTTCCAACTCTATTTCATGTAATCTTGACTATGCTTTCATGTTTGGCTTAATGTATTTTTTGAACAAAACTACTACATGGATATTGTATCAAGTTATGGCATAGAAATAATCACAACATCTCATGTTTGTAGTCAACCATGATTTTCATCTCGATGAACAAGTCATTCCAATATGTAAGCTTTCGAGTTACAAGATTATGCAATTTTCTTGACCATGTCAATTACGCAAAAGTATGACAGTGTATCAAAATGAAATACAAGTTGGAAAGAAGTCAAGAGCATCCTTACATATTCTTTCACTCACTTAGTTGTATCACAATAAATCAACCATATTCAAATAACCAACATCACTTTAAGATCTAAAATACCATTATAAGCATAGTATCGTAACACTTACGAAATATAAAAGAAGAACTTACTTGGTGATGTACTTGGAAGATGATCTTGCAAGGGAGAATGAGCAAAAAGAAAAATTTTGAAAGATTTGGAGAGTAAAAGCGGTGCCTAGGTCTAGCAAACAATGTGATTTTGTCTTAAGGTTGAAGTTTTATTTATAGCCCAAGGCTTGGGTCGGGTTTGATCCATTAAAAATCGGGTTAGGAGACCAAAAAGTGAGCATAGGCGGCGCTTATGCGATGGCATTGTAGATTTAGAGAGCAAAGGCTTTGGCATAGGCGGCACCTATTCTATGGCATTGTTGGACTAAAGGCTTTGGCATAGGTGGCGCCTATGCTATGGCATTCTAGACTCAGAGACCAAAGGCCATAACATAGGCCTTGCCTTGTTCATTGCCTAGATTTACATATGCCTTGCCTTGTTCATTGTCTAAATTTGCATAGGCAATGCCTAACCCATATACTTTGCTTCTTCATTCAAAACTTACCACCTTCAACATGAAACACTTCCAAATCAAGATTTGAAACCAATCTCCTCCTTTACACCTCTTGTACCTACACTTACTCAAAAATAACAAAAACGATTAGAACGATGGGTTGCCTCCCATCAAGAGCCTTAGTTTTGGTTGTGGCTCGACAAAATCCTAGGAAAACAAAAACAACAAAAATAATTAAAAACAATGGGTTGCCTCCCATCAAGCGCTTGATTTATTGTTGCGGTACGATATAACTATCTCGATTACATAGACTTCATCGAGATAGATGGTGGATCGTTTTTTGAATGGATTCAGACGACAATGAGGCTTACTTTTAGGCATGCAATCTTCTTCGAGATGACCCTTGTGCATACATATCCCAGGCGGGATACCAATTATAGCATCAATAGTCTAACCCATAGCTCTCTTGTATCTCTTTAGAGCAGAGATGAGAGCCTCTACGTGCTGATCACTTAAATCATCCGCCATACTCACAGGAAGTGTATTTCCACTTCCCAAGAATGCATACCTTAGATAATTGGGGAGATCTTTCGATTCTAGCACTGGGGGCTCTTCAATGGAAGTCTTTGCTGTTGGTGACGATTGATTCTTAAGATCAAGGTCCGGATGCTTAGGAGTATGAGAATAGGACCCTATTTCTGTTAGAGAACACATAGTTTCTTCATGTTCTTGAGCCTCCTCACGCTCAAAATTCAGCAGCTCATCAGATAGTGACTCATCAGTAAGCTGCTTTTCTACCGATAATTCTTTGTAATCCTTATAATTAACTTCAGCTACAGAGAACACATCCATATCTTTGGGCTGCTTCATTGCTTTGTATACATCAAAATGGACCACTTCGTCATTCAACCGAAATAAAAGCTTATTAGCTCTCATGTCAAGAAGCACACTTCCAGTTGCGAGGAAAGGGCGTCCCAAGATTATGGGAACTTCAGAATCCACCTCACAATCCAAAATAACAAAGTCTGCGGGAAAGATAAAGGTGGAAACCTTCACCACCACATCATTTAAGATACCAACAGGTCATTTTACCAACCTATCTGCCATCACAAGCTGCATATTGGTTGGTGTAGGGTCGCCCAACCCCAACTTTCTGTAGACGGATAGTGGCATCAAATTGATGCTTGCTCCCAAATCGCATAATGCCTTGGCAAAATTCAAAGGTCCAACAGTACAAGGAATAGTGAAGGCACCGAGATCGGCCTTCTTCTGAACTAGTGATCTGGTAGCAATTGCGCTGCAATGATGAACAATATCTGTCAACTCACTACTTGCTGCCCGCTTCTTTGTTAAAAGATCCTTCATAAATTTCGCATACCCAGGCATCTGTTCTAGCGCCTCTACCAACAGAACATTAATGGTCAGCTGTTTTAATATTGACATGAATTTATTAAACTTGGTATCATCAGCTCTCTTTTTTAATCTTTGAGGAAAAGGTGGTGGTGGAAGGGGAATAGTTTTCCCCACGACTTTCTTTTCCTCTTGCTTTAGGTTGGCGATCTTTTCGAGTTGTGGACGTTGAGGGGTGACGTCATTGATTCCTTCTTCAGCTTCTTCGGCGTCTTCTGCATTATTTGTGATATCATCAGCCACTTGCTTAGTTTGGGTTGAATTTTCCAGCACCTTGCCACCCCTGGTAGTAACAGCCATGCATGTTCCATCGTTCCTTGGGTTTTGCACTGTGTCGCTAGGTAAGGTACCAGCTTTTCGTTGATTTAATGTGGCTGAAATTTGACTCAATTGTTGCTCCAGCTGTTTTATTGAAGTGGAATGCGAGTCAACCAATTGCTTCATTGAGGCCAAATCATTTATTACCTCGGTTACTCCCGTGCTGGTTGCCTCCACTCCTTTCAATAGCTTCGCCATCATATCTTCGATTGACATCTTACCAGAGCTAGATGCAGCGGTGTCACGACTTCCAGGAGAAATATACAAACCACTCCTGTCAGTCTTATTCTTCCAACTACCTTGATCACGGTCCTTGTTTCCAGACTTATAATAATAGTTCTGACCTTGGTTTCCTTGGGCAGCACCTCGGAAACCCCCCTGATTGTTCAAGTAGTTGGCTTCTTCTTTAGAATTGGATTCCTCTCTTCCTTTTGACGCAACCGCTTTGACTTTTTCGGTCTTCCCTGATAATAGATGCTTTTTAAGAAGATCCATCTGTGTTTTCATGTGCGCCATATCTTAGTCGCGTTCTTCCTCTCATCGCCTTTGTTCAGTAGTCATGCCAATAGATATAGTGGGGCTTGTCACCTCAGAATCTCTGGTATTCCAAGCCCTACTTTTTCTTTGTCATCCTGTCTAGTCCATAAATGATCCTCCAGCCGCATTATCCACCACTGGTTTAGTTACTGAATTCAAGGATCTGTGTAGTATCTCCATCAAGTGGACATTGGTCATGTGATGGTTTGGGCACCTCATAAGCTTCGTCTTGAGTCTCTCCCATGTTTTGTGGAGGGCTTCAGTTGGAAGCTGATGAAAGTTGCTAATTTCATCTCTCAATTGTGCTCTCTTGGATGGCGGAAAGAATCTTTCTAGGAAAGCGTCTTTCAATTGACTCCAATTTGTAATAGAATCAGGAGTCAGCCCAGTCAACCATAGAGTTGCCTCCCCATATAGAGACAATGGAAATAAGCGCAACTGAATTGCATTCTGTCCAACACCTAGATTGTCTAATGACTTGCATGTAGAGATAAAGTTAATCTGATGCATATTCAGATCATCACCTGCAAGTCCACTGAATAATCCCTTGAGTTGCAATAACTGAATCATGGTGCTAGTGATGTTGAACTTGGCTCCGGGTGCCAAGGGCGGAGGAATAATAGCTCCTGTGGCACCAGCTCCGTCCAGGTCGTCATCATCATCAGCGAAAGACATCTATATAGCGCGGCGTTTAGGCCTAAATCTGGCTTGATGATCACTTCTGTTTGTAGGTGTCGCCACCTCAGCATCACGCCTAGGGTTTAGTAGCTCGTCATCACCTAGGTCCTCATCGTCAGGATTTATTGCCCGCCCAGGGTTATCAATATTCTATCAATGTACTTGGGAAGTGGCCAACACAGCTAGTCTAGCCTGATCCTGCTGAGCAGCCCTTCTCTCAATGTCACGTTGTGCATCCATCCTTCCAATAAGTTGTGGTTCAGGGTTTATGGGTAATAATGGTTGTCCCAAACTTCGAGTATTTGGCATGCACTGAACAAAAACCTGCAGAAAAAAAAAACAACAACTAAAAGTAAAGTATGAGAATCTTTGACCAAAGGGTATAGTAATTATCACAAACTTAGTTGACAACCGTATTCCCCGGCAACGGCGCCAATTTTTGATAATGCTCAAACTATAGCTCTCGTAAAAGTGTAAGTGGTCGTTGTCAAATATAGAAGCCAACTGGGTTGGGTGTCAAATGCCATAGGGAATACTTCATCACTAAGTAAGCAACGATTATTAGACTTTTGATGAAAGTTCTGTGAATAAAGGGGGCTTTTGTGCGTGCAAATGATGTAAACAAAATAGTAGAGTAAAAACGGAAAATAGAAAAGTAAAATGGAGTACTTGGTAGGTTTTAATCAATGAGAATTTAGAGTTAGGGTTATGTCCACCTTATGAGTTATACATATCTAATGACTAAGAGTTATGCGGAATTCAGACATGTATGTGCTTATAGAGAATCGTATTCTATGGTAAATCCAGGCGTCTTTCGACCATCAAGGACTATTTCACTTTAACACTTTCGAGCTTAAAGCGTATATTATGGTACAAATTCTCCAAGAGGTTAATCCAGTAATGGCACTAACTTTTAAACAGGGGTTGGTGCCCTATTTCCTTGACATTCTCTCTTTTCCAGACATGTAACTTTTCTTTTGAACAAGTTAATGCTATACTGGCGTATTCTATATGTTTGCAACCACAAGAATTTAAATTAAGATGAAAAGAAGAATAATATAAGCAGTATACATGTCACGAATTCACAAACTCATAGCAATAGATAGTATCTCATAAGGCTTCCATAACCATAACAGAGAAGTTTAGCTATTCATGAGTGCAACGGAAATCACAATAGACATTATCAGCATACCAAGATAAAAATCTCACGTGAAGTATGTGTTGGTAGGGCTTGTGGTGTGAATTCCTTGTAAAATAGCGTTTCTCTTGTTATGAAAATTAAAAGACAAATAGATGAAGAGAAGGGAAGAAGAATTGATTGTAAGAGAATTGTTTTAATTGTAATAATGCTTGCTGAAACGTTTAGCATCATAGGGTTTTTATAACACCCATATCCTATTCCTACTAGGCTACTGCGTACTTTTCCTAATCCTACTAGGTTACTGCATCCTTATCCTAATTCTACTAAGTTACTGCTGATCCCCAAGTCTTTGGAAATGCTGTTTTTGCTCGGGACAAGTTACCCATGCGTCACTTTCAGTCCATAGGCGTCCAAACACTGCTTTCCTTCATTCATGAAACTTTCTTTGGCGTCAAGTTATCCATAAAATGCTGAAATCTTCATCATTTATACCTGAAAACTTGCTAATCACGTTGGTTAGCTCACTTACAAGAAAAAGGACTAAAAGTGCAGGAATTATATATTTTGTCCTTAAAACTTAGCTAAAATATGGGTAAATTAAGGTGCTTTAGGCGTGTAAATACGCCTAACATCAGGACTCTTAATAATTCCTAGATCAGGTTCAAAATTTGAAAAATATCCTAGGGGTGAGTACTGTTGAGAGTGTTGAGCTAGCTTTATATCAGTTGTAGGATGTGGCTCAAACTTGGTTTAAGTAGTGGAAGTCAGAAAGGGAAGATGAGTCAAGGCCTATAGAATGGGATGAATTTTTCACTGCATTGTTAGAGAGGTTCTTTCCCCTAGAGCTTAGAGAAGCTAAGGTGATAGAGTTAATCAACCGCAAGTAGGGCAATATGACAGTGAAAGAGTATTCTCTTAAGTTTAATCAATTAGACAGATATGCCCCTCATGTGGTTGCAGACAGTAGGGCCAAGATGAGTAAGTTTGTGTTAGGGGTGAATGATAGCGTGGTTAATAAGTGTAGATCTACCATACTAAATAGTGACATAAATTTAGATAGACTTATGACCCATGCTCAGTAGATAGAACAACAAAAGAATAAGCTAAAGAAAAAGCAGAATAAGAGGGCGAGGACAGATAGTTTCAGCTTTGGTCAGCATAAGTCAGAGGGTGCTAGCAGTTCTTAGTATAGTCATAAGCTTTTAGTCCTAGCTCCATCTTTAGTTAGTGCATCAGTACCTAAGTTTGGGATTGTCCATTGTGATGGGTTCCCAGGATCCGAGGCCATGGGTAGTGACAACAGAAGTCTTACCTATCTGCTTTGTGAAGAGTGTGGTAGGAATCACCTAGGTATGTGTAGAGTATGAATCGAGGTATGTTATGGATGTGGTAAGCCAGGCCACAGGCTGCGAGAATTTAGAGTAAGGGATCAGAAGGGAAAAGATTTGCACCAATAGGGCATCACTTGCAGTACCACTAGTGGTCAGCGTCAGAACAGGTTTTATGCTCTTCAGATTCTCCATGATCAACGAAATTCCCCAGTATAGAATCGGGTATGTTATAGGCCCTTTATACTCATGATATGAATTGTTAGATCTTTTGCTCTCATTTTAGATTAAGATTTTTAGCATGAGTTGTTCAGTCATGAATCAGTCCGTTGATGCCCTATGCATCGCCCCAATATCTCAGTAAGGTGAGCGTTCTTAGAGGGACATAGTGTCCCAATGGGGAGATACCCCATTATTCCTCAATGCTCTCATGTCTTAAATTTAGTTTCTCTTTGCATAAAAAATGTAGTTAGAGTAGAGTGTACTCATAAGTTATCCCTCAAGTTAATATCTTATTCGTGAGCCATGTATTTAGGGGCTCAGTTTGGTTCAGGAAATTCAGTTTATATGTCATGTTTAAGCCTCAGTCATGTTCTCAGGTTCCCGTTCATGCATACTTTTATCATAATCATGGGTTCATCATTACTTTTCATTTACGTTGCATTTTTCTTTAACATACTCAGTTCCCTATTCAAATTACCATTACAAACTTGGTATTCAGTTCATGCTCAGATCCCCATGATAAATTTATTACTAAGTACTCTTGGATATTTAGTCATATATTCATATATCAGTTCAGTAATGTAATTATACATCAGACATGCATTCTAACTGCGAGAAATTCAGTTTATCAGGACATTCAGTTATGTATTCATAAGTCAATTATCCATGCATTAGATATGCATGAATTCAGTTTATCAGGCATGCATCAGACATGCATGTTCAGTATGTTATATTCACTTATCATTCATGTCAATCATGAGATCATGTTCTAGTTATTCATGTTCAGTATGTACGTCAGTTTATGTTCTTACCCTCTCTCACACAGTCTCATTCGAGGACGAATGTTCTCAACGGGGAGATATTACAATACCCCAAGAATCCCAACCGATAATAAAAAAATTCTTAAAGCTCATGAGAAATAAATTATAGTGATTTGGCAGTTTTATGATCAATTTAGATGTATATTAAGTCCACAAATATGTCCTAGCTATTAGAAGAATCAAAACATCCCTTGCCAATTGAATTCTTGAGAAGGACATTGCCATAGTAAACTTCAAATGAGCATATCTACCATTATAAAAATAATTTTGATCGATTGACACTACAAAATATTGATAATTGAATTAGCTTTCCAACAATATCAATTTTTCCAAAATCCAGCATTGGAATAAAAGGTTGTGGCTATTTTACTGAGAGTTATCTGAGCTATCTAGGAGCGACGGGAAAGCTGACAAACCGTTATGTCAGCGATGGACTGTCGCTTTGGCCATCATAAATGATGAAGTAAGGCCATTTTCTATCTGAACAATGATGGTTGGAGTGACGGTCCTTGACTCAGATGGTCAGTTTGGTTCGAAAAAGCACTGAAACTCTGTTTTAAAGGGATTTTTGGGTCTTTTTCCACCCTATTTAACACCCAATCATGTCAAATAAAAGCACAAAACTCCTCATTCATCCAGAACATCAAAATTAGGGTTTCTTTCAGGATCAAAACACAAGAAGAAGATTTAAAACCTTCTCCAAGAAAACTCAAGAATCAAAGCGTCACCATTCAAAAACCTTTAAGAAAAGTTAACTTCCTTCAAGATTCAAGCTTTTGAGATATGCATAGTGTTCATTCATTGACTCCATTTTCCCATGAAGACCAATAATCTCTTTTCTAAGTTCATGTATTTCTTTATGAATTTCATGTAGGGTTTGTTTTGTTTATGTTGAGAATGATCATTTGAATTCAAATCCATGTTGGCTGATCAATGTTATGTGGAATTAATTTGTATAGATGTATATTCATCTGAACCTATGATTAAACCCTAGGATAATGAAATTAGAGTGGAAATATGATGTTTAATTGTTGTATAATGATGTTTATATGTACCATGCTGATGTTAGGCGAATTTACACGCCTAAAGTACCATAATGTACCCATATTTTAGCTGAGTTTTGAGGACAAATTACATAATTCATGCACTTTTAGTCCTTTTTCCTGTAAGTGAGCTAACAAACGTGATTAACAAGTTTTCAGGTACAAATGATGCAGATTCCAGCATTTTATGGATAACTTGACGCCAAAGGAAGCTTCACGAAAGAAGGAAGGGAAAGCTTGGACGCCAAGGACCAAAAGTGACGCATGGGAAACCTGTCTCGGGCAAAAACAGCAATTCTAAAGACTTTGAGGACTACCAATAACTTATTAGGATTAGGATAATGATGCAGTAACCTAGTAGGATTGGGTTAAGTAATGCATTAGCTTAGTAGGAATAGGATATGAGTGTTATAAATACCCTATTTTGCTAGAGATTTTGAGCATTCTTCAATTAGACATTCTACTTCTAATTCTTCCATTAATTCTACTTTTTATTCTTCTTCTATTCATCTATTCAATTCTTAAATTCCACAACAAGAGAAACGCTACTTTGAAAGGGAGTTCACGCCTAAATCCATACCACACCATACTACACGTGATATCTTTATTGTGGTATAATAATAATGTCTATTGTGAGTTCCATGGCACTCATGAGTAGCTAAACTTCTGTGCTGGGGTTATGGAAGCCGTATGAGATACTATCTATTGCTATGAGTTTGTGAATTCGCGACATGTATGCTGATTATATCATTATTCTCTTTATCTTAATGCAAATTCTTGTGGTTGCAAACGCATAGAATACGCCAGTATAGCATTAACTTGTTCGAAAGAAAAGTTATATGTCAGGAAAAGAGATAATGTCAAGGTAATAGGGCACCAACCCCTGTTAAAATGTTAGTGCCGTAACTGGATTAACTTCTTGGAGAATTTTTACCGTTAGATACACTTTAAGCTCGAAAGAGTTAAAGTGAAATAGTCTTTGTTAGGTCAAAAGATGCTTGGATTTACCATAGAATACAATTCTCTATAAGCACATGCATGTCTGAATTCCGCATAACTCATACCCAATAGAGACGTATAACTCATAATGTGGACATAACCCCAACTCTAAATTCTCATTGTCTAATGTATTACTAAAACATTCTTTCTTTGTACTTTGCTATTGTCTGTTTTCATTCTATTATTTTGTTTACATCAATTGCATGTTACAATCACCCCTCTTTTACGAGACTTCACCAATAGTCTAATAATCATTACTTACTTATTGATTGGCTATTCTCTGTGGGATCGATACCCAACCCAGTTGGGTTATATATTTGACAATGACCGCTTACACTCTTACGAGAGCTGTAGATTGAGCATTATCAAAAATTGGCGTCGTTGCCGGGGAATACGGTTGTCAACTAAGTTTGTGATAATTACTAGACCCTTTGGTCAAAGATTCTCGTACTTTTACTTTTAGTTTTTGTGTTTGTTTTCTGCAGGTTTTTATTCAGTGCATGCCCCATACTTGATGGTCTGGTCAACCATTATTTCCTATCAATCCTGAACCATAACGTATTGGCAGAATGGAGGCACAACAGGAAATTGAAAGGATGGTTGTTCAACATGAACAGGCGAGACTAGCTGCTCTAGCCGCTGCTCAAGTGCATCAACAGAATATTGATAACCCTGGGCGAGCAATAAATCCTGACGACGAGGACCTAGGTGATGACGAGTTACTGAACCCTAGGCATGCTGCTGAGATCGCAACACCTACTAACAGAAGAGATTGTCAAGCTAGGTTTGGCATGAACGCCGACCTGTACAACCAGCTTTCGACGATGATGATGATGATTTTGATGGAGCCGGAGCCACAGGAGCCATTATTCCTCCACCATTGGCACCTGGAGCCAAGTTCAACATCACAAGCACCATGATTCAGTTATTGCAACTCAAGGGATTATTCGGTGGACTAGCAGGCGATGATCCAAATATGCATCTGATCAACTTTATTTCTACATGCAAGTCATTCGACAATCCTGGTGTTGGACAGAATAAATTCGGTTGCGCCTATTTCCATTGTCTCTATATGGGGAGGCAACTCTATGGTTGAACGGGCTAACTCTTGATTCTATCACTAATTGGAGGCAGTTGAAAGACGCTTTCCTATAAAGATTCTTTCCACCATCCAAAAGAGCACAATTGAGAGATGAAATTAGCAATTTTCGGTAGCTTCCAACCGAAGCTCTTCATGAAACATGGGAGAGGTTCAAGACGAAGCTTATGCGGTGCCCAAACCATCATATGACCAATTTCCACCTAATGGAGATACAATATAGATCTTTGAATTCAATAACTAAACCAGTGGTGGATAATGCGGCTGGAGGATCATTTATGGATCTCACCTTTGGTCAGGCAAGCAATATGCTAGATCGGATGATGAAGCAAAGTAGAGCTTGGCATACCAGGGATTCTGAGGTAGCAAGCCCCACTTTATCTATTTGCGTGACTGCAAACCAAAGGAGAAGAGAAGAAGAATGTGATCAAGCTATGACGCACCTGAAAACACAAGTGGATCTTCTTACAAAACATCTATTATCAGGGAATAACAAAAAAGTCAAAGTTGTTGCGTCAAAAGGAAGAGACGAATCTAATTCGGAAGAAGAGGCCAACTACTTAATCAATCAGGGGGGTTTCCGATGTAATACCCAAGGAAACCAAGGTCGGAACTATTATGATAAATCTGGAAACAAGGACCAAGGTAGTTGGAAGAACAAGAATAACAAGAGTAGTTTGTAAGTTCCCCTAGGAAGACATGACGCCACTACATCTGGTTCTGGAAATATGGAAGATATGATGGCTAAACTGTTCAAAGGAGTGGAAGCAACCAGCGCAGGAGTAACGGAGGTAATAAATGATTTTTCCTCAATGAAGCAATTGGTTGACTCACATTCCACTTCAATAAAGCAAATAGATCAGCAATTGAGCCAACTTTTTGTAGCACTCAATCAAAGAAAGGCTGGCACTTTACCTAGCGACACTTTGCAAAATCCAAGGAATGATGGATCATGCATGGCTATTGCTACTCGAAGTGGTAAGGTGCTGGAAACTTCATCCAAAGGCAAGCAAGTGGTCGAAGATGTAGCGAACAACGATGATAAGGTTAATGGAGAAAATGCAATAGAAGCCAATCACGACATCCATGATGTCACACCGAGTATATTGCAGCCTGAAAAGACTGAAATACGGAAGCAAAAGGAGAAGAAAGCCGTGGAGAAAACAATCCCACTTACACCGCCACCTTTTCCCCAAAGATTGAAGAAGATTGTGGATGATACAAGGTTCAACAAATTCATGACAATGTTAAAGCAGCTGACCATTAATGTTCCGCTGGTGGAGGCACTAGAACAAATGCTTGGGTATGCGAAATTTATGAAAGATCTTTTGACAAAGAAGCAGGCAGCAAGCTATGAGTTGAAAGATACTGTGCATCATTGCAGTGCAATTGCTACCCGATCATTAGTTCAGAAGAAGGCCGACCCTGATGCTTTCACTATTCCATGCACAGTTAGTTCTTTAAATTTTGCCAAGGCATTATGCAATTTAGGAGCCAACATTAATTTGATGCCATTATCTATTTACAAAAAGTTGGGGTTGGGTGATCCTACTCCAACCAATATGAGGCTCGTAATGGCGGATAGGTCGGTAAAATGACCTGTTGGTATTCTATGTGATGTATTGGTAAAGGTTTCTTCATTCATCTTTCTGGCAGACTTCATTATTTTGGATTGTGAGGCAGATTTAGAAGTTTCCATAATCTTGGGGCGCCCTTTTCTTGCAACAGGAAGTGTGCTTATCGATTTAAGAGCTAATGAGCTGTTATTCCGGATAAATGACGAAGTAGTTTTCTTTGATGTGTGTAAATCAATGAAGCAACCCAAAGAGCTAAACGTATTCTCGGTGGCTGATGTTTACTTTGATGATGAGAAAGAATTACTTGAAGAGAAGCAAATTATTGATGACCCATTGGCAGTTGTGCTCATGAATGTTGAGCATAAGGATGTTGAAAATTATGAAGAGACTATTGATGCTCTAACAGGATTTGGGTCATATCCTCATGCTCCCAAAAAGCTGGACCTTGATCTTAAAAATCGACCCACACCACCAGCTAAACCATCTATTGAGGAGCCACCCACGTTAGAATTGAAAGAGCTGCCTAGCCATTTAAAGTATGCATTCTAAGGAAACGGAAACACACTTCCAGTCATTGTGGCGGCAGATTTGGGTGAGCAGCAAGTTGCAGCTCTAATTGCTATTCTGCGGAAGTATATAAGAGCCATTGGTTGGACCATCGCTGATATTATTGGTATCCCACCTGGGATTTATACACACAAGATTCAGCTTGAAGAAAATTGCACACCCACTATTGAGCATCAAAGGCGTCTAAATCCACCTATGCAATAAGTGGTGAAGAAAGAAATTATTAAGTGGTTAGATGCGGGGGTAGTGTATCCAATCTCTGACAGTACATGGGTAAGCTCGGTACAATGTATTCCCAAGAAAGGAGGCATGACGGTAGTAGCGAATGAGAAGAATAAGCTTATTCCACTCAGACTCGTCACCGGATGGAGAGTATGCATGGACTACCGAAAGCTGAATTCATGGATGCTCAAAGATCACTTTCCAATGCCATTCATGGACCAAATGCTCGATCGATTAGCGGGAAAAGGCTGGTTTTGTTTCTTAGACGGTTATTCTGGCTATAATCAGATTTGTATTGCCCCCGAATACCAAGAGAAGACAACGTTCACATGACCATATGGTACGTTTGCCTTTAAACGTATGCCATTCGGGCTATGTAATGCACCAGCCACCTTTCAGCGTTTTATGATGTTCATCTTTTCTGATATGGTTGAAGATACTTTGGAGGTATTCATGGACGATTTTTCAGTTGTGGGCGAGTCATTTGAATCGTGTTTGGTATACCTGAGTATGGCATTGCAAAGATGTGTAGAATTCAACCTATTGCTGAATTGGGAGAAGTGCCACTTTATGGTTAAGGAAGGAATCGTTCTTGGGCACAAAATCTCTGAAAAAGGAATTGAGGTTGATCGAGCTAAAATTGAAGTCATCGAGAAGCTACCACCTCCAATTTCCGTAAAGGGAGTTCATAGTTTCCTCGGGCACGCAAGTTTCTATCGGCGGTTCATCAAAGACTTCTCCAAAGTGGCTAGTCCATTATGCAAACTTCTGGAGAAAGATGCAAAGTTTGACTTCAATGAAGATTGTTTGAAGGCATTGGAATGCCTCAAAGGGAAGCTAATTGAAGCTCCTATCATGGTAGCTCCAGATTGGTCCCTACCATTTGAAGTCAGGTGTAACGCCAGTGGGGTAGCTTTGGGCGCTGTACTTGGCCAGAAAAGGGAAAAGTTATTCCATCCTATCTATTATGCAAGCAAGGTCCTGAACAAAGCCAAAAAGAACTATACTATCACAGAACAAGAGCTTCTAGCGGTTGTGTATGCTTTTGAGAAGTTTCGTGCTTACTTGTTGGAAACCAAAGTGATCGTTCATACAGACCATGCAGCTCTAAGATACCTAATGACGAAGAAGGACGCAAAGACTAGGCTAATCCGATGGGTATTGTTGCTGCAAGAATTTGATTTTGAGATAAAAGATAGAAGGGGTTGCGAGAACCAAGTGGCTGACCATCTATCTAGACTTGAGAACGAGCATATGGCGCAGCATGAAATCGAGATTGATGATGCATTCCCTGACGAGGAGATCTTAGCCACGATAATGGAAGAGTTACCATGGTATTCCGACTTTGCGAATTTTGTGGTGAGTAATGTCATACCTGTAAATTTATGTTTTCATCAAAAGAGAAAGTTTATGCATGATGTAAAACACTACTTTTGGGAGGAGCCATATTTGTTTCGACGATGTACGGATGGTGTTATCCGGCGATGCATATCCCATGTAGAGGTGCCTAATATATTGGAAGCATGTCACACTTCCCAAGTTGGAGGACATCACCCAGGTAATCGGACAGCAAGAAAGGTATTGCAAAGTGGATATTATTAGCCGTCGATATTTAGAGATGCCTACGAATTTGTGAGAAGATGCGACCAATGTCAGAGACAAGGTACGATTTCAAAACACCATGAGATGCCCATGTCAAAAATTCTTGAAGTCGAGCTCTTTGATGTATGGGGTATTGATTTCATGGGTCCATTCGTAAATTCGTTTGGAATGAAATACATCCTAGTCGCTGTAGATTATGATTCAAAATGGGTTGAAGCAGTAGCGTTGGCCGACAATGTGGGAAAGAGTGTTGTAGCATTCTTAAAGAGGAGTATCTTCTCTCGCTTTGGAGTACTACGTACTATCATAAGCGATGGAGGATCTCACTTTTACAACAAGCTATTCAAATCCGTGTTGACAAAATATGGTGTCAAGCAACATAAGGTAGCCACACCTTATCACCCACAAACTAGTGGGCAGGTAGAGATTTCCAATCGAGAGATCAAGCAAATTCTTTCAAGGACGGTAAATGCTAATAGGAAAGATTGGTCTCGGAAGCTGGACGATGCACTATGGGCTTATAGGACTGCATTCAAAACGCCAATTGGTATGTCCCCGTACCAACTAGGTTATGGGAAGGCTTGTCACTTACCCATTGAGCTCGAGCATAAAGCATTATGGGAGTTGAAGCGATTGAATTTGAATTGGGATGATGCAATGAATCTGAGATTGGAGCAGCTGAACGAGATGGATGAATTCCGTCTACATGCTTATGAAAGATCAGACATATACAAGGAGCGGATGAAAAAGTATCATGATCAGTGGATTGTTCAACGAAAATTTCAAAAGGATGATATGGTACTCCTCTTCAATTCCAGATTGAAGCTATTCCCAGGTAAGTTGAAGTCCAAGTGGTCTGGTCCGGAAAAAGTTAACCAAGTCTACTCGTCTGGAGTAGTTAAGTTGAAAGACGATAATGGTGTTGTCTTCAAAGTGAATGGCCAACGAGTAAAACCTTATATCGGTCCTCTCGACTCAATAAATTATATGGCCATCACTTATCTCGACGAAGTCTAAGTACTCGAGGTAACTATGTCGTGTCACGACAATAAATCAAGCGCTAGATGGGAGGCAACCCGTCGTTTTACATATTTTTTTCCTTTCTTTCGTTCTATTTCATGTTTGACTTTGATAAATAAAAATCCAAAAAGAAGAGTCGTGCCACGACCAAAACTAAGGCGCTTGATGGGAGGCAACCCATCGTTCTAATCGTGTTTGTTGTCTTTGAGCAAGTGTAGGTACAAGAGGCGTAAACAAGGAGATTGGCTCCAAATTTTGATTTGGTCGTATTGCATGTGAAGGTGGTAAGTTAGTAATGAAGAAGCAAAAGGCTATGGATTAGGCATTGCTTATGAAAATATAAGCAACAAACAAGGCTAGGCCTATGTAAAACTAGGCCACGAACAAGGCAAGGCCTATCTATGGCCTAAGCTCTCGGAATCTAGTGTGCCATATCATAGGCGCCGCCTATGCCAATGCCTTTTGTATCTGAATCTCATATGCTATGCAAAAGGTGTCGCCTATTCCTAAAAATGCCATGGCATAGGCGCCGCCTATGCTCAACAATGATTTGCAAAAGGCGCCGCCTATGCCAAGCATAGGCAAAGCTTTAGGCGCCGCCTATGGTCACTTCTTGTCTCCAAAACCGATTTTAAATGGGTCAAAACCCGACCCAAGCCTCTCCTATAAATAAGAGACTTAGTCTTTGACCAAAAACACATTGCAAACGTAGCATAAGCGCCACCTATAGTCTCCAAATCCTCTCAAAAATTTTCCTTTTGCTCTTTCAACTTTTCAAGAACATCATCCAAAGGCATCAACCAAGTAAGTACTTCTTTGTTCTTCATTTATATTCCGTAAGTACTACACTACTACACATATTATGAATCTCTAAATCTTGAAGTAGTTTTGTTGATTTGAATGTGGTTGATGGGTTGTGATACAACTAAGTGCGTGAAAGAATAAATAAGAATGATCTTAACATGTTTCCAACTTGAATTTGATTTTGATGCACTGTCATACTTTTGCGGAATTAACATGGTCAAGAAAATTGCATAATATTGTCAATAGCAATCTTACATGTTGGAATGACTTGTTCATCGAGATAAGAATTATGGTTGCCACCAACATATGAGGTTGTGATTATTTCTAGATGCTATACCTTGATGCAATCACTATGTAGTAAGTCTTGATATATCAAACATGAAAGTATTTCCACGATTTCAAGAAGTATGACTGCACTGATTATATTGTTGGAATATAGCGCCTAAAACGTATATCGATGAAGTCTGAGTAATCGACAAACTTTCATTTCGCTAGTTGATGCCAACAAACTAAGTGTGGGGTGGTGCCACTACTGCCTGTTTATTGATTGTATCCACCGATATGATGCTAACTTGACTATCGTTATAATCTCAGGTACAATGGCACCCAAATCAAGACAAGGCAAAGATAAAGCAGCCACTTCACAAAAAGGCAAGAAAAGAGGACGAAAAGAGCAAGGAGAATCATCCTCGATGCAAGTACCACGCCGCATGTTCGAAATTAAATGGGTCCTCGAGGAGGAAGCAAAGGAGTGGTATAGGAACAATAAAGAGAGAAAATATGTTCATGTGGACCTGATACACAAAGAAAGCCTAGCAAAGAAAGAACCGCGCATGTTGGCCAAGATAATGGCGTTACATCTTGATTTCATCTTCCGAGATATGGGATAGTGCAATCTCGATTTAACACGAGAATTCTATGCCAACTGGTCACCGAAAACCACAGGGAATGAAGTCAAGATTCGGGGCAAAGTTTTACAACTAAATGCAGATTTCTTCAACTCCTTTCTAGGTTAGCCTTCAGTTGATCCATCACCACTCAAGGAGCTGTACAATAGACCTCCATACAGGGCCATTCGACACACACTTTGTGGAACAAGATCGATGGCATGATGGAGTAGACACAAGGACACCGTTTGGCACAACACCTTCCCATATGCTCCTTTGAATAGGGAAGCAAGGATATGGTTACGCATAGTCAACTCTTGCCTAATTCCAGGGACCCAGTACACCAAGATAACATGAGATAGAGTGTGCTTGGTATACGCACTGATGACGAATGTCCCTATCAACATTGGAGCAATTATTCGATCTACAATGCGGAAAGCTAGGCTATACAAGAGGTACCACTTCAGTTTTGGCAACCTGTTGACTGCAATATTAAGGAAAGAGGACATCGAAGAGGAACCGGCTGCTCATGAGCTTCCACACAACCCGAAGAAGGTTGACCTCACAAAGGTTAAAGATGCTGAATCTACACATGGAGTCAACCTTACTACTGCTGAGAGTCATGCTCGGGATGAGAGTTTCTTTCGCCATCTTTATGGCATGACTCGGTTTACCTTGATGAGCGGAGGTCGTGTTCCAACTGCTGTAGATCTCCAACAGTTGGATTATGACTACCCAATGAATGAGCATGCAAGACAAATGTGTGGAGTAGGTGTGTACTTTAAGGAACCGCTTGATGACGATATGCCAACCGATGATGATCGCAGAATGCCAGACTCTAATGTGGAGGTAAATTCTGATGACGACGACTCCAATGCTGATTCTGACGAAGGGGGAATGACCCCAGACATAGAGGAGGAGTCCGACTAACCAGGTTAATCTTATTTATTTTCCACTGAGGGCAGTGTGTCCCGTCTAAGTGTGGGGTGCTGGTATTTGCATGCTATACTTCCTTATCTGCATTTGCTTATTTATGTGTGTTTTGCTTATTTATGTTAGGCGAATTTACACGCCTAAAGTACCATAATGTACCCATATTTTAGCTGAGTTTTGAGGACAAATTATATAATTCATGCACTTTTAGTCCTTTTTCCTGTAAGTGAGCTAACAAAGGTGATTAGCAAGTTTTCAAGTACAAATAATGCAGATTCCAGCATTTTATGGATAACTTGATGCCAAAGGAATTTTCATGAAAGAAGGAAGGGAAAGCTTGGACGCCAAGGACCAAAAGTGACGCATGGGAAACCTGTCCCGGGCAAAAACAGTAATTCTAAAGACTTTGAGGACTAGCAGTAACTTATTAGGATTAAGATAATGATGCAGTAACCTAGTAGGATTGGGTTAAGTAATGCATTAGCTTAGTAGGAATAGGATATGGATGTTATAAATACCCTATTTTGCTAGAGATTTTGAGCATTCTTCAATTAGACATTCTACTTCTAATTCTTCCATTAATTCTACTTTTTATTCTTCTTCTATTCATCTATTCAATTCTTAAATTCCACAACAAGATAAATGCTACTTTGAAAGAGAGTTCACGCCTAAAGCCATACCACACCATACTATACGTGATATCTTTATTGTGGTATAATAATAATGTCTATTGTGAGTTCCATCGCACTCATGAGTAGCTAAACTTCTCTATTGGGGTTATGGAAGCCGTATGAGATACTATCTATTGCTATGAGTTTGTGAATTCGCGACACGTATGCTGCTTATATCATTATTCTCTTCATCTTAATGCAAATTCTTGTGGTTGCAAATGCATAGAATACGCCAGTATAGCATTAACTTGTTCGAAAGAAAAGTTATATGTCTGGAAAAGAGATAATGTCAAGGTAATAGGGCACCAACCCCTGTTAAAAAGTTAGTGCCGTAACTGGATTAACCTCTTGGAGAATTTGTACCGTTACATACGATTTAAGCTCAAAAGAGTTAAAGTGAAATAGTCCTTGTTAGGTCGAAAGGCGCTTGGATTTACCATAGAATACAATTCACTATAAGAACATGCATGTCTGAATTCCACATAACTCATAGCCAATAGAGACGTATAACTCATAAGGTGGACATAACCCCAACTCTCAATTCTCATTGTTTAACGTCTTACTAAAATATTCTTTCTTTGTACTTTGCTATTGTCTATTTTTATTCTATTATTTTGTTTACATAAATTGCACGTTACAATCCCCCCTCTTTTACGAGACTTCACCAACAGTCTAATAATCATTACTTACTTGTTGACCGGCTCTTCTTTTTGCGATCGATACCCAACCCAGTTGGGTTATATATTTGACAACGACCACTTACACTCTTATGAGAGCTGTAGATTGAGCGTTATCACATGCCTACTATTTGTTTGATTAATTGCCTATATGAAGGGTAAGTGCCCAACTAGTATGATATCATGAAATCCCCAATTAAGTACAAGCTTATGCATATCATATGTTTGATAAAGTGCTTCAGTATATGAATTATGGATTATGATGTTAGTCATATGTTGAAGTAAGTCATGCTATGTTAGTTTCTTTCCATCGATCCCTCGGGGTACTTATACCCAAAATATTGGTTGTGTTCCTAGAGTCATGTCATGTTTTCATGATACTCTCAGTCAAGCCATTATCCATAGAACTCAGACAATCATGTGACTCAGGAAAACCCAGAAATCTCAGGAATCTCAGTGATCTCAGTACTCAGTAATATCAGTAATCTTAGTATTTCTAGTCAATCTTAGTAACTATAGTACTCTCAGTCTATCATCAGAACTCAGAATATTCTGTGAGTAACGAAACTCTATAAATTCAGTTTATCTCCACTTAACAATAACACTAGTATCAGTTCAGTTCAGTTAATCAGTTCAGCTCAGTTAATTAGTTCAGAGTCTTTCAGATAGGTGTAAGATTCAGCACCAAGCAAGCCTAGTTATAGGTACTCACCCGGTAGATAGGACTGAGATGCCTTGAAGCAATCCCTAAGTTCCAGAACTATATAGCCAATATTGGTACGAGATATCACCCGTTATATATGACTGACATACTCAGGGATCACCTGTTAGCATATTTAAATATACAGGACGGATCCCAGGGGTCAGCCGCAAGATTAGGACTGACTCCACAATAGTCATCAGTGGCATGGTACTGATACCCTTCTAACTAGGGTTACAGGTTGGACTCTAGTTAGCTTAGTATAGGGCATGTCGGATAGATGAATACATCCTACAGTTTGAATTAGAAAATTAGGACTATCAGATACAGTCAATTCAACTTAGTAGTATAGATTTAGGACTATCAAATACTGTCAATCCTTATTATTATAAATATATTCCAGGATAACCCACTAGACAGGGATGATCTCATCGTTTGTTAGTTAGTATCAATATCATCAAATTTAGAGATCACCTACTAGATAGGACTGATCTCAGATTCAGTTACTCAGATATATTATGGAACTCAACTAGTTCCATCAGATTCAGGACTATCATATATAGTCAATCATGTTATCAGTTATGTCAGTTATCATTATTCATGTTATCAGTATTCAACTTCAGGACTATCAGATACAGTCAACCAGACTAGTTTTTCATAATCAAAACTATTAGACATAGTTACTCATGTATCAGTGATATAGTATCATTCCCTCAGTATTCAATACTATAGTATCAGTCTTTCTCACTTATTAGTGACTCAGATGTCAATATCAGTAAACTCAGTAATCAGAACTCAGTATTCAATCCTATTATGATCTCAGTTACAGTTACGTAGTCATGCATGTATTCTCACATTCATGTTAGTCAATCAGTCAGTATTGTTAATTCATATAAACCATTTGCATTCATCCTACCTCACTTGTATACAAGTACATTCAAAGTACTGACGCATTTACGCTATGGTGTCTTATACAATAGGTTTATAAGCATTTAGGTTCAGTAGTCAGAGTCAGCTGTGAGTTCTTTTTTTTATGACATGATGATTATATTACTATTTTAGGTTTTAGTTTATTTCAGTAGTTGAAGTTAGTTGGGGATATGTCCCATCAACTCCTTTTTTAGATAGTTTAGAGGCTTTCGGACTATAGCATGTCAGATAGTTATTTCAGTTACTTTGGTATTGATATACCATATTTTTAGTTTTGTACTAGTATTGAATCTTATGGCCTTTCAGTTAATGTTTCCACATTATATAGTATTTTATGTAGTATTCAGGTACACATACCAATCTTGGCTTAGCTTGTAGTCCTTCGGGGTCATGAGCACCGTGTAACATTCTGAGTACCAGATTCGGGGCATTATACTTAATTACTTAGAATGAAGTGATTGCTCATACTTACCACACAACTCTTAGGTACTTGATGGAAAAAAGGATGCAAAGTGGAGATTGATTCATTACATACTTTTTTACAAGAGTTTGACTTTGAGTCAAAGGATCAAAAGGGGACCAAAATCAATTGGTCAATCATTTATCATGACTTCAAGTAGAGATAATGTTGTAATTTAAAGATGAACTTGATATTAATGATATTTTTCCATATTAACAAGTGTTTGCTATATTCCATGACTTATTTCCATGATTTGCGGATTTTATAAACTATTTGGTTAGTTATGTGGTGCCTTCTGACCTTTCCTATTAAATATGTAAGAAGTTAATAATTGATGATAGATAATTTCCTGGTGTGAGAAATCTTGTTCCATAGTTATGTAGATACAGTGATTCACAAATATATGCATGAGGTAGAGATAAGGAATATAATAGAGACATATCATTCATCTCTTTTTGGGGGTCACCATAGTGTTATTCGGATAACCCTCCAAATTCTGCAAAGTGGGAACTATTGGTTAATTTATTATCAATATGATCATGACTATGCACGGGTATATGACCAATGCCAAAGATAGGAGGATACATCAAGAAAGCATGAACTTCTTCTCCCCAATATATTTGTTATTGAGCCTTTAGATATTTTGGGTATTAACTTCATGATGATTTTTTTGGCTAAAATATGATGAAGTATATACTTGTTTCTATTAATTATGTGTCCAAATGGGTAGAAGTGGTTGCACTTCCTAATAATAAATGAAAAAGTATCACATTATTATCGAAACAAAATTTCTTTTACAGTAAGGAAAATTATTAGTGATGGAGGATTTAATTTTTGTTATAGTTTTTGTTGTCTCCTTATTAAAAAAATATATTGTGAAACATAAGGTGGCAACACCTTTACCATACATAGACTAGCATCCAATTTGATGTCTCCAACTGAGAGATTTAAACAATCTTTGCACAGACTGTGAATACAAAGAGAAAAGATTGGTCTAGGAAGCTAGATGATACTTTATGGGCATATCAGAGTGCTTTGAAAACTCCTATAGGTATGTCTCCCTATTAGATTGTTTCTGACAAAGCATGTCACTTTTCAATAGAACTCTAGCATAAAGCTATATGGGAATTCTAAAAGTTGTATTTGGATTGGGGGTAAGGCCTAGAGCATAAGGCGTGACCAATTAAATGAGCTATATGAGTTTTCTATAAAATCCTTTAATAGATTACCTCTATACAATCAAAAAATAAAGATATATCATGAATGATAGATAGTGAAGAGAAAGTTCAATCTGGTCGATTTAGTCTTTTCGTTTAACTATAAATTGAAATTATTTCCATACAAGTTCATGTCTAAGTAGATAGGACCATCTCAGTGGTACATGTATTCCTATTCAGGTAAATTAAGCTTGAGAACCATGTATGAAAAAAGTTCAAACTGAATAAGAAAACTGTTAAAACATATTTTGGAACAAGAGATAAGGTAAAGGTAGTTGACATATGGGCCCTTGGTGAAGTCTGAGTAACCAAGGGATCTAAGTCATGTAACAGCATTAAATCAAGCATTTTATTAGAGGCAACCCATAGGATATCTAGGTAAAATGTATTCAAGACACCCATGTCGTGTCATCACTTTAAATCAAGCACCTTTTAAGAGGCTACCCGTGTTTATTTTTTGAACTTTGTTTTATTTTCTTTGATTTTAATATAGGAGTTATGTGTCTTGACGTGTATAGGGTGAATCAGAAAAGAACTTAGGAATTGAAACACATACAAATCATAGGCCTAAGAAAGAACCATTTGAATATCAATCGACTCATGGCTTTTGTCTTCAAGACAAAGACCAAAGATCCATATTAAGGAGTTAGTACAATGATTAAGTAGCAAGTCATGGAATATATTGTATTTCTAAACTTCTAAAAATCAACTTTTAATAAATTAGAATGGATCATTGCATCATACAAGGATCATCCTTAATTGCTGCCATTTCATTGGTAAGTTTCCGAAGTGTTGAGGAACAATTCGAGGCCATTATCATTGCCACCATCAATGACCCATGTAATGAGTCATCTATTGGTCTTAGAATTTTTTTTTTTAATTTTAAAACCTCATTAATCCTTAATTCTTCTGCTCAACTACGTGATAAGTCTTATACTCCTATTTGAATGCAAAAACACACCTTAATCTGTATTATCACAACAAATAACAAAGTAACAACTCGATGGCTTGCTAATGGGATCTCAATTTACAAGCAAACTCTGAACATTATAGCTAAGTAATCTTGGTCGATTATCATACATCGATTAGCATCAATGGGATATGATAATATGTTAAGTGCTGACCGAGCGAGGATTATATAAGCAATTATGCCAAAGTTGAAGTTGAACATTATATGGATTATTTTAGATGAGACTAGGGAGTGAGTGGTCTTGCATAACACCACCCATATTTTCCATTGTCTTATCCATTAGTTGTGTTTGAACTCTTAGGTGTATTTCTTGCTGGATGTGGATTTGATGCTCCTACCAATAATGCATTAAATTCAGTCTACTAAATCTTATAGCTCAATCTACAGGTACGTTTCTTGATTTGGCTCTATGGGTAGCTGATGGGGTTGCCTTGATTATTGTAGCATTTATACTTTGGCTACTAAATCTAGTGCCATAGTAGCCACCTCAAGTGCTACCATATACTCGTCTTCATAACATCTATAGTGCTCTCTGGTGCACTATAGCCTATGCCTACAATCTATGTTAATGTACCTAAAGAGTTTCTTAATAAAATGCAAAAAAATTGTTATCTCTGAAACACAAATAGAAAAGTTAGAAAAAGTGGTCAAATCTTTTGTGAGTGATGAGATTAAAGATGTTGTGCAGGATATGCAGATAAGATTTGATAGTTTTGAGGTTTGTATGATCCATTTCTTAGAGAATATTATGGATCCTAATTTGAATGGGATCACATTTGAGTTTGTCTAACTTTTAATAGATTTAAGGTATCTCACTGAAAGACAGTATTATGGTGTGCAGCCTCATTCAATGTTGGTGATTGAGAAGCTGTTTGATATTAATGTTCTATACTTTTACACATACAATCTAGTAGACGGAGGCAAGTTTATGGAAGAATAAACTAAGGTAAATGACAAGAATCCCTAATAGAAGAGATGAAGAGGATATAAAGAAGGTATTTATTGAGAGCCAACAATCCTCTCGGTTGTACTAGTCAAAGATGGGTGAGGGATATGAGGTGTGGTAGCTCCACAACTGGTGATATATTGAGTGATGTTTCTTTTTCTTGGAAGAGGGGCAGGGGTACAAAGGTCGATCCTTTGACATCGATACCACAATGTTCATCGATCATCACTAGTACCACTAACATTAAGATAAGGGTAACCCTGAGACCTAAAATGTTGGAGAGAATAAAAGGGTTATATCTACAACCCCAACTGGTCAATCCATGATAGGTGCTTAGTGCATCACATGTATGTCCTTGTTTTCACATTTTTATATTTTTATGCATTTAGGGTATTGCACTATTTTGTAGTTGGATGTGAGACATATATTAATATCCGAGGGTTTCATTGCCATATTTCTTTTTCCTCGGATAATATATCTAGTTAGAATTAACAAGTTTAAGATTTTTTGTTATTGCTATGTCTAGTGAGTTTTGTTTAACTTAAGAAGAAAGTAGGAGAACTTGTTGCAGTCAAAATAAAAAGAGGATTCCACCTTTGTTTTTTGGCTTAAATGATTTTGATGATACCCTTCTTCAATTTACTTGAGTTGTGTTTACTATGAATTGTGACCATTATGGATTTTATTATAACATTAGGATGAATGGTGTGATAACTGTAGTATAACTGTGCATGAACTAGATACGTAATTACTGACAACATAGCCCTAAGCCATGCGTGTGAGGATCCTACCTAGTTTAGAGTTGTTTTAGTGATCTAGTACTTGAGAAGCTAGTCCGACCTATTTTATAGGATAGTCTATTAGTAAAGTATAATAGTCATTCTTGAACAGTCCAGATTGATGCTAAAGCCTGACCAATAGAATGTGATATCCCTTGATCCTTATTTTTGAACTAAAATAGACCTTTTCCTTGAACTAGCCTACTCACCTTTAGAATTTTGTTACAATGGACATGCATTGAACCTATTGCCCTCTTTGACATTGTAAATCTCAACTCAAGCAAATTGCGTAAGTTGAGGGTTTCTATCACAAGGGTGCGTAAATAGAATTTGGTATGTAAAAGGAGTTAATAAGCAAAAAAAGAAACTTAGTTGTGGTATGTGTGAATAGGAGAAAAAGAAGAAAAAAACAAAGAATGAAAATAGTTTGATAAATAAAATTAAAAAGAAGCGACAAGAGAAAACTTCTTGAAAAATAAACAATACCTAAAATATGAAAAAGTCAAAAGAGGGAAAAATAAATAGGGTCTAAAAATTGATTGAAATGTAGTGTAGTTTCAAGGAGGAGTAAGTCACTTGATCCATACTTACTATACCGATCTCTAAACTTACATTTCAAGCCAATAAATTTCTATATTAATCGTAATCCAACTATTTAAAAACCAAAGGCAGAGAAAATAATCGTAAGCCTATTGTATTTTATGCACATTGTTTCAACTTTTTTATGAAAGTGAGTGCTTTGATTGAGTTTCTTGGATAAGATTCATTGTATATTTTGAGTGCGCGGGACTTCTTTGATAAAAGGGCATATAGGTTGAATTGGTAGTAGCTCTTTGTTCAAGTTTTATTATTAGTACATGTTCTAGGTGTTGTTGATAATTTAATGCCATTTATTATCAATTAGTGTCATGATGAGTAGTTATGCATATATACACAACAGTGTTGATTTTGATTTTTATAGTATCAAAGGAGGTTGAAAAGGATTTAGATACATACATTCTAATTTGATTTGATGATGTGATTGTCGTAGGACTCCTAGCTTTCTCTTAGTTAAACATATTACATTTTGTTGTTTTATTTATTTTTTTGTTCGCCCGAGGACATGCATATATTCTAATTAAATGGTGTTTATATGTCATGGTTTTGTGACACTTTTGATGCTTAAAATAAAGAACATAGGTTAGACTAATTAACATTTATATGGGTATGATGTATTTTTGTTATGTATGTAGGAAAAATAGATTCTAAGAGTTAATGTTTAGAAAAAAGGAAAAAATAGAACTCAAGGACATTAGACGAGCCTTTCAACGACCCTTGGATATTTTGATAGTCCACTTCCATACACCATTGGATAAACTAGAGAAAGTGAAACATAAAGAAATCAGATGATAGAATCTCATGATCGTCTTAAGAAATAATAGAAATGTTCTAAAGATCGTGGAAGTTTTGTAATAAGGGAAATCCATGGCTTTAATAACGAATTGATATGATAAGTTCTCCTTTGATATGTGAATTTTTTCCAAGGATTGTTTTAGGGACATTAGAGGCCAATCCAAACTCAACCATCTACAATGAGCAGAAAGGATGGATTATTGATAAATCTAATGATCATTTTATCGTTCGTCTGAGGAACTAAAAATGCAATACCATTGTGCTTAGGGTAGGTTATGCTTTTGTCTATCAATACATTGCTTAGGTTTTTTTAGAGGTTACGCGTTATTACTCTTTATGAGCCTTTAGAAACAATAACATTAATTTGTTTTTTGGTTTTCACTAATTAAATTCATATACTTATTTTTATAATTAAATTTCTTTGGGAATTCAACCATATGGAGTTTCTTCTACTTTGTTTGTAAGTTTATAATTATGAACTCTTCCTACAATTTCTATTGTGATCTTATGAATACAAGTTGCTAAATCCTGCAATTAGGGATGTGGAAACCATGATTAATTAACAATGTAGGTTTAAGTACTTATTAACTCTAGAATTGTGTTTATGTATGTATTGTTCTTCCCTTCATATTGATTTTTTTAATGATTGCAAATATTAGAACTCACCTGAATTTTTAATTTTTGAACCAAAGGGCATAACGAATAGGAAAAGGGATTAACAAAGGAGATTTGCGGCAATGATCAATACTAAAAATCACGTTTTCCAGCGTTGGGGATCCATGTGACGTTTTTCTTGGTACACACATTATATATAATTTTGAAGGGCTATAGCCTTGGTGTCGTTAGCCTTTCCTTGAAATTTTGTTGGTTTGTGCGGCTAACATGCACTGGGACCTTTCAGTAGGGTAGCTGGACCTACGTATCCCATAGGTTCCTTTAGAATGGAGTGAGCTACATATTTTAGGTTAATACTTTAAACTATCATGTTCATGCCACGTGACCCTTTCCAAGCTTCCTATATATATGTATATGAATGTGGTGCATATAGTTTATGATCTGATTTTGATAATTGCATTATTTTAGCCATATCCTCTAAGTTACATGTCAGTGCTCACCCCACTGGATGTCCCGTGATGCTGCATCACTTCATGATGTAGGGTCCAAAGGCTTTATAGTTTCTTTTGTGCAACATAAGATGGTGTGGTACGTTGGTTGAGTTGTTTTTAAATAGTGAGCCTCTGACCTCAGAAGGCCTTGTAGGTAGGTTATTCATCTATCATAAGCTCATTCTTTAGCTAGAATCTTTATGATATGAGTCATCAATTAAGCCATCTCAACCTCACCTATTGGAAGATAATCTAATTAACCATCATTCAATACTAGGTCTATCATCACAAAGCATGTCGCAACCTTAAGGACTAGTGTCCATATTTTAATCAAATAAAGCCCACCAACTAGTTTGGTAGGTTTCTAGCTTTCAAATTATAATCACATATTTTATAAGTAACTAATTGTCACATAAGCCACTTTACTAGGCAAGATTTCATAATATAACCTCTTATTCAAGTCAAGTAGATATATTCGGTTAGCCTTTGATTCTACGCAAGATTACAAATGCCACTAAGTCTTAACTCTATATTAGGCATAGATTTCCTGTAGTTTCTAATTAGCATTAACAAGGGTCACACCTTCTATTTAGTGATGAGGAATAAGAAATAAAAAGCAATTTACCAAAAGAGACCTCATATCTCAAGCACATAACCAGTTGTCCCCACACGGTCTAACCTTATAAATATCATTACATATAAGTAATTTGCCCCACACGGCATTGTAACGTTCTTACCTCTTCCAAATTCACCGATCATCATCATTTCATAAACATATCCTCCAGATTACCGAGCATCATCACGGTATCGACATATCCTTTTGATTTATTGGGCATCATGGTAATATCAATATATTCCTCCAAATTTAATCGGCATCATCATAATATCAACATATTCCTTTGGATTCAATGGGCATCATCATAATATAAATAATTCCTATGGATTCTTCGGGCATCATCATAATATCAACAAGTCTTCGATACGACAACATACATCTACATGCATAGACGAATGAATAAACATACACAAAGGTTCACAATATAAAGAAGTAGGGATGTAGGCTAAGATTGGCCATTTTACCTTGCTAATAAGCTTTACACATAATATGATCAAAAGTAAGAGCGTGAATAGTTACAAGACATGCAAAATAATCACTTAACCAGATTATTGAAGTCATGATCACAAGATAATCTGATAATAGACTTCAATAATCACTCGGAAACATATTACTGGAACACTTGTGTGGTACATGGGACTCCCCCTAGTTAACTTTTAAATGGGTACACGGAAAGCCCTTAACCTGTTAAAGTTTGGCTAAGGACAAAACTTGCAATTTATAGTTGGTATAACGATACCACTATTAATAGACTTGGCTAATAATAAATGGAATAATGGATTGGTTAGTTGGAAATAGTTTTAATTTTGAAATAATGTCCAGGTGTGATAGCTAACCATGAAGGTGGAAGGTCAATGAACGAACACTAGAAACTCATGTTTTCCAACATAAGGATCTATTCATGGAAACTATATATGATACTATAAGATACATGGGAATCCTCTAAGTACACTTAACATATGTATCATTAAGAGTGAAGGGTACTTGGGAATTCCCTACTCTTATTGTATCTTCGGTTCTTGCAGCTATATACATCGAGGCCCATTCAGGGGGTTACACTGGATCCATATATCTCATGGGTGGTTTTAGGATGGTTAAGCTACACATACCCAAGTTAATGGTTTTAAATACATGCTAAACCCAATTCCCTTTCCCGGCATGGTTATATATATATATGTATGGCTTGTATGCGTATGGTTTGTTTTCTTGGTTTTACTATATTGTATTTTTTAATAATTATCCTGAGATCATTCTAACGTTCACCCGCTAACCCATCTTCGGCTAGTTGTATCCCTACATGATGTAGGAACCAGCCATTCTACTCCTCCTACATAGTGATCAAGTTTTGGGATCAACTTTGGGATTAAAGTAGTGATCTTTTATATTTTTGGAATGATCCATTTCATGTTCACGGATGTTTTTACACACTTTGGTTTATTTATTGATATTGGTTTTTGCTATGGTTCGGGGTATTTCCCAATATTTATAGGGTTTTTTTGGTTATAGGCTTTTATGGAACAACTATGGGTTTGCATGAGCGGGATTAGAAGTGGTTTCTGCCTTAGTATTGGCATTGATATTGGGGTTAATACTGTTGGACTAAATTTCTCACTATTCAATCCTTTTATATTGTGTTATGGAACTTGGTTTGGTTATTATTTTGGTTTTAGCTTATGATTTTTGTTGGTTATGTACTTTGGTTTGATTTTTGATGGTGGACTCGTTTGGGTTGGTCTCGATTATATACCTATCCCTGAGTTTGAATTATTTTAATTGCACTCTATCTTGTTATATGTTTGGAATTTTTTTGACTCAGGGCATATACTGGATGGTTGGGTTTGGTATCAAGGGTCGTCTCTAGTCCTGGTTGGACTTCTGATACCCATTATGATAAGGCCCCTTATCGGGTCATGTCACTTTCATAGGGAGACATTGGTAGATTTGATAAATTTGACATGGTGGATTTTTATGTAATCTTAGGGATAGATTGGCTCTATTCATTCTATGCTTCTCTAGATTGTTAGACTGAAAAGGTTAGTTTCCATTTTCCTAAAGAACAGGTGATTGTATAAGTGGGGAGTTCCTTAGTGACCAATGGTAGATTTATCTCTCATCTTAGAGCTTAGAAATTGATTTCCAAAGGGTGTCTATATTATGTATTTTTGATTAAGAATTCTAACTCTGAGTGTTCCTCTTTTCAATCTGTCCCTATGGTTGATGAATTTCCTGTAGTTTTTCCCAATGATCTTCCTCGAATTCATCCCGATAGGGAAATAAATTATAGGATTGATTTTCTACCATATACTTGTTCTATTACCATTTCTCCTTATAGGATGGCTCCGGCTGAACTAAAGGAATGTAAGGAGCAATTGAAAGATCTTCTTTATAAGGGCTTTATTCATCCGACTGTTTCTCCATAGGGTGGTCCTGTACTTTTCATGCAAATGAAAGATGGATCTCTTCGGAAGTTTATAAAATATAGTTAATTGAACAAGGTTATAGTGAAAAATAAGTATCCTCTTCCTAGGAATGATGACCTATTTGATCAACTTCAGTGTTCTAGGAGTTTGTCTAAGATTGATCATCATTTGGGCAACCACCAGTTGAAGATTAGGGAGGTTGATATTGCAAAGATTGCTTTCTGAACTCATTATGGCCATTATGAGTTTTTGGTTATGTCATTTGGGCTAACTTATGCTCGGGCTTCTTTCATGGATCTTATAAATCGAGTGTTCAAGTAGTTTCTGGATTTGTTTGTTATATTTATCATTGATGACATCTTGGTGTACTCTAAAAGTGAGGAGGATCATGCTAATCATATTCGAATTATGGTTAGGACTCTTAAGGACCAGAAGTTATATGCAGAAATTTCTAAGTGTAAATTTTGATCAAGTGTTTTGACATCTCTCGAGCATGTTATTCTAGTGAGGGGATCAAGTTAGACCCACAAAAATTGACCTAGTTAAAATATGGTCTAGACCTATGACTCCAACCGACGTTAGGAACTTCTTGGGCTTGGTTGGGTATTATAGAAGGTTTCTGGAGAGTTTCTAATCTATTGTTGCTCCGCACATGAAGATAACTAAGAAAAAGTTTAACTTTTTTTCTTTTGTATTATGATGTATCCTGTGTGGGACTTGTGTTTTGATGCAGCATGGTAAGGTTATAGTCTATACTTAAAGGAAGATTTGAGTTCATGAGAGGAATTAGCTGACTTATTTTCTGGAGTGGACAGTTGGGGTCTTTGAATTGAAAATTTGGCATCATTATCCATATGGAGTGCATATGGATATTTATTCAAACCATAAAAACATGTAGTATGTGTTTATGTAGAAGGAATTAAATTCAAACCATAAAAACATATAGTATATGTTTATGTAGAAGGAATTAAACCTCAAGCAGAGGTTGTGGCTTGAGTTACTTAAGGATTATGACATTAGTTTTCACTACCATCTAGGTAAAGCTAATATGGTTGTTGATGCCATTAGCAGGTTTTCTATAAGAATCTTATCTCGCAATGATGAATAGAAACGAGGGTTGGTAAAGGATATCCACAGGTTGTCAAACTTTGTAATTCGTCTCTTTGACTCTGACAATGGAAGAGCTATTATTCAGGAAGTAGTTGCATCATCTATTGGTATTAAGGTTAAGAAGAAATAGGCTTTGGATCCCATGCTTATGCAGATTAAGGATGATGTGGGTTAGAAAAAGGTTATGGTTTTCGAGATTGGGGAGATAGAATCTTTAGGTACCAAGGAAGGTTGTATATTCTTGATATTGACTAGTTGTGGGAAAGGATTTTGACAGAGGCTTATAAGTTTAGATATATAGTTTATCTGGGCTTAACTAAATTATATTATGACTTGAAGGAAATGTACTGGTGGAATAATATGAACAGAGATGTGGCAAAGTTTGTGACTAAGTGTATGGTTTGTTATTGAGTTAAGGTTGATAATTTCAGTTTGGGTGGTATGTCCCAAGATATAGAGTTTCCTATGTGGTGGTGGAGATGATTAATATAGACTTTAATATGCGTCTTTCGTAGTCTCAAAATGATTATGATTTCATTTTGGTCATTATGGATAAGATGACTACGTCTGATCACAATTTGCCTATAAGGACTAACTACTTAGGAGAGGATTATGCTGAGCTATTCATACAGGAGATAGTGAAGTTTTATAGAGACCGTTGTCCATAACTTTAGACCGAGGTACATAGTTTTCTTCTCACTTTTGGCATTCATTTCTGAAAGGTTTGGGTACTCAGGTGAACCTTAGCACGAATTTCCACCCTCAAATAGATAGACAAAGGAAACAAACTATTCAGAACTTTTGAGGATATGCTAAGGGCTTGTTGATGATTTTAAAGATAATTAGGTTGATCATTTTCCTTTTTTAGAGTTTTCTTACAATAAAGTTATTATTCTAGCATTCAAATGGCTTTTTTAGGCTCTTTATTATAGGAGATGTAGGTTTTCCATTGGGCTATTTAAAGTAGGTGAGACTAGGTTATTTAGTTCTGACATGGTTCCCCAAGCCATGAAAAACATGAAGGTGATTAGAGAAATACTTAAGACTTCTTAGAGTTGCCAAAAAGGTCTTATGCTGTTGTGAGGTGGAGGGAGTTGGAGTTTGAAATTAGTGAATGGGTGTTCTTAAAGATTTTTCCTATGAAAGGAGTCATGATGTTTGGGAAGAAGGGAAAGCTCTGTCCGTATTTCATTGGTCCGCATACAATTTTGAGAAGATTCAGAATATAATGTATAAATTAAATTTTCCATTGAGTTTTGCTCTATTCTTCTTATTTTCCATCTGTCTATGCTAAAAAATATGGGTGACCTCTCTTTTATAGTGCTGGTTTAGGATTTTGATAATTTAGATTCTTGTCTTATGAGGAAGTACCGATCGAGATATTGGATAGGCAATTTTATTGATTAAGGACTAAGGATGTAGCTTCGGTGAAGGTTCTTTTGAGAAATCAAAAGGATGAAGAAGCTACACCAGAAGCTGAAGAAGATATGAGAGCCATGTTTTTGATCTTGTTCCCTGGATTGGATGAAATTGCTTAACGTATGATTTTCGCTTCCCTGTAGTCGCATTTTACATTTTTTCCTTTGATTTCATTGTGTGATAACTATTATCATGACAGTAGTATCCTCACTCATCCCTCAGGGATGAATGATCCTAGGGGTGGAATATGGGACCACATATAATTTTAATTATTTTATTTTTGACTCTCCCGCGTGCATAATGCAAATTTTATACTTGGATTGTGTTTGGGATGTTAAATGGGTGTTTTGGGAAAGTTTCAAAATTATCGAATTGAGTTCAGGGTCATTTTAGACTCTGAGGCAGTGAGCCTCCACAATAGTAGCATGCCAGGAGGCTAACCTCCGCGATAAGAACATAGAATAGAGGCTAACCTCTGCGATAAGGGTGTACCATGCTCTTGTGTAAATTTCATCCTGTTTTTTTTTTTCACTTTGGGCGAGTGGCTTTTGGTTTTTTTTTACCCCTGGCAGGACTTTTAAACATTAAATTGACCTTTTTTCTTCGATTTTCAAAGGTCAAATTCCAATCTTTCTCTCTTAAACTAAAAACCCAAGAAAGCTCAAGGATTTTATAGAGAATTAAAAATGCAAGATCCAAATTTCAAATTCTCTTCAAATTGTTCTATATTTCAGGCATGTGGCTCATTTCTAACTTGTATTTTTACATTATGACATATATTTAATCATTAATCATGTGATTTTAATTGTTGCATTTGAAATTGGGTTGAGGGCTTTTGATGGATATTACTTTAATTGTATTTTCCATTTTCTGAATTGTTTAGCCATATTTAAATTATGTTATTTGGAAATGAACCGGTGTATTGTTTTCTTGGCTGGAATGGGGGACATGGGTTTTCCCAAATTGATGGAATTTTTGGCTCGATAATTGAATTCACCTCAACCCACTTTGTAAACTTGATTTTGAATATGGATAATTGCATGGTTTAATATGTCTTTTGAGTCCATTGCATTACATCAAAAAATAAATGAATGCAACTGGTTTTGGATGGCCATGATGGTCTTAGTTTAGGATTTTAAACGAAACTTGGGAGTAAATTTGGTTATAAGGATTGGTGTGTCATGATTATATTAGCTTGCAATCTTATTGGTATAACGATACCAAAATGGTAAATTCTTTAATAAATTACTCCTGGGTTAATGGTTGGTTTATGTGAAAGTGTTCTAATTTGGGCTTAAAGAGAATTGTGTAGATCACTGTGAAGGTGTAGGTCCGAGGGGATAAATATTAGAAACCACGTTTGTCGACATTGGGGGTTCATGTGACCGTGTGCTTGGCGCACACATTATATATATATTGGGAGGGGTATTGTAATACCCAAAAGTTTCCTAACAAATTTTGTCTCGAGAATGTCAAGTATTAGCTTCTAAATTTAATGATGTTTATTCCATGAGGAATTCTCAAGATTTTCACTTTTATTCATGTGGGAAATTCAATAAGCTTTCCATCGACATAAAATTTGGCTAAATCCGAAAATCGAGTAAGAAGTTATGACTATTTCAAGTTCCCATCTTAAAACAGTGCCACATTAGTCAGTGACGCGCCGCGCCACAAGAGAAAGTGGCAATTTTAAAATTCCAATAGGGGTCAACAATAGTGGCGCATCATGATAAACTTCCAAGTTGCAAATGAGTGGCAACACAATGGCTCCGCGTCATTCCATCCCTCAATTTCCCAGTTGTCAAATTCTATTAACACGGCGCGATAGTGCCGCGTCGCGCCACAGGTCCAATTCAAGAAAATTTCTTGGAAATTAAAAGACGCATCCATGGTTAAAAGGGTCAATTTCCCACCTCTATTTAAGTCCTTTAACACGAGATTTAACTATTTGGAACCAAAAATATACTAGTTTCTCTCAATTTTTTCTCAAGAACAAGCTAGTGTTTCAATTGGGGATTCAATTTCAAGAAAGTCTCTCCATCAATCTTTGATAAATCAAGAACTAAGGTATACATTGTGTTGATTTATTGATTCCTTTCATCCATAAAGCTCAAGAACCCTATTTTAAATTACGAATCATGATATTTATGTTGTGGGTTGGTTGTAACCATGTTTATCTTGTTATATGATTCCCAAGTTGGAATATTTATGTGTTTTTCATGAAACCACATTAGCAATTGTGTGAAATTCATAAATTGAATTATTTATAATGAGTCAATTTGATGATTAGGCTTATACCCTAAGGGTGCAGGCAAGGTGTTTGATAAATACCTAGGAGGATAGATATTATGCACTATAGCTTAATTGTGCTCCAAAATGACTTCCATGGTACTCTTATGCATTGAAATTGTTTGTTTGATTGCTCATGAGTTAGCCATGTGAAATTATGCTATGTATACATGCTATCTTATTCACGTACCAAGCTATGATAATCAAATGCCTATAAAATATCTTTAATTATTGTATTATGGATTGTTGATGTTAGTCATGTATTCAAGAATGTCATGCCTTGCCAATTTCCTTCCATCCAATCCTGGGGGTACTTGTACCCAAAAAATATAATTGTGTGCTTAGAGTCCATGTCATGTTTTCACAGTATCATCAGTTAAGCCATGATCCATAGAACTCAATCAGTTTTGTGACTCAGGAAAGCTCAATAATATAGTAATCTCAGTACTATTCCGTCAGTCAATGAAACTCAGTTAATTTAGTCCAGGTTAGTTCAGTCCAGCAATCCATGATCAGTGTCTATTCAGATAGGATTACGAATTAGCACCGAGTGAACCCAAGGATGGGAACACATACTGTCAGATGAGGGTGTGATTCTTAGAATTCATCCTTGCATTATAAAACTATGTAGTCAGCATAGGTTGAGACATCAACACTATCAGATGAGGGTTGATGAGGTGGATAAGCACTATCAGATGAGGGCCTCACCATTCTCTTTTAGGGACACTGTCAGATCTGGGTCACTCATAGCTTGTCCTTACCAGTGGCGTGATATTTACACCCTTCCTATTGGGATTATAGATTAGACCCCAACTCAGCTATAATATGTTATTTGGTGTATGTCTCTTAGATAAATACCTCCCATAGTTTAAGATACAAAATCAGGACTGTCAGATACAGTCAATCAGTCTTAGTATTAGAACTCAGATAGTTTTACAGAATTCAAGACTGTCAGATACAATCAACTCAATATAATATGGAACTCAACTAGTTCCACTAGATTTAGGACTGTCAGATACAGTCACTCATGTTATCGATTATATCAGCCATCAGAACTCAGTTATCAGTCATATTAGTTATCAGTAAATTTATGTTATCACGATCTCAGATATAGTTACTATGTATTCATATATGTATTCTCACATTCACATTAGCCAGTTAGCTAGTATTGTTCATCCATATGAACCCCATGCATTCTACCTACTCATATGCATACCAGTACATTCAAAGTACTAACGCATTTGTGCTATGGTATCCTATACCATAGTTTCAGAAGCATGAGCTCCAGAGCATCAGTAGCATTCTAGTCTCAGCTGTCAGAGTTAGCAGTGAGTCCTCCTCTCTCGAAGAGATGATCATTTATTTATAATATCATTAAGTAATTTATTAGTTGGAGTTAGTTAGGGACATGTCCCACCAACTCCTCATTTAGATAGTTCAGTCAGTTAGAGGCTTTCCAGACTATCATGTTCAGGCTATCATATTATTTGAATTTTGTTTTGGGTATTTCATAACCTATTCAGATGTTATATCTTTATTAGTTATGCTACAGTCTTGAACCTTATGTCCTTTTAGTTCATGTTTCCATAATCAGATAGTATATTATGTAGTATATAGGTACAGATATCATTCATGGGTAAGCTTGTGGTCTTTTGGGGTCATGAGCACCGTGTAGCATTTTGGGTACTACATCCGGGGCGTTACAGGTAAAGGCTTGGTCTCTTTAGCATTTCCTCAATTTTTTCTTGGATTATATGGATAACACATACTGGACCCTTCAAGCAGGGGAGCTGGACCCATATAGCCCATGAGTTTCTTTAGGATAAAGCTAGCTACATAGTTTAGGTTAATACTTTAAAATATGTTTATGTTTATGAATATTCATTATATGGTTTTTGACTGGATTTTGGAAATTTCATTATTTTAACCATATCCCCTTCGTTACATGCAAGTTCTATCCCCACTGGGCATCCTCGAATGCTATATTAATTTTTGATATAGGGTTCGAGGGAATTTTTGTTTCTCTTATGCAACGTTAAGTGGTGTGGTATATATGTTGAGTTGTTGTAAATTGCTGATCCTCCATCTTTCAAAAGGCCCTGTCATTTTACTATTTTTATTATTATCTTAGTACTTTTTAATTTTTTTTCTCATATTTGAAGGCATATCCAGACTTAGTTGGTATTCTGGTTTTAGAGGCTTTTGTGCACAAGTATTGAGTTGATCATTTGTTTGGATTCTTTGAATCTTCTTTTGAATTATCAATTTGTCTAATGTTATTTTGGTTGAATTCTGCAATTTAATTTTATTATGCCCATGAGGTAAGGCTATGGGGGTGGTCTCCGGCCCATGGTATGCTTGAGATACCTATCACGGCGAGGCTCGTGGTTGGGGCGTGATATTTTCTATGTCAAAACCACCTTTATTCTAGCAACTAGAACTTAAAACATCATTAAGTTAAAATCATATTTCCCAAATGAGCAACGCAATTTCCTTATGCCTCTAGAATTCATATCCAACCTATTTGTCAATCTTGAACACTATCACATTGGTTAATTGCAGAGAAATATATGCAAAAAAAAAGTTATCTGAAAAACCTAATTTGTTGTAATCTAATCAGTAGTAGTCCTTGATCTCTAAAATAAGCTTGTAGTTGAGTCATCAATGTCTGCACTAGACTAGCTTCATTCTCCTAGATCTCCTGTATAACATCTTGGAAAATTCAGATGTAGTTTCCATCATGTGTTTTTAATTGTTTCTACATATTTGCAATTTCCTTGTCACTTCCTAGCATAATAAAAAATACTCTTTTTTCCTGCAGCTTCTCAACATCGCTTGAGCCATAAATGTGGGATATTATTAAATTGACATAAGTGGAAGCAACTCTGCTCCACCAGTGTACACTTATACTACTATCTCGAGAGCAATACAAACTTAAGGCCTATATCGCATACTGACCTTTGTGTATTAACTAAATATGATCCAAGGGCAATTAATGATGAAATGATGAATAAAAAACTCAAAATCTTGGAAGATGTTATGAGTAGTCTTTACTGGATCAACTAAAATCAAAGGGTGAAGTATGAGGCATTTTGCGTCTTTATTTGTATTGAGTTGTCATTGGGTTACAAGATTCTGAAATTTGAAAAGTTTGATGGATTCAACAATCATTTCTTCATTTGATAACCTATAGCAAAAAATTGATCGAAATGGGTAAAAATGAAGAGATAAGAGTCAAGTTATTCAGTTGTATCTTTAGCGAAAAATGATTTTAAGTAGTACTCTAAGAAAGAGTAACCAAATGGCACACTTGGGATGATATGGTGAATGCATTTATGATGCACTATATGTTTTATTTTAGGATTGACCGCGACCAAGTCTCCATCATAAGCTCCAGCATAAGTACTATCTGGTGGATTGTTTTGAGGTATCCAATTACTATGGTTCATCAATGAAATAATTTGTCCTCTCTAAACTATTCTTCAACACTTTGGCTAATTGTTCAGGAACAGTTCACTTAAATTGTTCCATAGATTAATCTTTATTTTCTCCTTAAATGTTCGGTCTCGATCAGTGTTAGGTATAAAATGGATGATAGAAAAGAAGCAGGTAAAAATGAAGGATTATGTGGACCGAAAGATTAGTTTTTTTTAATTAAAAAGTATTAGTTTCTTATTTTCCTGAAAAAAATTAAATTTAGAGGTGTCTTCTTTTATTTTTACATAATTGTTATTTTTACTACTGTACTTTTAAATGTCCTAAGCCTTTAGTTAAGTTGACATAGTAATATACAAATCTAAGAATTAATTCTAGTTAATATGACGTTAGTTATGTGTTTGTATTACATAGCTTTGATGTTGTTGTAAAGGATTTATTAATCAATATAAAGATTTGAGTTAATTAATTCAACAATCTAAAATATATTTGTTAAAAAAAATAAATCATTTTTCTTTATTTTTAATTTAAATTTTGATCTTTTTATAATTATCATCAATATTATTTTATGTGAAAACATAATCACAAAATTCACCATCAAATAGTTTTGGTGCCTTAATATTTAGGGGGAATAAATAAATGTTTTATTATCACCCTTGAGTCGTTACTGGGTGTAAATCATCTTTTGAAAAAGTACACTCAAATTCTACAAATTCATTAAGAAAAATATGGCCCAAAACAACTTCAACTCCAACTCTAGCTTTAAAAATTTTAAATAATGTAAATAGTGGTAATGACCCAGACCGTCATTACAAGTGAAAACACTACAAAAATAATTTATAATAAATAACACTCTAAAATGTATCTCAAAATAGTTAGGATAAAACTTAAATTGGGGCCTAAGGGACTTGGGATAAAAGGCCTAATTATGGACTAGGCCGAACTGCCAACAACCGCTATTGCGGTTTGATAACTGCTACAATGGCAAAAGTTCTACAGAGGTAAAAGATAGTATCTCAATCGAGGGAGTTTAAAAACCCCTATTTCTTTTAATTTTCTAGGTTAACCCCTTCCTCCAAAAACACACTAAAAAACTCTATATCCTTAACCATGAGATTTCAAAAGCCAAGGTTTAAAAGAGTTGTCTCAAAACACATCCGGACGAATCCCAACATCGTAATACATCTAGCATTCACGTGACAACTCACTCCTACCCGAAGCAACAAGTTTCACCTAAGAGGTAAGATGAAGACTATTTCTGCATCAACTAGACTTGGGCTAGATGCATTTATTGTTAATTATAATACTGAGAGTATCATGCATTAATCCTTTGCGCACGAGTTAAGAGGATGGACATGTTTGAAATTTGGATACGCTTGATATGTCAAAATATGATATATTATGTTAATGTTTGATTTGGAATAAGTGATGAGTAGGATTACCGGGAAAAGATGGATAGTTATTATTTTATAGGGTTTAAGCATAAGTAAGGTTTAATGAGATCATGCAGAATTATAAGAAGGGGGAAATAAGGTGACTTGACTAAAAAATAAATGCTTAGATGTCCAATTTGTATTAGGAAAACATGTATAATTCTAATGTTCTATTGGTAGTGGCTGACGTGCTTCAAAGCTTAAAAGATAAGATAGTGACTAAAAAGATATTTTGGTTTGTCTGTTTAAAGTGTCAGCATTGTTTTTATATTTCTGTGATCAATGTTTTCCAGAGTTTAGAAGGTAATGTTAAAATCTTAAGGTTCGGGTACGGTTAGAGGAAAAGCAAATAATAATGTGAAGTTACGTAATCACAACCCATACGGGTATTTGTTAAGTTGTGATTGGTATATTTATATATTTGAATATTATGGTTAATGATCAAATGTGTCAGATAATTATTGTAGCACTTAGACTTTCTTGGCCTTGTGCTTGATTTGTTGTCTTTGCATTTGTCCTTGCCTTTTAGAATGTCTTAGGACTTATTGATTGTATTGCATTTCATTTTCTCTATGTTGATATGTTTGGATAATATGGGTTGTGTACCACACTGTAAGAACATGATTTTTATGATATGGGTTGGGACCATACCGATACTGATATACATGTTGTGATATGGTTTGAAACCACGCCGGTATAGATATGATGATAATAATGGAAAGGGTAAGAGAATATGCACACATCTTTCATACATCCATTCTTTCATATATCTTAATGTGATTTTATATTATACATGTGTTCTCACATATACTTCCTAGTTATGGTAAATGATGGAAGAAAGTTGTAATGACCGATTGCATTATAACTGAAAATATCTATGGTAAAGGCTTATGACTTTAATTTTTCATAAGTTTTAGGATTAATTTTTTAGCATAGGAGTGCATTTGATACATACTATGGTCTTACAGTACCCCTAGCAGAAAGTTAAGTTTAAAGTATCCTTGCTGATTTAGTTTTAGGCTTAGTTTAAACTTAGGTCAACTTCAAACAATCCTTTAGACTAGAATATAAGGTGTTAAGGTTCATAATATCCACCAAATTAAAGATCAATGAGTCTTGTTTTCATCGTAACCAACCATTTTTTATACGTTTCTTGAGTTAGAAGTTATGAATATTTTACTAAAGACTATTTCTGCTAAAAAGTTGAGGGCATTGTAGTGAGTCACATTGATATAGTGATGCAACAATATCTTATAGCCAATTTTTGATGGGTTTATGCACCTAAATTCCAAAATTTCATTCCTAATCCCTAGAGGAATAATTTCTTTTATTTTAGGTGGAAGTGCTTCTTTGAGGTAAGATTATTACTCTTTTTTAATAGTGTTTATTCCATTCATCTACTAAAATTATTAGAATGGGGAATTTATTGCGATTAGAACCCTAGGTTCATAAAGTAGTGTGAAAACCATATGGGTATGTGTATTTTCACCTAGAATTGATTATAATTTGTTAATTAACTCTTTCTAATATGGAATTAAGATTCAAAAATATGGAAATTGATATTTGGGAATCTTGATTCAATAAAGGTGAAACCTTTAGACTAAAAACTACAATAATAGAGTTTAGTTGAGCTTGAAGTAACTATTTAATGGTTAATTAACCCTAGAGTATTTTTATAGACCATAAATAAGGATAGAACTAGTGTATTTGAACTCTAAAAGTATTTGTTAGAAGAGTAGTTTATTAATTACTATTATAATTATTATTTGTTCGATAATTAACTTATAGAAATATGAAGATTAAGGAGGATTGTTCATAGTATAGTTAAATATTTGAGTGTTATGGCACCCAAGTAGATTATGATTTATGAGAAGTCGACTATGGTTAGTAATCATATGTATAATTCAGATTTAATGGGTGAAATGATGCTTACGCCTGCGTGCATAGAGTTTGAATGGTTAAAATATTGATTAATGTAATAAAGGTCTAATTGTGTATTATTATGTTGTTATGTGAACTCTAGATGGGGGACGTATGATTATATGGTTTCATAGTGGTTTGTAGTGTCAATTAATAGAATATCGATGATGATAAGGTGAGTTTATGAGTTTATAATCTAGGCATTCGGTTTATGTGCCATAAAAAGGTAAACTTGTTATTATATTTTCTTAGATCATAGAATATACTTGCCAGATTATAATTATTAGAATTATTTATGATAAGAGGTGGTGGCATAACTTAAAGGCCTAAAGTAAAGGTACGATAAGGTATAGAAAGTAAAAGGTATGATGTTGTTTGACTAAAGATATATCATAAGTTGAATAGAGTTGAATGATTAGCTAATAGGGTAGGTCTTGAGCCTAGTAAGAACTTGATAGTAAGGGTTGTTAGATAATAACGCAATCCCAGGTCTCATTATAGATGAGGAGGATTGAATTAGTGAATGAGATGAATATTAGATTAGAGTGATGACTCTTTTAGGTTAAATGTGCACTGCTAAAATAATTACTTGAATTTGATAAATATGATGATAATTCTTTCTTGAATAAGCTATGGATTTGGTCTTAGGTCATATTATAATTGATGAAATCAATGATTCATATCTCTTGTGATTTTGTGTGTTAAAGTATGGTTGTTGTTTACCTAAAATGATTAACTCAAGTTGACAAAGTGTTTGGGTGGTTGCCTATTGTTGCAGCAAATACTTAAGAAAAAATGTATTATATTATATTGTAAGTGCAATCACATTCCATGAATTTATATGTAAAGCTTGTGGTTGTTAAAATATCGGTTGTGATTATTGTATTTTGTGATTGTTGTGATATTCAATTGGTTATTTGTGTAATATACTGGAATTTTGACATCTGCATGGGATTTGGAGGAATAAAATTAGAAGGCTCTTAATTCTTGAGTTTGGGTACTTGGATAGAGCTTGTTCCCTGTAGGTCATAGATAGTAGGCGCAACCATAATATCATTAGCATGCATATACAAGCAATGCATAAGTGTGACCATTTGATTATTCATATTGTTCTTATTTACACTAGTTTCATAGGTGGACGAAGTTATATTGGGGTTTTTCTTATGGGTTCCTTGAGTAAACTAAATTATGATGTTGCTTAATAAATATTTGGGATTCTTGTGTTGTTTGGTTACTTGTCATAGTTTTCAAATTTTTGAGGTTAGAGTTGGGATTGTTCACTTGGTCATGGTTCGACTTGACTAGTTGTCTCTTGAATTATAATTGACTGAAGTTGTATAGTTACTTGAAAAGGTTAAATGTCATAAACTTATGGTATTTATCAGAATGTCTATTCGTAGTCTTTTGATGATACCTAGAAGTAAATGTTGTTTGTACTAATACTACTCTTTTTTTATACTTTTGGGATATAGTCTGATGGAAGAATCAGTTGATATTTCACAGATGACATGGAAAGTGCTCTCCAGTAACTTCTACTCTTCTTACTAATTATATAAGTTGTGTACAGATTTATCATTCTTAATTTAGAATCTCTTGTACCGATTGACACTAGGTCCTTAGGGTAGTTTTCACTCTACATTTAATATTTGTAAAATCTGTTGTAATAAGAATTTATATTTTATTATTTATTTAAGACTTCCACATATCTTATTTAAGGGTGGTAAGAGTTACTCCTATCTAGGTTGATTATAGTAGGTGCACTCCAGATCTAATAATTTGGGTTGTGATAATTTAGTATTAGAGCCTAGGTTTCCTGTCTCTAAGTACAAGATCAAATGTAGAGTAAAGTCTAGTGAATTGGTGTACTGGCGTCCACATCTAATCTTTAGTAAGCTATAAGTCATTCTAGGAAATTCATGCACTTCTTTTTTTCCTATCATGTGGTTTTTACAGTTGCTTGTATAGGTTGAATCCAATTGGTATCTACTGATTTCAATTGGTCTATTTACAATATCTTGAGGAGTTCGCAATTGAAACCTAATTGTTTCCAATATGTATTTGTGTATAATTGTTTGAACTGATGATTATAATATAAATTATGATGAAATTTGTTGGTTATAACGTTATTGGTGTAATAGAAGATGTGTTTGTGATTTGTAGTTGCTTGATTAACTCTAAACTTGTGATAGGTAAATGTTGCATGTTGCTAGGGTTTGTATGGTGTGTGATAGAATTTGACTATGATTATTTCTTGTCTTGTTGGTAATAATATAATAGTTTAAATTGGTCCATAAGGTTAATGCTTTGGTACTTATGTAAATAGTAGTTTGTTGAATTATTATAAATTCCATGAATTATGAAAGGTCATAACTTGGTTACGTGTTAACGGTTAATGGAAATTGTTGTTCTGTGATCAACATGGAAAATAATATGATAAATATGGGACATGATCTTATTATTTGAAAAATGATAAGGGAAAACTATTACCAAATTATGAAAACTCGTGTTTCAAATAGTTGGTATGTGAATAAGTATCATAGAAAAGGGGTATTATTGCTTGATAGTAGACATTGCGGTAAAAATATTATATGGTAATTCCTGATTGACTTACGAAAAATTTATTTTGATTTCAAGTTTTATGATAAATTTAAGGTTTAATTGAAAAGGTTTGTAGTTAAGCAGATAAAAGGGATGATATGGTAACCCTTAGGATGAAAGTTAAATGTTTGATGTAGGTAATGTTGACTTTAATATGACATGTCATTGGCTGGTGTTTTGACCTTGCTCATATGATTAAGTATGACAATGATTATCGATTAATAGTATCTCTTGATAATGACATAATAGAATTGCTCGGGTCATTGCAATGATATGGCTTAATTATGATCGATGATGGTTAGTCGTACGGTTGATTAAGAAAGTGGTGTTATTAGATGTATTCCTGAATATTCATATCCCTTTTATTGATCATGATAATTTTTTGTTGTTATTGCTCCTTGAAAGATTGAGGTACATTGAGTTGGTAATTTGACTAACCTTATGCTATTTGTTTTGCTAACTAAGTATGGTTGTCCTTCTGTGATAATGGATACATCTAGCATACAAAAATTCGGGTCAAGTTTTCCCTTGGATTTGAAGTTAGAATTTTCAGGCTATGCTGGTCTTCGATAAAGTATGGGTATGGTCTAAGCCAATCCAAAAATGCATTAGGTAGATATAATAAATTTTAGCTTGGTTTTATGTTATCTAAGGTGATAAAGGACCCATAGAACTTTTCAAAATCAAATTTGGGTGAGTAGAACTCCTGGTATTGATCTTGGCATAAAAGATTAGTTCAAAATGTCTTGAATTTAAAGGTGTGCTGTGAAGCGGAAGAGTTTTGAAAAAAATCTGGCATTCTACCTTGCTCATGTCGTTATAGTAATGTGTATGTTACTATATTGACATGCTCCAAAGCAAACGAAGTCACACTATAGTGGTATCAATGTCACTATAGCCACATAGGTTGCTAAAGCAGGGAAAATCATTGTTTAATTAGATTCTTCCTCTAAATATTTCATCAGTCAAAAAAACTATTTTATAAAGGTCAAAGGAGATTTGGAAATATTTAATTGGTAAATGATAGCGAGTGGGTAAGTAAGGTGTTGCATAACCAACTCTGAAAGTAGTATCTTTATAATTCTGGCCTCGTTCTTCTTTTAACTTAATGCCCATTTAGGGACAGATTGATGGTGAATTTGTATATATTTTTGATGATTTAGTTTCTGCTATGTTTAAATTAGGGTCAAATTCAAAGGATGACTCCTCTTAGAAAATAAGGAGTTAGCATTCCTAATATCAATCAAATTAAATATCTCTTAGTCTTCTTTCCAATTCAATCAACCATTCATCAATACACTTTATGCATAAAAAAACTATGACTATTTTACTTAAGATTATCTGTGCTGAAAAGCTGAGGGCGTTGTAGCAGGTCAGATCACTATAGTGATAAAACAGTAGTTTATAACCTCTTTTTAATGGTTTTCAGCCATTAAACTCAAAAGTTTTATTTCTAAGCCCTAGAGGAGTGATTTTCTCTTATTTTGATAGCAAATCTTTTGTTTAGGTAAGATTATTACTACCGTTAACATCATTTAATCCATTCATCTTCTAGAATCATTAGTATGGGTATTTTGTAATTTTACCTTGAATTTATTATAGTTTATTAATTAACTCTTTCTAGTATGAAATTAAGGTTCTAAATCATGAAACCTGATAGTGAGGAATCTCGAATTCAATAAAGGTAGAACCTTTTGCCTAAAACCTCATTAATGGAGTTGGGTTGAGCTTGAAGGACTTATTCAATTTTTAATTAATCCTTAAGTAATTTTATAAGAAGTAAATAAAGGTAGAAATAGTGGTTTTGTATTCCCAAAGTATTTTTTTGAAGAGTTGTTTATTAATTACTAATATAATTGTTGTTTGTTAGATGATTAGCTTTCTAAACCGTGAACAAAAAGGAGTATTATCATAGTATAACTACTTGTTGGAGTGGATTGACGACTTTATATGTCATGGCTTATAAGTATTTAACTGTAGTTAGTAAATGTATCCATGACATAGATTTGATAGGTGAAATCATGATTAGGCCCATGGGCATGGATTTTGGATGGATAAAATATGGATTAATGTAATAAGGGCCTAATTGTGTATTATTATGTTACTGTGAATCCTTGATGTGTGTTGCAATTTTGTTTATGAGTCCATTGTGAATTGAAGTGTGAATTATGTAAATATGAATAATGATAAAGAGATTATATGAGCTTATAATCTAGGAATTCAGCTTAAATACCATAAAAAGGGTGACCTTGTGATTATTTGTCTAAGGAACGTGTAATATGCTTGCTAAAATATAGTTATTAGAATAGATTATGGTAATAGATGGTGGAATAACGGAAAGGCCTAAAGTCAAGTTAGACTAAGGGTTAGAAAGTAAAAGGTATAAAGGTGTATGACAAAAACAAGATCATAAGTTGAATAGAGTTAAATGATTGACTAATGGTGAAGGTCTTGCATCTAGTAAAGACTTCAAATTAAGAGTTTCTAGATAATTGCATAATACCAGGTCTCGGTATGGATGAGGTGGATTGGATCGGTGAATGAAATTATGATTGTTATACTAGAGTTTGGACTCATTTGGGTTGAATGTGCACTCCTAAAATGAATTCTTAAATTTAATGAATATGGTTTGATAATGATTGCATGAGTAACCTTGGATTTTATATTAGGACATGCTATAATTGGTGGAACCAATGATTAATATCTACATGAAATTTGGTGTGTTAAAGTATAGTTATTATTTACCTGAAATGATTAACTCGGGTTGACAAAGTTTTTGGGTGGTTTCCTGTTGGGCATGAATACTTAATGAATAAGATGTTAAGTGATATTCTAAGTGTAACCGCATTTAATAAAGTTATATATGAAGCTTTTAGTTGTTATAAGTGGTGGTTGTTATCATTTTTTTTCGTGATTGTTACGTTTTATTAGTTATATATGGGATGTATTGGTATTTTGATATCTATATGGAATTTGGTGGAATAGCATTTGCAAGCACTTGATGTTTTGGCATTGATATGTGGATAGAGCTCATCATTTTTAGATCATAGCTAGTGGACACATATGATCCTTAGCATGTATGTGCAAGGTATATATGAGTGTGACAGTTCCATGAGTTTACCTAGTATGTGATTATTGTTGTTATCATTATTTATATTGGTTCCATGAGTGGACCAAGTTATATTATGGTTGTTTTTATGGGTTCATAGAGTAAAAAGAATTATGATGCTGCTTAATATATATTCGGGATTCTTGCGTGGTTGGGCTATTGACATATATTTTCGAATTTTTGTTGTTAAAGTCAGGGTTGTTAACTTGGTCATTGTTTGACTTGACTTGGTGTCTCTTGATTTGTACTAGAATAAAGTCGTAGAGTTACTTGAAAAGGGTAATTGTCATAATCTTGAGGTATGTATCATAATGTGTTTTCATAGTTATATTTGTTACAAGGTGAAGATTATTGATTTTTATTAATCATTAAGGTTAATTGAGGCGTAATAAAATAAATTGACTTCAGAACTATTAGGGTTAAAATTTCAAGCGAATAACACTTGATGTGAAGGCAATGAATGATCAACATAAATAATAATGGAAATACTCTTAGTTCAAATAAATATAGCGTGAGTGGATGAAAGATTTATGAGTTAAATTTCCATATAAGTTACCATGTTTTTTTTGTGATTCTTATATTATGTTTACGTGATCAAATCCTGGTCTGCAGATGATAGCTACCAGTAAATGTTGTTTGTAATGATACTATACTTGTTTTATCCTTTTTGTGTTAGTCTAGTTGCAAGATCAGTTTATTCTTCATGAATGATGTGGAAAGTGATGTCCAACAGCTTCTACTCCTCCTATTCATGGTGGAAGTTATGTCTAGTTTTATCTTTCTTAATATAGAAACTCTTGTCCTATTTTTACTAGGAACTTGGGGTAGTTTTAATTTTGCATTCACTATTTGTAAAATATGTTGTAATAAGGATTAGTATTTTGATATTTATTTAATACTTCATCATATCTTCTTAAAGGGTGCTAAGGGGTTTTCTTATCTAGGTGGATTAGAGTGGATGCCCTTATGATCTGGTAATTTGGGTTGTGATAAGAGTTTACAAAAGTAAATTAGGCCCGTTGTGTTGATTGGGTTAAAGGTGAGATTATATGATCCCCTTAAAGGACCGGTCATGGCATAATAGGATAGGTGAAACTTATGATATTTAAGGGAGGTGGTATTGTGATGTTTGGGATTGCGTATCGATAAGACTTGTGTTAAAATGTCAGGGTTACATCACAACTAAGGGACTAGGTCCCTGAAGAGAATAATATGGATATAAAACAGTGAACATATAAATATGCAGTAAATAAATAAACACAGTGATTTGCGTGGAAACCTCCTTTCTCAAGGGAGGAAAAACCACGACCTATACTCACAGACTCTCAAACTCCACTATAATAAAAACACATCTTGATTACAAAATCCATCAAAACTTAACTCTAAGTTCCTACAAATAATAAAAAAAATATTACAATCACCTTTTGATACCTCTGTCAATTTCACTCACAATATCGGTTAACTCTAACCAACATAACTCAACTAACTCTACCGAAGAAACTCCACTGCAAAAAAGAAAGCTTTACTCTTAATCTTTGAGTAAAATTAGTTACAGGACATAACTCAAGAATGCTTACACTATAAGCAATAAAAGAATAAGAACTTCGCTTTAGAGAGAGTTTTCGCCACCACCATGGAATACTCCCATTTTGAAAAACTATGGAGGAAAGAGCATCCTTATCTTTTTATAGTAGTGTAGAATTGAGAGTTCAAATTTGATTGGACCAGGTGTCCATTATAGTATGCTGTGCACCTACATAGTTGTTGAACTAGTGGATAAAATTGTGTAGAGTGTGATTGGTATAACTTGGCAAAGTTGGAAGGGGACCTAGTCCTTTAATACCATTTAGTCATCATCAAAACATAAGAAAACAATTTTCCCCTTTTGATGATAACAAACCATGTCCCCAAAGCATCAAAATTCATTCAAATTTTAGAGTAGCTGGATCTACACATACACAAGCATTCCCCTTACTAGTAGCATCTCTTCACTAGCTCTTATTATACATATCACAACAGTAATAGTATCAGTGTGTGTTCCCCCGATCACTATTCCCTCTATCATCAGTACTACAACAACAACAACAACAAACCCAGTGTATTCCCACCTAGTAGGGTCTGGGGGGGGTAAGATGTACGCAGTCCATACCTCTACCTCTGAAGAAGTAGAAAGGCTGTTTCCGATAGACCCCCGGCTTAAGACACGAGACACCACACAAATATAAAGTAACACACAGAACAGGATTTCATAACGTAAATACGGCACCCATAAGTAGTAGGAAACATCGGAAAGTACCCAGATTCGTAATAAAACATGGAACACCGAAAGCATAACAAGAAGAAGAATAGAAAATAGGAATAAAAATAAGAATAGGAAGAATAACAGGAATAAAACACCCACCAAATACTTCCCTACCCTAACGCCCCAAACTGACCCTAGTTTTCTGCCCTAATTCGCGCCCTCCAGACCTTTCTATCTAGGGTCATGTCCTTGGTGAGTTGTAGCTGCTCCATATCCCGCCTAATCACCTCACCCCAGTACTTCTTTGGCCTCCCCCTCCCCCGCCTAAAACCATCCATCGCTAGCCTCTCACACCTACGGACCGGGGCATCCGTGTCCCTCCTCTTCACGTGTCCAAACCAACTCAATCGGACTTCCCGCATCTTGCACTCCACTGGAGCCACACCGACCTGCTCCCTGATAGTCTCATTCCTAACTCTATCCCCTCGAGTCATCCCACACATCCAGCGCAACATCCGCATTTCCGCCACCTTCATTTTTTGGATGTGGGAGTTCTTAACTGGCCAACAATCCGCTCCATACAACATGGCCGGACGGACTACCATCCTGTAGAATTTTCCTTTAAGCTTGGGCGGCACCTTCTTATCACACAACACCCCCGACGCGAGCTTCCACTTCAACTATCCCGCCCCGATACGGTGCGAGACATCCTCGTCAATCTCACAGTTACCCTGTATCACGGACCCGAGATACTTGAAACTATCCCTCTTACATACCTCCTGCGAATCCAGCTTCACGACCACCTCGTCCTCCAACCTCACGTCATTAAACTTGCATTCCAAATACTCTGTCTTGCTTCTTCTCAACCTGAACCCTTTAGACTCAAGAGTTTTTCTCCACACCTCTAATTTGTCATTCACACCCTTTCGGGTCTCGACAATCAGAACTACATCGTCTGCAAAAAGCATACACCAAGGCACCTCCCCTTGAATACGCCGCGTCAATACATCCATCACCAAAGCAAACAAAAAAGGACTAAGAGTAGATCCCTGATGCAATCCTGTCAAGACAGTGAAATGCTCTGAGTCTCCTCCCGCCGTCCTTACCTGAGTTTTCGCTCCATCATACATATCTTTAACTGCTCTGATATAAGCCATCGGGACTCGACTCACCTCCAAGCATCTCCAAATCACCTCCCTGGGAACTTTGTCGTAAGCCTTCTCTAGGTCGATAAACACCATGTGCAGATCCTTCTTCCTTTCCCTATACTGTTCCACCAACCTCCGTACCAGGTGAATTGCCTCCGTCGTCGAGCGCCCAGGCATAAATCCAAACTGATTTTCCGAAATAGACACTATCCGTCTCAGCCTCCCCTCGACCACTCTCTCCCAAATCTTCATAGAGTGACTCAATAACTTAATCCCCCTATAGTTATTGCAACACTGGATGTCACCCTTATTCTTATAAAGAGGGATCATGGTACTCCACCTCAAAGCCTCGGGCATCTTTGCCGTCTTGAAGATTTCGTTAAACAGACCAGTCAACCACCTTACCCCAGCCTCTCCAACGTACTTCCAAAACTCCACCGGTATCTCATCCGGCCCCGTCGCCCTACCCCTCCGCATCCTGCGAACAGCCTCTCTAACCTCTTCTACCCTAAAACGTCTACAATAACTAAACTCCCGACACTCCTCTGAATGCTCCAGTTCCCCTAACACAATAGCTCTATCCCCTTCGTCATTCAAGAGCCTATGAAAGTACGACTTCCATCTATTCTTAATATGTCTGTCCTCCATCAACACTCTGCCATCCTCCCCCTTAATGCACCTCACCTGATCGAGGTCACGGCCCTTCCTCTCCCTAGCCTTAGCGAGTCTAAACAACTTTTTCTCCCTTCCTTTCCCCTGTAACCCCGCATACAGGCTCTCAAATGCGGCCGTCTTAGCTGCCGTGACTGCTGACTTAGCCTCCTTCCGAGCTAGCTTGTACTCTTTCCTGTTTACCCGCTTCTCTTCTTCGTCCCTGCTCTCCACCAACTTAGCATACGCCTCTTTCTTGGATCGTACTTTCTTCTCCACCTCTTCATTCCACCACCAATCCCCCTGATGGTGCCCGGCCCGGCCCCTAGAAATACCCAACACCTCAATTGCCTTCTCCCTGATGCACCTAGCCGCCCTATCCCACATACTATCCACGTCCCCCCTACACTCCCACACCCTCATTCCCGCCAACTTCTCTCCTATCTCCCACGCATTCACTGGCGTCAAACCGCCCCACTTAATTCTAGGTCTACACTCCTTACTCCTCCTCTTACTATTCGTCTTTATACCCAAGTCCATGACCAAGAGCCTATGTTGGGTCGAAAGGTTCTCACTCGGGATGACCTTACAGTCCCTACACAACACCCTATCCCCTTTCCTGATCAACATAAACTCAATCTGGGTCCTGGCCATCGCGCTTCGAAAGGTGATGAGGTGATCGTCCTTCTTCGGGAAGCCCGAGTTCACCACCACCAGCCCAAAGGACCTTGCAAATTCCAAAAGGGTAGCCCCCTCTTCATTTCTCACCCCAAAACCAAAACCACTATGCACATCACCAAAGCCTCCCGGTAACGCGCCGATGTGCCCGTTGAAATCTCCTGCTACAATAATCTTCTCCAAGCTAGGCACGCCTCTCAGCACATCCTCCAAAGCCTCCCAAAACCGCAACTTCTCCTCCCCCTCCGAGCCCACTTGCGGCGCATAAGCGCTACACACATTCAGGGTAAACCCCCGAATGACCAACTTAATAGTCATCAACCTATCGTTGATCCTCTTAACCTCTACTACCTGGCCTCTAAGCTCTTTATCTACTAAGATGCCAACTCCATTCCTCCGCCTCTCGCTCCCAGAGTACCACAGCTTGTAACCATCCACATCCCTAGCCTTAGACCCTACCCACTTGGTCTCTTGAATACACGCGATATTGATCCTCCTTTTCTTAAGAATCTTCACAAGCTCTATAGACTTACCCTGAAGGGTCCCTATATTCCAAGAGCCAACCATCAGCCTACCAATACTATCCCCCCGCCCTCCCCTACCGCCCCCGCAGCCATACCTTGGCCTCCCTCCCACTCCCGCCCTTACCGCATCCCCCGCCCCCACAACTGCCCCACACCCCAACCCCCTCAGACATGACCCTATCCAACCATTACCGCTCACAGCCACTATATAGGAAAATATAAGAAAATATACTCAAAGGCAAGAAACGACCACAACAGCAGCAACAACAGACAACAGTCACAGCAACAACAAACAACAGACAATAGTAATAATAAACAGCAAATAATATCAACAAATCACAAGCAGATACCCAAACAAAAGCAGTGCAAGAAAACAACCACAGCCACAGCAACAACAACAATAGATACGGACAATATCAGTAAATCAACTGCAAATCAGATAAAACTAGCAGGAAACGGGGAATAAAATGAAATAGCGAGAAATAAAATATCAAAGGTTAGAGATCACCGGGTCACGCTTGTAGACCAAGCCGGAAAACCCGAACCCAGCGTTGACCGGCTTCCGGTGAGTTCCGGTGCTGAGATGGAGCTGCGGCTGCTGGAGGCCAGCTGAACTGGTCGGCGGCGTCTGGTCGGCGTCCGGGTGCTGCAGCTGTTGGCGACTGAGCAGCTGGCGGGTGAAGGTGGAGCTGTGGCGGCGGCGGCTGGCTGGGGCCGAGCTGCGGCTGCTGGGAGGGGGGGGGTCGGTCGATCGGCGGCTGCTGGGGGGGTCGGTCAGCGGCTGCTGGAGACCGAGGGGGGGGGGGGGGGTTGGGGGGTGGATCTCGCCGGATCCGGCAATGGGGGAGGGAGGGAGGGGTCAGCGGGCTGACGCCGAAGGTCGCGCCGGTGGTCGCGCCGGTGGCCAGCGATCGGAGCCGAAAATCGGGTTGGGTCAACGACGATGGTCGACCGGAGGTCAGCTCCGAAGGTCAGCGACTGCGACGGGGCCCGGGACCGAGGAGAGAGAAGGTAGGGAGAGGGAGAGGGAGATGGAGAAAGAGAGAGCCGTTGGGGAGAAGCAGCTATTCATTGCCAACCTCTATCATTAGTACTCCCTTCTATATTACTTATAGTACTTGGTCTCTACTATTTTATTACTTATGGTACCTGGTCCCTTCCACATTGAAGTCAATTTTCCCTCCTTTATGCATCATAAAAAAATAAGAAAAGCCACTAAAGTAATAATAATAGATTGGTTCACTCATGACCACTGGGGTAACACTAACATAAATGAACAACTCAAAGAAGGAGAACAAGTTGAAAGACACAAAATATGATTCCATTCATTAAAGATAGGAAAGTACCACATTATGCAATTAAAACAAAAATTAATTTGTTAAATCATAAAAATCCAATAGAAATAATAAAAAAAACTGACATAAGGGTCCAACAAAAATAGGAGGGCATAGGTAAGAGGAGGTTTGGTGGAGAAGGGCTTAAGAAACATTTCCATCCTAGCACTTTCTACAACATGAGAGTTTAAAAACTTCTAAGTAAGGTCCTTTACATATGCATTCAATCCTAGAACCTCCTCTATAAGTGAAGACACTTTAGTCTTGAGTTCTGCATTTTTGGCGCTATGTACTTCAGCAGCAACTGCTCCTTTAGTGGAAAGCTGTTGGTTCCTTATTTTTAGTTGTAGAATCTCGGTATCCTTAGTAGGCGAATTGATCCTCATCTCTTCCACCTCTTTGTTCAACATTTCCTAGGCTGATAGCAACTATGACATGTGGGACATGGTCCATACTTTCCCTGCTACACATTTATTTTCAATCAAGGTTGTCAGAGTGAACATCTATTTTGCAGTTCTAGGAGTTTCCCTTTTATCAAAAATTATAGAGGGATCAAACACCCCATTCAGGAAATAACCATAAGGTATACCCTCTTTTTCTTTCTTTACATGGATAACCTTATACATATGCTCTAACATCAAGGCATGTAGATTGATCAATTAAAACTTATTGAGGCACTGAATCACATATAGATCCACATTAGAAGATACTTTCCTCATCATAAATCTAGGAAACACTACCATGTTGACAAACTCGAAAACTAGTTGAGTTCTTTCCTACAATAGTGACCTTGGCGTATTTATACATCCATGCACTAATATTTACCCATAATAGGACTTTTTTCATGGGATAAAATATGTCATTATTATTGTGTTTGAGTTATTATTGCATTCTTTAGCTAATATATATGATTATTTGGTGCAGGGTTAAGAGCGATGAAATTGTACGTAATTGGATGCATTAATGGGAATCTAATAATGATTGTAGCTTTGGCAATGATTTGCTGGGCATGAGGATAATCGAATTGAGTTTAAAGAGAAAAAATTTGAAGATGAGAGCAAGGAAATGAGCAATAAGTTGGAAAGGAAAGAAATAAGTGAGCCACACCGCGTGGACCCCAGTCCCCGCATTGAGCTCCACTGCATGCCAAGGGAATCCTTAATCGATGTCAAATTCAAGTGGGCGTCTACAATATCCCCTCGAGGCTGGATTAATTCCCAATATGAATACCAGTAAGGGTCCATTAAAACATCACAGTATTGACCCTGGTCCCTACTATGATTGTCGCAGCACAGACACTATTTTGTAAATTGAACATCGCGGCGTAGTGGAGGCTATTTTTTTGTCAAACTTATCCTACTATATAAATAAAACTTTAAAACAATTGAGGATACTTTTGCATACGTACTGTAGAGGTAAAAACACTTCCAATACATCTTTTAAGGTTCTAGGATCTTCATTCTAACATTATTAATTTTTGGTATGATTAATTTTTTTTTTTTTATGTTGAATTTGAACATGAGTGGCTAAACATACCTCCTACTTGGGTTGAGGCCAAGAACATGACTATATTTTGATATTCTTAGAGTGTTTTTATATTGAATAATAATATGGGTTATTCTTAGTCTCTTGTACTTACTATTTTGATAAATGGCCACTATTAAAATACTTTTATATTCCTTAGTGAATCTGAGTGGAGAATCATTAGGATAAATCAAAGAGTTTAAGGAGCAAGGTTCTTATTCTTTATGGAATAAATGATTTGAACTAGAGTCTAGGATAGAGATATACCTAGAAGCCTTATTTGGTACTTTTGCAGGATGATATCTTAATTCATTTAAATAGAATATTTTATCCCCGCTCAACAATATAGTTGTAATGTCTAATTAGGTAGAATATTAGAGTATCGAAAGACCAAGATCGTATTCTATACCCTATGAATCAGTAGCCCAATAATCAACTAAACTATGATAAGAATGGACATTTATAAGAATTTTAAGAGTGCCTCAACCTTATAATTCTCACTCGTATTATTTACAACCTTTCTTATGTTGATATTGTCACACTTTGTTATTTCATTATTAATTAGATGATTAAATAAATCTTCACAATCATCTTGATATTCTAAAACAATTGATATATTCTAATCAAAACTAAAGTTAGTAGAATTACTAGTTAAGTAGTCCTCATTTGTACAGTATCCGATTCATTGAGTTACTATATTATTTATACGATCCCATGCACTTGCGTGTGCGATAGACCATAAAATGTTTTGGTATCATTTTTAGGTACTTAAGTAATTAGTAGTTATTTAATTTTTTTGTTTTTGATAATTCATTTTAGAGTTAACCACTTGATATTAGCTTCTGACTTTTTTTGGACTAGAGAAGTGTCAGACTAGCAAGAGAAAATGAGTTGGTAAAGCCATATTTCAAACCAAAACAAACATTTCCTCATAGGCAAAAAAATAGCACTTCTCTATCCAATTTAGCAAGTTCAAATGGGTGATCAAAGAGATCCCAATCTTAATGATCTAATTGATCTTAAGGATCAATGTGTTCTAACTTCTATGATTCCAATTATTCCTGCTCGAGCAAAAGCTATGCATATTCGTGAAGTGGCAATCCCACTTGCGAATAATGCTACTAATTTCATTCATAAGCCAGAGGTGGGTGGTCAGTTTGAACTAAATCAGAATATATTGTTGCTATTGTACATGAGTGGGCAGTACATAGGTTTATCTTAAGAGGACCCATAACGACATATTTATAAAATTCTCAAAATTAGTGATACCTATATTCCTACTAAGGTATCTGTTGATTATGACAAACTGACTCTCTTCCCCTTTTCTCTATTGGGGGAAGCAAAGAAGTGGTTTAGTATAACCTCTTGGGATGATCTTTCTCAGAAGTTCCTTATTCAGTTCTTTCTATCTAGGAAGAAAAAATGTTTGAGAAGTGAGATAATGAGTTTCAAACAAAATGATGGATAAAATCTTTAACAAGATTGGGAAAGATTCAAGGGAATGCTCAGGAATTCCCCTCATCATCATCAGACTAATGATATATTGGTACATACTTTCATTGAAGGTCTTGAGCCTAACACCAATATTTTCCTAGATTCAGCGGCAGGAGGAAAGCCCTTGAGAAGATGTATGATAAATTATATATGCTGCTGAATTGAATTTCTTAAGGGAATCCAAAGTGGCATGCTGAAGCAAAGAGTGATCCACAAAAGTTTGCAGGTGTGTCTGAGGTTGATTAGTTCACAGCTATATCAACTCAGGTTGCAACATTGCTGAATCAGTTAACTACTCAACTCAACAATATGAATTTGGGGATAACACGGCCCACTCCAGCAACAACAAATGTTTTTTATCAGGCTTATTCATGGTTCCAAGTTTGTAGGAGAAGTGAACATAAAATTGATGTTGTCAGCAAATCTACAGTCTATTAATTATATGGGAAATGAAAATCATCAAGGACAACAAAGCTTTGGCAACACTTATAATTCTTTAGCAAAACAATCTTAATTTTTCAAGAGAGGAAATCAGTTGAAGAATAACAATCAATACAAAGGGCTAGTACAGTAGAATTATCAGTAGCATGTTTAGGGTAATTAGTCCATGACTCCAACTAGTAATATTGAGGAGATGCTGAAGAAGATTATGGAAACTTAAGCACAGTTAGTAGTAGATATGAAAAGTCAACAAATAATTTTAAAGAACTTGGAGATGTAGAGCAAAAAATGCTAGATCTCAGGGAGGTCTACCTAGTGATACTGAACCTAATTCAAATCAAGTGAATACAATCACTTCTAGGAGAAGTCCACAACTGACGGAATTGGAACCACAAAAGGTTAATCAGAAGGCTATAGATGGTGATAGTGCAAAAGATGATGAAAATGTGGTTTAAGAGAAAGTTGAAAGCAAGGAAAACAAAGTGGAAAAGGAAAATATACCTCCACCATTTCCATTAAGGCTTAGGAAAATCAAAGAAAAAGCTTGTTACAAGAAGTTTATTTATATTTTAAAATAGGTTCATGTTAATCTCCCCCTAGATTATATTTTGTAGAGTGTTTGAAAGTATGCAAAGTAGGTGAAGTACGTTGTAGAAAACAAGAATTAGTTGACTAAATATGCTATAGCATCACTTCCTGAGAAATACACTTCCAAGATTTAGCATAAATAACCCACAAAGCTGAAAGAGCCAAAAAATTTCACTTTATAGATAAATATCATAAAATCCATTAGTTCTCAAGGATTATGCAAGATAAGGGAAAGCATAAATATTATACCCATATCTTAGTTTAGAAAGATGGTTTTATGCAATCCCAGACACGCTATAATTATCTTATAGTTAGTCGATAGGTCTATTCCCAGGTCTGATGAGATCATTGAAGATGGATTGGTGCAAGTGAGATTGATTATTTTCCCAGTGGATTTCATCACTATGTATTTTGATGTTGATCCAACCATCCAATATATTTTAGGAAATCCTTTCTTAGAGACTGGGAGATCACTAATTGATGTAGAAACATGCCAAATGACCATGAGAACTCATGATAATGTAGAGATTTTTGAGCTATATAACATGATGAAGCTGCCTATAGTATATGAAGAATTGTTTGTTATTATAGTCATAGACATTGAGTCTGAACTCTAAGTTCTATTATCTAATAACCCATTTAAGCAATCATTGATTAGGTATGATCTTTATGGTGATGTGGAGGCACACAAAATGGTACAAAATATGTATTTGTTGGGAATTGATACTCGAGTGATGGAATTTAAGCTATTAAATAGGCTAATTGGTCCCTCTTCTAAGACTTCGATTGAAGAAAAACTAAAGCTAAAGCTTAAAGCTCTTCCATCTCATTTGAAATATGATTTCCTTGGTGAGGATGATACTTTGCTTGTGATTTTTTCTGTAGATTTGTCTAATGCAGGTAAGACAGGCATTGCAATATTGAAAAGAATAAAGAAAGAAATCGGATGGAAGATATTAGATATCACAGGAATCAATGATGGTTTTTGTATGTGTAATATATATATGGAAGAGGGATACAAAGCTAGTGAGCAACACCAGCAAAGGCTGAACCTTGTAATGAAATAAATGGTCAGCAAATAAGTCATTAAGTGGCTTGATGCTGGGATAGTATATCCCATAATTGATGGCAAATGGGTTAGCCCAGCATATTGTATTTTAAAGAAAGAAGGGATGACCATTGTGAATAATAAAGATAATGAGCAGATTCTAACCCTAAAATACCCTAGGTTTTGCAACCTTAGAAAATTTATTGGATTTTTATTCTTTGGATATCATACGACTAGGGGTACTAGTTGTATGAGGGGGTATGGTTGGTATGGTCTTGGTCGTATGCTGACCAATATTGGTTAATGGGTTGGATTTATTTCTGGTATAGGTACGACTTGGGTGGGTACGAGTCATATCATGGGTGACAGTTCTTACGGTTTGGTTTTTACATCAATTAATCCAAAACATAGTGAATTAACATAGATCTAGGTACAAGTTGCTTACCATGAGCCCTAAGATCAGTTATGACTTATACCATTGACTTATCGTACATTAGATAGTATTGGGGTCTCAGGGGGGCCTAGGGTATGAGTGGTTGGTACCACTCGTATAGTAGGGTACAACTGGTATGGGGTGGTCGTACCCTTCTACAAGATTTTTTTCTAGTTTAAGTAGGGGTAATCTGGATATTTCCACACTTAAATTCTTTAGGCCCCACAAAATATAACTCTTTCGGGACATAATTTACCCTAATATTCTAATATTAAACACTTCAAAACTCTCTCAAATTCTGTCGAATGCTCTTGGGTAAAAAAAGGCTATGGTTTCATCTAGAGGATCAATTTAAGGCTTGTACGGGTGATTTCTCTCCATCATCTTTGTAATCTAAGGAAAATTATGCTTCCCTTATTGTTAGTTCCAACTAAAGGAAAATTTTATGAATTGTTTTCATGGCATAATTATTGTATAATTTTGGGTTTTTAATTATATGTTGGGGGTTTGGTTATAAATGCTTGGTTATGGATTTCCTAGGTTTTAATTATGGATTTACATGCTTTAATGCTGGTTTGTACAAATTTTTACATGGGAATGATTAATTGGTAATTGGTTTTGGAAACACTATACACCCAACATGTTTGATAAAATGCCTATGAGAATACCCTTGTTATATTGTTGGATTTTTTATGGAACTATTGCACAGTACAACTTGGTAATGGAATCCTAAATGGTTTTGAATTGTTAAATGGTAAGGTTTTGTAGCCATCATTGTGGTTAATTAAATATCCCTTGTAGGGTATAATGGAATCCCTCCAAGTGAACCTAATATTGAGTCACTTGTGGAGTACATGGGAATCCTCCAAGTCAACTCAATAATGTAATCTATGGGTGCATGGGAATCCCTTATTTATAATAAATTTGCTAAGGACATTGCTTATAAGCAATTGTCGGTATGATAATACCATTTATACTAGCCTTGGTTAATAGTAAATGAAATGGTGGTTTTGGTTGTGTGGAAACAGCTTTAATTGGGCAATAATGGTGGGGTTTGATAGCTAACATTGAAGGTGTGAGTCCAACGAAAAGACACTAAAATCTTATATTTGCCAACATGAGGATTGGTTTTGATGTCCATATAGGGTACTTAGGAATCCTCTATGTTACACTTGAATATATGTATCATAGATAGCGAAGCGTACATAGGAATTTCCTACTCTTATGGTATCTTTGGTTTATGCAACTACACAAATTGGGGCCTATTCAGGGGATTAGATTAGACCCATATAGCCCATGGGTGGTTATAGTATTGTTAAGTTACACACACCTAGGTTAATGGTTTTAAAGGTATGCTAAACCCGGTTCCCTTTCCCAACATGGCCATATATATGTATGTATGTATGGTTGTGAATTCATTTGGTTGGCTTTCTTGGTTTTAATGATTGAAATTATTTTATCCTTATCTTGAGTACTTGCTAGTGTTCACCCTCTAACTCATCTTGGGGTGGTTGTATCCCTATGTGATACAGGAGTCGGCCATTCTACACTTCGTTATTAGTGATCAAATTTGGGATCAGCTATTAGATTGGAGTGGTGAGCTTCCATACTTGAAAAGTCTCTATTTCATATTATAGACATCTTTTCATACTTCGATTATTTTTATGCTATTGATTTTTGCTATGGTTGGGGGCATGTCCCAACCAAATTTTATTTTTCATTTCGTTAAAGGCTTTGTGGAACTACTATGGGTTGGAATAGGTGGTTTCAGTACTAATATTGGCATTTTTATTGGGGTTGATACTGTTTGACTGAATTTATGATTATTTCAACCTTTTCTGTTATGTTATGGATATGAACATGGTTATTGTTTTAGTTTTGGTATGGTTATTGGTTGGGTACTAGGTGGTTGGACTTGTTTGTGTTGTTCATGGTTATAGACCTATCCCAGAGTCAGGTATTGTAATAAATGTTATCTTGTTATACATATGAATTTATCTGACTCAAGGTATACATATTTAGAGGTTGGGTTGTGTAACGGGTGTGGTCCCTAGTCGTGGTTGGAAATGGGATGCCTAATACGATAAAGACCTAGTTCAGTTCATGTCAAGTTAGTCTCAGAGCTTTAGGTTTATGCTTAATTATGAGTCCCTAAAGCCGTGTCGAGTATAGTCTCTTTTAAGGATGGGCAGCACACCATACTCACAAGGGAGAGGCTACAAGGTATTTAAGAAATGTTTCTCTTCTTTATGTTCTATTTTAAATCTTGGGATTTGAGCTTTGGAATTTTGTATAATTCCATTTGTTCTCTTTTTATATTATTCGTCGATAATCTAAAATTCACAAAAACTCCTGGATCCTAACTGGTGATAATATTGATGGGACACAGTCTACTCTGGGGATCCATACCCAGTGTAGGGTCCAGTCCCTGAAATTTTTGGAGTTCCACCAGTTTTTTGTAGTCTTCCTTAGGCTAATATGATGAATGTAGAGTTTTGTCAGTCAATCTATATGATTTCTTAGTTAGTATCTTCTCAGGCTAAGCATGGTGCATCTGGTATTGCATTATTTGAGACCACAAGGATTGGTAGTTCATAAAGATAATTCCTCCAACCTTTACTGGTGTTAAGGTAGAAGATGATCCTTAAGGATTCCTAGATAAGATAGAAATTTTTTTAAAGATTATGCATACCACGGATGTGGCAAGGGTGGAGTTTGGTGCTGATCAGCTTAAAGATATGGCATACCAATGGTATGAGATATGGTATAGGGCAAAGGGGGATTTTAAGGAATGATATTTATGGGATACTTTCTTTAATGCATTTATAGACCGCTTCTTTCCTTAGGATTTGAGGGAAGCAAAAACAGAGAAGTTTGTTAATCTGAAACAAGGAAAGCTATTCGTCTAGGAGTATACCCTGAAATTCCACCAGTTGTGTAGGTATGCTCTGGAATTAGTGTATGATATGAGGGCCAAGATGAGAAAGATTTCTTTAAGACTATCTTGAGATTTAATCCTTGAAAGTAAGACTGTAATACTGACCAAGGACATGGATATCTCTAGGTTTATTGTACATATGCATTAGGTGGAGAAAGAAAAGAGAAAGCAGGCAGAGATAGGTGAAACGCAAGGCAAAAAGTTTAGGTTCTCTAACCAAGGTGTTGGTCAATTGCAAAGTGGTCAGGATAGTGGTAAGTGGCTAAAAAAAATGGGGGAGTTTTTGTTCCTTCTCCAAAGCTAGTCCTCCTTACTCGAAGCAGTCGGGTTATAGGCCTTAATAGGGCGGCAACAACTTTGGGGAACAATGTTCCCAAACTTAGGGATATGGGGAACATTCGGCTTGATCATATTCTCCTTGCTAGTTTTGTGGTTGGTTATATAGAGGATTTTATGATGAGGGGAGGGGCATGTTTTTCAAATGTGGGTAGCCATGCCATATGCTTAGAAACTATCAGATTGGTAAGGTTGCTTTGGGTGTGAATAAGGTTATGATTGCTTTTTCATCTGCCCCTTCGCCAAATGATGCTGCTTCTGCATCTATATCTACTGTACGTATCGGCGCAGGAGAAAATAATTTATATGTTCTTGCTACTCGACATAAGTTTGAGGTATTAACTAATGTCATGACTGGTATGTTACAACTCTTTTTTATGTCATGTATTCTTTGCTTGATTAGTGTTTCACTTTCTCTTATGTGATCCCATTTGTGGTTGAGTATTTTAGTTTTTATCCCGAGGTTATTTTAAATTCTTTTTCTATTTTTTCCCTAGTAGGTAACTCTGTGGTTGCTGAAAGAGTCTATCGGTGGTATCTGTTAGTAGTAGGGAAACCTTTGTGGATTTATGTGAACTAGATATGGTGGATTTTGATGTCATTTTGGGTATGGATTGGTTACATTCGTGTTATGCAACCTTAGATTATTAGACCTATAAGGTTATCTTTAGGTTCCTTGGTGAACCAATTATTGAGTGGAAGGATAGTTCCCTAGCTCCTAAGGGGAGGTTTATTTTTTATCTTAGAGCTCAGATGTTAATCTTTAAAAGATGTCTCTATCATTTGGTCTGGGTTAAAGACTCTAACACGGAAAGTTCTTTTTTGCATTTGGTTTTGGTGGTGAATGAGTTTCTCTATGTCTTTCCAAATGATCTTCGTGGTGCTCTCCGGATAGAGAGATTGAGTTTGGGATTGATTTGGTTTCGGATACTCGTCCAATATCTATTCCTTCTTATATAATGGCTTCGACTGAGTTGAGAGGACTCAAAAAGCAACAAAAGGATCTCTTTGATAAAGGTTTCATCCATCCTAGTATGTTCCCTTGGGGTGCACCAGTGTTTTTTGTGTGTAAGAAGGATGGTTCCCTTAGAATGTGTATTGACTATCAGTAGTTAAATAAGGTGACGATTAAGAACAAGTATCCTTTTCTAACAATAAATGACTTGTTTGATCAGCTGCAAGGTGCCAAATTTATTTCTAAGATAGATCTTTGGGTTGGGTATCCTCAGCCTAGGATTAGGGTAGTGGATATCCCTAAGACAGCTTTCTGTAGTCGGTATAGGTACTTTGAGTTCTTGGTAATGTCATTTGGATTGACCAATTCCCCGACAGCATTTATGGATTTGATGAACAAGGTATTCTGTTAGTTTCTTGATTTTTTTGTCATTATGTTCATTGATGACATCCTAGTATATTCTAAGAGTGAGGCGGATTATGCCAATTACCTCCTTGTAGTGTTACAGACCTTGAAAAAGCAAAAGTTGTACACCAAATTCTCTAAATATGAGTTCTTATTGAACTTTGTTACTTTTCTGGGCCATATTAATTTTAGTGAGGGGATCATGATGGATCTAAAAAAGGTAGCAGTGGTTAAGAAGTGTCCTAGACCCATAACTCCTACCGATTTTTACATCTTCTAGGATTTTGCTGGGTATTACAGGAGGTTTATGAAAAGTTTCTCGATGATAGATGCCCCATTGACTAGGTTGACTCAGTAGAAGGTAAAATTCTCTTGGTCGGATGCTTGTGAGGGCAGTTTCGAGAAGCTGAAGGATAAGCTAATTTCAGCTCCTATTATCACTTTTTTTGAAGGCAAAGAGAGGTTTGTGGTTTATTGTGATGCATCTCGGGTGGGACTTAGTTGTGTTTTAATGCAACATGGGGAGGTGATAGCCTATGATTCTAGGAATTTGAAGGTGCATGAGAGAAATTATCCTACTCGTGATCTGGAAATATTAGTTGTTGTGTTTGTATTGAAGATTTGGTGGAACTATTTGTATGAAGTGTATGTGGATATCTTCTCAGATCATAAGTGTATACAATATTTATTTACTAAGAATTAGCTTAATCTCAAGCAGAGGAGATGGATGGAGCTTCTCAAGGACTATGATATGAGTCTTCACTACCACCTACGTAAAACTAATGTGGTTGCTGATACTCTTAGAAAGTTATCCATGGTGATTTTAGCTCATGTAGAAAAGGAGTAGCAAGAGTTTGTAAAGGATATTCACCGCTTCTCTAATCTCAGAGTTTTCTTTTTAGACTTCGAGGATGGTGGTATGTTAGTACAGGCAGTGATTCAGTCATCTTTCGGTGTAGAAATCAAGGAGAAACAAATGTTAGATCTTGTCTTTGTGAAAATCAAGGGTGATGTAGATGGGCAAAAGATAATGGTATTTGACATTAGTGGTGATGGTACCTTGCGGTTCCAAGGGAGGTTGTATATTCCTGACGTTGATGGTTTGCGAGAAAGGGTATTTGATAAGGCGCATGAATTGCACTATATTGTTCATCCCGATTCGACAAAAATTTATGATGATACCAAAGAGGTGTTTTGGTGGAATGGTATGAAGAAGGATGTGGCTAATTTTGTGGCACAATGTTTAGTGTGTTAACAAGTGAATGTTAAGCACTTGAGGCCTAGAGGATTGTATCAGTAAATGGATTTGCCAGAATGTAAATGAAAGGTAATCAATATGGATTTTGTTACTAGTTTTCCTCTGTCTTAGAATCAATTTGACTCAATTTGGGTCAACAAGGATAGGCTGATAAGATTGACTCACTTTTTTCCAGTTATGATTAACTTTTTGGCTGAGGATTATACATCGGTGTATCCTCGTAAAATTATGAAGCTACATGGGGTGCCTATTTTTATTATCTCTGATCATGTTATGTAATTTTCATGTCATTTTTGGCAGTCATTTTAGAATTAGCTGAGGACTAAGGTTAGTCTAAGAATTGATTTTCATCTACAGATGGATGGGAAAGTAGAAAGGAATATTTAGACATTGGATGATATGCTTCGGGCATGCGTAATTAACTATAGTGGTAGGTAGGTTGAGTATCTAGCTCTTGTAGAGTTCGCTTGAAATAATAGTTACCATTATAGTTTTGGAATGGCCTCTTTTGAGGCATTGTATGGTAGGATGCGTAGATCTCCCATTAAGTGGTTCGAGGTTGGTGAGGTGGATATGTTCGGTCCAGACATAGTTTATCAGGCTAAGGAAAAGGTGAAGGTGATTCTCAATAGGCTTAAGGTTACCCAGAGTCGCCAAAAGTCCTGTGTGGATGTAAGACGTAGAGACTTGAAGTTTGATTTTAGGGATAGAGTGTTCCTAAAGGTATTTCCAATGAGGGAGTGATGTAGTTTTGTAAAAAGGTGAAGCACAATCCCTACTATGTTTGTCCTTATGTGATTTTGAGAAAGGTTGGTAATGTTGCTTATGAATTAGAGTTGCTTTCTAGTTTGAGATCCATTCATCCCGTATTTCGTGTCTCAATGTTGATAATGTCTCTTGGTTATCCTTCTTTGGTTTTTCTTATGGAAGTATTAGGTATCTCTGATTCTCTATCTTATAAGAGACCACAGTTGAAATCCTGGATTGGCAGGTTTATCGATTATGGACCAAGGATGTAGCTTTGGTTAAGGTTCTATGACATAATCACAAGGTGGAAGAGGCTGCTTAGGAAGTGGAAGAGGACATGACATCAAAGTATATGGATTTGTATTTAGCTCCAAATATTCATACGGAAGGTATGTGTTCTTCATCACATTTTTGTTTTCTAACTTTGTTAAAGGAAAGGTTAATTTCATTACATCTTTATTTTCTAGCTTAGTCAAAAGTTGGAATGGATATGTTGGGGTGTAACTCATTCTTGTACCACCTTGTTCAGTATTCGGGGATCCATGATCCTATTAGGGGAGACTAAAACACCCTGTGTTTTGGAACCATAGAAATTTCCTAGATTTCTTATTTCTAGACATCATACAACTGGGGGGTACTAGCCGTATGATAGGGTGTAATGCCCTAGAAAACGTGTCCCGGAGTGTCAAACGGTTCTTTAGGCTACGAGTAGCCCCAAGTTAACCCTTTGAGAAACTTTCATTCAGTTCAGCACAAATCAATGAAGTTTCCATAAATAATGCTCAAATATCAACAGAGTAATCATCATTCAAGAATAAAAGAATTTCAGAAAGATAACAAAATATGACATTAGTCAACTCCCAACATCTATACTAGTCTGACAAGCCTCTGAGAAAATCAATAAAACCAGCGATCCATTAAGACATGCCCCAACTGACTCATACTCAGTTATCAAATGTAAACATTTCCGTGAAACAAACATCAAACATCAAGTCCTCAGAACATGAGGACTCACCACCGCAGAGGATGTAGAACAGCATGCCCGAAGAATGACTGTCGACCCTAGAACTGATCACCTGAACCTACATTCCGAGAAAATGCAGCCCACATCTGAAGATGTGGGTCAGTACCATGGAAAGGAACTGAGTATATGGGGGTGTATGCAGTTGTATAAACATCATCATCATAAATATTTATAAGAAATATGCAGGATGTATGAAAGACTCACATAGCTTGAAAAAAATCATCATAATCATGAAAGGATGAAATAAGTACAATAACACATGTGAGTCGTCATAAAATTTCTCTCACTTTCAGTTCATCAATAATATCAATTCTCATAATTTAAAAATCATATAAATCTTTCGAAATAATAACTTTCTCAAGAATATCAATTCCCATAAAGTAAATATCATTTAAATCTTTTGAAAAAATAATTTTCACAATTCCACTTTCAAATCACTTCACCATTCACCATAGACACAAGGAAACACACACACATTGGGAGATCCTATAACCGCCATAAACCATGTGAGCTACATGGAGTCCAACGTACAACCCATGTTGGGGAGAGTCATCCTATCCTTGCTATCGGAGTAGGACTATCGATATCAAATCCACACAAACTAGTGATCACTATATAAATCAACCTTAGGCACACTCCTATGGGGGCACGAAGTTCTAGGGAAGTAAGGTCGCTTAATACCTCACACTAGGTGCTAAAGATTTCTCCCGAAATTAGCTCAGATCATTTCAAAGACAATCCACAACAAAATAATTTCAGTAATATGTAAATATACATTGGGAGACATCATGCTTCCCATCTATAAAAATGAACCACGTTGTGGATTTCTTTCACACTCAAGTTTAAAACAAATCCATTAAGACCAAAAGGTCAAATCATTCAAAATATCTCAAATATTCAACATTTACGTGCTTATAACACACATTTTCTCAAAAAAAAAAACACAATTTCCAATGGAGATTCACGACCCAAATATCAAAATCATGATAAATATCATTCAAGATTCATGCTTTATATCTCCACACATGTAAATTCATCTTTTAAAATCATAAATATCAGGATTTCATAATAATCATCATAAGATATGAGTTCATGCTTCAAATTCGTAAAAATCAAATAAAAATCATGCCTTTGTAAAGAAAATTACTTTTGGGCACAAGAATGAAAGAGAGTTCTTGTTGAAAACCCCACATACCTTGAATGATGAACTTTATATCGATACTCATTTTTGAGATGTTAATCGTGCCTCTGAATGATGGTTCTTTGAGTTCTTGAACTAGGAACTTGGAATCTTCAATAAATTTGCAGAATTAATGGTGAACTTTGGATGTTCTTGAAGTTGGATATAGGAGCTTAGGGTTTTCTTTTTAAGGGAATTTGATGAAATATAACATATAATACTTCTAATAGGCTTTATTATAGGGTTTGGATGGATTTTGGGTGATGGGGAATGACCAAAACGCCCCTAAAATCCAATAAGTCTCGACTCTTTACTTTCGTGGATTGTTTTGATAGTTTGAAGTAGATCAATCATAATGTTTTACTATGATATCCAAATTAGATGAAACTAATTTCATTAGAAAGAGGACTCTCATATCTTTTCGTTGATATATAGTATCTCACCTAGATCATTGTGTAGAGGGAGTTATGATCACATGAATTTGACCAAAAAATTCGCTTTTGGTAGGGTGAAGTAGATCGACCATAACATTTTGCTCCGATAAACAAATTGGATGAAACTATTTTCATTGGAAAGAGGAATCACAGATCTTTCCATTGATACATAGTAGATCACGCAGATCATTATGTACAAGGAGTTATGATCATTTAAAGTTGGAGAAAAAATACGCCAGGCCTCAGTACTTTTTCCTGCATGTTTTACTGTTCACTACTATTCACGGTTCGATCGGAATGTTCATAACTCATCGTTCGGGTGTCCGTTTTGGATGATCCACATATCGTTAGAAAGCTTATTCGATACTATATGCTATGGTGGGTCATAATCTAAGACATTCCGCACGGAAAATTTATAATTCATTCTAGAAGATAGAACTCAACAGGTTTACGCACAAAATTTCAACGAAAAATTTACCGGGGTGTTACATCATCCCCCCTTGGAAATATTCGTCCTCGAATGACGCTAGACATGCCAAGATTAGATAGGGAAGAGAGAATAAAGCTGAAACCATTCGTTAGACTCATCACCACATCGTTTCTCACTCTGAATGCAACATAGAATGCATAAATTCAAGAAACTACAGCTGAACTACTGCGACTTTTATCAAAAGTGCATGATTTAGGAAAGAACGGTACCTTCGTCTTGATCGGATTTCGCAGAAAATAGTTGTGGGTACTTGGATCGCATATCCGCCTCAGCTTCCCAAGTTGTACCCTCAACAGATTGGTTTTGCCACAACACCTTGACTAAGGGAATTTCTTTGTTCCTTAGTCTTCGGACACTGAAATCAAGAATCTTAACAGGAATCTCATCAAAAGAAAGATTTTCTTGAATGTCAGCACTCACAGAGGAATCCACTACCACAACATCTCTAATATGTTTTCTAAGCATGGAGACATGGAATATTGGATGAATAGAGAACAACTCGAAAGGCAACTCCACCTCATAAGCTACCTTACCAACAAGGCTAAGAATTTTGTAAGGACCAACATAACGGGGACTAAGCTTCCCATTCTTTACGAATCTCTTTACTCCCCTCATGGGTGAAATTTTTAGATACACTAGGTTACTAGCTTCAAACTCAAGGTCTCTCCTTCTAACATCCGCATATGTCTTCTGACGGCTCTGTGCAGTTTTCAACCCTTCACCTAATAAAATTAACTTTTTCCATAGCCTCAAATACCTAATCAGGACCACTCACAGACATTTTACCCACCTCGAACCAACCTATGGGTGATCTATACTTTCTCCCATATAAGGCTTCAAACAGAGCCATTCCAATACTAGAGTGGAAGCTGTTATTGTAAGAAAACTCTATCAGCGGTAAGTGATCATCCCAACTTCCCTTAAAGTCAAGTCCACAAGCTCTCAACATATCCTCTAAGGTATGGATGGTTCGCTCATCCTGACCATCGGTCTGCGGATGAAAAGCATAACTCAAAAGCACTTGGGTACCAAGACCTTTCTAAAAAGCTTTCCAAAATTTTGAAGTGAACTAATTACCCCCATCCGAAATGATAGACAAGGGAACTCCATGCAGTTTGAATAGCTCTCGAATATACAACCTAGCGCAATCCTTAACAGTATATGAAGTATGAACAGGCAAGAAATGAGCAGACTTAGTCAACCTATAAACCACAACCCAAATGGAATCATGATGGCGTCGGGAAGTAGGTAAACCAATCACGAGTCCATATTTATCTCTTCCCACTTCCAGGTGGGAATACTAAACTCTTGCATGATACCACCAGGTCTTTGGTGTTCAACCTTAACCTGTTGGCATGTTGCACACTTAGCTACAAACATTGTTATACTTTCTTCATGCCACTCCACCAATAAATTTCCCACAAGTCTTGGTACACCTTGGTGGGACAAGGATGAATAGAATATCACGCCCCATGCGATCCATCCATAATCCTCTGTCTCAGATCATCAACATTCGGGACACACAATCTACCCTGCAATCTTAACCCACCATCTCCCCCTTGGGAGAAAACCTCTACTTTTTGGTCCTTGACTAACTCCTTTAGTCTGACCAAAATAGCATCTAAGTATTTCTCTTCCTTCACTTCCGAAACCAAGGAGGATTCGGAACTACTATGAACCCCTATACTACCTTTAGCAGATTCAAGCAACCTAACCCCCAATCTAGCCAAATGATGTACATCACGAGCCAAATCTTTCTTACCTTATACCACATGTAAAACACTACCCATGGACACTCTACTTAGGGCATCAGCCATAACATTCTCCTTGACCAGATGGTACAACACACTCATATCATAGTCCTTTAACAATTCTAACAATCGTCTCTGACTAAGATTCAATTCTCTATAGGTAAACACATACTGCAGACTCTTATGATCAGTGAAGACATCAACATGGACACTATACAAATAGTGTCTCCAAATTTTCAAAGCAACTACAACAGCAACCAACTCAAGGTCATGGGTGGGGTAATTTTTCTCATGGGGTTTCATCTCTCTAGAAGCATAAGCTATCACCTTACCTTTCTACATCAATACGCAACCCAACCCAACTCTCGAAGTATCACAGTACACCAAAAAACCATCAACACTATCAGGTAAATTAAAAATAGGGGTTGAAGTGAGTCGAGTCTTCAACTCCTGAAAATTCCTCTCATAAGATTCGAACAACAAGAACTTCACTTTCTTTTGGGTCAACCGAGTCATAGGAGATGCTATAGAGGAGAAACCCTCAAGCAAATGGAGGTAATAGCCAACTAAATCCAAGAAACTTTGGATATCAGTCGGAGAAATAGGTCTAGGCCAATTTCTAACAGCTTTGGTCTTTTGGGGATCAACTCTAATACCCTCGAAAGAAATGATATGACCCAGAAAAGAAACTGACCTTAGCCAAAACTCACACTTACTGAACTTGGCAAACAACTTGTGATCTCTAAGGGTTTGCAAGACAGTTCGAAGATGATCAGAATATTCATCCTCGCTACGAGTGTACACTAGTATATCATCAATGAACATTATGACAAACATATCCAGATATGGTCTGAACACTCGATTCATGATGTCCATGAATGTTGCTGGGGCATTAGTTAACCCAAAAGACATTACAAAAAACTCAAAATGGTCATAATGAGTTTGGAAAGCGGTTTTTGGGATGTCACACTCCCTAAATTTGAGTTGATGATAGCTAGAATGAAGCTCTATCTTTGAGAAATAACTTGCACCTTCTAATTGGTCAAACAAATCATCTATTCTCGGAAGGGGATACTTATTTTTTTTTGTGACTTTATTCAATTGGCGTAATCAATGCACATATGCAAAGAGCCATCTTTCTTTCTTACAAACAATAGAGGAGCACCCCAAGGAGAAACACTGGGCCTTAGGAAACCATTATCTAGTAGATCTTTAAGTTGCTCTTTCAACTCCTTAAGTCCTGCAGTGGCCATACGGTAGAGAGGAATAAAAATAGGCTGAGTATCAGGAAGAAGATCAATCCCAAACTCTATCCCTCTATCAGGAGGTGCTCCTAGGAGATCATCCATAAAGACATCAAAAAACTAATTGACGATGTTAACAGACTGGAGATTGGAGTCTCAGACATAGTGTCTTTGACTCTATCCAAATGGTAAATACAGCCTTTGGAAATAAGCTTTCTAGCTTTGAGGTAAGAGATAAAATGACTCTTGGGTGACACAGAATTCCCAGACCACTCAATTAAGGATGCACTCGAAAACTAAAACTTGACCACTCGGGTCTGACAATTAATAGAGGCATAAGAAGAATACAGCCAGTCTATACCCAGAATCACATCAAAATCTACCATGTCTAGCTCAATCAGATCAGCCAATAACACTTAATGAAGAACAATAACAGGACACTTTTTATACACTTTCTGGGCAATAATTGAATCACCCACTGGGGACAATTCAAAGCATACCAGTAACAACATTGGGAGAGTCCTTCTGCTCCTAACGGGACGGTGAAGCATAGAATCTATTCTGGTGCTGCCCGCCAGCATTGCTAGAAGAGGCGCCCAGAGCTGGGGCTGGGCGAGTCGCTGGAACTGTAGTACTAACAGTCTGATTCTAGGTCCGAGGGCGATAGTCATGACACCCTCGTCGATACTATGGACATTCTCTATCTCTGTGACGTATGTCACCATATCGGAAACAACCCCTCTTCTCACACCAATACTCACCCGAATGAGTCGTACCACACTTAGGACACAAGAGATGATTTGGCTTACTACCAGCACTGTACTAGGACCTGGATGTATATAACCTGCTACCTTGCTCCTGCCTACCTATAGGCATGGGAGAACTAGCAGATAACAGTGCTGGCATAGACGAACAATCCTGATGCTGAGGGTGACTCCCCCCCTGTGATCTAGTCTAACCTTGTCCGTGATGCTCAGACCTAGCTCTCTTATCCCCTCTCATTCTATCTCTCTTCTTAATCTTGTCTGCCTTAATCTGTTGGGCATAAGTCATCAACCTAGAAAGATTCATCTCACTATTCAGCATAGCAGACCTACATTCCTTAACCACATAACTAGACACTCCAGTAACAAACTTACTCATACTAGCCCGATTATTAGCCACTAAGTCAGGAGCATACTTGGCCAACTGTTTGAACTTTCGACAGTACTTTGTAACAGTCATAGAGCCCTGTCGAAGGTTCATAAACTCTTCCACCTTCATCTCCCTTATCTCCAAAGGGAAAAACTTATCCAGGAATGCATCCTGGAACTCTTGCCAAGTTATAGGGACAACTCCATCACCTCTACCTTTCGTCAAAGCAATAACTCAGTCATAAGGAAGGTCTTTAAACATATACGTAGCCAACTCCACACTATGTTCCTCAGATACATGCATCACCTGAGTAATCTTCCGCACTTCTTCTAAAAATAACCATGGATCCTCATCAGACTTGGACCCATAGAATTCCAATGGATTCATCTGCATGAAGTCATGAATCCTGGCAGTAGTTGAATCACCTCCCTACTGCTATAGAGTCGGGACCGGGTTGGCCTAAAAATTTACAATAACAGCTTAGGCCAGCGCCTAAAAAGCTACCCAAAATTCAGCATAAGACACGTTTTCATTTAATGGGTCAACGGGTTGAGGTTGTTGACCATCATTATTTCTTCTCGCTCGATGTGGAGGCATATTTCTAAAAGAGGAGAGCACGAATCAATAGATGAGAGAGACACTTTAAGAACGATAGACTTCTGAATGAAAGAATCACACATTTTCCTAAAATGCCTTATAGCCTCTTGCTCATAGATGTGGCACGCTATACACTGATAATCAAGACTCTACTTAACGCGGCTTGTCAGACTCCTTAGGACACCTTAAAACTTTAGGCTCTGATAGCAATTTTGTAACGCCCCAAAAAATAGGTTCTAGAGCATCACACAGTGCTTGAGTCTACGAGTAGCCCTAAGCTAATCCTTTGAGCCACTTTCATTCAATTCAACACAAATAAAAGGGGTTTCCATAAATAACCCTCAAATATCAATAGAGTAATCATCATATAAGAATAAAAGAATTTCAGAAAGATAACAAAATATGACTTATCAGTCAACTCCCAATATCTATACTAGTCTGACAAGACTCTAAGAAAATCAATAAAACTAGCGAACAATTGAGATATGCCCCAACTGACCCATACTCAGTTATCAAATGTAAATAATTCCATAAAACCAACATCAAACATCACATCCTTGAAACATAAGGACTCACCACAATAGAGGATGTCGAACAGCGAGCCCAAAGAATCACTGTCGAACCTAGAACTGAGCACCTGAACCTACATTTTGAGAAAATGTAGCCTACGTCCAAAGATGTGGGTCAGTACCGTAGAAAAGAACCGAGTATATGAGGGTGTATGCAGTTGTATAAACATCATCATCATAAATATTTATAAGAAATATGCAGGATGTATGAAAGACTAACATAACCCAAAAATAATCATCATAATCATGAGAGGATGAAATAAGTACAATAACACATGTGAGTTATCATATAATTTATCAATCACTTTTAGTTAATCAAGAATATCAATTCTCATAATGTAAATAACATTTAAATCTTTTGAATGAATAACTTTAACAATTCCACTTTCAAATTACTTCACCATTCACCATAGACACAAGGAAACATACACACACTGGGAGATCCTATAACCGACATAAACTATGTGAGCTACATGGAGTCCAATGTACAACCCACGTTAGGGAGAGCCTTCCTATCCTTGCCATTGGAGTAGGACTATTGATATCAAATCCATACAAACTAGTGATCACTATATAAATCAGCCTCAGGCTCACTCCTACGGGAGCATGTAGTCCTAGGGAAGTAAGGTCACTTTATATCTCCCACTTAGTGCTGAAGATTTCTCCCAGAATTAGCTCATATCATTTGAAAGAAAATCCACAACAAAACAATTTTTGTAATATATAAATATACATCGGGAGCCATCATGTTTTCCATCTATCAAAATCAATCATGTTGTAGATTTATTTCACACTCGAGTTTAAAATAACTACATTAAGACAAAAAGGTCAAATCATTCAAAGTATCTCAAATATTCAACATCAACGTGCTTATAACATACACTTTCTAAAAAAAAAACATATAATTTCCAATGGGGATTCACGACCCAAATATGAAAATCATGATAAATATCATTCAAGATTCATGTTTTATATCTCCACATATGTAAATTCATCTTTCAAAATTATAAACATCAACATTTCATAATAATCATCATAAGATATGGGTTCATACTTCAAATTCATAAAAATCAAATAAAAACCATGCCTTTGTAAAGAAAATTACTTTTGGGCACAAGAATGAAAGAGAGTTCTTGTTGAAAAAAACTCCACATACCTTGAATGGTGAACTTTAGATCGATACTCATTTGTGAAATTTTAATTGTGCCTCTGAATGATGATTCTTGGAGTTCTTGAACTAGGAACTTGGATTCTTGAATAAATTTACAGAATTAATGGTGAACTTTGGAGGTTCTTGAAGTTGGATGTAGGAGCTTAGGGTTTTCTTTTTGAGGGAATTTTATGAAATATAACATATAATGCTTCTAATAGGCTTTAATATAGGGTTTGGATGGATTTTGGGTGAGGAAGAATGACCAAAATGCCCCTAAAAATAAAATAATTCTCGAATCTGGCCTTTGGTGGACTATTTTGATAGTCTGAAGTAGATCAATCATAATGTTTTACTTCGATATCTAAATTAGATGTAACCAATTTCATTAGAAAGAGGACTCTCATATCTTTCCGTTGATATATAGATCTTACCCAGATCTTCGTGTACAAAGAGTTATGATCGTTTGAAATTGACCCAGAAATTATCTTTTGGTAGGCTGAAGTTGACTGACCATAACCTTTTTCTTCGATAGACAAATTGGGTGAAACCAATTTCATTGGAAAGAGGACTCGCAGAGCTTTCCATTGATATATAGTAGATCATCCAGATTATTAGGTACAATAATTTATGATCATTTAAATTTGGAGAAAAAATACGCCAGGCCTCAGTACTTTTTCCTACACGTTTTACTGTTCATTACTATTCACGGTTCGATCGGAATGTTCATAACTCATCGCTCGGGTGTCCATTTTGGATGATCCACATATCGTTGGAAATATTCTTCGATACTCTACGAAATGGTGGGTAATAATCAAAAAAATTCCATACAAAGAAATTATAATTCATTCTAGAAGATATAACCCAACACGTTTACGTACAAAATTTCAACGAAAAATTTCCTGGGGTATTACATCATCCCCCTTGGAAACATTCATCCTCGAATGATGCTAGATATGACAAGATTAGATAGGTATTAGAGCATACAGCAGAAACCATTCGTTAGACTCATCACCACATCGTTTCTCACTCTGAATGCAACATAGAATGCATAAATTCAAGAAACTATAGCTGAACACATAATAAATGACAGCTGAACTGCTGCAACTTTTACCGAAAGTACATGATTTAGGAAAGAATGGTACCTTCGGCTTGATCGGAGTTCACGGAAAATAGGTGTGGGTACTTGTATCGCATAGCCGCTTCAGCTTCCCAAGTTGCACCCTCAACAGATTTGTTTCGCCACAACACCTTGACCAAGGGAAATTTTTTGTTCCTTATTCTTCGAACACTAAAATCAAGAATCTCAATAGGAATCTCATAAAAAGGAAGATTTCTTGAATGTCAGCACTCATAGAGGAATCCACTAGCACAACATCGCTAATATTCTTTCTAAGCATGGAGACATGGAATATTTGATGAACAGAGGACAACTCGGAAGATAACTAGAACTCATTAGCTACCTTACCAACATGGCTAAGAATTTTGTAAAGACCAACATAACAGGGACTAAGCTTCCCCTTTTTTTCGAATCTCTTTACCCCCCTCATGGGTAAAATTTTCAGATATACCAGGCCGCCAACTTCAAACTCAAGGTCTCTCCTTCTAAAAACCGCATATGACTTCTGACAACTCTGTGCATTTTTCAACCTTTCCCTAGTCAAATTAACTTTTTCCATAGCCTTAAATACCGGATCTGGACCACTAACAGCCGCTTTACCCACCTTGAACCAACTTATGGGTCATCTACACTTCCTCCCATATAAGGTTTCAAATGGAGCCATTCCAATACTAGAGTGGAAACTGTTATTGTAAGCAAACTCTATCAGCGGTAAGTGATCATCCCAACTTCCCTTAAAGTCAAATACACAAGCTCTCAACATATCCTCTAAGGTCTGGATTGTCCGCTCAGCCTGACCATCGGTCTGCGGATGAAAACTAGAACTCAAAAGCACTTGGGTACCAAGACTATTTTGAAAAGCTTTCTAAAATTTCGAAGTGAACTGAGTACCCCTATCTGAAATGATAGACAAGGGAACTGTACACAGTCTTACTAGCTCTCGGATATACAATCTAGCGTAATCCTCAACAGTATATGAAGTATGAACAGGCAAGAAATGAGAAGACTTAGTCAACCTATCAACAATAACCCAAATGGAATCATGATGGCATTAGGAAGGAGGTAAACTAATCATGAAGTCCATATTTATCTCTTCCCACTTCCAGGTGGGAATACTAAACTCTTGTATGATACCACCAGGTCTTTGGTGTTCAACCTTAACCTGTTGGCATGTTTCACACTTAGCTATAAATGCTCCTATATCGTTCTTCATTCCACTCCACCAATAAATTTCTCGTAAGTCTCGGTACATCTTGGTGGAACTAGGATAAATAGAATATCGCACCCCGTGCGCTTCAGCCATAATCCTCTATCTCAGATCATCAATATTCGGGTCTACCCTGCAATCTCAACACACCATCTCCCCTTTGGGAGAAAACCTCTACTTTTTGGTCCTTGACTGACTCCTTCAGTCTGACCAAACTAGCACTTAAGTATTGCTTTTCCTACACTTCCGAAACCAAGGAGGGTTTGGAACTACTCTGAACCCCTATACTACCTTCAGTAGAGTGAAACACGCTAACCCCCAATCTAGACAAATGATGTACATCACGAGCCAACTCTTTCTTACCTTATACCACATGTAAAACATTGCCCATAGACACTCTACTTAGGGCATCCGCCATAACATTCTCCTTGACCGTATGGTACTACACACTCATATCATAGTCCTTTAACAATTCTAACCATCATCTCTGCCTAAGATTCAATTCTCTATGGGTAAACACATACTGCAGACTCTTATGATCAGTGAAAACATCAACATGGACACCATACAAATAGTGTCTCCAGATTTTTAAAGCAAACACAACAGCAGCCAACTCAAGGTCATGGGTAGGGTAATTTTTCTCATCGGGTTTCAACTGTCTAGATTCATAAGCTATCACCTTGCCCTTCTACATCAATACGCAACCCAACCCAACTCTCGAAGCATTACAGTACACCAAAAAACCATCAACACCATCAGGTAAAGTCAAAATAGGGGCTGAAGTAAGTCGAGTCTTTAACTCCTGAAAATTCTTCTCACAAGATTCGGACTTCAAGAACTTCACTTTCTTTTAGGTTAACCGAGTCATTGGAGACATTATAGAGGAGAAAACCTCAACAATATCAAGGTAATAGCCAACTAAACCTAAGAAACTTTTGAAATCAGTCGGAGAAATAGGTCTAGCCAATTTTTAACAGCTTTGGTCTTTTGGGGATTAACTCTAATACCCTCGACAGAAATAATATGACCCATAAAAGAAAATGACCTTAGCTAAAACTCACTCTTACTGAACTTGGAAAACAACTTGTGATCTCTAAGGGTTTGCAAGATAGTTCAGAGAGGATTAGAATGTTCATCCTCAGTACGGGAGTATAGTAGTGTATCATCGATGAACACTATGACAAACATATCCAGATATGGTCTAAACACTTGATTCATGAGGTCCATGAAAGCTGCTAGGGCATTAGTTAACTCGAAAGACATAACAAGAAACTCAAAATGGCCAGAACGAGTTAGAAAAGTGGTTTTTGGGATGTCACACTCCCTAACTTTCAGTTGATGATAGCTGGAACGAAGGTCTATCTTTGAGAAATAACTTGCACCTTGCAATTGGTCAAACAAATCATTTATTCTCGGAAGGGGGTACTTATATTTTACGGTGACTTTATTCATTTGGCGTAATTAATGCACATACGCAAAGAGCCATCTTTCTTTCTCACAAACAACACAGGAGCACCCCAAGGAGAAACGCTAGGGCTTATGAAACCCTTATATAGTTGATTTTTTATTTTCTCTTTTAACTTCTTATGTTTTACAGAGGCCATACGGAAAGGAGGAATAGAAATGGGTTGAGTATCGAGAAGAAGATCAATCTTGAACTTTATCTCTCTATTAGGAGGTATCCTTGGGAGATCATCCAGAAAGACATTAAAAAACTAATTGACAACATTAATAGACAGGAGAGTTGGAGTCTCAAACTTAGTGTCTTTGACTCTAACAAAATAGTAAATACACCCCTTGGAAATAAGCTTTCTAGCTTTGAGGTAAGAGATAAAATGATTCTTGGGTGACACAGAATTCTCAGACCACTCAAACACGGATGCACTCAAAAACTAAAACTTGACCACTCGGATCCAATAATCAATAGAGGCATAAGAAGAATACAGCCAGTATATACCCAGAATCATATCAAAATCTACCATGTCTAACTCAATCAGATCAGCCAACAAGACTCTATGAAGAACGGTAATAGGACACTTCTTATACACTTTCTGGGCAACAATCGAATCACCCACTTGGGTAGAAACTAGGATAGGCTTAGGAATAATCTCAGGACTCATTTTAAAATTCATAGCAATCAAAGGTGTATCATATGAGAAACTGGATCCAATATCCAACAAAGCATACACATCAAACTGAAATATCCAAAGCATACCAGTAACAACATCGGGAGAGTCTGCCTATTCCTAGTGGGATGGTAAACCATAGAATCTATTCTGGCGCTGTCCGCCAGTATTGCTAGAAGAGGTGCCCTGAGATATGGCTGGGCGAGTCACTGGAACTGGAGCACTAATAGTCTGAGTCTGGGTCTGAGAGCGATAGGGGACCCATGTGACCACACCGAAATAATCCAGTGGACATTCTCTAACTTTGTGACCCATGTGACCACATCAAAATAACCCTTCTTCTCACCCCAACACTCACCCGAATGAGCCCTACCACACTTAGGACACAGGGGATGATTTGGCTTACTGCCAACACTATACTAGGACCTGGATGCATATGACCTACAACCTTACCCCTGCCTACCTCTAGGAACAGGAGCACTAGTAGATGACGGTGCTGGCATAGATGAACAATCCTAATATTGAGGGTGACTCCCTCCCTCTGATCTAGTCTGACCCTGTCTATGATGCTCGAACCTAGCTTTCTTATTCTCTCTTATTCTATCTCTCTCCTTAATCTTGTCTACCTCAATCTGTCGGGCATGAGTCATCACCCTAGAAATATTCATCTCACTATTCAGCATAAAAGACCTACATTCCTTAACCACATACCTAGACACTCTAGTCACAAACTTACTCATACTAGCTCGATTATCAGCCACTAAGTCAGGAGCATACTTGGCCAACTGATTGAACTTTAGAAAGTACTCCCTAACATTCATAGAGCCCTATCACAGGTTCAAAAAATATTCCACCTTCGGCTAACTCATCTCTAAAGGGAAAAACTTATCCAGGAATACATCTTGGAACTCTTTCCAAGTTCTAGGGACAACTCCTTCACGCCTACATTTCCTTCAAGCAACAACCCAGTTATAAGAAAGGTCTTTCAACATATACGTAGCCAACTCCACACTATGTCCCTCAGAAACATGCATCACCTGAGTAATCTTCTGCAGCTTCTCTAAAAACAACAGTGGATCCTCATCAGACTTGGACCCATAGAATTCCAATGGATTCATCCGCATAAAGTCATGAATCCTGGAAGCAGCTGAATCATCTCCCTGCTGCTATGGAGCTAGGGCCGGGTTAGCCTAAAAATTTACAGTAACAGCTTAGGCCAACGCCTGAAACGCTGCTTAAAATTTAGCATGAAACACGTTTTAATTCAATGGGTCAGTGGGTTGAGGTTGCTGACCATTATTATTTCTTCTCGCTCGATGTGGAGGCATATTTTTAAAATAGGAGAGCAGGAATCAATAGCATAGAGAGACACTTTAAGCACGATAGACTTCTGAAAGAAAGAATCACACTTTTTCCTAAAATGTCTTGTAGACTCTTGCTCATAGATGTGGCGTGCTAACACTGATGATCAAGACTCTACTTAACGCGGCTTGTCTGACTCCCTAGGACACCTTAAAACCTTAGGCTCTGATACCAAGTTTATAACGCCCCGACAAATGGGTACTAGAGCGTCACACAGTGCTTGAGGCTACGAGTAACCCTAAGCTATCCCTTTAAGCTACTTTCACTTAGTTCAATACAAATCAAAAGGTTTTCCATAATTAACCCTCAAATATCAATAGAGTAATCATCATCCAAGAATAAAAGAATTTCAAAAAGATAATAAAATACGACTTAACAGTTAACTCCCAACATCTATACTAGTTTGACAAGCCTCTAAGAAAATCAAAAAAACCAACGAACCATTGAGACAATCCCCAACTGATTCAAAATTAGTTATCAAATGTAAACAATTCTATGAAACCAACATCAGACATAATGTCCTCGGAATATGAGGACTCGCCATAACAAAGGATGTAGAACAGCGTGCCCAAAGAATCACTGTCGAACCTAAAACTGGGCACCTAAACCTATATGCTAAGAAAATACATCCCACATCCAAAGATGTGGGTTAGTACCATGGAAATGAACTGAGTATATGAGGGTGTATGCAGTTGTATAAACATCATCATCATAAATATTTATGAGAAATATGCAAAATATATCAAAGACTCACATAGCCCGAAGAAAATCATCATAATCATTAGAGGATGAAATAATTATAATAACACATGTGAGTCATCATATAATTTGTCAATCACTTTTAGTTCATCAAGAATATCGATTCCCATAAAGTAAATATCATTTAAATCTTTTGAAAAAATAATTTTCACAATTCCACTTTTAAATCACTTCACCATTCACCATAGACTAAAGGAAACACATTCATACTGGATGATCCTATAACCGACATAAACCATGTGAGCTACATGGAGTCCAACGTACAGCCCATGTTGGGGAGATCTATCCTATCCTTGCCATCGGAGTAGGACTAGTGATATTAAATCCATACAAACTAGTGATCACTATATAAATCAGCCTCAGGCTCACTCCTATGGGGGCATGTAGTTCTAGGGAAGTAAGGTCACTTTATACCTCCCACTCGGTGCTAAAAATTTCTCCCAGAATTACCTCAGATCATTTGAAAGACAATCCACAACAAAACAATTTCAATAATATATAAATATACATCGGGACCATCATGCTTTCCATCTATCAAAATCAACCACGTTGTGAATTTCATTCACTCGAGTTCAAAAAAAATCCATTAAGACCAAAAGGTCAAATCACTCAAAATATCTCAAATATTCAACATCAACGTGCTTATAACACATACTTTCTAAAAAAACACAATGTCCAATGTAGATTCACGACCCAAATATCAAATTTATGACAAATTTCATTCAAAATTCATGCTTTATATCTCCACATATGTAAATTCATCTTTCAAAACTATAAAAATCAAGATTTCATAATAATCATTATAAGATATGGGTTCAGGCTTCAAATTCATAAAAATCAAATAAAAATCATGCCTTTGTAAAGAAAATTACTTTTGGGCACAAGAACGAAAGAGAGTTCTTGTTGAAAAAAAACCCCACATACCTTGAATGATAAACTTTAGATCGATACTCATTTTTGAGATGATAATCGTGCCTCTAAATGATGGTTCTTAGAGTTCTTGAACTAGGAACTTGGAATCTTTAATAAATTTGCAGAATTAATATATAGTAGATCACCCAGATAAGTATGTACAAGGATTTATGATTATTTAAAATTGGAAAAAAAATACGCCAGGCCTCAGTACTTTTTCCTGCACGTTTTACTGTTTTCTAACATTCACGGTTCGATCGAAATGTTAATAACTCATCGCTTGGGTGTCCATTTTGGATGATCCACATATCTTGGAACGATTATTTGATACTGTACATAATGGTGGGTTATAATCTAAGACATTATGCACAGAAAATTTATAATTCATTCTAGAAGATAGAACCCAACACGTTTACGCATAAAATTTCAATAAAAAATTTCTCGGGGTATTACATGGGGGTACTAGCCGTATGATGGGGTGCGGTTGGTATGGTCTTGGTCGTATGTTCACCAATGTTGGTTGATGGGTCTGATTTATTTATGGTATGGATTCAACTTGGGCGGGTAACAATTCATAAGATTTAGTTTTTCCAACTTAACTTAGATCTGAGCAGGAGTTACTCACCGTGATATATAAGATATTGTATGACTTGTATGGTGTATAGTGTCCAAATTCTCTTTTATTTCCATTTTGTGGTGGGTACATATCATGGGTATAAGTCGTATGATCCAATATGACTTGGCTTGGATGGTTATATGTTGGACAGTGTTGGGGTCCAAGGGGTGGCCTAGGGTACGAGTGGGGTATGACTGGTATGGGGTGGTCGTACCCTCCTATAGGATTTTTATACAATTTAAGTGGGGCTAATATGGATATTTCCCCACTTAACCTATTAAGGCCCCATAGCTTATAATTCCTTTAGGACATTATTTAACGTAATGTTCTAATCTTAACCACTTAGAAACTTACTTTTCTTCGAAGGCTCTTGGGTAAAGGAAGGCTAAGGTTTCTCCTAGAGGATCAATTTAGGGCTTTTATGGGTGATTTATCTTCATCATCTTGATAATCTAAGGCAACTTACTCCTCTCTCATTGTTAGTTCAAACTAAAGGCATATTTTAAAAATTGTTTCATGGCATAATCATTGTATGATTTTGGGTTTTCAATCATGTGTTGGGAATTTTGATTATAAATGCTTTGTTATGGTTTTCCCATGTTTTAATATAGATTTACATTCTTTAATAGTGGTTTGTACATTTTTTTGCGAGGGAATGGTTAATTGGTAATTGATTTTTGTTTTGGAAACACTATTTCCCCAACATGTTTGATAAAATGCCTATCAGAATACTTTTTCTATATCATGGGCATCTTTTCCTTCTTTGGTTATTTTATGGATTTTTTTTTGACTATGGTTGGTGGAAATTCCCAATCAGATATTGATTTTTTATTTGTTTAGAGACTTTGTGGAACTACTATGGGTAAGAATAGGTAGTTTCGGTATTGGCGTTAGCATTAGTATTGGCATTGGTATTGGGGTTGATACTATTTGACGGAATTTATGATTGTTCCATAATTTTATGTTATGTTATGCATAGAAACTTTGTTATTATTTTTTTTCGATATAGTTATTGGTTGGATAATGGATGGTTGGACTTGTTTGGGTTATTAATGGTTATAGACAAATTCCATTGTCTGCGATTGTAATAAATGTTATATTGTTATATGTCGGAATTCATCCAACTAGGAATATGCATATTTAGAGGTCGTGTTGGGTAACGGGGGTGGTCCCCAATCCTGGTTGGACTTGACATACCCATTATGACAAGGCCCTAGTTCGGGCCTTCTCAAACCATCTCAATGACTAGGTGGATTTGCATAGACTACAGGAAATTAAATGATGCCACAAGGAAGGATCGCTATCCCATCCCCTTTATTGATCAGATGTTGGATAGATTGACAGGACAAGATTGTTACTGCTTTTTAGAAGGGTATTCAGGATATAACAAGATAACCATAGCAGCCAAAGATCAGCAGAAGACCACCATCACCAGTCCTTATGGTACTTATGCATTTAGATAAATGCACCATCGACTTTCTAGAGGTACATTATGTCTATTTTCTATAATATGTGGAAGACTTTATTAAGGAATTTATGGATGGCTTGTCTGTCTTTGGTAATTCCTTTGATATGTGCTTAGAAAACTTCAACAAGGTCTTGGCACACTATGATAAAACCAACCTTTTTTTAAACTGGGAGAAGTGTCACTTTTTGTTCAAAAAAGGTATCATCCTTGGTCATAAGGTATCACACAGAAGACTTGAGGTAGAAAGTGCTAAGGTAGAGGTCATTTAAAAGCTTTTGTATCTAGTGTCAGTGAAAGGTGTTAAGAATTTTTCTTGGGCACGTAGGGTTTTAAAGATGTTTTATCAAAGACTTTTCATGGATAGCAGGTCAAATGTGCAAGTTGTTAGAGAAGAGGTTAAGTTCGACTTTGGGGCTGAATTTTAAAAAGAATTTGATTGTCTTAACAAAAAATTAACAGAGGCACCCATCCTAGTTACCATTCAAGTTGATGTACCATACGAGTGATGTGGTAATTGGAGCAATATTTGGGTTGAATAAAGATAAGGTATTTCACTCTATTTGTTATGCGATTAAAATTTTAGATGCAACCCAGGTAAATTATATAGTAACAAAGATAGAGATGCTAGCACTTATGTACGCATTTGATAAATTTAGAGAACACTTGGTGTGCATGAAGATAATTGTTCATACTGATCATGCTACCATCCGATATATATTCAATAAACAGGACGCAAAGCTAAAGTTTATTAGGTGGATTCTTCTACTCCATGAATTTGATTTTAAAGTCTGTGATAGAAAGGGGGCCAAAAATCAAGTGGTGGATCATCTATCTAGGTATGAGAGTCATGATCATATTGCAAATAATACACTATGTATTCGAGAGGAGTTTTTGGATTAAAATTATTGGCGTTGGATGTAGATAAAGTTCCATGGTAGGCTGACATTGTGAATTTGCTAGTAGCTGGTATTAATCCTCTAGAGGCTACAAGTTAACAGAATAAGAATTTATTCTGCGATTATCATGTGTATGTATGGGATAAACCATTTATCTTTAATCAGGGGACTAATAGAATAATGAGAAGATGTATTGCAGAAGCCGAATCCAAACAATGCTTGAAAGTTGTCATTCAGCACCTTATTGAGGTCATCATGGTGGAGAAAGGACAACTCAGAAAGTGTTGCAGTTTTGTTTTTTCTGCCCTACACTATTTAAAGATATTGTGGATTATGTTAGAGGTTGTGACCAATTCTAGAGGATGGGCACGATATCAAGGAGGTGTGAGATTCCCTTGAATAGTATTCTGGAAGTTGAAATGTTTGATGTATGAGGTATAGACTTTTTAGGGCCATTTCCCCTATATAAGGGTGAGTTGTATATTCTAGTTGTTGTTGATTATGTGTCAAAGTGGGTATAAGTTGAAGATCTTTCCACAAATGATGCATGAGTAGTGATGAAATTCATTAAGAAGCATATCTTCTCTCGCTTTGGCAAATCTTGAGCAATCATTAGTGATAGGGGAACACACTTCGTGGATAATTGGTTCAATAAATTATTGGTCAAATATGGGGTTAGACACAAGGTGGTGAAAACATATCATCGATAGACGACTAGTCAAGTGGAAGTGTCTACTCGAGAGATTAAATAGATATTACAAAAGACGGTAAATGGACAACTTAAGGATTGGTTGGCTAAACTTTATGATGCATTATGGTCGTATAGGACAACCTATAAAATACCCACTGGACCTTTCCTTATCACTTGATGTTTGGAAAATCTTGTTACCTACCAGTAGTGCTTGAGCATCATGCATATTAGGCAGTGAGAAAGTGATAACGCTCAAATTACACCTCTCTTACGAGAGAGTAAGCGGTCATTGTTAAATATATAACTCAACTAGGTTTGGGTCGAATTCCACAGGGAATATGGTGCTAATTAAGTTGTATACAAATTAGTTGACTTTTAATCGTTTGTTTCTGTAAAATAAATTAGGGGGATTTCGTTCAGCTCACAAATTAATGGTTTCAGTTTAACAAGATAAAATATGTGTAGTAGTATTCAAATTCAAAGAAATAGCAAGCTAGGGTTATGTCCACCTTGTAGTTTTCAATACAGTCTATCTATGGGCTTTACAAATTCATACATGCATCATGTTTACAGATAAATGTATTGAATTTAAAAACATAATCCTAGTGTTTCTCAACGATCAAGGACTAATTACTTTAGTTCTGTCGAATCAAAAGTGTTTACAAAAAACAATACGAAATATCCAAGTAGTTAATCCTGCTAATGCATTAAATTATAAAATAGGGGTTGGTAATCCTATTTTCTTATTACTACTGTCTTTTCCGAACATCAACCTTTCTTTCGAACAAGTTGTATTTTAAGGAATATCCTTTATGTTTGCAACGATGAGAATTCAAGATAAGCGAAGAGAGTATGATGTAAACAAATCAATGCATAATGAAGTCAAAACCCAAAGTGATATATTGTATGCTACAAGGCTTCCATAACCCTAACTAATAAACTTAGATACTCATGAATAAAATGAAAAACATCATAAATATATTCATCAAACCAAAAACTAGAAGACGATCTTGGTGTGCAAATAGTGAAACAAGAGAAACATTTTTCTCTCTCCACCCTAAGCCGCTATTCCCTTCTCAGTACTATAGAATAATTCAATAATGAATAAAAATTCAGCATTAAGCCTTTTAATAATCATTTTTCTCATAATTGCCTTCTAAGTCCCTAAACTAATTATAAATGACAAACTAGTCTTGGACATAGTTTCTAGGCGCCACATTTGATCCAGATTTCTACTCTCTCTTATGTCATATGCCATCCGTATTCCATAGTACCATAATGTCTTCATCTACATCATTAATACCTAATATTATGCTTATCACACCGGTTAACTCAATTACATAGAAGTAGAGCAAAAACATAAGAAACTAGGCACTTTGTTCTCTAAACATAGCTAAAATATGGATAAATTATGGTGCTTAGGCGTATAAATACACCCAAGATCATAAATTTAAATCTTGGTCTAGATATTTAAAGGAATAAAAGATTGTTACAATTAGCTAATGGCTTGATATATATATTATAGAATGCAAATCTTTACAAGGAGAAAATGAAAAGATGGCTTGATATACAGATTATAAATCGAGTCTTTAATTCTTACATATTTTTGTTGTTTCTGTTGAGATTCCAGGAATAATGGAACTCCATAGCATGAAGGATAATGAGAAGTAAAATCTAGTATGTTGGGAAGCTATCAGGTATGTAAAAGGTGCATAAAAGTGATGCCCAAGGGTGGTAAGAAAAGGGAGAAAAAATATCCCCCAAATTGTGAGTTCTAGAGTGCATCCGCGATAGCCCTGCATCTCTGAGGCTATCGCATGGCTCAATAATAATTTCATACAAAGGGCAATATACCAAAAATATGAATTCCAGTATGCATGAGCGATGGGCCCACATCATATAAGCTATTAAGTGAGCTAAGATTCACGTCGTGAAGGTATTTTAAACTCGGCTCTCAAACTGACCCAATGAGTAACCCAACATCTCCCTTTAAATATCCCCATATTTCCCTTTTTCTTTTATCTCACTATAACCCTAAGCATGCCGCCCCCTCTCCAATTTCCCTATAGACTAAAAAAATTTTCATTGATAAAAGAAAGCTCTCTCTCTTCTCTCCCCCGAAACAACTAAGTTCAATTCTCTTGTTATTACTCACTTTCTTTATTTTGGGTGAAATTGTGAAATTGTTATGATGTATTAATGGGGTATCAAATTGAATTGCTTGATATCTAGAGAGATGAGTTCAAGTTTGTGGAGAATTTTGTGTGTTAAAGGATGTTGTTATACTTTATGTGCTTTTCTTATTTTGTCATTATTAATATAAACTATTGATATGTGATTTGTATAGAATATTGCACATTTGTGTAACATGCATGATTGAAACACTTGTGGTAAAGGTGTAGGTTGCATATTTTCATTGAATTAGTGTATGGGGTGTGAGTTCAAATAAAAAGGAAGTATGAGTACCTTGGGTTTTTAAGTTATACTACCATATAGTAACTAAGTGTGGGTGATTATTAAATCCCTATACACTTAGTGGGTGCTATAATTTTGATATACGTGTGCCCACTGGTATGAAATAATGTTTGAAATGAAGTATATAATGCTTGAGGCTGACCGTTGTGGTTGAATTGAACTCACACGGTTGTTATAAGTTTCACAAAGAACTGAATTGTTTTTTTATAGGTTATTAAATTTTATGGCTTCTAGTTTGATATTTGCTTGAAGTCTGAGAAGAGAAACATCATAGTGGTTGATTATAGATGTTAAGGGGTTGTGCACATGCGAATCTACATATTGAACTGGGGAAGTCTAAGCACCATAGTTCCCATATCTATGCACCTGTGCTAGAAAATAAGTGTTGGGTGCCTTTCATACTCTTTTAGACTTAGTGTTTTCTATATTAAAAAGGAGACACAGAGCTAGTTGGGTTGGGGAGGCAGGAAAGCAATGGTATGCCAAGCACAACAAGACTAAATATGCTCCAGACCAATTATCAACTGAACTAGTTTGCAAAGAGAGTTTTAGAGCATGGTGGGAAGAATAAAAGTGTTGCAGATGACTTTCCTATTCGAGCAACCCCAGGAGTACAACCTGCATCATGCTAGGGAATTTTAAGCTAAATCAAAACCCCAGGGAGCGAGACTCTGAGGTCAAGATCCAAGGCCATGTGGTAAATTTTACTACTTATGATTTGAATGTCCTTTTACAAGCATCGAAGGTAGAAACAGAACCACTAAAGCAGATGAAAAACACAACTCCCTATGCAAACATTTGGCATGTGCTATGTGGAAATAATTTGCCACCCAATGGATAAATCACAAAGACAGTGGCCTACATCTCATATTTCTTAATGCTCAGATGATTAAGGAGGCACGCATGTGGGAAAAGATTATTTACCACTATCTTATTCAGGGAAAGAGCATGATAGATGTGACACATGAAAGGGTATTCCTTAGTTATGATTTAATGTGAGATGATGTTGATGTTAATGTAGGTGAAGTGGTATTTTTGGCAATACAGAAGGCGCATTATAATTAGAGGTATAGGTATGGCTTTGCTGGCTTGCTGACTAGGTTCTTAAGAGGCTATGGTATCAAGGAAGGAGACACTTAACTATATTCCAGATGTGGACACTCACCCTGTGCATGTGTCCCATCCTAATGGGATAACTGTGACTCATGAGCTAGTATTGACTATGCCTGAGCGTCTAGCTCGGAATGATAAGATCACAGCTTGAATGTATGGGCTCCAGCTGCTTCAATTGCGGATAGAGGGTAGCCCATCTACACAAGAGGATATTTGAGCTATTGAGATAGATTATTCTCTTGGTCATCATGCTAGGACTATGCTGTGGATTAGGGTAGATTTTATATATCCTATATATGATGATATTCCCACAGATGAAGAGCTTTTTATACTTGATTCTATCATGGAGTTGGACGAGGAGAATGACCCAGATGACCCAAATTTGGGAGCCAAGGCTTATGGTCTAGAGACCGATGATGATATGGATGATGCATGACTAGGGTGTTGTTATAGCATCTCATGACTTGGCTTTATTTCCAAGCACTAGGATAGTGCTTCATTTTAAGTGTGTGGTGGTGATTCTCATTCCTTCTACTCTCATTTGTTTTGGTTTTGTGTTATCTTTTTTGATATTTCTATTTAAATTTTGGTATGGCTACTATTTGGATTTTGATAGACATTCTAACTATTCGGTCTATAATAGTTAGTATTGATGATATTTGTTGTGGTAGTTCACAGTTATTGGTAGTTTAGTGTTAATGAATTTTTCTTTGTGTTGCTTAGTATTATATTTTCTTTTTGTTTAAATTAGGAGTAATTTTTTTCCTTAATGAACAAAATTTTTGCCCTAAATGGCAATAGTAATAACCCATCATAGTTAGGTGTTTTCCCCTATGATGTATTGATAACAACTATCTTAAGGGGAATTAATCGTAGAAAATAAAAAAAAAGACAATAACCAACCAAAATTCTAGATCAAGTTACCTTGTGTGGGGCAATATGGTTATATGACATGGAAAATACTTGTTTTCAAATAGAAGCATGTAAAAAATTAAAAGAAGGATTGCTAGTTTTAGACACCTAAGCTCAATAGTGTAACTCTGGGTTTGCTGGGTTAATTATAAATTTGTGCAGTTACTAGATCAAGAATCTATAGGGATCCTACTTGAGTGTAGCATGCACCAAGATGAGTGACATACCATAGTCATTCTACATGTATAGTGATGTCCAGAATTTGCCCTGTATGCCCCGCCTGTTTATAAAGTGAAATAAAAGATGTTGGATTTAGGAGATGATGTAGGCATTTTGTTGACAGGCATATTTTAGACCTCTTTTACCTACCCTTGTGCATATTATTAGTTATCCCCATTGAGCCAATAGCCTATTTTATTTTAAAGCCTCATCTGTAGCCTATACCCCTTATTTGATTGACCTAAATTTGATCCAAAGCTCCTAAGTGCTTAAGTGTAATTTAATCTAGTCAAGGAAGTAGAAATTAGATGTAAGGGAAAAAATGAAATCGAATAACTCAAGTGATATCTACTGGGTGTGGATATTGATATGGTTGGTCGTTAAAAGTATGGAATAACAAGAATTAAGAGAGTTCAAAACTTTAATAAGATGTGATTATAAGAACTCCCTCCATTGCGTATGTCAGTGAGCTTAAAAAGATAGGGATAAAGCAAAAGAAAAAGAGAAGATAGTTGAGGAAGAGAATAGGTTATTAATTGGATGTTTTAAATGTTCATGTGATGTACTAAAGTACTTTAGGAGATTAGCCACTATATTTCTAAATAGTTCGTACCCGCCTTTTAGCTTACAGTACAACCATACAAGACCTAGTTGATCCTTAATCATAACATTCAACTATTACTAGAGTAGTTCACTAAGGGCAAGCTTACGGCACATCATTTATCAAGTATGAATTCTTTATGAGAGTGAGTGAATTTGATTTTGATATACCCATTCTAATTATATATTACAAAGATTGTGAGTAAGTATGGGTAATTTTATTTTTCTGAGATTGCATATGGATGATAGTCAAGTGACTTGTAGTATTAAAGGTTGTACAATTTGCATTAGCTTTCCAATAAGTTAGAAGTTCACTTTTGAAGCAAGGGCGTCTGAAAGGAGTAATCCCATGTTTTCAGAATTGAATAAACATGTTTCAGCAAAAAATTCATGTTTGGTTTATGTATGCCCAACATAAGTGTTATTCCTATATTGTGGTGCGAAGCCTAAATTTGTGTAGTGTTCGCTTGAGGTTATTTGTGGATGAACAAGATTCTAAGTGTGGGTGGTGATATTAGGTGTATTTATATGTCCAGGCACCAATATTTACCAATAATAGGACTTGTTTCATGAGATAAAATGTGTTATTCTTACTATATTTGAGTTAAAATTGCATTCTTTAGGTAATCGACATGATAGGTTGATGTAGGGTTAAGAGTGAGGAAATTGTACATAATTAGATGCATTAATGGGAAGCTAATAGTGATTGCTGATTTAGGAATGATTTGTTGGGCATGAGGATACTTGGATTGAGCTCGGAGAGCATAAAAGTAAAGAGGAAAGCAAGGAAATAGGCAATGTTTTGGAAAGGAAAGAAATAAGTGAGACATGGAGCGCAGAACCCAGTCCCCCCTATTGATCTTTACATTTCTCCAAGGGAATCCTTAGCTAATTTTAAATTCCAATGAGCTTCCGCATTGCGGAGGCAAGGTTAGTTTCCATGACAAATTCCAGTGAAGATCTGTAATAACCTTATAGTATGAACCCTAGTCCCTGTTATGATTGCCACGGCACTGATACTATTTAGTGCATTCAGTAACGTGAGGCGGTGGAGGTTATTTCTAGGTCAAACATGTCCTACTATAAAATAAACACTTCAAAATAATTGAGGATACTTGTTCATACTTACAGCCGAGGAAAAACACTTTCAATTCTTCTTTTAGGGTTCTTACAACTTCACTCTTTCAACATCAATTTTTGGCATGATTAATTATTTATATTTTATGTTGAATTCAAACATGAGTGGCTAAACACCCCTTATTTTTGGGTTGAGGCCAAGAACATGACTATATATTGATATTCTTAGAGTGGTTTTATGATAAATGATCATATCAGTTATTCTAGTCTCTTGTAATTACTATTTTAAAGAATGGACACCATTAAAATACATCTAAATTCCTTTGTAAAACAAAGAGGAGAATCACTAGGACAGATCTAAGAGTTTAAGGAGAAAGGTTCATATTCTTTATGGAATAAAGGAGTTGAATTAGCATCTAGGATAGATATATACCTAGAAACATTGTTTGGTTCATTTTTAGGATGACATCTTAATGAATTTAAATGGATTATTGCTTCCCCGTTCAACAATGTAGTTATAATGTCCATTAATGTAGAATATTAGAGGATCAACAAACCATGATCATATTCTAAAACCTATGAATCAGTAACCCGATGATCAACTAAGCCATGATAAGAATGGATATTTGTAAGAATGTTAAGATTTCCTCAAACCTGGAATTCTCACTCGTATTGTTTACCTTTATTACGTTTCTATTGTCACATTTTGCTATTTCGTCATTAATAAGATTATCCAATAAATCTTTGCAATCATCTTGATATCCTAAAATGCCTAATATATTATTGTCGAAACTAAATTTAGTACAATAACTAGATAAGTAGTCCTCGTGGGTATGATATCAGATTCTCTGAGTCACTATATTACTTGTACGATTGCGTGAACTTACATGTGTGATAGACCCTAACAATCAGCCACAAATGTTCCCCCTACCTTTGAGTAATCGATGATAAACTCTATTTAGGGTTGTTGTTTCAAAACAGTCCCCACACTAATAATGGGAACATATAGAAACATACCCTAAACTTCTTCATTTAATTTCAATTTCTTCCCTTGGATTAAATGGTCAAACTCAACTCATTATCTGAGAACTTTATTGTATAGTAAAATAGCCTCACTTTACCTTCAAATAAGAGGGAACCAGTTCCTCTAAGAGGTGAAACCACCCTGATGTCTAACATATTCAACTAACTCCACCATAACAGGTTTCTCAAAAATCCTAGAGTCAAAGACACTCCCAGTCAACACTTTCTTAGGTCTAAGAGTCTTATTTCATTTATTCCTAGTCAGACTATTCTCTAATTTTCCACCTTTCTAATTTTAGAACCATTGTCAGGTTTTTCCTTAGCCATATTCCTTTTCGTAGGTCAAAGTCCTGTCGTTACTTTCTTCTTTTTCACATCTATGTGTTTTTGTTTCATACCAGTTGGACTCCTTGATTTTGTTTGGTAGGACCTGGTCCTTTATTCATCCTGAACTTCTTTACTAGTTCTTTCCAATGTAGTAGTAACATTAGGGTCAATTTCATCATCACCCTCTCCAACATCAACCACTTATACATTTTTTTCCTCAATCACAGTTCCTTTCTTTAACATTCTTCTTTTAACAGTTGCAGAATTATTTGCCTTTGGAACATCCCCCATAAGATTTTTTAAACACTCTTTGTTATGTATGTCTTATTTACTCTCCCTGTCTCTTCCACCTTCTCTTTCACTTTGATACCTATTTGTTTTCGTACCGACCACCTTAAAGGTAAGTAATCCTTGTCAATCTCCTCATCTTCATTAGAGGGTGGAATGAACACATTGTTGTGTGTATCAGTTTTAGAAGATGTATCACCTATAGGGAGAATATTTTCATAACCATAAACCTATTACTTGAACCCTATACCACTCTCCCTAGGTTATTAAATAGAAAAATCAAGTTCTAAATAACCTAATACTCTCTATTTACCTCACTACTAGAGGGGTTTTATTTCTTCACTAGTAGATTTTCATCGAAGAGTTAGGATAAAATAGGGTTTGAATCAGAAGGGGTGGGAGAACCTAGTTCATTCAGGGTTTTTGAAGGGTTATTCTTTTCTGCATTTTCTAAATGAATAGAGTTCTAAGTGAACTCAACATATATTGGTGACCCAAAAGTTTAACTTTAGGTAACTGTAATACTCGTGCCTTTTTCCTAGATAGAAATCATCTGAAGGATTCTAGAGCTTACTTTAAAATGCAAACATATCTTTTTAAACATGGTATTTTTTAGATTTTCACTTTCTATTATGTGGGAAATTGAGTTAGCTTTCCAACGGTACCAATTTTTTCCAAATCCAACATCAGACGAGGAAGTTATGGAAGTTTTACTTGGAACTGTCGGAAATGCCCAGTATGACGGCCATGTTGATGGACAGCCACATAAGTGATAGACCGCCACTTTGACCATCAAAACCAAGGTAGTTGGGCCATGTAATGGATAAGGACTGATGGATGAGTTGATGGATCATCAAGGTTGTGACGGAACATCATCCAGGCTGTCAACTCTTATCCAGTGAACCCCATTTCTGATAAGTGATGGACCCTCAAATGTCTGACGAACCGTCAGCCGGACTGTCACATGGCACATTCAGTTTACTTCCAGGTCATTTTAACAGGGTTATTTTGGTAACTTAGCACTCGCCTACATTTACCCAAATAAGTCCAAATTCAGTCATTATGCTTATTATCATTTCACAATTAAAAAAACTAGGTTTTCTCTCTGAATTTAATCTCCAAGAACAAGACCCAATCTTCTTCAAGAATCAAGGGATTTAAAATCCTTCAAGTTCAAAAACATCAAGAACCTTGAGTCAGGTATTCATAGTGTTCATCTATGGATACCTTTCGTTCATAGAGTTCAAGAACCATGCGTTTAAATGAGAAACTTTGATTTCCTTGTGGTTATTATACTGTTCATGTTAATGATCATTGTTTAAGCTTCAAGATATTAATTTAAGTTGACTTCCATGATGTATCCATGCTTGTAGTTAAAACCCATGAATTTGGGTGGTTCAAGATGATTAAAATTGTTGAGAAAACCTATGCCCCAAAGTATGCATGCAAGGTGTTTGTTAAAATACCTAGAATGCTAAAAATCATGTTCCCATGACCCCATAGTATTTAAATGACAAGATATGTCAACTCTTAAGATAATTCCACAAGATCATCCATGCTATTGATATGTGTTGCTAGTATGATTATGCAATGAACATGTTATTAAGGTTGTACAAGTACTTCCATGTGACATGAAATCCTTTCCATGCAATACATTGTTGATAACCATGCTTTGTATGAAATCCCTTATGTATGATATTATGAATTGTGGACTTAATTCTGGTGATCAAGTCATGTCATATGTGTCAGTCCTGGGGGTATTCGTACCTAAAACATATTGTTGTATGCCTAGAGACAATTCATGTTACCCGATAATCTCAGTCAAGCCATGATGTATAGAACTCACTCAATCATGTAACTCAGGAAACCTCCAAAATCCCATGATCTCAGCAAAATCTTAGAGAGTAGTACCATTCTCTCTGTTAACGGATGTTAGTTACTCAGTCCTTGTCTAGTCAGTTAAATCATGTTTAGTGTCTTCAGATGGGATTAGAAGTTAGCACCGAGTGAACCCCAGAATGGGAACTCACCTGCCAGTTTAGGGTTTGATTCTTAGCAGTCATCCTTGTGTTCCAGAACTACGTAGCCAGCATAGGATGATACATATTAACCTATCAGACTAGGGTTTATGAGGTGGCTTAACCTGTTAGTTTAGGGTTCCCATCATTCTCATTTTGAGTACCTGCCAGTTGAGGATCACTCATAACTGTCCTTACAATTGGCACAGTATTGAAACCCCTCCAGTCGGGGAAAAGATTGGACCCCAACTTAGCTATATGCATTATTGGGGCATGATAGTTAAACAACTACCTACCATAATTCCAGGATCAGTCTCAATAAAAGAACTTACATAGTTCTTCAGATATCAGTATACCAGGACTTACAGATATAGTCAAATTCAATTATAGTAAGGAACTGAGATAGTTCCATCAGACCCAGGACTGTCAGACACAGTCACCCATGTTGACAGAACCATAGTTTCAGTCATGTCAGAAATCAGTAAATCATGTATTAGCGTTCAGATCATCTACTATGTATTTACATTTCCAGTTATTATGTATGTATGTTTGCACTCTCACGTTCATATTATTTGCTCAGTTAGCATTGCTCATGTATGTAAAAACTTTTCATTTAGCCTACCTCACTCTTATACTCAGTACTTCAGTTGTACTAACATATCTGCGCTATAGTTTCTTATTTTTATGTTATACCATAGGTTCAGAGACAAGAGTTCTAGTACAGCAGTAGCATTCGTATTCCAGTATACAGAGCTACCGTAAGTCCTCTTCATTAGAGGATGATATGATTCGATTCAATTATTATTTCAGTTAGATTTTAGTTTACGAAGTTAGTTGGAGAAATGTTCCTTCAACTCCTTATTTAGACAGTGTTTAGAGGCTTTCAGATTTAGTTCAGACTTGATTCCATTTTTAGTTGTTTTGGGTATCTTTCACCCTTATGGATGTTATTTTACCAGATTCTTTACTCAGTTGAACCTTATGTCTTACATGTTCATGTTTTCCGCATTATTATGATGTATATATTGTAGTGTATAGGTACAAATATCAGTCATGGATTAGCTTGTGGTCCTTCAGCGTCATAAGCACCGTGTAGCATTCCATTTCAGAAAAATCAGGGTATTTCAAACTTTGTATCAGAGCCTAAGGTTTAATAGAGTCCTAGGAAGTTTGAAAGCCATATCTAGTAGTCTTGTGCATATGTCTGTTGCGCGCCATATTTATATGCTAGAGGCTATGAGATATTTTAGGAACAGTTTCCCCTCTTTCAGTATTCATGTCGTGCTAGTGAGCATAGTCTTAAGTTAAACTCTCAGTCTAATCTGTTCTTCTCTTATTTTAGAATATGCCTCCAAAGAGAAGAAGCCAGCCAGTTTCTAAGCCCGAAGATCCTTTGGGCGAGTATGTTTCTCATAGGGAGTTTAAAGCCATATTCACAATACTTTCTAAGTCTGTGGCTTCCCAGAATGAATGGCCACTAATTATTCTAGCTAGTCCTGTGACCAATTACGCAGCAGCTAGAATTCGAGACTTCACTCGAATAAAATCTCCATCTTTCTTTGGGCCTAAGTCTGATGAAGACCCTCAGGAGTTCATTGACCAAGTCAAGAAGGTCATTAACATCATAGGATTTAATTCTATTCAGAGAACCGAGTTAGAAGCATACCAGTTACAGGATATTTCTCACACTTTGTAGAAATAGTAGAAGTCTGAGAGGTTAGAAGATCCAAGTCCTATAGAATGGGAGGAATTTCTCATGGTATTCTTAGACAGATTTTATCCCCAAGAGCTGAGGAAGGCCAAAGTTCTTGAGTTTATCAACCTCAGGCAAGGAAATATGAAAGTTAGGGAGTATCCTCTTAGATTTACTCAGCTATCTAGATATGCCCCTGATGTGGGTGCAGACAATAGGGCTAAGATGAGCAAGTTTGTGTCAGGAGTGAATGATAGTATAGTAAATGATTGTAGATCTACAATACTGAATAGTGATATGACTTTAGCCAGGCTCATGACCCATGCTCAGCAAACAGAGGAGAAAAAGGTTAGGGCTAGGGAGAGGCAGAATAAGAGAGAAAGATCAGGCAGTTTTAGTTTTGCTTAGACCAAATCAAAGGGAGGAAATCGTTCCCAGTTTTGTCCTAAGTCATCAGCTCTAGTTCATTCTTCAACCGATGCTCCATCTCCTAAGTTCAAAGATCGAGCACCCAGCTTTAAATCTCAGAACAGTGTCAGTAATGCTCGAACTAATCCCTTATCTCAAACTTCTGGTAAGAACCACCAGGGTGTTTGTAGAGACAGTAGTGATGTTTGTTTTGGTTGTGGTAAGCCAGGCCAAAGATTAAGAGATTGTACTCAGTCCAGCTATCCGGTTCAGCAAAATCGTTCCACAGCTCAGTCTGGTCGCTCGAACTAGCAAGGTGCCACTTTTATTGCTACTAGTGGACAACGCCTAAACAGACTCTATGCTCTTCAGACTCGAAAGGATTAGAAAAATTCTCCTAATGTCATTACAAATACGTTATAGATATTCCATGTTCATGTTTATTCTTTTTTAGATCCAGGTTTATCCTTGTCTTTTGTCACTCCATACACAGCAGGCGATTTTAGAATCAGTCCTAAAATTTTAGTAGAGCCCTTTTAGTCTCTACCCTAGTGGTTAAAACTATCATAGCTCGGTGGGTATACAGGAACTTCTCGATTATGATATTTCAGAAATCCACGTTAGTAGATTTAGTCGACTTAGAGATGACTGATTTTGATGTCATTCTTAGCATGGATTGGCTTCATTCCTTCTATGCCACAGTCGACTGTAGGACCCGGATAGTTCAATTTTAGTTCCCAAATAAGTGTCCTAGAGTGAAAGGGTAGTACTTCATCTTTCAGGGGTCAACTTGTTTCCTACCTTCAAGCAAGGAAAATGATTTCAAAGGGTTGTGTATCATCTTGTCCATGTAAAAGATTCTAGTTCCGAATCTCCCAATCTCGAATTAGTCCCAGTGGTTATTTAATATGAAGATATCTTTCCCAAAGATCTTCCAGTCATTCCTCCCAAAAGTGAAATAGACTTTGGCATAGACCTTCTCCTAGATACTCAGCCTATTTCCATTTTGCCATACAAAATGGCACTAGCAGAACTCAAGGAACTAAAAGATCAGTTGAAGTATCTCTTAGATAAGGGATTCATCAGTCCTAGTGTATCCCCATGGGGTGAACCAGTCTTATTCGTGTGAAAGAAACACGATTCTCTCAAGATGTGTATTGATTATCATCAGCTCAACAAAGTCACGGTCAAGAATAGGTATCCACTTCCTAGAATAGATGACTTTTTTGATCAACTTGAGGGTGTCAGTTATTTCTCCAAGATAGACCTCAGATGAAGCTAACATCAACTCAAAGTTAGAGAATATGACATCCCGAAGACAGTTTTTCATACTCAGTATGGTAACTTTGAATTTCTAGTCATGTCCTTTGGTCTTTCCAATGCCCCTACAGCTTTCATGGACTTGATGAACCAGGTGTTCAAGAAGTACGTGGACATGTTCATCATAGTCTTCATAGATGATATTCTGGTCTATTCTCATATAGAGCGTGATTATTCAGACCATCTCAGAATTGTTCTTCAGACTCTCAGAGATTATCAGTTGCTCGCCAAGTTCAGTAAGTGCAAATTTTGGCTAAGATCATTAGTATTCCTTGGCCATATTTTTTTTGGTAATGTCATTAGAGTAGATCCTCAGAAGACCGAAGCGGTAAGAAACTGGCCTCGCCCTGTTTCTCCATTAGATATCAGGAGTTTCCTGGGTTTGGCTGGCTATTATAGATGTTTTGTCGAGGTATGTTCTTCTATTGAATCTCCTATGTCTAGATTGACTAAGAAGAAGGTTATGTTTTAATGGTCAGATTCTTGCAAGAAGAGTTTTTAAGATTTGAAGACTCGACTCACCTCAGCCCTAGTACTAACTCTTTTAAATGGTTTAGATAATTTTTTAGTCTATTATGATGCATCTAAAGTGGGTTTAGGTTGTGTCCTCATGCAGCATGGTAAGGTCATAGCCTACGAATCCAGACAACTAAAGCCCTGCCAGAAGAATTATCCTACTTATGATCTTGATTTAGCAACCGTAGTATTTGCCTTAAAGATTTAGAGGCATTATTTATATGGATTTTATGTAGATATCTTAACAGATCATAAGAGTATCCAGTATGTCTTTTATTAGAAAGATCTCAATTTTCATCAGAGAAGGTGGTTAGAGTTTTTGAAAGATTATGACAAAAGTGTTCTTTATCATCTGGGCAAGGCCAACGTTGTGGCTGATGCTTTCAGTAGACACACTATGGGTAGTATTTCTCACGTAGAGGATGGTAAGAAGGAGATAGCCTAGGAAATTCATCAGCTTGCCACGCTAAGCATTAACTTAGTCAATTCTTCAGAGGGTAGTGTATGTGTTTAGAGTAGTTCAGGGTCATCTCTAGTTTCTGAGGTAAAAGAAAAGCAAGACAGGAATCCTAGCCTTGTCAAGCTAAAAGAGTCAGTTCATAATCAGAAAGTACAGGCTTTCTCCCAAGAGGGAGATGGTGTTCTTCATTGTCAGGGTCATCTGTGTGTTCCAGGTGTAGATTACTTGAGGTAGTAAATTCTTGCAGAGGATCATAGTGCGCGATACTCTATTCATCCAGGGGGCACTAAGATTTACCGCGACTTGCGGGAGATCTATTGCTGGAGTGTGATGAAAAGAGATATTGGAGATTTTATGGCTAAGTGCTCTACATATCTGTAGGTTAAGATAGAGCATCAGAAACCTAGTGGGTCCATGTAGGATTTCGCCATTCCTACTTAGAAGTAGGAAGTAGTGAACATGGATTTCATGATGGGTTTACCTCAAACTCGTCATCAGCATGATTTCGTTTGGGTTATTTTAAACAGAATGACCAAGTCAGCTTAATTCCTTCCTATTGATACCTCTTTTTCAGCTGAGGATTATGCCAAACTTTTTATTAGGGAGTTGGTAAGATTACATGGTGTTTCATTATCCATCATCTAAGACAGTTGTACCCAGTTCACCTCTCATTTTTGGAAAGCATTCCAAAAGGTCTTGGTACTCAAGCCCATCTCAGTACAGCATTTTATGCTCAGACAGATGGCCAAGTAGAGAAGACCATTCATATTAATGAATATATGCTAAGGGCATATGCAATTGATTTCCAGGAAAGTTGGGATGACCTCTTGCCCTTGATTGAGTTTGCATGCAACAATAGCTATCATTCCAGTATTCAGATGGCTCTATTTGAAGCTCTCTATGGGAGGAGGTGTACATCTCCAGTCGGTTGGTTCGAAGTTAGTGAGGCCTTGGTCATCAGTCCTGACTTGGTATGCAACGTCTAAAAGAAATTTTAGGTGATTAGAGAGAAACTTTAGGCTACTCAGAGCCGATAGAAGTCTTATGCAGATGTTCATAGAAAAGATCTCGAGTTCGATATCAATGACTATGTCTAGCTCAAAATCTCTCCCATGAAGGAAGTGAAGACGTTCGAAAAGAAAGGGAAACTCATTCCCCGTTATGTCTGTCCTTTAAGGATTCTCATTCGCTTCAGCAAGGTAGCTTATGAGCTCAAATTTCCTTCAGATCTAGCATCAGTTCATCCAGTCTTTCATGTCTCTTTGCTCAAGAAGTACATAGGTTACCCAGTAGTTGTAGTCCCTATTCAAAATATTGATGTTAAGGACAACCTCTCTCATGAAGAGATTCCAGTGAAAATTTTAGACTATCAGATTCATAGGCTGAGGAACAAAAAAGTCCCTCTAGTCAAAGTTCTTTGGCAAAATCAATCCGTTGAGGGAGATACTTTGGAAGAAGAAGAAGAAATGCATACCAAGTACCCTCACCTTTTCTCCGCCAACCCAGATCAAGCTCAAGGTAATTTCCTCGTTAAGCTTATTAAATTTCAAGTTCAGCATTTAAAACAACTTTATATTTTGTTTCGTGTTCATGTTCCATCATAAATTTAGTGTAAAGTACCATTGCATATTCAGTCATGCATACATGTATCGGCCCAGTAAATAATTATGCATCAGATATGTATTCTCATTGCGAGGACCTCAGTTATGCATTCATGAATCAGTTACACGTGCATCAGCTATGCATGTTCAGTATAACACATTTAGTTTGTCAGTCATAAGATCATGTTCCAGCTACTCATGTTTGGATTATTGTTTCCCCTCTCAGTCAGTTCCATTCGAGGACGAATGTTGTCACAAGGGATATATTGTAATACCAGTGCCTTTTTTCTGGCTAGAAATCATCTAAAGGATTCTAGGACTTACTTTAAAATGCAAAACTATCTTGGTACATGTAGTATTTTTGAGATTTTGAAATTCTATCACGTGGGAAATTGAGTTACTTTCCAACGGTACCAATTTTTTCCAAATTCGACATCAGACAAGGAAGTCATGGACGTTTTACTTAGAACTGCCGGAAAAGCCCAGGTATGATGGCCAAGTTGATAGACCACCACATAAGTGACGGACCGCCACTTTGACCGCCACAGCTAAGTTAGTTGAGCCACGTACTAGATAAGGACTGACAGATGAGTTAACTGATCGTCAAGGTTGTAACAGACCATCATCCAGGCCGTCAGCTCTTATCCAGTGAAACCCATTTCTGGTCCACGTTTGATGGGATAAGTGACGGACCATCAAGTGCCTGATGGACTGTCATTCCAACCGTCACATGCCATGTTCAATTTATTTTCAGGTTATTTTAACAAGGTATTTTGGTCAGTTATCACTCGCTTACATATACCCAGATAAGTTTGAATTTAGCCATTATTCTCATTGTTATTTCACAAATAAAAAAACTAGGGTTTCTCTCAAAATTTAATCTCCCAGAGTAAGACCCATTCTTCTTTAAGAATCAAAGGATTTCAAATACTTCAAGTTCAAAAACATTAAGAACCTTGAATTAGGTATGCATAGTGTTCATATATGGACCCCTTTCATTCATAGAGTTCAAGAATCATGCTTTTAAATGAGAAACTTTGATTTCCTTGTTGTTATGTGATGTTTTTCATGATCATCAACATTGTTTAAGCTTCAAGATATTAATTTAAGTTGACTTCCATGATGTATGCATGCTTGTAGTTAAAACCCATGAATTTGGGTGGTTCAAGATGATTAAAATTGTTGAGAAAACCGTTGCCCCAAAGTGTGCATGCAAGGTGTTTATTAAAATGCCTAGAATTCTAAATATCATGTTCCCATGACCCCATTGTATTTAAAGGACAAGCTATGTCAACTCTTAAGATGATTCTACATAAACTTCCATACTATTGATATCTGTTGCTAGTATGATTATGCAATGAACATGATATTAAGGTTGTGCAAGTACTTCCATATGGCAGGAAATCCTTTCCATGCAATACATTGTTGATAACCATGCTTAGTATGAAATCCCTTATGTACAATATTATGATTTGTGGGCTCAAATCTAATGATCAAGTCATGTACTATTTGTCAGATTCCTTCCATTGAGTCCTGTGGGTATTCGTACCAAAAAAATATAGTTGTGTCCCTAGAGCAAAGTCACGTTACCCGATAATATCAGTAAAGCCATGATCTATAGAACTTAGTCAGTCATGTGACTCAAGAAACCTCTAAAATCTCGTGATCTCAGCAAAATCTCAGAGAGTGGTACTATTCCATCCATCCACGAATGTCAGTTATTCAGTCCTTGTATAGTTAGTTGAATCATGTTTAGTCTCTTCAGATGGGAGTAGAAGTTAGCATCGAGTGAACCCAAGGATCGAAACTCACCTGCCAGATTAGGGTGTGATTCTTAGCAGTCAGCCTTGTGTTCCAGAACTATGTAGCCAGCATAGGATGAGACATATTAACCAGTTAGACAAGGGTTGATGAGGTGGTTTAACCTGTCAGTTTAGGGTTCCCACTGTTCTCATTTGAGTACCTGCCAGTTGAGGGTCACTCACAACTGTCCTTAACAGTGGCGCGGTATTGACACCCTTCTAGTCGGGGATTAGATTGGACCCCAACTTAGCTATATACATTATTGGGGCATGTCGGTTAAGCAACTACCTCCCACAGTTTCAGGCTCATCCTTAGTAAAAGAACTCAGATAGTTCTTCAGATATAAGTATACCAGGACTGCCAGATTGATAACACTCAATCTACAACTCTCGTAGGAGTGTAAAGCGGTCGTTAGAAAATATAGAACCCAACTGGGTTGGGTATCGATCCCACAGAGAATAGCTTGGTCAACAAGTAAGCAGAATACTAGACTTTTAGTGCAAGTCTCGTAATGAGGGGGGATTGTAATGTGTAACCAAAACAATAAAGTAAAAGCTGAAAATAGTAAGTAAAAAGAGAGAGATTGTTACGTTGGTTTGTAAACAATGAGAGTTGAGGCGTTAGGGTTATGTCCACCTTCTGAGGTATACGTCTCTTTTGGCTATGAGTGTGTAGAATTCTGACATGCAATTGCTTATAGAGAATTGTAGTCGATGGTAAATCCAAGCGTCTCTCGACCTAAACAAGGACTATTTCACTTTAACTCTCTCGAGCTTAAAGCGTGTCTAACGGTACGAATTCTCCAAGAGGTTAGTCCAGTTACGGCACTAGCTTTTTAATAGGAAAGGGTGTCCTACTACCTTGACACTATCTCTTTTCCAGACAAATAACCTTTCTCGCGAACAAGTTAAATGTTAGACTAGCGTATTCTTGCGTTTGCAACCGCAAAGAATGTAGATTAAGATGAAGAGAATAATGATATAAGTAATATACGTGTCTCGAACTCACAAGCTCACAGCAATAGATAGTAACTAATTCGGCTTCCATAACCCCAACAGAGAAGTTTAGTTACCCATGAATGCAAAGGAGATCATGATTTGCATTGTTATTGTTGAGTAATGGCATGTGGATTAGGTGATAGGTGTGTGGCGTGATTCCTTAGCAAGTAACGATTCTCTTGTTGTGGAATTTAAGAATAGAAGAGTAGATTAGAAGTGTTTGTGGTGGAAGATGAGAGGGATGGAAGAAAATTAATTGTTGAATTAAGTGAAGAATAGAAAGATTGTTCAAAATCTCTAGCATGATAGGGTATTTATAATACCCATATCCTAGTTCTACTAAGCTAATTAAATAAATAACCAAATCCTACTAGACTAATGAAATACTTAACCCAAATGTACTAGGTTAATGTAACATTATCATAATCCAAATAAACTAATGAAATACATAACCCAATTGTACTAGGTTAATGTATCATTGTCCAAATCCAGCTTTGTGTCTGTAGGTCCCCAAAGTCTTCAGAAATGCTGTTTTAGCCCGGGATAGATTTTCCATGCAGCAGTTTTGGTCCTTAGGCGTGTAAACTCCCTTTCCTTCCTTCGTGAGCTTTCTTTTGCGTCAAGTAAGCCATAAAATGCTGAATTTTGCATCATTTATACCTGAAACTTTACTAATCATGTTCGTTAGCTCATTTATAGGAAAAAGGACTAAAAGCGCATGAAATATATAATTTGTTCTCAAAACTAGGCTAAAATATGTGCAAAATATATTGATATAGGCGTGTAAATTCGCCTATCATCAACACTCCACACTTGCAGCTTTGTTCGTCCTCGAACAAAATATCATGTCCCTCTAAACATCAACTTAGGGTTTTTACAACAACAACACAAAACATTTTTCAAGACAAGCACAACAATTATCAACAAAGAGTAGCTTTTCGATTATAAGTAGAAACAATTTAACCTCTAGCATATACTCGTGATGGTGATCAACTCACATGCAAACATTAAGGTGCATAGAATCATATACAACTATCCAAAGCTCATCAACCATGTGTGTCTCACAATATAGTACCCATAATCACTCACAAATATAGCATATTTTTCAAACATGGGTATCAAAATGTCCTTGCTCTCACTCTCACAAAGAATTCATATGTAGCAACTGATGACCATAGGCTTGCCCTTAATGTTGTACTCCACTAAATGTCGGAATGTTAGGATTAGGATCAAGTAGGTCTTTTGATGGTTGTAATGTAGGCTAAGGGATGGGTAGGACTATTTTGGCCAGGAATAGTGACTAAGCTCCTAAGCGCTTTAATACATCACATTGTATCATTGACACTTTTTTCTTTCAACCTTTCTTCTTTCTTTTATTCTACCACCCTTGTTCTCCTCTTTTGTTTTTCAATTTTAAGAACAACTCACTTTTCAGATTTTTTTTCCTTTTTCTTTTCACAACATACCTCTTATGATAGCACTTTCTTTTCCATAACACATTCAAGCACCATTACAATTTAAAGCATCATACTTACCCAATTTCCTCTTATGTTGTCATATGACTTTTTTTTAATTTAAAGCACTTAGGAATTTGGATCAAATTACGGTCTTGAAAAAAATAGATTAGGCTTATATACAAGGTTTTCAAAGAAATAGGCTAAAGGCTCAAAAGGGTTTAACTAGGGATGATGTCCATGGGTAGGTAAAACTGAAGGTAAATATGTATAGGTTGCCAAAGAAATGCCTAAATCATATCCTAAACTTACACTCCTTATTTTCGCTTTGCATACATACCAGGCAAGTTCTAGCATCAGCCACATACATTGAAGATACTATTAATCTCACACACACAAGGCACATGGTCGACTTGATTGGAAGTAATATAGACTCTCGACCCAACAATTGAATCACACACTATCACATAATGAGTCACAACTAGAGCCTAAACGTCTCAATAGTCACAATTGTAGCACATACTCTTGTTATAATCTCATGCTGCCTATCAAAATAATTTCATGATAAGCTAGAAAAATTTGACACCTAAAAAAAACTAAAAAAAACGTCAAACGAAAAACAACAAAAAAACGGGCTCAAAAAAAAAACAAAGTAAACAAACAAACATATAAACATAGGTGCAAACAAAGAAGTATAGCATGCGATTCTGCCACCCCACACTTCGACGGGACACTGCCCTCAGTGGAAAATAAATTCGAAGAACCTGGTTAGTCGGACCCTTCATCAATGTCGGGGGTCATACCCCCTTTGTCTGAATCATCATAAGAGTCGTCGTCAGAGTTCTCCTCTTCGTCAGAATCAGGCAAGAGTCTATCATCATCAGTCGGCACATCATCGTCTAGAGGTTCCTCAAAATATACACCCACTCCACACATCTCCCGTGCATGCATGTTCATTGGGTAGTCATGGTCCAGCTGTTGGAGCTCTTCAGCAGTTGGAATACGTCCACCACTCATCATAGTGAATCGTGTCATGCCATAGAGATGACGGAAGAAACTCTCGTCACGAGCATGTCTCTCTGCAGTAGTAAGGTTGACTCCATGAGTTGTTTCAGCATCTTTGACCTTGGTGAGGTCAACCTTCTTTGGGTTGTGTGGGAGTTTGTGTTCAGCTGGTTCCTCTTCGATATCCTCCTTCCACAACATTGCGGTCAACAAATTGCCGAATGTGAAATGGGACCTTTTGTGGAGTCTGGCCTTCCTCATGGTAGATCGAATGATTGCCCCAAAGTTGATAGGGACATTCGTCATCAAAGCATATACCAAACACACTCTATCTCTCGATATCTTGGTGTATTGAGTCCCAGTAATAATACATGAATTGACAATACGCATCCAGATTCTTGCTTCCCTATTTAGTGGAGCATAGGGGAAAGTGTTGTGTCGACCTGTTTCTTTATGTCTGTCCCACCTTGCCATTGATCTACTTCCACAAAGCGTGTGTCGTATCGCTCTATAAGGGGGCCTGCTGTTCAGTTCTTTGAATGGTGCTGTGTCGACCGAAGGTAAGCCAAGAAAAGAGTTGATCCAATCCGCGGTGAGCTGTAACACTTGGCCCCGAATTTTGACTTCATTGTCTGTTGTATTCGGCGACCAGTTGGCATAAAACTCTCTTGTTAAGTCAAGATTGCACTCTCCCATGTCGCAGAAGATGAAATCCAGCTTCAAAGCCATTATTTTTGCCAACATTCGCGGCTCCTTCTTTGCTAAGGTCTCCTTGTTGATCAAGTCGACGTGCACATATTTTCTTTCTTTGTTGCTGCTGTACCATGCTTTGGCTTCTTCCTCAAGAACCCATTTTATTCCGAACATTCTGCGTGGCAGGTGTGCTGAGGATGATTCTCCTTGGTCTTTTCGACTTCTCTTCTTGCCCTTTTGGGATGTGGTAGCCTTCTCCTTGCCTTGCCTTACTTTAGGTGCCATTGTACCTGAGACTAGAAATAATGTAAGTTTCAGCATAATCTCACTTGATACAATCTATATGCAAGCACTAGGGGTACCACCCCACACTTAATTTTGTTATGCAAATCAGTGAGGTGAACGTAGTTGATTTACTCAGAATTCGTCGACATACGTTTTAGGATTGTATTCTGACAAAAAATCAGCATTGCATCACTTATTTTGCAGCCATTGGACTACTTTCATGGTAGATATAGCAACACTACAACCTAGGGGTTACCACATGGAATCGTTATTTTTACAACAAGCACAACCGCCTAAGTCGATAGGCACTAAATCTTATCCCGATGGTCGGGATGGTCTAAAATGTAAGCATCCAAACAACAATCTTAAGCAATATTCATAGCCATATCAATTCAGCAATTATCATAACAATGCTATTGAAACCAAATTCAAGTCGGAAACAAGCCAAGAATTTCCTACGTATATGTTTACTCAATTGATTTTGTAACAACAATCCAAACACATAAACATCACCATCAATAATATATGATTTAGCAATTCATCATAAACGTAGTATTTGCGAGAAATAAATGAGGAATATGCGAATACTTACTTATTTGAAACTTGTGGAGATGGTGTTGTGAATTGGAAGAGCAAAAGAAGAAAATTTTGAGAGGATTTGGAAGGTTATGCGGCGCCCTTAGGGTTTTTTCTAATGTGGTTGTGTTATAAAACTAAGTCCCCTTTATATAGGAAGAGTATGGGTCGGGTTATGACCCATTTACAATCGGATTTGGAGACAAAAACACCACATATGCGGCGCATATCACTCGGCATATCAATGACATATGCGGCGCATTGTCTATGGCATAATGGGACATATGCGCCGCATAGTCTATGGCATTTGTAGACATATGCGCCGCATAGTCTATGGCACATGAGATACTGAGACCAAATCCCATAGCATAGGCGGCGCATAGTCAAAAGCATACCTAGGAATAGGCGGCGCATAGTGTATAGCACACTAGATTCCAAGACCTTAGGCTAGAGGATAGGTCGTGCATCATTTGTGGCCTAGTTCTACCAAGTCCTAGCCTTCGTCGAAGACTATTTTGACGAGGAAAAGGCTCAATCCATAGCCTTATGCATCACCATTCCTAACTTACCAACTTTACCATACAATGCGTCCAAATCGTCAATTGAAATCGATCTCCTCGTTGAATACTTCTTGCACCTATTTTTGCTCAAAATCAAACGAAAACGATTAGTACGATGGGTTGCCTCCCACCAAGTGTCGTGGTTTTGGTCGTGGCATGACTCTTATTTTTGGATTTTGATTTATCAAAAAGAAAAAAAAATACTAAAATGACGAAACGATAAAACGATAAAACAATAAAACGATGGGTTGCCTCCCATCTAGCGCCTTATTTATTGTCGTGGCTCGACGTAGTAATCTCGAGTACTTAGATTTCGTCGAGATAAGTGATGGCCATGTCATTCATCAAGTCAAGAGGACCGATATATGGCTTGACACGTTGTCCATTCACTTTGAAGATAACACCCTCATTGTCTTCCAATTTGACTACTCCAGACGAGTAGACTTGGATGACTTTAAATGGACCAGACCATTTTGATTTTAACTTACCTGGGAAGAGCTTAAATCTGGAGTTGAAGAGTAGCACCATGTCACCTTTTTGGAAATTTCGTCGAATAATCCGCTGATCATGATACTTCTTCATCCGCTCCTTGTATAAATCCGATCGTTCATATGCATGGAGCCGGAATTCATCTAGTTCGTTCAGCTGCTCCAACCTCAGATTCTTCACATCTTCCCAATTCAAGTTCAATCGCTTCAATGCCCACAATGCCTTGTATTTAAGTTCAATGGGTAGATGACAAGCCTTTCCATAAACTAGTTGATAAGGAGACATGCCAATGGGTGTCTTGAATGCAGTCCTATACGCCCATTGTGCATCATCTAGCTTTCGAGACCAATCCTTCCGATTCGCATTAACCGTCTTTGCAAGGATTTGCTTGATCTCACGATTGGAAACCTCTACTTGTCCACTAGTTTGGGGATGATACGGCGTAGCTACCTTATGTTGCTTGACACCATACTTGGCCAATACAGATTTGAATAGCTTGTTGCAAAAGTGAGATCCTCCATCACTTATGATAGTACGAGGTACTCCAAAGCGAGAGAAGATATTCTTCTTTAAGAACGCTACAACACGCTTTCCTTCGTTATCGGCCAATGCTACAGCTTAAACCCATTTTGACACATAATCCACAGCAACCAAGATGTACTTCATTCCAAACGAATTCACGAATGGCCCCATGAAATCAATACCCCACATATCAAAGAGTTCTACCTCAAGAATTTTGGACATGGGCATTTCATGGTGTTTTGAAATAGCACCTTGCCGTTGGCATTGGTCACACCTCTTCACATAGTCATATGCATCTCTGAATATCGAAGGCCAATAATATCCACTTTGCAATACTTTTCTCGTCGTTCGATTGCCTACATGATGTCCTCCAACTTGTGAGGTGTGGCATGCTTCCAAAATAGTAGGCACTTCTTCATGGGATATACATCGTCGAATGATACCATCAGCGCATCTTCGAAACACATAAGGCTCATCCCAATAGTAGTGCTGAACGTCATGCATAAACTTCCTCCTTTGGTGGTAAGATAAATTGGCGGGTAGCACATTACTTACCACGAAATTTGCAAAGTCGGCATACCATGGTAATTTCTCCATTGTTGTTGCTAATATCTCCTCGTCAGGGAATGCATCATCAATCTGAATTTCAGGTTGCACCACTTGCTCACTCTCAAGTCTAGATAGGTGATCAGCCACTTGGTTCTCGCAACCTCTTCTATCTTTGACTTCGAAATCAAACTCTTGCAGCAGCAACACCCATCGAATCAGCCTTGGTTTTGCATCCTTCTTTGTCATTAGGTACCTAAGAGTTGCATGGTCTGTATGAACGATCACCTTAGTACCCAATAGATAGGCGCGAAACTTCTCAAACGCATACACAACCACTAGGAGCTCTTGTTCAGTAACAGTGTAGTTCCTTTGGGCTTCATTTAGGACCTTACTCGCATAGTAGATAGGATGAAGTAGTTTCTCCTTTCTTTGTCCAAGAACAGCACCAATGGCTACACCACTAGCATCACACATGACCTCGAACGGGAGCGTCCAATCTGGTGCTACCATGATAGGGGCTTCAATGAGTTTTCCTTTAAGGCATTCGAATGCCTTTAAGCAATCATCATTAAAGTCAAACTTTGCATCTTTCTCCAATAGTTTGCACAATGGACTAGAAATTTTGGAGAAGTCTTTGATGAATCTACGATAAAACCCAGCCTAGCCAAGAAAACTACGGACTCCCTTCACCAAAATTGGAGGTGGTAGCTTCTCGATTACCTCTATTTTTGCGCGATCAACCTCTATTCCTCTTTCGGAGATCTTGTGCCCAAGAACGATTCCTTCTTTTACCATGAAGTGGCACTTCTCCCAATTCAGCACAAGGTTGAACTCTACACATCTTTGCAATGCCATGCTCAAGTTTGCCAAACATGCTTCAAAAGACTCACCAACAACTGAAAAGTCATCCATAAATACCTCCAAAGTGTCTTCAACCATATCAGAGAAAATAGACATCATACAACGTTGAAAGGTGGCTGGTGCATTACACAACCCGAATGGCATGCGTTTGAAGGCAAACGTAACATATGGGCATGTAAACGTTGTCTTCTCTTGGTCTTCCGGTGCAATACAAATCTGATTATAACCTGAATAACCATCCAAGAAGCAAAACCATCCTTTTCCCGCTAATCGATCTAGCATCTGGTCCATAAATGGCATGGGGAAGTGATCCTTGAGCGTCCAATAATTCATCTTACGATAGTCCATGCATACTCTCCATCCAGTAATGGGCCTGAGTGGAATAAGCTCATTCTTTGCATTCGCGACCACCGTCATACCTCCTTTCTTGGGAACACATTGCACAGGACTCACCCATGTACTATCAGAGATAGGATATACAACTCCTGCGTCTAACAACTTGATAATCTCCTTCTTCACCACTTCTTGCATTGGTGGGTTTAATCGCCTTTGATTTTCAATGGTGGGTGTGCACTTTTCTTGAAGCTGAATTTTATGTGTGCAAATCCCAGGTGGAATACCAATAATATCCGCGATGGTCCATCCAATAGCTCTAATATACTTGCGTAAGATTGCAATAAGAGCTGCAACTTGTTGGTCACCCAAATCGGCTGCTACAATGACTGGAAGAGTGTTTCCGCTTTCTAAGAATGCGTACTTCAAATGGCTTGGCAGCTCCTTCAATTCTAACGTGGGTGGTTCTTCAATAGATGGCTTAGCTGGTGGTGTGGGCCGGTTTTTAAGGTCAAGATCCAGCTTCTTGGGGGTATAGCGATATGTCCCTAATCCCGATAGAGCACAAATATCTTCATCGGAAATTTCAGCATCATCATTCTCTCCTATCATGAGCAAAACCTCCAAAGGATCATCAAGAATTTTCTCTTCTGCAAGTAACTCTTTCTCATCATCAAAGACAACATCGTCCACAAAAAATACACTCAAATCTTTGGGTTGCTTCATTGATTTGCAAACATCAAAACGAACCACTTCGTCATTTATTCGGAATGAAAGCTCATTAGCTCTCAAATCTATGAGCACACTTCCCATAGCAAGGAAAGGGCGTCCCAAGATTATGGGAACCTCTGAATTTGCTTCACAATCCAAGATGACAAAGTCTGCTGGAAAGATAAATGAAGAAACCTTTACCAAGACATCGCATAGAATACCAACCGGTCGCTTTACCGACCTATCTGCCATAACAAGCCTCATATTAGTCAATGTAGGATCTCCTAACCCCAACTTCTTGTAGATCGATAATGGCATCAAGTTGATGCTGGCTCCTAAGTCACACAATGCTTTGGCAAAGTTCAAAGATCCGACGGTGCAAGGAATAGTGAAAGCTCCGGGGTCGGCCTTCTTCTGAACTATCGATCGGGTAGCAATTGCACTACAATGATGCACATCATCCTTCAGCTCATAACTTGCTGCCCTCTTTTTAGTCAAAAGATCTTTCATAAACTTCGCATACCCAGGCATTTGTTCAAGTGCCTCTACCAACGGAACATTAATAGTCAGCTGCTTCAACATGGTCATAAATTTGCTGAACTTAGTGTCATCGGCCACCTTCTTCAATCTTTGGAGAAAAGGTGGTGGTGGGTATGGAAGTGTTCTCTCCACGGATTTCTTCTCCTCTAGCTTCCGTTTTTCCACTTTTCCAGGCTGCACGTCACTAGGTGAAACGTCCTTGACGTTGGGAGTAGTTGTTGCAGCTTCTTCTACTCTTGTAACATCAGTAAGTGTAGCATCCGTGTCTTCAACTTCGTCAACCAATTGCTTTCCTTTTTCTGAAGTTTCCAGCACCTTACCGCTTCTGGTAGTGATGGTCATGCATGACCCATCATTCTTTGGGTTTTGCACAGTATCGCTTGGTAAGGTGCCAGCCTTTCTTTGATTAAATGCTGCTAAAAGTTGGCTCAACTGCTGCTCTATTTTCTTGATAGAAGTGGAATGAGAATCAACTAGTTGCTTCATGGAGGACAAATCATCAATCACCTCCTTAACTCCCGCGCTCGTTGCTTCCACTCCTTTCAATAACTTAGCCATCATGTCTTCCATAGAATTAGATGTGGTGGTATCACGTTTACCAGGGGGAACGTACAAACAACTATTTTCATTATTTTTCTTCCAACTACCTTGGTCTTTGCTTCCAGATTTATCATAATAGTTCCGACCTTGGTTTCCTTGGGCATTCCCATGGAAACCCCCTGGTTGTTCAAGTAGTTGGCCTCCTCTTCAGAATCAGATTCGTCTCTTACTTTTAGCGCTACAGCTTTCACTTTTTCGGTCTTCCCTGATAATAAGTTCTTTGTCAGAAGATCCAATTGTGTTTTCATGTGCGTCATGTCTTTCTCACGTTCTTCTTCTCTTCTTCTTTGGTCTGTAGACATTCCAATAGATATAGTGGGGCTTGCTACCTCTGAATCCCTGGTATGCCAAGCTCTACTTTGCTTTGTCATGTGATCTAGCATATTGCTTGCTTGACCAAAGGTGAGGTCCATGAAAGAACCTCCAGCTGCGTTGTCCACCACTGGTTTAGTTATTGAATTCAAGGCTCTATACAAGATCTCCATGAGGTGAACATTAGTATGTGATGGTTTGGGCATCTCGCTAGCTTTGTCTTGAACCTCTCCCATGTTTCATGAAGAGCTTCAGAGGGAAGCTGATGAAAGTTGCTGATTTCATCTCTCAATTGAGCCCTTTTGGATGGCGGAAAGAATCTTTCTAGGAAAGCGTCTCTCAATTGCCTCCAATTTGTAATTGAATCAGGAGTCAGCCCATTCAACCATAGTGTTGCCTCCCCAGACAGAGACAATGGAAATAGACGTAATTGAATAGCATTCTTACCAACACCAGGATTGTCAAAGGACTTGCATGTAGAAATAAAGTTGATGAGATGCATATTCGGATCGTCGCCTGCTAGTCCACCAAATAATCCCTTGAGCTGCAATAACTGAATCATAGTGCTTGTGATGTTGAACATGGCTCCAGGCGCTAATTGTGGTGGAATTATAGCTCCAGTGGCTCCGGCACTATCAAGATCATCATCATCATCGTCGAAAGCTGGCTGCACAGGTTGGCGATCATATCTATACCGAGCTTGTCGACCTTTTCTGTTGGCAGGTGTTATAATTTCAGCATCACGCCTAGGATTTAGTAACTCGTCATCACCTAAATCTTCATCGTCAGGATTTGTTGCTCGCCCAGGATTATCAATGTTTTGTTGGTGTACTTGGGCAGCGGCAAGGGCAGCCAATCTTGCTTGTTCCTGTTGAGCAGCCATCCTTTCAATTTCTGCTTGTGCTTCCATTCTTCCAATGCGTTGTGGTTCAGGATTGATAGGTAATAACGGTTGACCAGAACTTCTAGTATGGGGCATGCACTGAATAAAAACCTGCAGTAAACAAAAACAAAAACTAAAAGTAAAAGTACGAGAATCTTTGACCAAAGGGTCTAGTAATTATCACGAACTTGATTGACACTCGTATTCCCCGGCAACGGCGCCAATTTTTGATAACGCTCAATCTACAACTCTCGTAGGAGTGTAAAGCGGTTTGTTAGCAAATATAGAACCCAACTGGGTTGGGTATCGATCCCACAGAGATTAGCTTGGTCAACAAGTAAGCAGAATTACTAGACTTTCAGTGCAAGTCACGTAATGAGGGGGGATTGTAATGTGTAACCAAAACAATAAAGTAAAAGCTGAAAATAGCAAAGTAAAAAGAGAGAGATTGTTACGTTGGTTTGTAAACAATGAGATTTGAGGCGTTGGGGTTATGTCCACCTTCTGAGGTATACGTCTCTTTTGGCTATGAGTGTGTAGAATTCTGACATGCAATTGCTTATAGAGAATTGTAGTCGATGGTAAATCCAAGCGTCTCTCGACCTAAATAAGGACTATTTCACTTTAACTCTCTCGAGCTTAAAGCGTGTCTAACGGTACGAATTCTCCAAGAGGTTAGTCCAGTTACGGCACTAGCTTTTTAATAGGAAAGGGTGTCCTACTACCTTGACACTATCTCTTTTCCAGACAAATAACCTTTCTCGCGAACAAGTTAAATGTTAGACTGGCGGATTCTTGCGTTTGCAACCGCAAAGAATGTGGATTAAGATGAAGAGAATAATGATATAAGTAATATACGTGTCTCGAACTCACAAGCTCACAGCAATAGATAGTAACTCATTCGGCTTCCATAACCCCAACAGAGAAGTTTAGTTACCCATGAATGCAAAGGAGATCACGATTTGCATTGTTATTGTTGAGTAATGGCGTGTGGATTAGGTGATAGGTGTGTGGCGTGATTCCTTAGCAAGTAACGATTCTCTTGTTGTGGAATTTAAGAATAGAAGAGTAGATTAGAAGTGTTTGTGGTGGAAGATGAGAGGGATGGAAGAAAATTAATTGTTGAATTAAGTGAAGAATAGAAAGATTGTTCAAAATCTCTAGCATGATAGGGTATTTATAATACCCATATCCTAGTTCTACTAAGCTAATTAAATAAATAACCAAATCCTACTAGACTAATGAATAACTTAACCCAAATGTACTAGGTTAATGTAACATTATCATAATCCAAATAAACTAATGAAATACATAACCCAATTGTACTAGGTTAATGTATCATTGTCCAAACCAGCTTTGTGTTTGTAGGTCCCCAAAGTCTTCAGAAATGCTGTTTTAGGCCGGGACAGATTTTCCATGCAGCAGTTTTGGTCCTTAGGCGTGTAAACTCCCTTTCCTTCCTTCGTGAGCTTTCTTTTGCGTCAAGTAAGCCATAAAATGCTGAATTTTGCATCATTTATACCTGAAACTTTACTAATCATGTTCGTTAGCTCATTTATAGGAAAAAGGACAAAAAGTGCATGAAATATATAATTTGTTCTCAAAACTAGGCTAAAATATGGGCAAAATATATTGATGTACGCGTGTAAATTCGCCTATCATCACAGATACAGTCAAATTCAGTTATAGTATGGAACTTAGATAGGACGGTCAAACATAGTCACCCATGTTGATAGAACCATAGTTTCAGTCATGTTAGAAATTAGTAAATCATGTATTAGTGTACAGATCCACTACTACGTATTTACATTTCCAGTTATTATGTATGTATGTTTGCACTCTCACGTTTATATTAGTCGGTCAATTAGCATTTCTCAAGCATGTGAACCTTTTTTATTTAGCCTACCTCACTCGTATACTCAGTATTCCAGTTGTACGCATTTGCGCTATGGTGCTTTATTTTTATTTTACACCATAGGTTAGAGACACGAGTTCCAGACCATCAGTAGCATTCGCATTCCAGTATATAGAGTTGTAGCGATTCCTCTTTATTTGAGGATGATATGATTCAATTTATTTATTTTTTAGTTAGTTTTCAGTTTATGAAGTTAGTTGGAGACATGTCCCTTCAACTCTTTATTCAGACAATGTTTAAAGGATTTTAGATTTAGTTCAGATTTGATTCAGTTTTCAGTTGTTTTTGGTATCTTTCACTCTTTTGGATGTTATTTTACTAGATTCTTTATTTAGTTAAACCTTATGGCCTACATGTTCATGTTTTCCGCAATATTATGATATATATATATTGTAGTGTACAGGTACAGATATCAGTCATGGGTTAGCTTGTAGTGCTTCGGGGTCATAAGCACCATGTAGCATTCCGATGCAAATAAATTGAGGTGTTACAGTATTTATTTCAGACATCTTAGTGGTAGGTTCTACTATTTTAGGGTTGGATTCTTGTATAGTGGATTCTTCTTGAGAAACTGGTAAGGAAGGTGACTCAACATGTGGATTTTAAGCGGTAGCAAAAGAGGTTAGAACATACAAAATTTTGTTTATACAGCTTATGAAAAAGTTTCAGTTAGCCATTAGAGATTTTTGGAATCTTATTGTCAGACAGGAAAAGACAATTTTAAACTTACTTGCTTTTTATCGGGGGGGGGGGGGGGTTAAAATCTAATTATTGAAAAATGAGTATAAAGGAGGATTTGATATTGTATTTAAGGGAAGAAAAGCTTGCAACAATTGAGAATTAAAGGGTATAGGATTTTTCTGGTCCCAATAGGTGTATCTCTTAATTTTTCAGAGGATTTGACAACTTACAGGTAGAGAAGGGAAAAGACCTAGCTTTTTAAGACAAAAATTTATACAATATTTAAAGAGCACAAAAATGGTACTAACCTGTGGGATGGGATCAAGTCCCTCCCTTAGTCGGGTGAGTCTTTACTATTGTGTCGTTCTCATATGTTCCCTTCAAAGTACCTTACCATGCATGCATACTTTCAAAGGTATGGTACTGAGTTTGACCAAAAAGTGCAAATTCTATCAAGGATACCTATCTCCTAATCATAGCCAATAAATTGAGGAAAGTGATCCACCAAGTAGGTTAGTTCATCTTGATTAAACCCAACCTCAGCCTATTCTCCACAAATTGCTCCTTATGTAGAGCCTTTCTGTAGATATCAGCTACCTGCTTTTCAATCTTATTTAATTGCATGCAAATATCCCGTTTTTTCAATATTTTCTCTAAGAAAATGATGCCTAATATTACTATGCTTTGTTCTTTTATGCTACACTAGGTTTTTATCCATGTTTAGAGCACTTATATTATCACACAACAAGGGAATAGTATCAGAGACAATACTAAAATCCTTTAGTTGTTTTTGATCCCTAACAATTGAGCACAATAAGAAGCTACATCCATATATTCAACTTCGCTGGTAGATAGTGCTATTGAATTTTGTTTCCTAGATCCCTATAAAATTAGAGAGAAACCAAAAAAACGATCCATTACTGGGGTACTCTTTCTATCTACAAGTACCCATCATAATCAGCATAACCTATTATATAAAAATTGTATCCAGATGGATAGAACAGGACTAGGTCCCTTGTCTCTTTTAGATATGTGAGAATTCTCTTGGCTTCTTTTAGATGAGACTCCTTTGGACAAGCTTTAAATCTAGCAAACATACAAATACTAAACATAATATATGGTCTTCTTTCAATGAGGTATAATAAGGATCTAATAATTTCTCTATACATGGTCTCATTGATTAAGGGACCAGGTTCATCATTATCCATCTTTCAATTGGTTCCATTAGTAGTATTAATTGGCTTGGCATCTCCCATATTATATTTCTTCAGCAGCTTGTTGATGTAATTTTCTTGACAAATCATTGTACCTTAGGATGTCATTTTAATCTGCAGCCCTAATATGAAGCTTAATTCACCCAGCATGCTCATTTCAAACTCACTCTGTATTAATTTGGCAAATTCTTCACACAGAGATTCAGAGGCTTCTCTGAAGAGTATATCATCAACATTGATTTGCACAATCATTAAATTGTTCCCTATGGATTATAGAAAGAGAGTATTGTTAATTTTCCCTCTTTTAAAATAATTTTACTGAAGAAATTTTGATAGTATGTCATATGAAGCACTAGGTTTCTACTCTAACCCATTGAGAGCTTTATCCTACTTAAGAACATGATGTGGGAATCACCATCCTCAAAACCTGGAGGTTGTTTGACGTAGACTCTTTTCTTTAAATTTCCATTTAAAACGGAACTCTTGAAATCTATTTTAAAGAGTTTGAAACCCATATAAGATGCAAATGCAATAAGAATCTTAACTACTTCCATCCTTGTAGAAGGAGAAAAGGTCTTATCATAGTCAATACCTTTCTCCTAATTGTATCCTTGAACAACAAGCCTTGCTTTATTCTTGTTAATACTTTCATTCTCATCGTGCTTATTTTTGTACCCCTATTTTGTCCAAATGATTTTTCCATCAACAGGACTGGGGACCAAGTGCCATGCATTGCTCTTTTCAAATTGACGAAGTTCTTCTTGTATATCATTAATCTAGTTAGCATCTTTTAGTGATTCGTTTACATTTTGGGGCTCAACCTATGATAGGAAGGCTTAGAATCGCATAAAATTCCTGGCTTGAGCTATTGTTTGCATTCCAGATTCCAAGAGAGAGGTGATATTTTCAATGCAATAAGAAGATTTGTTCTTCAAATTTAATCTTCTTGACTGAGGTCTGTTGGGACTAGTTCCTTAAGGATATTGTACAGGCTCTTCTTGATGTTTATTTTCTAAATTTTAATTCATCAACTGAGGACCTAATTCACCATGACCATCTTCATCCGTAACTGTATCATTTTGTTCTTGAACTTCAGATTTAGTTGTACAATCCCTATGAATAGGAATGAGATCTTCTATGTCATGATCATTACCTCCAACAAAATCGTTTAACTTTCCTAATTCATCAAAGAGCACATGTACACTTTCTTCCATACATAGAGTCCTTTTGTTTAAGACTTTGTATACTTTACTTGTTAAAGATTAGCCTATAAATATAGCTTCATTATTTTTGGAGTCAAATTTCCCAAACTCATTATTTGTATTATTTTGAATAGAACATTAGCACCTAATGGGTCAAACATAATAAGTTGTGGTGTTTTGTTGAAAATAAATTAGTATGGAGTTTTTTTCAAGAAATATCTAATCAGGCATTTATTGGTCATATGACAAGGAGTATTGACAGCTTTAACCCAAAACTTTTTTTGAAAGACATTGTCAATTAGCATAGTCCTGGTAATTTCTATGAGTCTCATGTTCTTCCTTTCAACTACTCCATTCTGCTGAGGAGTTGTTGGAGAAGAGAAGTTATGATTAATACTTTTTTTAGTACAGAATTCTTCAAAATTAGAATTTTTCAAACTCAATTTCATGATTAGATATGAATCCTATAATCTTAGTATTCAGTTTCCCTAACATTCCTCCTTCAAGTGACCATCTCTACCATAGTGAGTACATAGAGGATTATTGGCCTTATTTTTAGCAGTATATACATGCTTACCTTAGGACTTAAAAGTGTTAGTATTGTACTGATACCTAAGAACACTACCATTATTGATCCCCTGACTGGATAGATTAGCAAGGATCTATGAAGATGTGGTCGATTGTAGGGATTTGTTAAGATCTTCATTTATACGGACCAGGTCCCTTTTTAATTATTCATTCTTATGAATTGTAGTTATAAGAAACTTTTGAGAATTTCTCAACTTTTCTTCAAGATCAATTTGAAGCTTCATTTTTTCCTTTGCCATCAAACTCAACTATAATCTTTAGTTGATCTATCAAATCCTTCTTTTAAAATTTTAGTTTTTTATAATGTTCACCTACTTCAAACAATTAAATAATTAAGGCTAGTTTTTCATGTTCTAGATTTTCTACCTTAACATTAAGTAAATTCCGCTCTGTAGTTTTTTTTATCTTCTTATAAGAATAATCATTCAAGTTGTGCTGAATATCAAAAAGAGTTACCTTATTTTGTTCATCATCATATGATTTTTCCATGAGAGATAAAAGATATTTGTAAGATATTTCACTATCTTCCATAGATAACATGGAAGCATCTTTAGTCTTTTCTGCTTCATCATATTCACTTGAGGTATCTCCCTAGACATCTAGGGCTTGCTTCACAACATAATCAGCAGCTTTCCTTCTTGACTTCTCGAGGACCTGGTCCTTTCATTTTCCTTTTATCTCATCCTAATTTAAATTACTCTTGCTAATCTATTTTGTGCAAAGAACAATCTTTGATAAAATATCCAGGTTTCCTATATTTGTTACAGACTTCAACAGTGCCCCTTTTCTGCTACTGCTTCTTTTTTTTTCAAATTCACGACTTTTCTTCTTATCCTTGACAATTATTTTATCTAACTAAGCAACATCAATATCTTCATCGTTGAACTCAAAATTTAAGGATTTTAAGGCTAGTGACTTTTCTCTTCTAACCTACTTCTTTTCTTGACCCTTTTATTTCTTCAACTCACAGGTTTTTAAGTTCCCAATTAATTTATCCATGGTGAGTGTCTTCAAATTTCTAGAATCAGTGATAGCATCAACTTTTCTCTCCTATGATTTAGGAAGAACTCTCATAATATTGCTTACTTTTTTATGTAGAGGAGTTACTTCACCGAGGCAATGCACCTTATTTGTGATTAAAGTAAATCTTGGGTGCAACTCCTGAATTGTTTTGCTCTCCTTCATAGAGAAGGGTTCATACTAAGTGGTCAACATATCTACTTTTGATTCTTTTACATAAGTTGTTCTTAGGATGTCCCAGTTCTTTTTGGAAGTTTCACAAGCAGAGTTTTGATTGTATTTATCTTTTCCTAACCCACATACATACAATTTTTTGTCCTTGAAGTTCTTTTCAATATTTTTATGATCTTCATCATCATATTCTCTCTTTGTTTTAACAAATATTCTAGTTATGTCTCCTTCTTGAACTTTCTTTACTAGTACATGAGGACCATCCAGTATCACATCTACCAGCTCACTATCCTCAGCAGTAATAAAATCATACATCCTAGTTTTCCACCACCCATTGTATTTCCTACTGAAATAGGGTAGACTAGTAGTAGATTGTCCTTCCTTCTTATTAGCTGGTGTAGCCGTGATCAAGAATTCACTTTAGGTGTTTACCTTTTTGAGTGTCATAGCTCTCGTACCAATTGTTGAAATGTGGGGGGTACACTAGTGCTAAGTGACCAGGTCTTTAAAGTGAATAATATGGCAATAAGAAACTCCACAAAAAAAAAAGATTTACTCTTATTATCCAGAACACTTACACTATAAGTAATAAAAGATTAAGAAATTAAGCTTTAGAGATAGATTTCATCCCTACCATGGAATTCTATAATTTGAAAAAACTATGAAGGATAGAGCATCCTTATCTATTTATAGTAGTGTAGGATTGAGAAATAAAAATTTGATTGGACTAGGTGTCCATTATGGTACATTGTTCACCTACACAATTATTGCGCTAGCAAACAAACCTAAGCAAAGTGTGACATATGTACCTGGACAAAGTATGTGATGGATATGGTCCTCCGATATCATTTGGTCATTATCAAAACATGATACAATAACTTAATTGACTCTAGCTTAAGGAGTTATAGGTATCATAGAAATGGGTCAAAATATGAACCGGTTGGAGTAGGTAGTCAATGGACAAAGATATACAAAATGTTAGAAAAAGGACGAAGATGTATAGAATGTTTTTCAAAGGAAAAATATATACAAAATGTTAAGTCAAAGGGAAAAAATATTTAAAATATTAAATTATAAGTAGTTCATAGAGATGTTAAGTTTATATGTTGAAAATGCCTTAATTGGGGTTAGAAGCAAACCTTCATTTTAGGTTATAGTTTTTTTATTATTTATTATTGATATTATTTGTTTCAAACCCTAATCAGTTGATGCGGCTTACCAATATGTGTAGTTGTACAGATTCTACACTTTCTATACTTTTATTCATGGTATAGCCATGGTGTAGGTCAGACATAGTTTCTATAGTAGTGCTTTTGATCACTTAGCATCAACTCCTAACATTTTTATCTCTCATGGACGCTACATCATAGATGTATCTATTTCTTTTCTAGTGTTGTAACGACCTAAAAATTTGATGAAATAACAGAACAATGTGTTTTATGTAATTTGATTAGTTTACCCCTTCTTATAGTTGCATAGTGGTATTTCTAGTGTGGGATGATTGACATAATTTCCAATGCATCATGGTGTCTTTTGTGTGATATTATGATTTTTGGAGGCTTTAAGAGCCTTATTAAGGATTTATGTGGTTATCTTTTGATCCGTGTGATGGATGACTGCACATATTGTGCCAGCAGATCCAAATTATCTAATTTAGGATGGTAACATATTTTGTAGGGTTTTATGACTTTTAAATCTCATTTTGACCCTCAATTTTAAAAATTTTTATATCGAGTTATGAAGGGTCAACTATGTGAAAATGAAATTTTTTTAAAATCTGATATCACTATTGAGTTAGAGCATCAAATTTAGTATGGTTGAAAAGTCCATTTCCATAAATTAGACACCGAATGATTTTCGAGCACCCAGCCAAAGTATGTTTTAGATTTAAAAATTTAGTGCACCAATTTGTAGGTGCAACTTGGCAAATAAAGGGTAAATCGGGCTTGAGGCATCCGATTTATGCTTTAAATGGATTGTAATTCAGTCGGAGTATAAAATCCCCTCTTCCCCAATTTTTTTCATTCTACCACCTTGCCTTTGGAGAATTAAACCCTAAAGTAGCGTCAGAGGTTAAAATTGAAGATTGTGGGTTGCTTAGAAAGTAGGATGAACATCTATTTCTTGATTCTCTTATGGATTAAAGACAAGAATCCACCATTTTCTTGGTAAATGTTTCGATTTAATATCTCAAAACCTCAAAAATTTTAGGGCTTGATTTGAAATCTCAATTTTACTCTTTTTCACTTGAATAATACTTCTAACCCTATAATTTTTAGTTTTTCATTAATTTAACTTTCAAAACATCTTTGATTCTTTAATTAACATGGATTTTAAAGGTTTTATCCGGTAAATCTTTAAAATAGTTTTGTTTTATTTGAACCTCGTTTTTTACTTTATTGGACTTTGGCTTTCATCTGTAGATTCCTAAAAATATTGGGAACCCATTTTTGAAGTAAAGTTACAATTTTGTTGTGCTTTTCCAAAAACTTATTTTGGGGGTCTATTTTGACCCCGAACCAAAAGTAGACAATATGGGTATCGTTGGCTTTGTCTTCATACTAGATTCTATATTTCTTAGTTTTAGTTAATTTTGGGATCATCCATGAGGAGTAGGACTTCCGGATCAAAGTATAGGATTGATTTCGACATTTGGGTAGGTTATGACTTAACTTTTTAGAGTGGGATGGATAGTTAATTTGTATACCAAAATGCATCTTAAGGGAAAAAAATACTTATAAAATATGGCTATCTATATATTGTACCCGTGTAGAGGCCTAAAGGTAATGTAATTGTTGAATTTGATATATCATGTGATATGTGTGACCGTGTGGGGCCTTATGTGATGTTGATAGTCTGGAATATATGTCAATAATTGTATATTGTAGTTAGAAATACCTATTATGGTATCTTTGACATATTGTGATATATTCATACTTTGTGGGCATATTAATCTTGTGGAAAATTCATGGATAGTGCTAATAGTGAATGGATATTGGCTCACGTAATTGTGGAAATACATCATATAGATTGGTTGTGTAAATACACCATGTAGATTAGTTATGAAAATACTCATTTATAATGGATGTGAACATTGCATCATCATTCCCATGTCATCATAGGCATCATTTCACTTATTTGTTTTATTGTATTATATTTACTTGTTGTCATATATGTGTACTTAGTTTCTGTCATATGTGATGTATGTTTTTGGAAACACTAGAAATATTAAAAACATTAAAAATGCGAAACACCTAAAAAATACAGAATATTGGTATTGGATATTAGATATTATGGCCTTCTCCAAAGGATTACACCTGAGAAGATGTGATAAATGTGTGTCATTGTCCTTCTTCAAAGGATAATGCCTGAGAAGACGTGATGATTGTGTGTCAACCTCAAGGTTGTATGCGAACCTCAAGGAAGTTTGCCAACCGCTACGCTGTATATCTTATTTTTAACTTTACCCAATCGACCTGTGATACCTACTAAGTGAAAATGTACTATACTAACTCCTACTATACCCTTTCGATGCATATTCTAGTTTAGGTACGCCCTACGTTGCATGACTCGAGCAATTGTTGTAGCTTTCATGGTAGTTGATGATTTTTAGGTGTCCAAATTTCTTCTGCTACCTTTCTTTATAGAATATGTCCTTACTTTTATTTTAGAGACAGAGTTTTCTTATATTGAGCTATCTTATGTATTCTTTTTGGATTCAAGTTATTTTCGATACATTCTTAAACTATTCTCATTGGGTTTAGGAGTTATCCCTATATGTATTGATTTTGTTTGATCCATTTTTATCATATCTATATGGTTCGAGTTTATTCTAGAAGCTTTTATTGGGGGCACTTTTGTCTTTGCCCTTTGTGTATTAATTTGGGTGATAGGCTTACTTGTTAAGGATCACTATGGCAAGTGCTATCATGACCCTTGTATTTTTGGTTCATGATAAATTAGTATCAAAGCAGCCAATTTTTATTGGTCTCAATAATTTAAGAATATGATAGTTGACAGTGTCTTACGGATTGGTATTTAGACATTTGTATCTATCTTTGAGAGGCTAAAGGATATCTTTGGGAAACTCCCCTTATTTTATTCCTTATCGTGTGAAGTTCTTTTATATTTTGTGTTTTGAGTTGTGTTTTACTCTTTTTATACAGCTGGTGTTGACTAGGTCCCGCGAGGCCAAAGATGTGGAGCCTACTTTTGGAGAGAAAGTTTAGTCAAAAAGGTGAGCCTCGAGTTATGGACAGACTCAAGGGAGAGGATGAGCCTGCGATTCATCCCCATCTAGGAAAAGTCCCAGGGGCTCTCCATTGAGCCTTGTATTGAGCAGGTTAGAGGTGTGGGTTCTACTCCAGTTTTTCAGAGTTTGTCTGCCCCAATTTTGGAGTGATTGTTGGTGCATTTCTAACCTTTTTAGAGGGTTCTCCTTTGCTTATGTTGGGTGTTCCTCTTCAGAGTGTGGATCCTTCTATTGTACCTATTTTTATTTTGGATACTTCTCAAACCTCTAGTTATTTTCCTATTGTAGCACCGATATCTGAGCATGGTCTTTTGAGATGGGGAGTTTATCCTCTGTCTATATTACCTCCTCAGATGGGATCTCAATATGCTAGATTTACTATGTCTCTCCTTGCTGGGAGTATAATAATGTCTTCTGAGAATTATTAAAGGTACAGGAGATTTACTCATTTGGGTTCTCCCATATTTAGTGGTGTTGTAAGTAAGGATGCCTATGAGTTCTTGATTGATTATAGGGAGAATCTACTTTACTTGGGTTCTGTTGAGTTTCATGGAGTGTCTTACACTACCTATCAGTTGAAGTATGCTGCGAGCGATTGGTGGAGGTCGTTTGTTTGATTTAGACCTCTTGATGCTCCTAAGTTGACTTAGGATCAATTTGTTAATGTCTTTCTAGAGAGATTTATGCCTTTTACTTTGAGATATTAGATGCATGATGAGTTTGTCTAACTGGAGCAGAGCTCCATGGCTATAGTAGAGTATAAGTCATGCTCTCATGCCTTGTCCAGATATTTCTATGCTAGTATTTCCATGAGTCTAAGAAGATTTAAAAGTTCATAAAGTGTCTGGATATATCCTTTAAATTGGCTACATGTCAGATGGTTATATTGTGAAAATATTTTTAGAGTATTCTAGACATGCCAAGAAGACAGTTGGTATTCTTCAGCTATCTTAGGTGGCTCTATGAAGGTGCATCATTTTAGTGAGTTAAGATGTCAGTGTTCTTATGGTAGAGATTTTAGATGTTCTCATGGTTATCAGGAAAGGCTAGTGCAGGCAGCCTTACAGAGTTCAAGTGGTGGATCTTAGGTTCAGTAGTGCAGGGTGGCTATTTAAACCTAGTAGTTCCTTCTACTATTAAGGAAGGTTGCAGGACTTATTATGTGGTTCATGAGATTAGCTATTTGGCCAACGACTACTCTACTTTGTGATTAAGGCTACTCCTATTTTAGTAGTGAAAGGTAGAAGTGCTACTAGAGGTGCGAGAAGCAGATGTAGTAGGGCTCGTGGGGGTAGTTGTGGGGCAACTCAGGCAGTTGATGAGTATGGGAAGTGCTATGATATACCAGCTAGACCAGAGGCAGAAGCTTTAGATGCTGTGATTACAGGTATCATCATTGTTTATTTTAGACCTGCATTTATGTTATTAGATCTTGGATAGATATTCTCCAATGTGTCTTTCTATTTTGCTTTGGGGCCTGTTGCCAGGCCTATTCTTGTATCTACCTAAGAGGTGATTTTTTAGTGGTGGATCGGGTGTACCTATCTTGTGTTGTCAATTTTTATTGTTGTGAAACTTGGGTTTATTTTCTTATGGTTGATATAGTTCATTTCGATGTTATTTTGGGTATTGATTGGTTGGCTCCTTATCATGTTATCTTAGATTATTTTGCTAAGACTTGGACTTTAGCTTCGTCGGGTGTGCCAAGGATAGCTTTTGAAGGGTGCACTTCACTCAGGACCCAAGAGGGTCATATCTTCTGTTCAGGCTCGTCGATTGGTTGAGGGAGGATGTTTAGCTGATTTGGATCAAATTTGTTAAATTAGTATTGTTTTACCTCCTTCCTTGGATTCTGTCTGTGTTAGTTGTGATTTTATGGATGTATTTCCTATGAATTTGTATTGTATGCCTCTGGATCTTGATATTGATTTTGATATTGATGTTAATTAGGGAACAAAGCCCATTTCTATTCCTCCTTAGTAAGGCCCAGGTAAGTTGAAATTGAAGGATTCATTGTAGGAGTTGTTGGATAAAGGATTTATCCAACCTAGTGTATCACCTTAGGGTGCACCTATCTTGTTTGTGAAGAAGAATGATGAGTCTATGCATATGTTTATTGATTATCAGGAATCGAACAAGGTGACAATTAAGTATATTTATCTTCTTCATCCCATTGATAATTTATGTGATCAGCTTCAGGGTGTTGTGCTTTCTATAAAGATTGATTTAACGTCTAATTATCACTACTTAAGGATTAGAGCTTTGGATATTCCAAAGACAGCTTTTCAAACTAGATATGGTCATTATAAGGTCTTGGTCATACCTTTTGGGTCGACCAATGCCCCTTCAGCATTTACGGAGTTGATAAACTGGGTATTTCAACCGTATCTTGACTTCTTTATTATTATATATAGATGATATCTTGGTGTACTCTAAGAGTGAGGCTGATCATAAGGAGCATATAAAAATTGTGCTTTAGAAATTGAGGGATGAGAAATTGTATGTGAAGTTTTCTTAGTGCAATAATTTGTTAGAGTTTGTTTATTTCTTGGGTCATGTGGTGACTAAGGAAGGTATTATGGTTGATCCCTCCAAGGTTGCAGTAGTTCGTGATTGGGATAGACCTACTTTGCCCATCAAGATTTGGAGTTTTTTTGGCTTAGCGGGTTATTAATGGCGGTTTGTTGAGGGTTTCTCATCTATTGCAGCTCCATTGACAAGGTTGACTTAGAAGAAGATTTTTTTTCAGCAGTTCGATGCTTGTGAGGCGACCTTTCAAAAGCTCAAGTATTTGTTGACTTTAGCTCCTATTTTCGCTTTACACAAGAAGGGCGTAGGATTTACTATATTTTGTGATACTTCAAGTGTTGGATTGGGTATTGTGCTGATGTAGAAGGGCCGGATAATTGCATATACTTCTTGTCGGTTGAATCCCTATGAAAGTAACTATCTTACCTTGGATTTAGAGTTGTGTTTGGTTGTGTTTTCTTTGAAATTTTGGAGGCACTACTTGTATGGAGTTCATTGTGTGATTTTCTCGGAACATCATAGCCTTCAACACTCATTCTACCAATAAGATCTCAATATGAGAAAGCGTTGTTGGCTTGAGTTTCTTAAGGATTATTACTTGACTATTATATATCATCCAGGCAAGGGTAAAGTAGTTGTGGATGCCTTGAGTCGGAAGTAATTTGCATGGGTAGCTTGGCGCATCTTTTGACCCAGGAGAGGCCATTGGACTTAGAGGTTCATTCTTTAGCTAACCAGATATTTAGGCTTGATATTTTGACACCTGAGAGTGTTTTTGAATTTGTGGAGGCTAGATCTTCTTTGATGGAAAATATTCGATCTAAATAGTTTGATGATGTTAAATTGAGGTTGATTCCAGATAAGATGTTAGGTAGGGAGGCTATGGAAGCATCACTTGATTCAAATGGAGTTTTGAGAATTGAATGCTGAGTTTGTGTGTCGAGAGTGGGTGACTAGATTTGGTTGATCTTGGAGGAGGCTGAAGTTGGGCGTATTTATACCCCTAAGAACCATAATTTACCCATATTTTAGGCTATGTTTGGTGGATAAGATATATAATTCCTGCACTTTTAGTCCCTTTTCCTGTAAGTGAGCTAACCTATGTAATTAGCATGTTTTCAGGTATTAATGATGCAGATTTCAGCACTTTGTGGACCTTTGGGCAGCAAAGAAAAACTTCATATAAGAGGGAAGGCAGCTTTTGGAAGCTTGTGGACTGAATGTGACGCATGGAGAATTTGTCCCGGGCAAAAGCAGTATTGATAAATACTTAGGGGTGCAGCAGTAACTTAGTAGGACAAGGATGTTATAAAAACCTTATTTGCTGAATTTTTCAGCATTGATTGAATTCCTTTTCATTCGACACTTTTGGATTATTGAGTTTACAGATTCTGTAAGTTTACGGAGAAAAATGCTACACGAACAACTAGAGAGGGAATCACGTCATTCTCATAGTGACGCAAATCCATCTCCATCGTGAGATTGCTATAACTTTGGTATGATGAGAATGTCTTCGTTGATTTCCGTTATACTCATGAGTATCTAAACTTCTCTGTTAGGGTTATGGAAGCCTTGCGATATACTATCTATTGCTATGAGTTTGTGAATTCTTAGTATGTATGCTACTTATATCATTACTCTCTTCGTTTTAATTACATTCTTATGGTTGCAAACATAGAGAATATGCCAGTATAGCATTAACTTGTTCGAGAGAAAAGTCACATGTCTGGAAAAGTGAGTATGACAAGGAAATAGGGCTACCAACCCCTATTTACACGTTAATGCCTTAACCGGATTAATTTCATGGAGAGTTTGTACCATTAGTTATACACTTTAGGCTCGAGAGAGTTAAAGTGAAATAATCCTTGATGGTTGGGAAACACTAGTATTTACCATTAGAATACGAACCTCTATAAGTGCATGCATGTCTAAATTCCGCATTACTCATAGTTAATAGATACGTAGAACTCATAAGGTGGACATAACCCTAACTTATTATTCTCTGTGATTAAATCTTACTAAACAAAGCATTCCGTTGTTACTTTAATAATAGTAATTCACGCCACAATTAAATCCCCCCTTTTCCGTAGAATTTTCGACCAACGGTCTACTAATAATTGCAACACTTAGTGACCAATTATTCCCTATGGGATTCGACACCCAACCCAGTTGGGTTCTATATTTGACATCGACCGCTTACACTTTCTTATGAGAGCTATAGTTTGGGCGTTATCAAATTTTGGCGCCGTTGCCGGGGAATACGGTTGTCAACTAAGTTTGTGATAGTTAATAGACCCTTTGGTCAAAGATTCTCGAATTTTACTTTTCGTCTGTTGTTTTTGTTTTATTTAGGTTTTGTTCAGTGCATGCCAAATACTCGAAGTTCGGGTCAGCCATTATTACCCATAAACCCTGAACCACAACTTATTTGTAGGATGGACGCGCAACGAGACATTGAAAGAAGGGCTGCTCAATAGGAGTAGGCTAGATTAGCTGCATTAGCCGCTGCTCAAGTGCATCACCAAAATATTGATAACCCAGGGCGAGCAACAAATCCTGATGATGAGCACCTGGGTGATGATGAGCAGCTTACTGTTGAGCCATTGTCTACTGTGCTGTTGAATTTTGAGCGTGAGGAGGTTGAAGAATATAAAAAAACTGTTTGTGCTCTAACAGGAATAAGGTCCTATTCTCATGCTCCTAAGAAGTTGGACCTTGATCTTAAGAATAGACCGTCACCAACAACGAAGACTTCCATTGCAGAGCCATCAGTGCTAGAATTTAAAGAGCTCCCCAGTCATCTAAAGTATGCATTTTTGGGAAGTGGTGATACACTTCCAGTTATTGTTGCGGCTGATCTAGGTGAACAACATATAGAGGCTCTTATCTCTGCTCTGAAGAGGTACAAGAGAGCTATTGGTCAGACCATTGATGATATAATTGGTATCCCTCCTGGGATATGTATGCGAAAGATTCATCTCGAAGAAGATTGTGTACCTACAATTAAGCATCAGCGTCGTCTGAATCCATTCAGAAAATGATGCACCATTTATCTCGACGAAGTCTAAGTAATCGAGATAACTATGTCGTGCCGCGACAATAAATCAAGCGCCACATGGGAGGCAACCCATCATTTTTAATCGTTTTGTTTTACTAGAAGTTTGTTCTTTCTAAATAAAAAATCCAAAAAGAAGAGTCGATCCACGACAAAAACTAAGGCGCTTGGTGGGAGGCAACCCATCTTTCTAATTGTTTTTGTTGTTTTTGACTGAGTGTAGGTGCAAGGAGTAAAAAGGAGGGGATTAATCCCAAAAATTTTGATTTGGAAGTGTGCCATGTTAAAGGTGGTAAGTTCAGAATGAAAGAGCAAAGGCAATAGACAAGGCAATGCCTATGCGAATCTAGGCAACGAACAAGGAAAGGCCTATGTAATTGCCTATGCTCACTGCCTCGACTAGGAAATGGACAAGGCAAGGCCTATGTATATCTAGGCAACGGACAAGGCAAGGACTATGCTATTGTCTATGTTCTCTGAATCGACAAGGCTATAGCATAGGCACTGCCTATGCTCAACTAGGCGATAGCATAGGCACCGCCTATGCCCAACTAGGCAAAGTTAAAGGCGCCGCCTATGCCATTGCCTATGCTCTCTGAATCGACAAGGCTATAGCATAGGCGCCGCCTATTCTCAACTAGGTGATAGCATAGGCACCGCCTATGCCCAACTAGGCAAAGCATTAGGCGCCGCCTATGCCAAGCATAGGCAAAGCATTAGGCGCCACCTACTTATTCTTTTTGGTCTCCTAACCCGATTTTTCATGGGTCAAACCCGACCCAAGCCTTGGTCTATAAATAGACCCTTAATCTTAGAACAAAATCTCATTATTTTCTCAAGATAGGCGCCGCCCAACCTTCCAATTTCTCTCAAAACTTTTCTTTTTTCTCATCTAGTCTTGCAAGATCATCTTCCCGAACTACCACCAAGTAAGTTATTCTTTTATATTTCGTAGTTGTTGAGATGCTACGTTTATAATGATTTGTTAGATCTTGAAGTGGTGTTGGTGATTGGAATATGTTTGGTTTGTCATGATACATCTAGTTGAGTGAAATAATACATGTAGAATGGCACCAAAAGGATGACAAGGGAAAGAAAAAGTGTCCACCTCACAGAAAGGTAAGAAAAGAGCAAGCTGAATTCTCCTCGCTGCAAATACCTCAACGCACTTTTCGGATAAAGTGGGTCCTAGAGGAGGAAGGAAAGGAGTGGTACAAGAATAACAAAGTAAAAAAATATGTGCACGTGGAGTTGATACAAAAGGAGAGTCTAGCGAAGAGAGAACCTCGCATTTTGGCTAAAATCATGGTGCTAAATCTTGATTTCATATTTTGAGATATGGGAGAATGCAATCTTGATCTAATGCGAGAGTTTTATGAAAATTGGTCCCCAAAGACTACCGGAAGTGAAGTGAAGATTCGGGGCCAAGTCTTAGAACTGAATGCGGAGTTCTTCAACACTTTTCTGGGTCTTCCATCTGTCGATCCATCACCGCTCAAGGAGCTTAATCACAGACCTACCTACAGGGAAATCAAACACACACTGTGCAGAACTAGATCAATGGCACATTAGAATCGTCACAAGGATACCGGTCGGCACAATACGTTCCCGTATGCTTCCCTAAATAGAGAAGCTCGTATATGGTTGAGGATATTCAACTCTTGCCTCATTCCTGGGACACAGTACACAAAGATCACACGTGATAGAGTATGCTTGGTGTACGCTCTGATGACTAATATTCCCATCAACATTGGTGCGGTTATACGATCGTCAATGCGTAAGGCTAGGCTTCACAAAAGGTCCCACTTCATCTTTGGCAATTTGTTGACTGCGATATTAAGGAAGGAACACAATGAAGAGGAACCTGCAGATCATAAGATTCCACACAACCCAAAAAAGGTTGATCTAACGAAAGTTAAAGAACCTGAAACTGGGCATGGCATCAACCTGACCACTGCAGAAAGACATGCTCGCGACGAAAGCTTCTTTCGCCATTTATTTGGCATGACGAGGTTTACCATGATGAGTGAGGGTCGTGTTCTAACTGATGCAGAGCTCCAGCAGTTGGATTATGACTACCCGATGAATGAGCATGCGCGGGCTATTTGCGGAGTAGGGGTACATTTTGAGAAACCTCTCGATGATGACGTGTTGACTGATGATGATCGCCGAATGCCAAACTCAGACGTGGAGGAGAACTCTGATGACAAAGACTCTGATGATGATTCCGATGCAGGGGGTATGACCCCAGACATAGAAGAGGAGTCCGACTAATCAGGTTTTCCTTATTTATTTTCCACTGAGGGCAGTGTGTCCAGTCTAAGTGTGGGGTGCTAGTATTTGTATGCTGTATTATATGCTGTACTTCTTTGCCTACATTTATTTATGTTTGTTTGTTTGAATTAGTCCTAATTAGTTAGTTTAGATTTGCATGAAATTGTTCTGATAGGCGGCATGGTATTATGACAAGAGTTTGTGCTAAAATCATTACTATTGAGACATTTAGGCTCTAAGTGTGATTCACTATGTGATAGCTGGGTGGTTTGATTCATTCATCTGTTGGGTCAAAAGTCTATACTACTCCCAATAAAGTTGACCATGTGCCATGTGTGTGAGAGGTTATAGTATATTTTGTGTTTTGACTGATGCTAGAACTTGACTAGTGTGTGTGTAAAGCAAAATAAAGAGTGTGAGTTTAGGAGATGATTTAGGCATTTCTTTGGCAGCCTGTGATTGTTTACCTTATTTTTACCTACCCGTATACATTATCCTAGTTAACCCCCATTGAGCCTTTAGCTATTTTCTTTGACAGCCTCATATGTAGCCTAATCCATTTTTTTAAGACCATAATTTGATCCAAATTCCTAAGAGCTTTAAATTGTAGAGTCATGGAATAAAATAAGAGGAAAATGGTAAGAGTGATACCTCAGAATATATTGGTACTTGAAATTGTTGTGAAAAAGAGTGGCTATCGTAGAGGTGCTTTATAAAATATAAAAAGAAAAAGAAATAGAAAAATAAAAAGATAGTTGTGTTTATGACTAAATAAAAAGATAGTTGTGTTTATGTTTGAATAACAACATAGGTGAAAAGGGGTGGTAGATGAAAGAAAGGTAGCAGGGTTGTTTAAAAGAGAGTGTTAATGGCATAATATGATGTATTAAAGCGCTTAGGGAACATAGTCACTATTTCTAGCCAAAATAGTCCTACCTGTCCCTTAGCCTACATTACAACCTGTAAAGACCTATTTGATCCTAAGCTTAGCATTTTGATATTAGTGGAGCATTACACTAAGGGCAAACCTATGGTCATCAGTTGCAACATAAGAATTCTTTGTGAGAGTGAGAGCAAGGAGAATATTGTACCCATGTTTCGAAAATTGCAAAACTTGTGAGTGATTATGGGTAATTTCTTGTGTGAGACACACATAGTTGAAGAGTCTTGGGTAGTGTTATATGATTCTTTCTGGCTTAACTTGTGGATACGAATTAACCATCATCACGAGTCTATGTTGGAGGCTGAATTGTTTCTAGTAGTGATCAAGAAAACTACTCTTTGTTAATGATTGTCGTGCATGTCTTGTTGAACATTTGGTGTTGTTACTGTGAAATTCTAAGTAGATGTTTGCATGGACATAATATTTTGTTCGAGGACGAACAAAGCTTTAAGTGTGGGGTGGTGATGTTGGGCATATTTATACCCCTAAGAACCATAATTTACCCATATTTTAGGCTAAGTTTGGAGGATAAGATATATAATTCCTGCATTTTTAGTCCCTTTTCCTGTAAGTGAGCTAACCTATGTGATTAGCATGTTTTCAGGTATTAATGATGCAGATTTCAGCACTTTGTGGACCTTTGGGAAGAAAAGGAAAACCACATATAAGAGGGAAGGCAGCTTTTGGAAGCTTGTGGACTGAATGTGACGCATGGAGAATTTGTCCCGGGCAAAAGCAGTATTTTTAAATACTTAGGGTTGCAGCAGTAACTTAGTAGGACAAGGATGTTATAAAAACCTTATTTGCTGAATTTTTCAGCATTGATTGAATTCTTTTTCATTCGACACTTTTGGATTATTGATTTTACAAATTCTGTAAGTTTACGGAGAAAAACGCTACAGAAATGACTAGAGAGGGAATCACGTCATTCTCATAGTGACACAAATTCATCTCTATCGTGAGATTGCTATAACTTTGGTATGATGATAATGTCTTCGTTGATTTCCGTTATACTCATGAGTAGCTAAACTTCTCTGTTAGGGTTATGGAAGCCTTGTGATATACTAGCTATTGCTATGAGTTTGTGAATTCTTGATATGTATGCTACTTATATCATTACTCTCTTCGTTTTAATTACATTCTTATGGTTACAAACATAGAGAATATGCCAGTATAGTATTAACTTGTTCGTGAGAAAAGTTACATGTCTGGAAAAGAGAGTATGACAAGGAAATAGGGCTACCAACCCCTATTTACACGTTCATTCCTTAACCGGATTAATTTCTTGGAGAGTTTGTACCATTAGTTATACACTTTATGCTCGAGAGAGTTAAAGTGAAATAATCCTTGATGGTTGAGAAACACTAGGATTTACCATTAGAATACGAACCTCTATAAGTGCATGCATGTCTAAATTCCGCATTACTCATAGTTAATAGATACGTAGAACTCATAAGGTGGACATAACCCTAACTTATTATTCTCTGTGATTAAATCTTACTAAACAAAGCATTCCGTTGTTACTTTAATAATAGTAATTCACGCCACAATTAAATCCCCCTTTTCTGTAGAATTTTCGACCAACAGTCTACTAATAATTGCAACACTTAGTGACCAAGTATTACTTGTGGGTTTCGACACCCAACCCAGTTGGGTTCTATATTTTACATCGACCGCTTACACTTTCTTACGAGAGCTGTAGTTTGGGCGTTATCAGAGGCCCATTGTTCTAGATATTCCATCCATCCAGGTGTGACAAAGATGTATCGTGACTTGAGACAAGACTACTGGTAGGGTGGTATGAGGAGAGATGTAGCAAATTTTATGGCTCATTTCTTATATTGTCAGTAGGTGAAGACCGATCATATGAGGCCTGATGGTTTTCTTTAGAGGTTTCCTATTCTCGAGTAGAAGTGGGAACAGATCACCAAGGACTTTATGACTGGTTTGCCTCATACATCTCATGGTTCTGATAGTGTCTGGGTCATCGTGGATGGATTGACCAAGTTAACTTATTTTATTCCAATTCAAGTCTCACTCAGTTTTGAGAATTTAACTCATATCTACATTCGTGAGATTATGAATTTGCATGGTGTATCGGTGTCTAATAGCGCCCAAGTACACACGCAAGTTTATGTAGTCTACCAAGTAATATACTGTCCTTCAAGATAGTCAAATATCGATCTCACAAGGACTAGTTCCAACAACTATTCAATTCTAGTTTAACTTCTAAGATTAACATAATGTAAAGTAACCAAAAAGAGTTTTCAATATTTGATAACTAAAGTAAAGTATAAAAATGTGTAAAATAAAGATTTTAGACAATCAATAGAGTAAAGCTCAGGGTTTAAAGCACTCTGAACAATCCTACTACATTAGTGGACTTTATTCATTAAGTCGCTTATCTTGGTTGTTGATTTGTAGGGTTTATCACATAATCCTGGTCTCCCGACCTCGAATCATTTACCTAACTTGGACATTACAACTACGTCATTGAGCGGGGATAGAATAATCCAATTAGGTTCTTAAAGGTATCATTCTACATGTGAAACAAGTAAGGCTTCTAGGTACATCCCTCTCCTAGTCGCTAATTCAAATTCCTTATTTCATAAAAGAATATGAACCTTACTTTATTAATCCCCATGTTCTATCTTCCTATTCCCCATATTGAGATCAAAAGACCGAAAATATATGTATTCTAAGGACGCAAAATCCTTAAAATAGTTAAAACAAGGACGAACAAACAACTAAATATTATAAGCAAATCAAACGAAATCAATTCGTAACAATAACAAACATGTTCTTGGGCTTAACCCCAGAAAGAGGGTGTTTATCCCCTACTTGACATAAGTATGATCCAAATACTTGAATACAATAAAATCAATTAAAATCTAAAGTAAAGAACAATAAACCCTAAAAAACATTTGTAGAAGTCTTCTCAAGCTCCCAAAGACATCCAAAAGTAGTAAATAGTAAGTTCAAGTCGTGTATTTATAGGTGTGCAAACTATGCTGTGTGTGAGATATGGTCCATCATAGAATGCATTTTGTGTGTAAGGAGGTCCATGACGCACTGTATTTCACATGGTAAGAGGACCACGGCGCTCCCCAAATGCGTGGGCTCTCTGGAATTAGCCTCCCCAAATTTAACTAAGTCTAGTGCTTTCCCCTTTCATTCCTTGCCTTTTGGTGTTCTTTTCCCTTGGTTTCCAGATTTTATTTCATCAAATATCATCACAATTAACTCACAAAACATCCTTCATGATCAAACACAAAATATAAGATCTCAAAACCACAAAATATTCTCAACGATGAACTAAAAACAAGAGCTAAGCCTAGGCTAGTCCATATTGATCTTCAACTTATTGATTTGGCTATGACTTAATCCAATTGAACTTTGCACATTATAAATAAGTTTTTCCATAAATAATTATATATCCAAGCCATTAGGAACTCATTCAATACATTATAAACCACGATGATAGACTAGAACAACACCTAGGTCAAGGTAGTAAAACTAGTTTTCTCACCTAGGCTTTAAATGACTAATTTGAACCCAAAACTTGTTTGAAAACACCTATACCCAATTTAAACACATACTTGAACACTTATATGCTTATTTATATCATTATTAACACATAAAGCACATGAATCAACCTCAAAACAAGGCTAAATAAGCTAAGATAGTAATACTAAAGTGCATAAATACACCAAACATCAGTGTCCATTATTTCAGATTGAGGTTCTGCATTCACACCTCACTTTTAGAAGATTTTTCAGGACGAGTTAAATACTCAAGTTGCTTTCAATATGGTGTTTCACTCCAGACTGACAATCAGTTAGAACGAACTATTAAGTTCTTGGAAGACATGCACCGCGCTTGTTTGATAGATTTTTGTTGACAGTGAGAGAAGTATTTAGCTTTAGCAGAGTTTGGATATAACAACACCCACTATTCCATTATCAATATGGATCCTTTTGAGGCATTGTATGTGTAATACCATGAAAAAAAATTCAAACCAATATTAGATCAATGTACCAAGCTCATGCATTGTACATCATGGTTCCTTTATAGTTATATGAGTAAGTTAGATTTATATTAAGGATTCAAAAAACTCCCATCTATCACACGAATCAAAACATTCCATACCGATTGAATTCTTGAGAAGGATATTGGTAAAGTCAACTCCAAATGAGTATATGTCTCATTATACTTGGAATTTTTAAGTGCATGACCTATCGACAGATAGATAATTGAATTATATTTCCAACGATACCAATTTCTCCTAAATTCGGTATCAGAGCAATGAGTTATTCCTATTTCACTCTAGCATGTCAGGCTGGAAACAGTGTGACGACATTCATAATAGCTCATCAAATTTGTGACGCCCTATCACGACGGCCGTCAGCCTTTGGATGAAACCAACTCCTAAGTGGCGACATTCATGATAGCTTATCATATTTGTGATGCCCTATCACGAAGGTCATCAGCCTTAGGAAGAAACTAGCTCCTAAGTGACGACATTTAAGATAGCTTATCACATTTGTGATGCCCTATCACAAAGGTCATCAGCCTTAGGCAGAAACCAGATCCTAAGTTACGAAATTCGTGATAGCTTATAATATTTGTGATGCCCTATCATGAAGGTCGTCAGCTATGATTTTTTAACAACCGGAAATTTATTTCATAAGGGTATTTTGGTCATTTCCTTCACCTTCCACAACTTATAACCCTAAAGAGACATAATTTTTCCCATTTTTCTTCAGTTAAGAATCTCAAAAACCCTCTCTTATGCTCTCAAAAATAATATTAGGGTTTCCATCAAACTCATCTCTCAAAAGCAAGATTCAAGCCTTCTTTTAAGATAATTAAGAATTAAGCATCCCAATCCAAGAACTCTGCAGCATATCATCAAGGTTTCCTTTCTAAGGTATGCTTAGTGTTCTTCTATGGATCCAATCTATTTATAGAGCTCAAGAACCATGTTTTAAATATTATTTTGTAAAATTTTTTTGTGGTGATATGAGTATGTACATATTGACGATTGTTGTTTAAGTTTCAATGTGATGACTAAAGGTATTTTCATGGAATATATAAGTTTGTTAATTGGAAACCATGAACTTTAGGTGGTTTAATATAGTGTAAGTATGAAACCCACCTATGCCTTAAAAATGCATGCAAGATGTTAGATAAAATGCTTAGGATGCTAAAAATTCTTGTTTATATGGTTGTATGATGTCTAAATGACAAGTCCATGTTAGCTATATACTTCAATATGAATTCCATGCTTTTCATGTGTTGCTAGTATGGTGGAACAAAGCATGTAAGATAATGTAGATATACAATATGTACACGAAATATATCCATGTATTCCCTACAATGTTTAAGATGTTGAATAACTATATGAAATATGGCATCCCCTACTTATGATATTATGAATTCTGGACTCAAATCTTGTGATCAAGTTATGCCATTTGTATCAATTTCCATATATCGAGTCATGGGCGTATTCGTACTGATATTGGGCGTATTTATACCCCGAAGAACCATCATTTACCCATATTTTAGCTAAGTTTGGAGGATAAAATATATAATTCCTGCACTTTTAATCCATTTTCATTTAAGTGAGCCAACCTATGTGATTAGCATGTTTTTCAGGTATTAATGATGAATATTTCAGAACTTTGTGGACCTTTGGGCAGCAAAGGAAAACTTCACATAAGAGGGAAGGCAGCTTTTGGAAGCTTGTGGACTGAATGTGACGCATGGAGAATTTGTCCCGAGCAAAATCAGTATTTCTAAATACTTAGTGATGCAGCAGTAATTTCGTAGACAAGGATATTATAAAAACCCTATTGCTGAATTTTTCAGCATGTTTTTATCATTATCATATTCATTATTCAGTTTACAGATTTTGAAATTGTGGACAGAGAAAAACGGCTCAGAGAGCAACGGCTAGAGGGCAAAGAAATGTCAACCCCTAGTTGACGCTAAAACCATCTCCATCGCCAAGTTTATTCTAGTTTTGGTATGATGATTATGTCCATTGTGATCTCCGTTGTACTCATGACTAGTTAAACTTCTCTGTTAGGGTTATGGAAACCTTGTAAGATACTATCTATTGCCATGAGTTTGTGAATTCTTGATATGTATGCTACTTATATCATTACTCTCTTCGTTTTAATTGAATTCTCATGGTTGCAAACACAGAGAACACACCATTATACAATTAACTTATTCGAGAGAAAAGTTACATGTTTGGAAAAGAGAGTGTGACAAGAAAATAGGGTTTCCAACCCCTGTTTACACGTTAATGCCTTAACCGGATAAACGTTCTTGGAGAGTTTGTACCTTTAGTTATACACTTTATGCTCGATAGAGCTAAAGTGAAATAAATCCTTGATGGTTGAGAAACACTTGGATTTACAATTAGAATACGAATCTCTATAAGTGCATGCATGTCTAAATTCTTCATTACTCATAGTTAATAGATAAGTAGAAATTACAAGGTGGACATAACCCTAACTTATTATTCTCTGTGATTAAATCTTACTAAATACATCGTTCATTCGTTATTCTGATACTATTAATTCACGCATAATCAAATCCCCCCTTTTTCGTGAAATTTTCGACCAACTGTCTACTAATAATTGCAACACTTAGTGACCAAGTATTCCCTGTGGGATTTGACACCCAACCCAGTTGGGTTATATATTTGAAAGTGATCGCTTACACTTTCTCACGAGAGCTGTAATTTTGGCGTATCATTTTGGCGCCGTTGCTGGGGAATACGGTTGTTGACTAAGTTTGTGATAGTTAGTAGAGACTTTGGTCAAAGATTCTCAAATTTTACTTTGAGTTGTTGTTTTTGTTTTATTCAGGTTTGGTAGAGTGCATGCCAAATACAGGACGTTCTGGTCAGCCATTATTACCTATAAATCCTGAACCTCAACTTATTGGCAGAATGGATGCATAATGAGACATTGAAAGAAGGGCTGCTCGACAGGAGCAGGCTAGATTAGTTGCATTGGCAGCTGCTCAAGTGCATTAACAGAATATTGATAACCCAGGTCGAGCAAAAAATCCTGATGATGAGGACCTGGGTGATGATGAGTTACTAAATCCAAGGCGTGCAGATGAGGTGGCGGCACCTGTGCACAGGAGAGATTGTCAAGCTAGAATGAGACCTGAACGCCGAGCTGTGCAGGCTCCTTTTGATGATGATGATGATCTGGATGGAGCTGGTTCCACAGGGGCTATTATTCCTCCACCCTTGGCACCCGGAGCAAAGTTCAATATCACTAGCACCATGATTCAGCTATTGCAACTCAAGGGGTTATTTGGTGGACTTGCAGGCGATGATCCAAATATGCATCTGATCAATTTTATCTCAACATACAAGTCGTTTGACAATCCAGGAGTTGGACAGAATGCAATTCGGCTGCGCTTATTTCTATTGTCTCTATCTGGAGAGGCAACTCTATGGTTGAACGGGCTAACTCCTGACTCTATTACTAATCAGAGGCAACTGAAAGACGCTTTCCTAGAAAGATTCTTTCCGCCATCCAAGAGAGCCCAATTAAGAGATGAGATAAGCAATTTTCGACAGCTTCCAATTGAAGCTCTCCACAAAACATTGGAGAGGTTCAAGAAGAAGCTTATGCGGTTCCCAAATCATCAGATGACCAATATCGACTTGATGGAAATATTATATAGGGCTTTGAACTCGGTGACAAAGCCAGTGGTTGATAATGCTGCAGGTGGGTCATTCATGGACCTTAATTTTATTAAGGAAAGTAATATGCTAGATCGTATGACAAAACCGAGTAGAGCTTGGCATACCAGGGATTCTGAGGTAGCAAGCTCTACTTTATCTATTGGCATGACTGCAGAACAGAGATGAAGACAAGAGGAACGTGACCAGGATATGGCTCACATGAAAATGCAGATGGATATTCTTACCAAGCATTTATTATCAGGGAAGACCAAAAAAGTTAAGGCCGTTGTATCACAGGGAAGAAATGAATCCGATTCTGAGAAGGAAGCGAACTACTTGAATAATTAGGGGTTGGATCAAGGTCGGAACTATTATGATAAATCAGGATACAAGGACCATGATCAAGGTAGTTGGAAAAATAAGACTGACAGGAGTGGTTTGTATGTTCCTCCTGGGAATCGTAAGGCTGTGGCGTCTGGCTCTAAAAAATGTCCATGAAAGATATGATGGCTAAGTTGTTGAATGAAGTGGAAGCAACCAACACGGGAGTAACTGAGGTAAAGAATGATTTGTCCTCAATAAATCAATTGGTTGACTCGCATTCCACTGCAATAAAACAGCTGGAACAACAATTGAGTCAACTTTCAGCGGCATTCAATCAAAGAAATGCTGGCACTTTACCTAGTGACACTGTGCAAAATCCAAGGAATGATAGATCATGTATGGCTATTACTACCAGGAGTGGCAAGGTATTGGAAAATCTGTCCAAAGGCAAGTAGGTGGTTGATAATACAGAAGAGAATGTGATTGAAGCAGATTGTGATGATTCTGTAGAAGCTGAAAATCAGAATGAGAAAGTTCATGACACTATACCTAGACATCACCAGGCTGAAAATATTGATAATCGGAAGAAAGATAAAAAGGAAGTGGTGGAGAAAACTCTTCCTCTTCCACCACCACCTTTTTCTCAGAGACTGAAGAAGAATGCTGATGACACCAGGTTCAGTAAATTCATGACCATGTTGAAGCAGCTGACTATTAATGTTCCTTTGGTGAAGGCGCTTGAACAGATGCCTAGGTATACTAAATTCATGAAGGACCTTTTGACAAAGAAGCGGGCAGCAAGCTATGAGCTGGCAGATAATGTTCATCATTGCAGTGCAATCGCTATAAGATTGTTAGTTCAGAAGAAGGCAGATCCTGGTGCTTTCACTATTCCTTGCATGTTGGATCTTTGGATTTTGCTAAGGCATTATGCGATTTGGGAGCTAGCATCAATTTGATGCCGCTATCCATTTATAGAAAGTTGGGGTTGGGCGATCCTACACCAACCAACATGCAACTTGTGATGGCAGATAGGTCGTTAAAATGACCTATTGGTATCTTATATGATGTATTAGTGAAGGTTTCTACCTTCATTTTTCCTGCAGACTTTGTTATTTTGGATTGCGAGGTGGATTCTGAAGTTCCCATAATCTTGGGATGCCCTTTCCTCGCAACAGGAAGCTTGCTTATTGATTTAAGAGCTAATGAGCTTTTATTTCGGATGAATGATGAAGTGGTCCATTTTGATGTATGCAAAGCAATGAAGCAGCCTAAAGATATGAATGTGTTCTCTGTAGCTAATGTTTATTATGAGGATGAGAAAGAATTATCTGTAGAGAAGCAGCTTATTGTTGAGCCATTGGTTGTTGTGCTTATGAATTGTGAGCGTGAGGACGTTGAAGAGTATAAAGAAACTATTTGTGCTCTAACAGAAATGGGGTCATATTCTCATGCTCCTAAGAAGCTGGACCTTGATCTTAAGAATCAACCGTCACCACCAGCGAAACCATCCATTGAAGAGCCACCCATGCTAGAATTGAAGGAGCTGCCCAGTCATCTAAAGTATGCATTCTTGGGAAGTGGGAATACAATTCTGGTTATTTTTGCGGCTGATTTGGGTGAGCAGCAAGTAGCGGCTCTCATCTTTGTTCTGAAGAGGTACAAGAGAGCCATCAGTTGGACTATTGCTGATATAATTGGTATCCCTCCTGGGATATGTATGCACAAGATTCAGCTCGAAGAAAATTGCGTGCCCACCATTGAGCATCAACGACGTTTGAATCCACCTATTTAAGAGGTGGTGAAGAAAGAAATTATTAAGTGGTTAGATACAGGGGTGGTGTATCCAATCTCAGACAGTAAATGGGTGAGTCCGGTACAATGTGTGCCTAAGAAAGGGGGAATGATGGTAGTCGCAAATTAAAAGACTGAACTAATTCCACTTAGACCTGTCACAGGGTGGAGAGTGTGCATGAACTACCGGAAGCTGAATTCGTGGACGCTAAAGGATCACTTCCCAATGCCATTCATTGATCAAATGCTTGATCGATTGGCAGGGAAAGGATGGTTCTGTTTCTTGGATGGTTATTCCAGATATAATCATATTTGTATTACTCCTGAAGATCAGGAGAAGACCACGTTTACATGTCTGTATCGTACATTTGCCTTCAAACGAATGCCGTTTGGGCTATGTAACGCACCTGCCACTTTTCAGCGATGTATGATGTCCATCTTTTCTGATATGGTTGAAGACACCTTGGAGGTGTTCATGGATGATTTTTCAATTGTAGGTGAGTCATTTGAATTATGCTTGGTAAATTTGAGTATGGCTTTGCAGAGATGTGTTGAATTCAACTTGGTGCTAAATTGGGAGAAGTGTCATTTTATGGTTAAGGAAGGCATTGTTCTTGGGCATAAAGTCTCTAAAAGGGGAATCGAGGTTGATCGAGCCAACATTGAAGTTATTGACAAACTACCACCTCCAATTTCTGTAAAGGGAGTTCGTAGTTTTCTCGGTCATGCAGGTTTTTATCGTAGGTTTATTAAAGACTTCTCCAAGATTGCTAGTCCATTATGCAAACTTTCGAAGAAGGATGCAAAGTTCGACTTCGGTGAAGATTTCTTGAAGGCATTTGAATGCCTTAAAGGGAAGCTAGTTGAAGCTCCTATTATTATACAGCCCGATTGGTCTCTACCTTTTGAAGTGATGTGTAATGCAAGCGGGGTAGCTTTGGGTGTTGTACTTGGTCAGAAAAGATAAAGGCTATTTCAGCCAATCTACTATGCGAGAAAGGCCTTGAATGGAGCCCAGAAGAACTATACCATAACGGAACAAGAGCTTCTAGTAGTTGTTTATGCTTTTGAAAAATTTTGTGCTTACTTATTAGGAACCAAAGTGGTGGTTCATAAAGATCATGTCGCTCTGAGATATGTAATGGCAAAGAAGGATGCTAAGCCAAGGCTAATTCGGTGGGTGTTATTGCTTCAAGAATTTGATTTTGAGGTAAAGGATAGAAAAGGTTGTGAAAACCAAGTAGCTGATCATCTATCTAGACTTGAGAGTGAGCACATAGCGCAACCCGACCTTAAGATTGATGATGCATTTCCCGACGAAGAGATCCTACCCACTATGGCAGAAGACTTACCATGGTATGCAGACTTTGCGAACTTCGTGGTAAGTAAAGTGTTTCCTGAGCATCTCTCCTTTCATCAAAAGAGAAAGTTCATGCATGATATGAAACACTATTTCTGGCGTAAGCCGTATCTTTTTCGACGATGTGCTAATGGTGTTATTAGGCGATGCATATCAGTTGTGGAGGTGCCTAGCATATTAGAACCAAGTCATACTTCCTAAGTTGGGGGTCACCATGCAGGTGATCGGACAACCAGGAAGGTATTGCAAAGCGGCTATTATTGGCCTTCATTATTCAAGGATGCCTACGATTTTGTGAGAAGATGTGATCAGTGTCAGAGGCAAGGCGCGATTTCAAAGCATCTTGAGATGCCCATGTCTAAAATTCTTGAAGTAGAGCTATTTGATGTATGGGGTATTGATTTCATGGGCCCATTTGTTAGTTTGTTTGGGATGAAATATATCCTAGTTGTTATGGATTATGTATCCAACTGGGTCTAAGCAGTCGCACTACCTGATAATGAAGGTAAGCGTGTTGTAGCATTCTTAAAGAGGAATATCTTCTCTCATTTTTGGGTACCACGTATCATCATAAGCGATGGAGGATCACATTTTTGCAACAAGCTGTTCAGAGCCGTATTGGTGAAATATGGGGTCAAGCAACATAAGGTATCTACACCTTTCCACCCACAAACTAGTGGGCAGGTAGAGGTTTCTAATCGGGAGATCAAGCTGATTTTTGCTAATACTGTAAATGCTAGTAGGAAAGATTGGTCTCGGAAGTTGGACGATGCCTTATGGGCTTATAAGACTGCGTTTAAGACACCAATTGGCATGTCACCTTACCAACTAGTTTATGGGAAGACTTGTCACTTGCCAATTGAGCTAGAACATAAAGCACTGTGGGCACTTAAGCGGCTTAACCTGAATTGGGATGATGCTATTAATCTGAGGTTGGAACAGCTGAATGAGATGGATGAATTTCGTCTACATGCGTATGAAAGAGCATACCTCTACAAGGAACGGATGAAAAAGTACCATGATCGGAGGATTATCCAACAAAACTTTCAAAAGGGTGATTTGGTACTTCTTTTCAACTCCAGATTGAAGCTATTTCCAGGTAAGTTGAAGTCTAAATGGTCTGGCCCATTCAGAATTAGCCAAGTTTACTCATCTGGAGTAGTGGAGATAGAAAACAATGATGGTGGTGTCTTTAAGGTGAATGGCCAATGAGTGAAGCCATATATCGGTCCACTTGACTCGATAAAATGCATGGCCACCATCTATCTCGATGAAGTTTAAGTAATCGAGATAACTATTTCGTGCCGCGACAATAAATCAAGTGCTACATGGGAGGCAACCCATCGTTTTTAATCATTTTGTTTTACTAGGAGTTTTTTTTGTTAAATAAAAATCCAAAAAGAAGAGTCGAGCCAAGACCAAAACTAAGGCGCTTGGTGGGAGGCAACCCATCTTTTTAATTGTTTTTGTTGTTTTTGATTAAGTGTAGGTGCAAGATGTACAAAGGAGGGGATTAGTCCCAAATTTTGATTTGAAAGTAAGCCATGTTAAAGGTGGTAAGTTAGGAATGTAGGAGCAAAGGCTATCAGTTAGGCATTGCCTATGCTAATCTAGGCAATGGACAAGGCAATGGCTATGCTAATCTAGACAATGGACAGGGCAATGCCTATGCCAAACTAGGCAATGGACAAGGCAAGGCCTATACCATTGCCTATGCTCACTGCCTCACATAGGAAACAGACAAGGCATTGCCTATGCAAATCTAGGCAATACCATAGGCGCCGCCTATGCTATTGCCTATGCTCACTGTTTCAACTAGGCATTGACAAAGGCGCCGTCTATGCTAAGCATAGGAAAAGCATTAGGCGCCACTTACTTATGCCTTTTTGTCTCCTAACCCAATTTTACATGGATCAAACCCGACCCATGGCTTAGTCTATAAATAGATCCTCAATCTTAGAACACAATCCCATTGTTTGCTCAAGATAGGCGCCGCCCAAGCTTCCAAATTCTCTCAAAGTTTTTCTTTTTGCTCATCTAATCTTTGAAGATCCTCTTCCCGAACTATCACTAAGTAAGTTATTCTTTTATATTCTGTACTTGTTGCAATACTACGATTATAATGGTATTTTAGATCTTGAAGTGGTGTTTGATGATAAGAATATGATTGGTTTGTTATGATGCATCTAATTGAGTAAAATGCTTCGTGTGGGTGTTCTTGACTTTATTCCGACTTGTGTTTGATTGTTATACATTGTCATATTTCTATGGAATCAAAATTGTGAAGTTAATGCGTAATCTTAAAAGGTAAAAGCTTGAATGTTTGAATGACTCGTTCATCGAGATACCGATCATGATTGACCACAAGCATAAGATATTGTGATTATTTCTATGCAATAATTTGATACGATCTCTATGTGGTAGTCTTGTTCAAAAAGTGCATTAATCCAATGACATAAAGTTGGGAAGGATAGTCAATATTACATGAAAGTATGATTGTGCTAAACATGTTGCTGGAAAATATCGCCTAAATGTATGTCGATGAAGTCTGAGTAATCGACATCACTCACTTAATTAGACTGTGCCAACAAATTAAGTGTAGGGTGGTGCCATTACTGTTTGTTTTTCGATTGAATCTTCCGAGATGAAGCTAACATGACTCTATTGTGATCTCAGGTAGAATGGCACCAAAAGGACGACAAGGAAAAGAAAAAGTATCCACCTCACAGAAAGGTCAAAAAAGGGGAAGAAAAGAGCAAGCTGAGTCCTCCTCTTTGCAAATACCTCGACGCACTTTCGGGATAAAGTGGGTCCTAGAGGAGGAAAGAAAGGAGTGGTAAAAGAACAACAAAGTAAAAAAATATGTTCACGTGGATTTGATGCAGAAGGAGAGTCTATCAAAGAGAGAGCCCCGTATTTTGGCTAAAATCATGGCACTAAATCTTGATTTCATTTTCCAAGATATGGGGGAATTCAATCTTGATCTAACGCGAGAGTTTTATACCAATTGGTCCCCAAATATTACCGGAAGTGAAGTAAAGATTCGGGGTCAAGTCTTGCAACTGAATGCAGAGTTCTTCAACTCTTTTCTGGGCCTTCCATCTGTGGATCCATCTCCGCTCAAGGAGCTTTATCACAGACCTCCCTACAGGGCAATCAGACATACACTGTGCGGAACAATGTCAATGGCACGTTGGATTCATCACAAGGATAACGGTCGGCACAATACCTTCCCGTATGCTTCCTTAAACAGAGAAGCTCGTCTATGGTTAAGGATAGTCGACTCTTGCTTGATTCCTGGGACACAGTACACAAAGATCACACGTGATCGAGTATGCTTGGTGTACGCTTTGATGACGAATATTCCAATCAACATTGGTGCTGTTATACGATTGTCAATGCGCAAAGCAAGGCTGCACAAGAGGTCCCATTTCAGCTTTGGCAGTTTGTTGACTGCGATATTAAGGAAGGAGCACATTGAAGAGGAACCTGCAGATCATAAGCTTCCACACAACCCGAAGAAGGTTGATCTCACAAAAGTTAAAGAACCTGAATCTGGTCATGGCATCAACCTTACCATTGCAAAAAGACATGCTCGAGATGAAAGTTTCTTTCGCCATCTATATGGCATGACTAGGTTTACCATGATAAGTGGGGGTCGTATTCGGACTAATGCAGAGCTTTAGCAGTTGGATTATGACTACCTGATGAATGAGCATGCGCGGGCTATGTGTGGAGTGGGAGTACATTTTTAGGAACCTCTCAATGATGATATGTCGAATGACGATGATCGCCGACTGCCAGACTCAGACGTGGAGGACAACTCTGATGACGACGACTTTGATGATGATTCCGACGTAGGGTGTATGACCCCAGACATAGAAGAGGAGTCCGACTAATCAGGTTTTCCTTACTTATTTCCACAGAGGGTAGTGTGTCCCGTCTAAGTGTGGGGTGCTGGTATTTGTATGCTGTATTGTACATCTTTGCCTACATTTATTCTTATTTTTGTTTGTTTTAATTAGTCGTAATTAGTTAGTTAAATTTTAGATTTTTTTAGATTTTTGCATGAAATTGTTCTGATAGACGGCATGGTAGTATAACAAGAGTTTATGCTAAATCATTACTATTGAGACATTTAGGCTCTAAGTTGTGACTCACTGTGTGATAATGTTGTGGTTTAATTCATTCATCTGTTGGGACAATAATCTATAATGCTCCCGATGAAGCTGACCATGTGCCTTGTGTGTGTGAGGTTATAGTATATTCTGTGTTGTGACTGATGCTAGAACTTTCCTGGTGTGTGTGTAAAGCAAAATAAAGAATGTGAGCTTAGGAGATGATTTAAGTATTTCTTTGGCAGCCCTGAAATTGTTTACCTTCTTTTGCCCTACCTTTGTACATAGTCCTAGTTAACCCCCTTTGAGCCTTTAGTTATTTTCTTTGGCAGCCTCATATGTAGCCTAATTCATTTTTTTTCAAGACCGTAATTTTGATCCAAAAGCTCCTAAGCTCTTTAAATTGTAGAACCAAGTGAGTAAGGGGTGTAGCAAAATAAGAGAAAAATGGTAAAAGTAATGCCATAGAGTGTATTGGTACTTCAAAATAAGGTGAAAAAGAGTGGCTATCATAGGGTTGCTTATAAAAAAAATAAAAAAAATAAAAAAATAATAGAAAAGAAAAGAAAAAAAATAAAAAATAAATAAATAAGAGAGTTGTGTATTCTCATCTTTGTGTTTCTGAGTGAATAACTAATTGGATGAAAAGGGGTTGGTAGATGAAAAGAAGGAAGAGGGGTTGTTAAAAGTTAGTGTCAATGGCAAAATGTAGTGTATTAAAGCGCTTAGGGAAAATAGTCACTATTTCTGGAAAAAACAGTCCCTACCTGTCCCTTAGCCTACATTACAACCCTGTAAAGACCTATTTGATTCTAAGCTTAGCATTCTGATATTAGTGGAGCATTACACTAAGGGAAGCCTATGGTCATCAGTTGCAACATAAGAATTCGTTGTGAGAGTGAGAGCAAGGAGAGTCTTATACCCATGTTTCAAAAAATGCAAAACTGTGATTGATTATGGGTGATATCTTGTGTGAGACACGAATGGTTGATGATTGTTGGGTAGTTTTGTATGATTCTTTGTGGCTTAACTTGTGGATACAAATTAACCATCATCACAAGTCTATGTTGGAGGTTGAATTGTTTCTAGTAATGATCAAGAAACATACTCTTTGTTAATAATTGTCGTGCATGTCTTGTTCAGCATTTTGTGTTGGTATTGTGAAATTCTAATTTAGGAGTTTGCATGGACGTAATATTTTGTTCGAGGACTAACAAATCTTTAAGTGTGGGGAGGTGATGTTGGGCGTATTTATACCCCTAAGAACCATAATTTACCCATATTTTAGCTAAGTTTGGAGGATAAAATATATAATTCCTGCACTTTTAGTCCATTTTCCTTTAAGTGAGCTAACCTATGTGATTAGCATATTTTTCAGGTATTAATGATGAAGATTTCAGCACTTTGTGGACCTTTGGGCATCAATGAAAACTTTACATAAGAGGGAAGGCAGCTTTTGGAAGCTTGTGGACTGAATGTGACGCATGGAGAATTTGTCCAGGGCAAAATCAGTATTTCAAAATACGTAGGGATGCAGCAGTAATTTAGTAGACAAAGATATTATAAAAACCCTATTGCTGAATTTTTCAGCATGTTTTTATCATTATCATATTCATTATTAAGTTTACAGATTCTGAAATTGTGGACAAAGAAAAACGGCTCAGAGAGCAACGGCTAGAGGGCAAAGAAACGTGAACCCTCAGTTGATGCTAAAATCATCTCCATCGCCAAGTTTATTCTAGTTTTGGTATGATGATTATGTCCATTATGATCTCCGTTGTACTCATGAGTATCTAAACTTCTCTGTTAGGGTTATCGAAACCTTGTAAGATACTATCAATTGCTATGAGTTTGTGAATTCTTGATGTGTATGCTACTTATATCATTACTCTCTTCGTTTTAATTGAATTCTCATGGTTGCAAACATAGAGAACAAGCCATTATACAATTAACTTGTTCGAGAGAAAATTTACATGTTTGGAAAAGAGAGTGTGACAAGAAAATAGGGTTTCCAACAGCTGTTTACACGTTAATGCCTTAACCGGATTAGCGTTCTTGGAGAGTTTGTACCTTTAGTTATACACTTTAGGCTCGAGAGAGCTAATGTGAAATAAATCCTTGATGGTTGAGAAACACTTGGATTTACAATTAGAATACGAATCTCTATAAATGCATGCATGTCTAAATTCTCCATTACTCATAGCTAATAGATAAGTAGAAATTACAAGGTGGACATAACCCTAACTTATTATTCTCTGTGATTAAATCTTACTAAATACATCGTTCATTTGTTATTCTGATACTATTAATTCACTCATAATCAAATCCCCCCTTTTCCGTGGAATTTTCGACCAACAATCTACTAATAATTGCAACACTTAGTGACCAGGTATGCCCTGTGGGATTCGACACCCAACCCAGTTGGGTTCTATATTTGACAGCGACTGCTTACACTTTCTCATGAAAGCTGCAATTTGGGCGTATCACGTACCCGTAAAACATAACTATGTGCCTAAATCAATGTCATGTTGTTTCGATAATCTCAGTCAAGTTATAATCTATAGAACTCAGTCAGTCATATGACTCAGGAAACCTCAGAAATCTTATTATCTCAGTTAACTCTCAGATAATAGTACTACTCCATTAGTCAATGGAAGTCAGTTAATATGTCCATATACAGTCAGTTGAATCACGTCTAGTCTCTTCAGATGGGAGTAAAAGTTAGCACCGAGTGAACCCAAGGATGGGAACTCACCTACCAGTTTAGGGTGTGATTCTTAGCAGTCATCCTTGTGTTCCACAAATACGTAGCCAGCATCGGTTGAGACATCTTAGCCTCTCAAATTAGGGTTGATAAGGTGGCTTAACCTGTCAGTTTAGTGTTCCCACAGTTCTCCTTTCGAATACCGACTAGCTAAGGGTCACCCACAACTATCCTTACCAGTGGAACGACATTGACACCCCTTCAGTCGGGACAGAGATTGGACCCCAACTTAGCTATAGGTGTTATTAGGGAATGTAGGTTAAACAACTACCTCCCATATTTTCAGAATCAGTCTTAGTAAAAGAACTCAGATAGGTCTTCTGATTTCAGTAGATCAGGACTGTCAGATACAGTTAGACTCAATTACAGTACAGAACTCAGATAGTTTCTTCAGATTCAGGATTATCAGATACAGTCGCCCATATTATCAGAATTTTAGTATCATTCATGTTAGCCATTAGTAAACCATGTATTACCACGTAGGACTAGCTATCATTCACCTACGATTTCAGTTACTATGTATGCATGTTTGTACTCTTATGTTCATGTCAGTCAGACAGTTAGCATTGTTCATACATGTAAACCCTTTTATATTTAGCCTACCTCACTCGTATACATAGTACATTCCCTCGTACTAACGTATTAGCGCTATGGTGCTCTTTATTCATGTTACACCATAGGTTTAAAGACACGAGCTCCAAATCAGCAGTACCAGTAGTATTTCCAGTCGCAGAGATTCAGTGAGTCTTCTTCATTCGAGAAAAATATGATTTGATTTATTCATTATTTTTTTAGCCAGTTATCAGTTTACGGGGTTAGTTGGAGACATATTCCTTCAACTTCTTATTCAGACAATACTTAGAGGCTTTCAAATTCAGTATTCAAACTTATGTTCAGAATTGATTCAGTTTTTAGTTGTTTTATGTATCTTTCACCCATATGGATGTTATATTTTGACAGATTCTTTATTCAGTTGAACCTTATGGCCTTTCATGTTTATGTTTCTGCATTTTATGATATCTTATCCAGCATACAGGTACAGATATCAGTCATGGATTAGTTTGTGGTCCTTCAGGGTCATGAGCACCATGTAGCATTCTAGTTCAGAAAATCAGGTTGTTATAAACTTGGTATCAGAGCCTAAGGTTCAATAAAGTCCTAGGAAGTCTAAAAGCCACATATAGTAGAGACATGTACATGGGTGTGTTGCGCCCCACATTTATGTACAGGAGGTTATGAGATGTTTTAGGAATTGTTTGCTTTCTTCAGTATTCATGTCATGCTAGTAAACATAATTTCAAATCAGTCTCTCAATCTACTCCGCTTTTCTATTATTTTAGAAACAAGCCTCCAAAGAGAAGAAATTAGCTAGCTCCTCATCCCGAAGATCCTTTGGGTGAACATGTTTCTCATGCGGTGTTTAGGACCGTATTTACCGCTCTTGCACAGTCTGTATCTGCCCAGAATGAATGACCAAAAGTCGTTCCAGCCAACCCAGTGGCCAATTCAGCAGCAGCTAGGATTTGGGACTTTACCCAAATGAACCCTTCATCCTTCTTTGGGTCTAAGCCAGACGAGGATCGTCAAGAATTCATTGACCAAGTACAGAAGTTCATTGATATTAGGGGAGTCACTTCTTCTCAGAGTGCCAATTTAGCCGCATACCAATTGCAGGATGTCCCTCACACTTGGTACAAGCAGTGGTTAGCAGAAAGGTTAAAGGATCCAGGTCCTATTGAGTGGGAAGAATTTGTCACGGCTTTCTTAGATAGATTCTTTCCCCAAGAGCTGAGAGAGGATAAATTTCTTGAGTTCATCAAACTCAGGCAAGAAAATATGATAGTTAGAGAGTATTCTCTTAGATTTACTCAGCTAGCCAGATATGCCACTTATGTGGTTGCAGACAACAGGGCTAAGATGAGAAAGTTCATCTCAGGGGTGAATGATAGCGTGGTAAATAACTGTAGGTCTGCGATGCTGAATAATGATATGACTTTAGAAATGATCATGACCCATGCTCAAAACATAGAGGAGTAGAAGGTTAAGACTAGGGAGAGGTAGAATAAGAGATCAAGAGAAGGCAATTTAAATTTTTCTCAGCCCAAATCTGAGGAAGGAAATCATTTGCAGTTTCATCCTAAGTCAGTAGTTCCATCCCTTTCCTTAGATATTGCCCCAGTGCCGAAGTTCAAGGAAAATAACAGAGACAGAGTACCAGGCTCTAAATCTCAGGGCAGTGTTAGCAGTGCCCGAGCAAACCCCCTTTGTCAGACTTATGGTAAGAACCACAAGGGTATTTGTAGAGCCGACAGTGATGTCTGTTTTGGTTGTGGTAAGCTAGGCCACAGGATTAGGGAGTGTCCTCAGCCAGGCCCTGAAGGTCAGCAGAATCGTTCCACCACTCACCCGAACCAGCAGGGTGCCACTTCCAGTGCTACTAGTGGGCAATGCTCAAATAGACTCTATGCTCTTCAGACTTGACAAGATTAGGAAAATTCTCCTAATGTAGTTATTGGTATGTTACAGGTTTCTATGTTCATGTTTATTCTTTTCTAGACCCAGGTGCATCCTTGTCTTTTGTCACTCCATACATAGTAGGCGATTTCAGAATCAGTCTCGAAATTTTAGCAGAGCTCTTTTCAGTCTCTACCCCAGTGGGTAAAACCATCATAGCTCGGCGGGTATACAGGAACTGCCCAATTATGATATTTCATAAATCCACATCAGCAGATTCAGTCAAGTTAGAGATGACTAATTTTGATGTCAATCTCAGCATGGATTGTCTTTATTCCTGCTATGCCATAGTCGACTGTAGAAATAGGATTGTTCAGTTTCAGTTCCCGAATAAGCATGTCCTAGAGTGGAAGGGTAGCACTTCTTCTTTCAGGGGTCAGCTTATTTTCTACCTTCGGGCAAAGAAAATAATTTCGATGTATGTATCATCTCATGTATGTTAAGGATTCCAGTTCTGAATCTCCCAGTCTCAAATCAGTCCCAGTGGTTAATGAATATTCAGACGTCTTTCCCAAAGTTCTTCCAGGCATTCCTTTCAAAAGGGAAATAGACTTTAGTATAGACCTTCTCCCAGATACTCAGCCTATTTCTACTCCGCCATACAGAATGGCACCAGCAGAACTGAAGAAACTGAAAGATCAGTTGAAGGATATCTTAGATAAGGGATTTATCAAGCCCAGTGTATCCCCATGGGGTACGCCAGTCTTATTAATGCACAAGAAAGATGGTTCTCTCAGAATATGTATTGATTACCGTCAGCTCAACAAAGTCATAGTCAAGAACAGGTATCCGCTTCCTAGGATAGATGACTTGTTTGACCATCTTCAGGGTGCCAGTTACTTCTACAAGATAGACCTCAGATCAGGCTATCATCATCTTAGAGTTAGAGAATGTGACATCTCAAAGACAGTTTTTCATACTCGGTATAGTCACTTTGAATTTCTAGCCATGTCCATTGGTCTTACCAATGCCCCTGCATCTTTCATGGACTTAATGAACAGGGTGTTCAAATAGTACTTGGACACATTCATCATAGTTTTCATAGATGATATTCTAGTCTATTCTCGCACAGAACGTGATCATTCAGACCATCTCATAATTGTTCTTCAGACTCTCATGGATCACTAATTGTTTACAAAGTTCAGTAAGTGCGAATTTTGGCTAAGATCAGTAGAATTCCTTGGCCATATTGTTTTCAGTGATGGCATTAGAGTAGATCCTTAGAAAATTAATGCGGTAAGAAACTGGCCTTGCCCTATCTCTCTATCAGATATCAGGAGTTTCTTGAGTTTGGCTAGCCATTATGGATGGTTTGTTAAGGGATTTTCTTCTATTTCATCTCCTATGTCTAGATTGACTCAGAAAGAAGGTCAAGTTTCAGTGGTCAGAACCTTGCGAGAAGAGTTTTTAGGAGTTGAATACTTAACTCTCCTCAGCTCCAGTTTTAGCACTTCCCAATAGTTTTGATGGATTCATAGTATATTGTGATGCATCCGTAATAGTTTTAGGTTGTGTCCTAATGCAGGATGGTAGAGTCATAGCCTACGCCTCTAAACAGTTAAAGACCCATGAGAAGAATTATCCAACTTATGACCTTGAGTTAGCAACAGTTGTCTTCGCCTTAAATATTTGAAGGCATTATCTATACAGTGTTCATGTAGACGTCTTCATAGATCATAAGAGCCTTCAATATTTTTTTTCCCAAAAAGATCTCAATCTTCATCAAAGAAAGTGGCTAGAGCTCTTGAAGGATTATGAAATGAGTGTCCTTTATCATCCTGGCAAGGCCAATATAGTGGCCGACGCACTCAGTGGACTGTACATAGGTAGTGTTTCCTATGTTGAGGATAGTAAGAAGAAATTAGCTCAGGAGATTCATCAGCTTGCCAGACTAGGCATTTGCTTAGTCGACTCTTCAAAGGGTGGTGTATGTGTTCAGAGTAATTTAGAGTCATCTCTAGTTTTCAAGGTAAAAGAGAAGTAAGACAGGAATCCTAGCCTTGTCAAGCTAAAAGAGTCAGTTCAAAGTCTGGAAGTAGAGGCTTTCTCCCAAGTGGGAGATGGTGTTCTTCGTTATTAGGGTCATCTGTGTGTTCTCGGTGTAGATGAGTTGAGGCAGCAAATTCTTGTAGAAGCTCGTGGTGCACGATACTCTATTTATCTAGGGGCCTCTAAGATGTACCGCGACTTGATGGAGATCTATTGGTGGAGTGGGATGAAGAGGGACGTTGCAGAATTTATGGCTAAGTTCTCTATATGTCAGCAGGTTAAGATAGACCATCAAAAAGCTAGTGGTTCCATGCAGGAGTTCACTATTCCTACTTGGAAGTGGGAAGAAGGAATATGGACTTTGTGATGGGTTTGCCTAGAACACGTCATCAGCATGATTCAATTTGGGTCATTGTAGATAGAATGACCAAGTCAGCTGATTTCCTTCCAGTTCGTACCTCTTACTCAACTGAAGATTATGCCATACTCTATCATCTCAGACAGACGTACCCAGTTTACCTCTTACTTCTAGAAAGTGTTCTGAAAGGGTACTGGTACCCAAGTTTAACTTAGTGTAGCATTTCATCCTCCGACAGATGGTCAAGCAAAAAAGACAATTCAAACTCTAGAAGATATGCTAAGGGCGTGTGCAATTGATTTCAAGGAATGCTGGGATGACCACTTACCTTTGATTGAGTTCGCATACAATAATAACTATCACTCCAGTATTCAGATGGCTCCATCCAAAGCTCTCTATGGTAGGAGATATAGGTCTCCGATCGGTTGGTTTGAAGTTAGTGAGACCACATTCATAGGGCCTGACTTAGTATTCGATGCCTTAGAGAAAGTTCAATTGATCAAAGAAAGACTCTGCCTTCTCAGAGCTGACAGAAGTCTTATGCGGATGTTCGTAGAAAGGATCTCTAATTCGAGGTCGATGACTATGTCTATCTCAATATCCCTCCCATGAAGGGAGTGAAAAGATTCAAATCGAAGGAAAAGATCAGTCCCCGATATGTCGGTCCCTTCAGGTTTCTCAGTCGCTTCGACAAGGTAGCCTGTGAGCTCGAATTGCTATTAGATCTAGCCTTAGTTCATCCAATCTTCCATGTCTCTTTGATCAAAAAGTGCATAGGTGACCCAACAGTTGTATCCCCTATTCAGAGCGTTGACATTCAGAATAGCCTCTGTTATGAAGAGATTCCAGTCAAAATCTTAGACTATCAAACTCGTAGGATGAGGAACAAATAAGTCCCTCTAGTCAAGGTTCTTTGGCGGAATCAGTCCACGGAGGGAGCTACTTGGGAAGCAGATGCTGACATGTGAACCAAGTACCCTTATCTTTTCTCCTCTAATTCATACTTAGCTCGAGTTAACCATTTTTCTTAAGCTTATTTAGTTACATGTTAAAAATTCGAGTATAAAATTTGTATCAAGTATTAGTGCATAGCTTATCATATATTCATGAGTTTAGCTTATCAGTCATGCATCAGATATGCATGTTCAGTTGGGATATATTAAGTTCAGAATTCAATTCAGTCCTAATATCTTATGCCAGTTGAGCATGATCAGTGTATGCGTCATTTTATCTTTTCACCCCTCACAAGCAGTCATCATTCGAGGATGAATATTTTTAAGGGAGAGATCTTGTAATACCTTGAAAAAAATCCAAACCTATATTAGAGCCATGTACCAAGCTTATTTATAGTACATCATGGTTCTTTTATAGTTTTATGAGTAAGTTAGATGTATATTAAGGCTTCAAATAACTCCCAGCTACCAGACGAATCAAAACATTCCTTACCGATTCAATTGTTGAGAAGGATATTGGTATAGTCAAATTCAAATGAGTATATCTCTCATTATACTTGGAATTTTCAGCTCATGACCTATCAACAGATATATAATTGAATTTTCTTTCCAACGATACCAATTTTGACTAAATCCAATATCGGAGCAAAGAGTTATTCCTATTTTACTCCAGCATGTCAGGCTGGAAACAGTGTGATGACATTCACGATAGCTTATCACAATTGTGATGCCCTATTATGAAGGTTGTGATCCTTAGGCAAAAACTAGCTCCTAAGTGACGACATTCGTGATATCTTACCACATTTTTTACGCCCTATCACGAAGGTCGTCAGCCTTAGGTAGAAACCCGCTCCTAAGTGACGACATTCGTGATAGCTTATCATATTTGTGATGCCCTATCACGAAGGTCATCATCCTTAGGCAGAAACCAGCTCCTAAGTGATGAAATTCGTGATAGCTATCACATTTGTGACACCCTATCACGAAGGTCGTCAGCTATGATTTTTCAGCAACTGGGAATTCATTTCATAAGGGTAATTTGATCATTTCCTTCACCTTCCACGACTTATAACCCTAAGGAGGCCTAATTTTTCCCATTTTTCTTCAGTTAAGCATCTCAAAAACCCTCTCTTATGCTCTCAACCACAAGATTATGGTTTCCATCAAACTCATCTCTCAAAAGCAAGATTCAAGCCTTTTTCCAAGATAATTGAGAATTAAGCTTCCTAATCTAAGAACTCTCTAGTAAATCATCAAGGTTTCCTTTCTAAGGTATGCGTAGTGTTCATCTATGGATCCAATCCGTTCATAGAGCTCAAGAACCATGTTTTAAATATTATTTTGTAAACTTTTTTTGTGGTGATATGAGTATGTACATGTTGACGATTGTTGTTTAAGTTTCAATGTGATGACTAAAGGTGTTTTCATGGAATATATATGCTTGTTAATTAGAAACCATGAACTTTAGTTGGTTTAATGTCGTGCAAGTATGAAACCCACCTATGCCTTAAAGAATGCATGCAAGGTGTTTTTTAAAATCCTTAGGATGCTAGAAATTCATGTTTGTATGGTTCAATGATGTCTAAATGATAAGTCCATTTTAGCTATATACTTCAATATAAATTCCATGCTTTTCATGTGTTGTTATTGTGGTGGTATGAAGCATGTAAGATAATGGAGATATACAATATATACACGAAATATATCCATGCATTCCCTATAATATTTAAGATGTTGAATAACTATATGAAATATGATATCCCCTACTTATGATATTATGAATTGTGGACTCATCATGTCAAGTGTGTCAGTTTCCTTCTATCGAGTCCTAGAGATATTTGTACCCAAAAAACATAGTTGTGTGCCTAGAGCCATGTTATGTTGTCATGATAATCTCAGTCAAGAAATAATCTATAGAACTCAGTCAGTCATGTGACTCAGGAAACCTCAAAAATCTGATGATCTCAGTTAACTCTCAGATAGTAGTACTACTCCATTAGTCAACGAAAGTTAGTTAATCTGTCCATGTACAGTCAGTTGAATCATATTTAGTCTCTTTAGATGGGAGTAAGAGTTAACACCGAGTGAGCCCAAGGATAGGAACTCACCTACCAGTTTACGGTATGATCTTAGCAATCATCCTTGTGTCATAGAATTACGTAACCAGCGTAGGTTGAGACATCTTAACCTGTCAGATTAGGGTTGATAAGGTGGCCTAACCTATCAGTTTAGGGTTCCTACCATTCTCCTTTTGAATACCTGCCAAAGGTCACCCACAACTGTCCTTACCAGTGGCGCGGTATTGACACTCCTCCATTTGGGGTTCAGATTAGACCCCAACTTATCTATATACATTATTAGGTCATCTCGGTTAAATAACTACCTCCCACAGTTTCAAAATTAGTCTCAGTAAAATAACTCAGATAGGTCTTTAGATTTTAGTATATCAGAACTGTCAGATACAGTCAGACTCAGTTACAGTACGAAACTTAGATAGTTCCATCAGATTCAGGATTGTTAAATACAGTCACCCATGTTATCAGAATTTTAGTATCAGTCATGTTAGCTGTCAGTAAACCATGTATTAGCATACAGGACTAGCTATCATGAACCCACGATTTTAGTTACTATGTATGTGTGTTTGTACTCTTACATTCATTTCATTCAGACAGTTAGCATTGTTCATGCATGTAAACCCTATTTATATTTAGCCTACCTCACTCGTATACTCAGTACATTCCCTCGTACTGACTTATTTGAATTATGGTTCTTTCTTTTTAAGTTACACCATAGGTTTAGAGACACGAGCTCCAGATCAGCAGTAGCAGTAGCATTTCCAGTTGCAGAGATTCAGTGAGTCCTCTTCATTCAAGGACAATATGATTTGATTTATTCATTATTATTTTAGCCAGTTATTAGTTTATAGAGTTAGTTGGAGTCATGTTCCTTCAACTCCTTATTCAGACAGCACTTAGAGGCTTTCAGATTCAGTATTCAGACTTATGTTCAGACTTGATTTAGTTTTCAGTTGTTTTAGGTATCTTTCACCCATATGGATGTTATATTTTGATAGATTCTTTATTCAGTTGAACCTTATGTCCTTTCATGTTCATGTTTCCGTATTTTATGATATATTATGTAGTATACAGGTACAAATATCAGTCACGGGTTAGCTTGTGGTCCTTCGGGGTCATGAGCACCATGTAGCATTCCGGTTTAGAAAATTAGGGTATTATAGTATGGTAGATATTTTCTCTCTCTAGTTGGTTGGTTTGATGTTTATGAGGTTATACCTCGAGGTATGGACTTTCTTTGTGAGCTTTTGGATAGAGTTTGGATCATTCAGGATAGACTTTGAGTTTCTTAGTGTAGGTTGAAGTGCTATGCTGATCGTTTACTATTTTCCTTGAGATTTGTCATTGATGATCGTGTTTTTGTCCCGCCTCAAATCCTATTGGGGTGGACTGGCACCCGTAACCGAGGAGGCCCGGGGGAACTGGCTCATAACCCTATACTTCCCATGCGTGCCTCTATGACAACCCGAAATTTGGACAACATCATGTCTCATATAAAAGGAAATAATCACCTGTATAAGCTCGAGCACACATATATATGTATATAAAATACTTGGCCGTTGGATCCATCACGTCTATTAACAAAACACCACCTTGACAGTACATTGGGTCTACAAAGCCTCTAGATAATACACAGAGTTTAACTAAGGTCGGGACACACCCCACCATATAACTAACTTCTATACAATACTAAAAGTGACTGGATATGACACGGAAGGCCCAAAGCAAACTGGAGCTCACCAAAAGCAGCTTGATATCCTGGCTCCTACTTATGCGATGTATGAGCTGAGGTACCTGTGCCTGCAGCATGAAATGCAGGTCCCCCGTAGGAGATGTCAGTACGAAATATGTACTGAGTATGTAAAGCTGTAGATAATAACATATGATATAGGAGCTCAATAGAAATCAGAAATAAGTGAATAAATCATAGTAGGAGTGGACCACACTTACTAGAACTTTTGACAACTTATACATTGTATTTATTCAATCACTTTACCTTTGTTCTTATGATCTTTGTAATCATTACTGTACTGTACTATGACCATTAGGCTGCCTCCAGTACATATCAACTGGGATCGACCCATGCTAGGCTTATGCCCCTGGGATACCACCCATAAACACATAACTAGGGATCGACCCATGATAGGCTTATGCCCCTGGGATACCACCCGATAAGAGAGAACTTCCATCACTTAGTTCAATTAATATTTGAGATTGTTATTTCGGTCGCCACCACATTTTTGATACTTTGAAACAATGACACATCAATAAGAGACATATAAATAGACCATCAATGCAATAACAATGAAGTAAGAACTCATTGGCCCATCAATAAAGTGTTTTGGAGTCATCAATGCCATAACAATGAAGTAGGAACTTATTGGTATATCAATGAAACGTTTTGGAGTCATTAATAGCACATGGATCTTGTTTGAGTAACTGGATACCTTCTGACAATCATTAGTGCAATAAACATGTAAGATTTGGAAAACAAGTAAGTATTGGAATGTCTTGACATCTTGTAGGGTGGAAATAAGTTCATTGGTAACGTAGGACATCATACAAAACCATTATGGATCACATGTTACTGAATAACTTTGAAAACTTTCTTAATAGAACAATTGTTCACTTTCATGCCAAAGATATGGTATAGAGTATGCTTTACATACCTGACTGTCAACCTTCAATACTAGTCCCAAATGGACTTTCGTCTTTCCGGATTACTTATCTACAATGAACATATATAGCAATCTAGTATTAGCGACCAAACGTCACAATTCAATTATTTGAATTCACCAAACTAGTGGTTAAGTAGTAAGCCTTAATTAAACCATAAAGGGTGTCACTTTAACCTTCTTATACTCCAATTACATTCACGTGCCATGCATATTCATACAACATCCTCCAATATCAAGTTTGGATTCATTTATCCTTCCAACCAATCCATTAAACCAAATTGAGTCATAGACATAAATAATCACCAATTCAATAGTATATCACCATATCCACCTTCCATAACTCTATTACCATATCCACCTTCCATAACACAATTAACATATCCACCTTCCACAATTCAATACAACCAAACCATGCAAAATAGTCCATAACCCTATTTCCATCACCTTTCAAGAACAACCAATACATATAATCCTCTATCACACATATACATATGGAAGAGAACAAAGGCAAACAATATTCATACCTTAGAATTCACCTCTTGATTATTCAATCCTGTTTGCACAAATAATAGGTGCCATTCGCAGCTCTCGAGATGACAAACGCAGTTATCGGATTACTTTGGAATTTCCACGGTTGAATCAAAAGTAATTTAAAGGTCAAATTTGGCTAGGTTTTGTTCTTTCTCAATGATTGATGATGAAGATGAGTTTTTGAACTCATATACATGTATATATACACATATTCCCGTCCATAATATCATAGGGAATGACCAAAGTGCCTTTAAAATTTAAATAATGTCAAAACTGTCCTTTGGTGGACTGTTTTGATAAGCTAAAGTAGATCGACTATAACTCTTTGCTCCGATATTGGATTTGGGTTAAATTGGTATAGTTGGAAAGATAATTCAAAGTTATTTCATTTCATATAAAGTAGGCCACCCAGTTCGTTTTGTACAAGGAGTTATGATCGTTTGAAGTTGACACTAAAAATCTGTTTTGAGAGACTGAAGTAAAATGAGTATAACTTCTTACTCAGACGTTGAATTTGGATGAAACAAATTGCATTGGAAAGAAGCCTCAAATATCTTTCTTTTCATAGGTTTCAGATCTCCTAGTTCATTATATTAAGTTAGTTATGATCATTCAAATTTGACCCAAAAAATTGGTTGGCCTCAGTAGTTTGTGCGCAGGAAATTTTCCTACACATTTACTATTCCAAATATCCCGGCCACCGTTTTATAGTTTCGAACGTGCTCGATTATATACGAAACCTATCCGTTTTTGGAAATGTTTATATCATTGGAAAGATTATTCAACAGCCTTCTCATGAAACCATCGACGGCCAAATTCCGGTATAAATAAAATAAAAAATAAAATTAATTCCATATAAATAAGACCAATACACGTACTTGAATACGCCAATACACGTACTTGAATACAGGGTATTACATCCTTCCCCCCTTTAGGAAATTCGTCCTCGAATGTTAACGTAGTTATTCAACCAAAACAAGTTCAAGTCCATCATTAATATTCACATCATCACATAAATACTATACATATATAAAAAAAAACTTACTTGTTAATGTTCTAACTCCGTTTCTTGAACTTCCTCTTCATCTTTGAACAAATGAGGGTACTTAGATTTCATTTCTTCCTCAGCTTCCCATGTAATCTCTTCCCTTTGACGATTTCTCCAACGTACTTTCACCGATGCTATCTCTTTTTTTATCTTCTTCTTAACTTGGCGATCTAGAATAGCAATAGGCACTTCCTCATAGGTAAGATCTTTCGTAATTTGCACATCCTCAGTAGAAGTGATATGTGATGGATCTCCGATACAATTTCGAAGCATTGACATATGAAATACCGGATGTACTAATGAGAGCTCTTGGGGTAGCTCTAATTCATATGCAACTTGTCCAAACCTTTCAGTGATCTTATACGGGCCTATATAACGTGGACTCAACTTCCCTTTCTTGCCAAATCTCATTACCCCTTTTATTGGTGATATCTTCAAAAATACCCAATCACCTATAGAAAACTCTAGCCCTATCCTTCTACTATCCGCATATGACTTGTGTCGACTTTGGGCTGTTTTTAGTCATTGCTGAATTACTTTAACCTTCTCTATGGCTTGATAAACAAGATCCAGTCTGAACAAAAGAGTTTTACCCACTTTGAACCATCCTATTGGTGATCTACACTTATTTCCATATAAAGCTTTATATGGTGCCATTTTGATACTTGAATGATAGCTATTATTGTAGGCAAACTCAATAAGAGGTAAATGATCATCCCAGTTGCCCTTAAAATCTATTACACAAGCTCGTAGCATATCTTCAAGTGTTTGGATGGTACGTTCTGCTTGTCCATCTGTTTGAGGGTGAAAAGTTGTACTCAACTTCATTTGTGTTCCCAAACACCTCTGAAAAGACTTCCAAAAGTTTGAGGTAAATTGGGTTCCCCGATCTGATATAATAAGATTGGCACTCCATGTAATCAGACTATCTCTTTAATGTACAGCTTCGCATACTCTTCAACTGTGTAAGTGGTCCTAACTTGTAGGAAATGTGTGGATTTGGTAAGCCTATCAACAATCACCCATATAGAATCAAACTTTCGGGATGTACGAGGAAAACCAATAACGAAATCTATGTTGATCATGTCCCACTTCTAGCTTGGAAGATCAATGCATTGCATATAACCTCCGGGTTTTTGGTGCTCAACTTTAACTCTTTGACAATTTGGACATTCAGCTACATATTCTGCAATGCTCTTCTTCATGTCATTCCACCAATACATATCTTTCAAATCTTGATACATTTTGGTTGATCTTGGATAAATAGAATACCTTGAAAAATGTGCCTCTGTCATAATCTTCTTTCTTAGCCCATCTACATCTGGCACACACAATCGGTTTTGGCATTGAAGTACTCCTTCTCGCGTAAGCTCAAATTCCTTGGTCGCACCTCTCTGAACGTTCTCCTTAAGCTGTAATAAAATAGAATCTGCATATTGCTTCTCTTCACTTCAGCTACTAATGAAGATTCCGCAGCATTATGTATGAAAAGCTTTTTATTTGGAGTTTCAAGAAGGCGAACTCCCAAACTAGCTAACTGGTTAAGATTTGTAACCATCCCTTGCCTTTATATAGGCGTCATCATAGCCTTATGACTTAACGTATCAGCTACCACATTTGCTTTCCCTGGATGTTACAAGATATCAATATTGTAGTCCTTTAATAGTTCAAGCCATCTCCGCTGCCTTAAATTTAGATCCTTCTGATTAAAAATATATTTCAAGCTCTTATGGTCAGTATATATATCAACATGAACCCCATATAAGTAGTGGCACCATATCTTTAAAGAAAAAATAACTGCTGACATCTCAAGATCATGTGTAGGATAATTTTTCTCATGTGGCCGCAATTGTCTAGAAGCATATGCTATTACCTTACCATGCTGCATCAATACACATCCTAAACCAATTCTAGAAGCATCACAATACACTGTATACCCTTCGGTGCCTTTTGGAAGTACCAACACGGGTGTAGAAATCAACTTGTTCTTTAAATCTTGAAAACTCTTCTCACAGGCATCATTCCATTGTAATTTGGATGCTTTATGGGTTAGCTTGGTTAAGGGTGCTGAAATGGAAGAAAAGCCTTTAACAAACCTTCTATAATAACCGGCCAACCCGAGAAAACTACGAATCTCCATAGGTGTTGTGGGCCTTGGCCAGTTCTTCACAGCTTCTATCTTTTGAGCATCAACCTTTATCCCTTCACTAGATACAATATTATCCAAAAATGCCACCGACTTTAACCAAAACTCACATTTAGAGAACTTTGCATCAAGCTTACAATCACGAAGAATCTGCAATGCCTGTCGTAAGTGATTGGCATGGTCCTCTTCTAATCTAAAATAAACTAGAATATCATCTATAAAAACCATCACAAATACATCCAGGAATGGCTTAAACACCCTATTCATCAAATCCATAAAAGCTGCGGGTGTATTTGTTAGCCCAAATGACATAACTAGAAACTCATAATGACCATACTGTGTTCGAAAAGTTTTCTTGGGTATATCCTTCTCTTTGACCCTCACTTGGTGGTAACCTGATCTCAAATCAATCTTAGAAAAGCACTTGGAACCCTGTAACTGATCAAATAAATCATCAATTCTTGGGAGAGGATATTTATTCTTAATAGTCACCTTATTCAATTGCCGATAATCAATACACATCCTCAGCGAGCCATCCTTTTTGCGCACTAATAACACTGGTGCTCCTCAGGGGGACATACTAGTCCTTATGAATCCCTTCTCTAGCAAATCTTTCAATTGCTCTTTCAATTCTCGTAATTTTACTGGGGCCATTCTATATGGAGAAATGGAGATTGGTTGGGCTCCTGGTATTACATCAATACCAAACTCTACTTCTCGTTAAGGGGGCAAACCTGGAAGATCTTCAGGAAATACATCAGAAAATTCATTTACCACTGGAACAGCGTGAAGAGTTGGTGGCTCCGCTTCCGTATCCCTTACTCTAACTAAATGATATATGTATCCCTTGAAAATCATTCTTCTTGCCTTAAAATAGGAAATAAATCTACCTCTTGGCGTGCTAATTACACCTTTCCATTCAAGGACTGATTCATTTGGAAAATAGAAATATACCTTTTTCGTGCAGCAATCAATTGTGGCATAACAAGATACCAAACAATCCATGCCCATTATAACATCAAAATCTACCATTTCTAACTCCATAATATCAACCATCGTATCACGACCACAAACAGTTACTATGCAGTTTTGATACACCCTTCTAGCTATAATAGATTCTCCAACCGGTGTGGACACTTTAAATGGATTAACTAACAATTCGGGTATTCTTTCGAACTTTCCAACAACCAATGGAGTAACATACGATAATGTAGAACCGGGATCAATTAAGGCATATAAATTGAATGAAAAGATAGACAACGTACCCATAACCACATCTAGGAAAGCCTCTAAATTCTGTCGATCCGCTAGAGCATACGTAAGATTATGAGCCCCGCTAGAACTAGTGGCTCCTCTATCACCTCTAACCCTACCCATTGGCTGTGCATCCCTTCCTGAATAATGCATCGATGATGATGATGCAACAAATGACCCCGTAGGTCTTGTCATACCCCTTATGCCCCTTCGTAGGCATTCTCTCATCATATGCCCTAACATACCGCACCAAAAGCAAACATTGGTCCCCAGCCGACATTCGCCCAAATGATACCTTCCACATTTATTCCATGGCTCTTGAGTAGGTCTCTATTGGCTCATATTCCCTTTCCCTTGGTATACCACTGTTCGCAAACTTTGACTCTCACTTCTATGCCCAAATTGATTTCCTCTGGACCCTTGGAACTATGGTGTTGCACTAGCTGCAGAATAAGAAGATAATGGACTAGGTGGTCTAGTAGAAAACTATGGTCTGAACGCTCCTTGGGATGCCATGAATTGCCCTGTAGATCTTCCCTCTTGGAATATCCTCTTTCTAATTCTTGTGTTCTTCTCCTCTGCCTCTGATCTTCCATTTTCTGTGCAAAAGCTTGGATCCTCGCTATGTCCATACCTTTGTTCAAAGCGGCAATAGTACAATCTCTAACCAGATATGAATCTATCCTATCGACATATTGATGAACTCTATCATCCATATTAGCTACAACATTAGGAGCATATCTTGACAAAGAATTAAATCGGAGACTATACTCCCTCACGCTCATATTCCCCTGACGAAGATTTAAAAACTGATCTGCACGGGCATGACGAATCTCGAATGGAAGATAATGATCAAGAAATGCCACTTTAAACTCTTTCCAAGTAGTTGCGGGTGCATCAATACCCCTAGATCATTTCCAGTCCTCATACCAATATATAGCCTCTCCTTTAAATCTATACGCCGCTAACTCCACTATCACTCTACCTATTACATGCATAACATCTAAGGCCCTTTGAATTTGATCAATAAAGTCCTGTGGGTCCTTATTAAGATCTGATCCAATAAACGTGGGAGGATCCATCTTAAGAAAATCCTGTGTTCGAAGGCTAGCCGCCCTATCGGTACCACTAGGACCCGTGGTAGGAATGGCTTGCCCTTGAGCTTGCCTAGTAACTATATGAGTCAAAAGTTGCACTGCAATTCTAAGATATTGATAAACAGCATTAATAGGTGGCTTTGGGGATATAGTTCTTCTCCCCCTTATTTCTTCTGGACTGGAGGAAGTTTCTAATGCATGCTCAGCTGGAGCCTCACTTTGATTAGCTGGTAAAGTGGGTGACTTACTAGTCCCCTCTCTGGCAGCCACAACTACTTGCTTACCGGTATTCTTGCTTCTGATAACCGGCACCATTACTATAATAAGAGAAACAAACGGATTCAGTGGTCAACTATGACTTCATATACAATATAGGCTCTATCGCACGATCTAAGACATGAAGAAAAGAAACAATTCCTAAATGTCCATAGCCTCCTATTTATAGATGCGATGCACGACACACTGATAAACAAGACTCTACATAGACGCGGCTTTGTAGACTCACTAGGACGAACTTCTCTGATATCACTTTTGTCACGCCTCAAATTCTATTGGGGCGGACTAGCACCCATAACCGAGGAGGCCCAGGAGAACCGGCTCTTAACCTTATACTTCCCGTGCATACCTCTATGAAAACCCGAAATTCAGACAACATCATGTCTCATATAAAAGGAAATAATCACCTATATAAGCTCGAGCACACATATATTTATGTATATAAAATACTTGGCCGTTGGAGCCATCACGTCTATTAACAAAATACCTCCTTGACTGTACATTAGGTCTACAAAGCCTCTAGACTATACACAGAGGTTAACTAAGGTCGGGACACACCCCGCCATATAACTAACTTCTATACAATACCAAAAGTGACTGGATATGACACGGAAAGCCCTGAAGCAAACTGGAGCTCACCAAAAGTAGCTCGATATACTGGCTCCTACTTGTGCGGGGTATGAGCTGAGGTACCTATGCTTGTAGAATGAAATGAAGGTCCCCCAAGGGGGATGTCTGTACAAAATATGTACTGAGTATGTAAAGCTGTAGATAATCACATATGATATAGGAGCTCAATAGAAATCAGAAATAAGTGAATAAATCATAGTAGGAGTGGACCACACTTACTAGAACTTGTGACAACCTGTACATTGTATTTATTCAATCACTTTACCTTCGTTCTTATCATATTTGTAATCATTATTGTACTGTACTGTGACCATTAGGCTGCCTCCAGTACATATCAACTGGATCGACCCATGCTAGGCTTATGCCCCTGGGATACCACCCGATAAGAGAGAACTTCCATCACTTAGTTCAATTAATATTTGAGATTGTTATTTCGGTCGCCACCACATTTTTGATACTTTGAAACAATGATACCTCAATAAGAGATATATAAATAGACCATCAATTCAATAACAATGAAGTAAGAACTCATTGGCACATCAATAAAGTATTTTAGAGTCATCAATCCCATAACAATGAAGTAGGAACTTATTGGTATATCAATGAAACGCTTTGGAGTCATTAATAGCACATGCATCTTGTTTGAGTAACCGGATACCTTCTGACATTCATTAGTGCAATAAACATGTAAGATTTGGAAAACAAGTAAGTATTGGAATGTCTTGACATCTTGTAGGGTGGAAATAAGTTCATTGGTAATGTAGGACATCATACAAAACCATTATGGTTCACATGTTACTGAATAACTTTGAAAACTTTCTTAATAGAACAATTGTTCACTTTCATGTCAAAGATATGGTATAGAGTATGCTTTACATACCTGACTGTCAACCTTCATTACTAGTCCCAAACGGACTTTTCGTCTTTTCGGATTACTTATCTACAATGAACATATATAGCAATCTAGTATTAGCGACCAAACGTCACAATTCAATTATTTGAATTCACCAAACTAGTGGTTAAGTAGTAAGCCTTAATTACACCATAAAGGGTGTCACTTTAATCTTCTTATACTCCAATTACATTCACATGCCATGCATCTTCATACAACATCCTCCAATATCAAGTTTGGATTCATTTATCCTTCCAACCAATCCATTAAACCAAATTGAGCCAGAGACATAAATAATCAACAATTCAATAGTATATCACCATATCCACCTTCCATAACTCAATTGCCATATCCACCTTCCATAACCTAATTAACATATCCACCTTCCATAATTCAATACAACCAAACCATGCAAAATAGTCCATAACCCTATTTCCATCACCTTTCAATAACAACCAATAAATATAATCCTCTATCACACATATACATATGGAAGAGAACAAAGGCAAACAATATTCATACCTTAGAATTCACCTCTTGATTATGCAATCCTATTTGCACAAATAATAGGTGCCATTCAAAGCTCTCGAGATGACAAACACAGTTATCAGATTACTTTGGAATTTCCATGGTTGAATCAAAAGTAATTTAAAGGTCAAATTTGGCTAGGGTTTGTTCTTTCTCAATGATTGATGATGAAGATGAGTTTTTGAACTCATATACATGTATATATACACATATTCCCTTCCATAATATCATAGGGAATGACCAAAGTGCCTTTAAAATTTAAATAATGTCAAAACTGTCCTTTGGTGGACTATTTTGATAAGCTAAAGTAGATCTATCATAACTCTTTTCTACGATATTGGATTTTGGTGAAATTGGTATCGTTGCAAAGATAATTCAAAGTGATTTCATTTCATATAAAGTAGGCCACCCAGTTCGTCCTGTACAAGGAGTTATGATCATTTGAAGTTGACCCTAAAAATCTGCTTTGAGAGACTGAAGTAAAACGAGTATAACTTCTTACTCAGATGTTGGATTTGGATGAAACCAATTGCATTGGAAAGGAGACTCAAATATATTTCTTTTGATAGGTCGCAGATCTCCTAGTTCATTATATTAAGGGAGTTATGATTGTTCAAAGTTGACCTAAAAAATTGGCTGGCCTCAGTAGTTTGTGTGCAGGAAATTTTCGTGCACATTTACTATTCCAAATATCTCGGCCACCATTTTATAGTTTGAACGTGCTTGATTATATTCGAAAACTATCCGTTTTTGGAAATCTTTATATCGTTGGAAAGATTATTCAATAACCTTCAGATGGAACCATCGACGGGCAAATTCCGGTATAAATAAAATAAAACAAAATTAATTCCATATAAATAAGACCAATACACGTAATTGAATACGCCAATACACGTACTTGAATACGGGGTGTTATAGTTTTCCTTCAAGTTTCATCCATAAAGGGTATGATGAGGTTTGGAAAGAGGGGCAAGATAAGGCCTAGGTATATTGGACCATTTAAGATTCTTTGGACTGTTGGTGATGCGGCCTATGAGGTAGCTTTACCCCCAAATTTATCGGTTGTTCATCCAATTTTTTATATTTTTATGTTTTATTGTTATATTTCAAATGAGTCTCACGTTATTCATTGGATTTATCTATTTGGGAGTCGATCTGCATTTTGGATAGAGATGTGAGGCTATTGCATTCTAGAGTCATCTCTATAGTTAAGGTTTAGTGGCGATATCAACCTGTAGATGAGGCTATGCTAAAGGTTGATTCTAATAATCGTAGTTCTTATCCCCATCTCTTCGTTGATTAATATATTTCTTTTCCTTAGTGGTGGATGATGTAACGATCTAAAAATTTAATGAAATATGTATTTTTGTGTACTTTAACTATTTTAAACTTCGCCATAGTTGCATTGTGGTATATTTGGGGTGTGGGGGTGATTGGCATAGTTCCTGATTCATTTAGTTGCCTTTTGTATGATATTATGGTTTTTGGAGATTTCTTATTATGGACTTAAGTGGTTATTTTTTGATTCATGCAATGGATGACTGAACAGACTACGCCAACAAATCTGAAAGGTCGATTTGAGAGTGGTAGCATGTTTTGTTGGGTTTTATGGCTTTTAAATCACATTTTCGCCCTCAGTTTGGAAAATTGTGGTTTTGGGTTTCAGTGTCAACTCTATGAAAATGATGTTTTTTCAAGAATTAGATATTGTCATTTAGTCCGGAGCATTAAATTTAGTGTGGTTGCATAGTTTGTTTTGCATATATCATACCCGAAATGAATCTTAGACACCCCGTCAAAGTCCGTTTTGGACTTATCAATTTGGTACACTAGGTTGCTGGTGAAACATGGCTAATAAAGGGTAAACCGAGTTTGAGGCATGTGATTTATGCCTTACAGGCTTGGTAATCCGGGATGAGTATAAATATCCCCTTTTAATCCGGGATAAGTATAAATATCCCCTTTTACCTGATTTTTCTCATTCTTCCACCTTGCCTCTTTAGAGTTAAACCCTAAAATAGTGTGAGAGCTTAAAAGTGAAGCTTGTGGGTGGTGGAAAATATGTGTTCAGATCTATTTATTGATTCTCTTATGGATTTAGGGTAAGAATCCACTTTATTCTTAGTAAATTTCTTGATTTAATTTCTCAAAATCCCAAAAATCTTAAGGCTTGATTTTAAACCTCAATTTCACTCTTTTTCACTTGAATAATGTTTCTAATCCTATAATTACTAGTTTTCATTAATTTAAATTTCAAAACAACTTTGATTAATTATTTTAACACAGATTTCAAAAGTTTTACCCGATACAACTTACAAATAATTTTTCGTCGATTCGAACCTCATTTTTGACTCAATTTAACTTGGATATTCAACTATAGATTCCTATACATATAGGAAATATGTTTTTGAAGTAAATTTATGATTTTGCCCTTCTTTTACGAAAATCCATTTTGGAGGTCCATTTTGACTCCGAATCAAAAGTAGGAAATGTAGGTATCATTTGCTTTGTTTTGATACGTAGATTCTATATTTCCTTGTTTTAGTTGATTTTGGGATCATTCGTGAGGAGTAGGAATTCGGGATCAAAGTATAGTAGACTAGTTTCGGCATTCGAGGTAAGTTATGTCTTAACTCTTCAAACTGCACCGGGTAGTTACTTTGTATACTAAAACACATGTTAAAGGTAGAAACTAATCATAAAATATGGCTATCTATATGTTTTACCCATGTAACAATGCAGATATGGTGTAATTATTGAATCTGAGATATCATGTGATATGTGTGACCATGCAGGGCCTTATGTGATATTGATAGCTTGGAATACGTGCAAAATATTATATGTTGTTAGAAATGCCTATTGTGGTTCCTTTATTGTATTGTGATATATTCATACATTGTGGACATATTAATCATGTGGAAAATTCATGGATAGTGGTAATAGTAAATGGATATTGGCTCACGTGGTTGTGGAATCATTACATTGTGGTTGGTTGTAGAAGTACATCATATGGATTGGTTGTGGAAATATACAATGTAGATTGGTTGTGAAAATACTCATTTTGAATGGTTGTGAACATTGCATCATCACTCTCCTGTCATCATATTCATTATTTCACTTATTTGTTTTATTATTTTATATTTAGTTGTTGTCATGTATGTATACTTAATTTGTACCATATTTTATGTATGGAAACACTAGAAATATTGGAAATACTAAAAATACTAGAAATATGGAAAACCTTGAATATACTGAATATTGGTATCGAAATTGGACATCATGGACATACTCCGAAGGATTATGCCGGAGAAGACACGATAACTGTGTGTCAAACTCGAGGTTGTGTGATAAATACATTGGAACTGTTAGTGCAAGCGGTGTGGGCTACTTTTGTGGGATATTTTCTTATTGCAGGTCATTATCTTATACATTACATTTGCTTTATTGGGTTGATATTGTGATCGAATTTACGTATTGAATTGTTATATACCTACTTACTTTATATCTTATTACTTATACTTGGCCATCATGTATATGCATGTTCTTATCTATTTATACTTGTATGTGATATAATACAAACTTGTGTTATACTTGTTGTATTGTTGTTGTAATTGTGATATATACATTGGAACTGTTAGTGCAAGCGGTGTGGGCTACTTTTGTGGGATATTTTCTTATTGCAGGTGATGTTTTCTTAGTGTGTATTTTGTGTACCTTATTTTCTGATTTACTCGGTCGGCCGATGATACCTACTAAGTACAAGTGGACCATACTCGCTCTTACTATACTCTTTTGGTGCAGATTCAGGTTTAGGTATGCCCCACGTTAGTTGACTCGAGCAATTGCTGGAGCTTTCAAGGTTGTTGATCATTTTCAGGCATCCGGATGTCTTCTGCTTCCTTTCTTTATAGAATATGTCCTTACTTTAATTTAGAGATAGAGTTTTATTGTATTTAGATATCTTATATATTCTATTTGGATTTGAGTTTTATTAGATACTTTCTTATAATATTGACGCTAGGTTTTGGGAGTTATGGATACATGTGTTATTTTTATTCTTTAAGCTTTCATCATATCTATATGGTTTGTCTTTGTTCTAGAAGGCTTACCTTAGGGGAACTTTTTTATTTTCCCCTTTGTGTATCAATTGGGGTGATAGGCTGACTTGTCAAGGTTCGCTGCGACAAGTGACATAATGACCCTTGTATTTTTGGGTTTTGACAAGTGCAATTATACTAGTTTAGGCTAGGTTCTGGGGAGTCACTTGTAGTTATTTCCACATTTACTTTTCATATTTGATGTATTAAAATAAACTTTGAAAATAATTAACTATGTAATCTTATTTTAACTTAATTGGACTTTTGGATGGTGAAGATTAAATTAACTATGTTTATATTGTAGTAATTTCCATATTTCGTTGATTGGTAGGATATTCAAGGTTTTCCTATCTAGGTTACGTGTAGGTAGGTGTCCAAAATGACTCGGTGGGTTAGGTCATGACAAATACAGTATCATACACCAAGTTACCGATCTCCCAATACAAGAGAAAATATTGAATAGTCCACGGGATTGGTGTGTTGATGTCTCTAGGAAACTACAAGGTACGTAGGAATCTATCTCATTTTCTTCTTTCCTATCATGCCATCTCAATGTCATACTCCAGGGTTGAGTCCAATTGGTATCTAGTCGATTTCAATTTGTTTCTCAATTATCACAATTGGGGCTAATTGGTCGCTATTGGTATCTCTTAACACAGAAGAGTCAAAACTGAATGCCTCATGATTAAAGGCTAGTAAGGACATAGGAAGTGGATTTTATGCTTATTTGATATGGTGTTGGGTACTTGTGGTGAGGCAACTATGTGTTAAAAATGTGATACATGGATTGTTGTTAATGATGACATATGTTAATTTGCCTTCTGATGCTTAAACCCTCGAAACATGATTTGTTGACAGAGTGGTGTGATCTAAGTAGATCGGTGGATGTAAGAACTAGGTCTAATCTGGAGAGTGTCTTTATTTCTGCAATGTGAGCTACGGCTAATCTTTCCATCATTTGGAGTACTACATAACTTCTAATTGGTCTTGTATGAACCGCCAAAGTACCTAGCTATTAGTGGAACACTTTTGAGGATAGTGAATTGAGTAAGTAAGAACGTTGATGAAAGTGTAGCACTTTGAATCTAGTAGACAAGAAATTATGTTGCTTGTAGTTTGGAGCGATAGATTTGCAAATTCACATTATATTACATATTAAAGAGAGGTTATTATGCTACTAGAGAATGCAGAGAGCGTATTTTGTAGAAAACAACCTCAGACTAGGTACATGGAAAATTAATGATGGAGCTACTAAAGGCTACCACTGCAGCTGATCTTTTACCATTATAGTGGTAAAATTAACTGTTGCAGCGTCTCCAGGCAGAATCCTGTAAGTCTTGCATTTTTCCAAGGCAATCCCATTTTTGAGATGATAAAATAACATAAATTAATCGAACAAACACTATAAATAATGATATTTATTATTAAAAGGGCGGGGATGTAAAATGACATAAAAGTGAAAGAAAAAAAAAGAACGATTGTTTGTTACATGCCCCAAATGGGGGCAACCCAAATACAAAAACTGTATACATAAAAGGGGGAGAGAAGAAACATCTACCTAGTGGGACTATCTCCGAGATGTGAGGTATCTGAGCCCTCCTCCTCTATGCCACTAAAAAGGGAAAACTCCTCGACATTTTTTCTATTCAGCTTCGGCAACTTCTTCTAATGAGAGATTAACCCAAATATTACTTGGAATGCTTTCCACATTCTTACAAGCATGCGGTATTTAAAGCGACACTTTTTTTCCTTCATTCAACTCTCCTCGAAGCTCTGCACAAGCTCGGGTTGGGTCCAACTGGGCAAGAAGCTCGAAAGAACCAATCTAGGAGGGGAAGGTGAGACCTTTCTGGATAGTCCTAGACTATAGCAAAATTAGCTTCCAACCACCAAAAGATATGGGGGACTGAGTAAAAGAAGAATTTGACCCCTAAGGCACACCATCTCGACTATTTTTACCCTTCTCCCCAATGTTTCTCTTTTTCTTATTCCCTTCTCAAATAATGTTATCCCTCTACAAGTTATACGCTACTACACATTGGTCCATAGTGTCATGAATCTCCCTAGGTACATTGAGTATATTGTAGAGTATGGTAACCTAGGAAGGTGGAAAATATCTCATGCCGATCTCTCCCCAAGCATAAAAGTACTACCACTCATTCGTTATCCATGCCCCTACATTCTCTCGGGTTCTTGTAAGGACACAAGCCACCACCATGGCTCGGTGGAAATACATATTTTTATCATTTCACGAGGTACATATCCTTTGGGACACTAGTTATAACTACACCCTAGCCTCCGTTGATAAATAAATGTTCTTTATCCGCTTGACCTCGGCAGCTCGTTCTTTCAGTGCCAAAACCCCGGTCACCTACTCCAGGTCCAATTCCTAAAGTCTTACCTCAAAGGATGCATTGGAAGGGTTTGGATCACCTAAACTATCAATAATAGTGGCCATATTAATTGGGACTCTCTTGTTTCATACATAAATAGTAGAGAGAGGCACCAACCAATCCACAGTTGAGAGGTAACATAAAACTCCCAAACGGCTTCTATGTTGTGCTGAGGGACTGGCAATATCCCACCCAAAATCTTTCAACTGGGCATAAAAACCGAAAAACTCCTCCTTCATGTCCCTCATCACCATCATCCACTCATAAATAAAACCCATAAAATACAGACCCTCCTCATAGATCTTGGTATTTGGTGTTGGGAAATCTTTGGTAGGTAGGTTGTTAGTCCATTATAATTCTATAAATAACATGAAAATAGTTAGAACAATGTCAAAACACCAAGGGAGGGAAAAGAGAATTCAAAGATTTTAGAAAAAATATCAAAACATGGGACACATTGCCCAGTACCACTACAGAAGTCCCGTAGCAGCAACACAATGGTGGTACTTACCTCTACAATGATACCGCTACAGTGATAAAATTATTCTTGTAGTATTTCATCATCTTCAATTGTCCAAACTCCCCTCTCATGGGAGATTTTTAACTTTTTTCATATTTCTAAAATTTAGTACTTATCAGGCTTGGAAAAATATGGTTGGATCTTTTTACACAAAAATAGAGGTGTGATATAGCCCGAATCCAGCCCAAATTAAAGCAAACCATTAGAGAAGATGACTTTTCATCTTTCACCCCTCCCTCAACTAAAACCCACTATGAACTACATTAGTCTTACATCTTGAATGCTACAGGAGCATCAAAAATGTAAAAAAAACTTAGCATGCCAACAAATATTCTCAAGAACACCACTAAAGTTGAGTTCAAAATCTACCCAAAACCACTTTAATTCCCTCTATTATAATGCAATTCTATGATTCTATGATAATAAATACGTACAGTAAGTAGAAAGATGAAGAAATACCTTAAATTTGTTGACAGGGGAAGAATTTAGTAAAATAAGTTGAGATTATTTGATATTGGGAGTGAAATTGGGGGATAGAATTTTTTCCCTTACTTAACAGCGAACCGCTGTTGTGGTTGGTTACCACTGTAGCGATACTGTTGTAGTAGTAATTAAACCGCTACAATAGTAACTAAACTGCTGCAGCAGTAAACTTTTTTGAAACCAACATTGTCTTGACCTTTCATTCTTTAAGATGACATATGATGTTCGTGTAGTTATTCCAATAATTGATTGTGTTCTCCGTCTCAGGTAAAATGTAAAGAATAATCATTAGTCCTAGATTAGGAAGTTATAAAAATTTCCTATTAAAGGACATGGATGCATAATAAGCTAGCCTATAATAAGTAATCCTCCTAGTTGCTTATCATATTTAAATATTCATTGAGGTCTGGTTAGGTTAAAATCTGTTGAGCACTTGTGTAATTGTTTAGACCTCACCCTTAAGGTCGTTCGAGATAAACAACTGGTAAATTGATATCTAATGTAATACCCCAAATGATCGTTACACATGAAAAATCCCCTAAATAATTTATAATAAAAAATAGGCTCAAAATTGATCGAAAAAATTTAAACTTGGGAAAATTAGGGCTTAACGAAATTGGGCAAAGAGACCCAATTATTGACTAGGTTAGATTACTGGTAACCGTTGTCACAATTGGATAACCATTGTAGCGGTAAAAAGCAGTAGTCTAGTCGAAGAAATTTTTAAAACCCTCTTTCATTTTATATACCAATATCACCCACTTTCTCCACAATTGCTTTTAAAAATATTATATATTCAACCATGAGATTTTAAAGTTCAAGATTTATGTGAGCAGTTTTAAGACACACTCGAAGGAAATCCGACATGGAAATATTTCTAGCCGCATGGGATAAGTCACTCCTTTCTGTAACAGCATGTTTCGCCTAAGTAGTAAGCTAAAGTTTATTTTTGTAGCAATTAGGCTTGGTCTAGATGCATTTAAAATTAATAATAATATCAGGAGTATCATGCATTCCGCCTTCAGGCAGGTATTAGATGGATAAACATGTTTAAAATTCAAATAGGCTTGAATATATTGAATTATTGTATCTTATGTTAATGTTTTGTTTGGGATAAGTGATGAATAAGATTATGATTCAAAGGTATGTAGTTTGTTATTTTATATGATTCGAGTATAGAGAAAGGTTGAACAAGATAGTGTAAAATGGTAAAAATGGAGAATTAAGGTGAATTGACTAAAATATAAATGCGTAAATGTCTGAATTGCATTAGGGTAACTCATATATTTCTAATGTTTTGTTGGTAATGGTTGATGCCTTCCAGGGCTTAGAAGATGAGATAGTGACTAACAAGATATTGTGGTTAGCCAATTTGCAGTGTCGACATTGTTTTCATATTGTCGTGATCAATGCATTCCAAAATTTAGAAGGTAACGTGAAAATCTCAAGGTTGGGGTACGGTTAGAAAAAAAGTGCATAATAACATAAACTTAGGTAATGACAGCCCATAGGGGTATTTGTTAAGTTGTGATTGGGATATTTATACAAGTAAAGATTAAGGTTAATGATCAAATGAGTTTGACGATTATTGTAGTACTTAGACTTTAATGTCCTTTTGTTTGATTTATCATCTTGACATTTATGATTGCCTTCTAGAATGTCTTTTGACTCATTGACTGCATTGCATTTCATTTGTAGTGTTTTGATGTGTTGAGATGATATGATTTGGGTACCACATAGCTATAACTATATTTCTTATGATATAGGTTGGGTACCATACTGGTACGGATATACTTGTTGTGATATAGGTCAGGTCTAAGCTAGTACAAATATGGTAATGATGATAATGAGAAGGATAAGAGATGATGTGCACATCTTACATGTATGCATGAATACATATATTTTAGTGTGATTCGATATTATACATATATTCTTATACATGTTTTTAGGTTGTGATAAATGATAGAAGGGAGTTTACGAAGGTAAATTAGGTCCCTTATGCGAATCGAGTTAGAGGTGAGATTCTACGATCCCCTGAAAGGATCGGTTATAGTATAATATGATAGGTGGAACTTATGATATTTATAGGAGGTGGTATTGTGAGGTATTTAATTGTGAGTACCGATAGGGCTTGCTTGACTGTAGCTTAAGGAATTGTAGGTACCATAAGAATTGGTCGAAGTAGGAACCGGTTGAAATAGGTAGTGAAAAGACAAAGATATATAAAATATTAGTCAAAGAACAAAGATATACAAAATGTAGTCAAACGACAAAGATATACAAATTGTTAAGCAAAAGAAAAAAAATATACGAAAATATTAAATGAAAGGTGGGTTACAGAGATATTAAGATGCAATTTTGAGGATTCCTTAATTGGGGTTAGAATCGAAACTTTATTTGATGTTAGAATTTTTCTGTATTTATTATTGATATTATATGTTTCAACCTCGTTCCATCGATAATGCTTACCAATACGTACGGTTGTACTGATGCTACACTTGCTATACCTCTACTCGGAGTATAGCTATGGTGCAGGTCAGTTGATATTTCTCTAACAGCGATGTCGATCACTCAGCATCAACTCCTACCATGTCTATCCTTCTTAGATGTTGCATCATGGATATCCCTGCTTCTTGTCTAGTGCTCTTGTACCGGTTTAGGCTAGGTTCTGGAATGTCACTTCTAGTTATTTTCGAATTTACTTTTCATATTTGATGTATTAAAACAAGCTTTGGAAAGAATTAAATGAGCAATCTTATTTCAACTTGATTGTACTTTAGGACAGTGGACATTAAATTAACTAAGTGTATATCGTAGTAACTTCCGTATTTAGTTAAATGGTGGAATATTAATGGTTCTCTTATATGAGCTAGGTGTAGGTAGGTGCCCGACACGACATGGTAAATTAGATCATGACATAATATTTGATTTTCTATCGTCAAACACCCACTAAACTATTCAGAAAAACACCCACTAAACTATTGAGAAACCAAATTCTCATCTCCAAGAATCCAAGTTCTTTATCTTCAATTGCGAACGAGTTTGGACAATAAGTTTATAATCTTCGAAGAGTACAGTCTAAGTGATAAGTTCATAATCCAGTTTTAGTTTTATGGTCTTATTTTACAAGATATCGTCATTATTATATATAAGAAATCTTTATCTTTTACACATTAAAACTTTGAAAAATTCCTTTTATTAATTCATTTTTTAAATGGCCAAAAATCTTAATTTGTCAGAATTTAATAATTTAATTTGTTCACTTAAAGAAAAATAGTGTTAGGTATGAATAGTAAAGAAGCAGGTAAAAAAAAATGTTTGTTACAAAATGGATGTTAGTAAAGAAGGGGGTAAAAAAGACGGCGAACCAAAATATACGATTCAGATATTTATCAAATAGTCAGTTCAAAATCTGATATTTTACCGTGATAATCAAATATTTTGATAGATAAAATCAAATTATAACCTTGATAACCAATGATTTTGATTGGTAAAATTTCAACCGTGATAACCAATGATTTTGATTAGTAAAATCTCAAGTTTTATCAAAAGACTTTTCCAATCAGATCTTAAGAAGGAAAAAAAAACACCAAATAATTTGAGCTCTCGGTTAACCAGAGGTTTCGGATTCAGAGCCCTGGGTATGGAAAAATTCTTGATTATTTTTCCTATTATGTAATATTGGTTTAAATTACTTGTTGAATTTATTTCATAACTTATTCTTTTTTATGAGCTTGATGATTGTGTTTTTTCATCAGCTATTCTTTTCGTTGTACTTATTCTATCATTTAGTATTTCTAAATTTTGTTTTATATCTATGTCTCTATAGCTATAGTCATTATAATCTATTGTTTTTACAACTTGTTCGAATGGACTTTCTATTCGTATTTTGTTAATCTTATTTTTTCCTGTTATTTAATGTTTTGTTGTTAATACATAAAAATTTTTGCTACCCGGCGCAAATCGGAACTCCAATGTGGATATCGGACACAGGATGAAAAAAAAAAAAAAACACTTCAAGCACAGGATCTACTATATAAGAAGATCGATTAGTGGTAAAACACAAGCACAAATTACAAATATATAAAACAAACAACAACAACAACAAACCCAGTGTATTCCCACCTAGTGGGGTCTGGGGGGGTAAGATGTACGCAGTCCATACCTCTACCTCTGAAGAAGTAGAAAGGTTGTTTCCGATAGACCCCCGGCTCAAGACAGTCGCCACACAAATATAAATATAAATATAAATATAAATATAAATATAAATATAAAGTAACGCATGGTAGTAGGAAACATCGGGAAGCACTCAGATACATAATAAAACATGGAACACCGAAATCGTAACATGAAGAAGAATAGGAATAGGAATAAAAATAAGAGTAGGAAGAATAACAGGAATAATCCCCCACTCCCTACCCTTGCGCCCCCAAACTGGCCCTAGTCTTCTGCCCTAATCCTCGCCCTCCAGACCTTCCTATCTAGGGTCATGTCCTCGGTGAGCTGTAACTGCTCCATGTCCCGTCTAATCACCTCTCCCCAGTACTTCTTCGGCCTACCCCTACCCCGCCTAAAACCATCCAACGCTAGCCTCTCGCACCTACGGACCGGGGCATCCATGTCCCTCCTCTTCACGTGTCCAAACCAACTCAATCGGACTTCCCGCATCTTGCACTCCACTGGAGCCACCCCAACCTTCTCCCTGATAGTCTCATTCCTAACTTTGTCCCCTCTAGTCATCCCACACATCCAGCGCAACATTCGCATTTCCGCCACCTTCATTTTTTGGATGTGGGAGTTCTTAACTGGCCAACACTCCGCTCCATACAACATGGCCGGACGGACTACCATCCTGTAGAGTTTGCCTTTAAGCTTGGGCGGCACCTTCTTATCACACAACACCCCCGACGCGAGCTTCCACTTCAACCATCCCGCCCCAATACGGTGCGAGACATCCTCGTCAATCTCACCGTTACCCTGAATCACGGACCCGAGATACTTGAAACTATCCCTCTTACATACCTCCTGCGATTCCAGCTTCACTACCACCTCATCCTCCAACCTCACGTCATTAAACTTGCATTCCAAATACTCTGTCTTGCTTCTGCTCAACCTGAACCCTTTAGACTCAAGAGTTTGTCTCCACACCTCTAATTTGTCATTCACACCCTTTCGGGTCTCGTCAATCAGAACTACATCGTCTGCAAAAAGCATACACCAAGGCACTTCTCCTTGGATACTCCGGGTCAACACATCCATTACCAAAGCAAACAAAAAAGGACTAAGAGTAGATCCCTGATGCAATCCTGTCAAGACAGTAAAATGCTCTGAGTCTCCTCCCGCCGTCCTCACCTGAGTTTTCGCTCCATCATACATATCTTTAACTGCTCTGATATAGGCCATCGGGACTCGACTCACCTCCAAGCATCTCCAAAGCACCTCCCTGGGAACTTTGTCGTAAGCCTTCTCTAGATCGATAAACACCATGTGCAGGTCCTTCTTCCTTTCCCTATACTGTTCCACCAGCATCCGTACCAGGTGGATTGCCTCCGTCGTCGAGCGCCCAGGCATAAATCCGAACTGATTTTCCGAAATAGACACTATCCGTCTCAGCCTCCCCTCGACGACTCTCTCCCAAATCTTCATAGAGTGACTCAATAACTTAATCCCCCTATAGTTATTGCAACTCTGGATGTCTCCCTTATTCTTATAGAGAGGGATTATGGTACTCCACCTCCATGCCTCGGGCATCCTTGCCGTCTTGAAGATTTCGTTAAATAGACCAGTCAACCACCTTACCCCAGCCTCTCCAACGTACTTCCAAAACTCCACCGGTATCTCATCCGGCCCCGTCGCCCTACCCCTCCGCATCCTGCGAACAGCCTCTCTAACCTCCTCTACCCTAAAACGTCTACAATAACTAAACTCCCGACACTCCTCTGAGCGCTCCAGTTCCCCTAACACAATAGCTCTATCCCCTTCGTCATTCAAGAGCCTATGGAAGTACGACTTCCATCTATTCTTAATATGGCTGTCCTCCATCAACACTCTGCCGTCCTCCCCCTTAATGCACCTCACCTGATCGAGATCACGGCCCTTCCTCTCCCTAGCCTTTGCGAGTCTAAACAACTTTTTCTCCCCTCCCTTCCCCTGTAACCCCGCATACAGGCTCTCAAACGCGGCCGTCTTAGCTGCCGTGACTGCTGACTTAGCCTCCTTCCGAGCTTGCTTGTACTCTTTTCTGTTTACCCGCTGCTCCTCTTCGTCTCTGCTCTCAACCAACTTAGCATACGCCTCTTTCTTGGTCCTCACTTTCATCTCCACCTCATCATTCCACCACCAATCCCCTTGATGGTGCCCAGCCCGGCCCCTAGAAACACCTAACACCTCACTAGCCTTCTCCCTGATGCACCTAGCCGCCCTATCCCACATAACATCCACGTCCCCCCTACACTCCCACACCCCCATTCCCGCCAACTTCTCCCCTATCTCCCACGCATTCACTGGCGTCAAACCGCCCCACTTAATTCTAGGTCTACACTCCTTACTCCTCCTCTTACTATTCTTCTTTATATCCAAGTCCATGACCAAGAGCCTATGCTGGGTCGAAAGATTCTCACTCGGGATGACCTTACAGTCCCTACACAACACCCTATCCCCTTTCCTGATCAACATGAAGTCAATCTGGGTCCTGGCTATCGCGCTTCGAAAGGTGATGAGGTGATCGTCCTTCTTCGGGAAGCCCGAGTTCACCACCACCAGCCCAAAGGACCTTGCGAACTCCAAAAGAGTAGCCCCCTCTTCATTTCTCACCCCAAAGCCAAACCCACCATGCACATCACCAAAACCTCCCGGTAACGCCCCGATGTGCCCGTTGAAATCCCCTGCTACAACCATCTTCTCCGAGCTAGGCACGCCTCTCAGCACCTCCTCCAAAGCCTCCCAAAACCGCAACTTCTCCTCCCCCTCCGAGCCCACTTGCGGTGCATAGGCACTACACACATTCAGGGTAAACCCCCGAATGACCAACTTAATAGTCATCAACCTATCGTTGATCCTCTTCACCTCTACTACCTGGCCTCTAAGCTCTTCATCTACTAAGATGCCAACTCCATTCCTCCGCCTCTCGCTCCCAGAGTACCACAGCTTGTAACCATCCACATCCCTAGCCTTAGACCCTACCCACTTGGTCTCTTGAATACACGCGATATTGATCCTCCTTTTCCTAAGAATCTTCACAAGCTCTATAGACTTACCCTGAAGGGTCCCTATATTCCAAGACCCAACCCTCAGCCTACCATCGCTATCCCCACGTCCTCCCCTACCGCCCCCGCAGCCAAACCGAGGCCTCCCTCCCACTCCCGCCCTTACGTCATCCCCCGCCCCCACAACGTCCCCACGCCCCAAACCCCTCGGACATGACCCTATCCGCCCATTACCGCCCCCAGCCAGTACACAAAAAAAATATAAGAAAAAATACTCAAAGGCCAGAAATGACCACAACAACAACAGCAACAGACAGCGGTCACAGCAACAACAAACAACAGATAATAGCAACAATAGACAGCAGATAATATTAACAAATCACAAGCAGATAAGCAGTGCAAGAGAACAACCACAGCAACAGCAACAACAGCCAACGGACAATATAGTAAATCAAAATGCTAGTCGGATAAAAATAGCATGAAACGGGGAATGAAATGAAATAGCGATAAATGAAATAGCAAGGTTAGAGATCACCAAGTAACGCTTGTAGACCAAGCCGGAAATCCAGAACCCAGCGTTGACCGGGTTCCGATGCTGAGGTGGAGCTGCGGCTGCTGGAGGCCGGCTGAGCTGTCGGCGTCGTCTGGTCGGCGTCCGGGTGCTGCGGCCGGTGGCGACCGAGCAGCGGTCGGGGAAGACGGAGCTGCGGCGGCGGCGACGGCGGCTGGCTGGGGCCGAGCAGCGGCTGCTGGGGGGTCGATCGGCGGCTGGCTGGGGCCGAGCAGCGGCTGCTGGGGGGTCGATCGGTGGCTGCTGGGGGGGGGGGGGGGCCGCGACTGCTGGAGATCGAGGGGGGGGGTTGGATCTCGCCGGCGCCGGCGGGGGGAGGGAGGGAGGGGTCGGCGCCTTGGGCCGGAGATCGGGACGGGCGGACACCGAAGGTCGCGCCGGTGGCCGGCGACCGGAGCCGGAGTCGGATCTGGTTAGTGCCGACGGTCCGCCGGGGGTCGGCTCCGACGGTCAGCGACGACGGCGGAGCCGGGGACCGGGGAGAGAGAAGGTAAAGGAGAGGGAGAGAGAGCCGTTGAGGAGAGAGCCCTTCAAAATTCTTACAAGTGTTGCTAAAAAACAAACTAAGTTTGTGAACAGAGTCGAAGTAGACAAAAAAAAGCAGAACAAGTATCTACTCAGCAAGAAGAACTTATCTGATAATTAGATCTTAGGCTCCGATCCTTGAAGTATGACATATGTCCACTAGGCACCTCACTATCACATTTCTTCGACCACCAACAAAAAAATGGCTTCTCGTCGCGGTACTGCCTTCACTGTGGTCGTCACCGTCACCACCGTCGAGAAGAGAGAGTAGTGAACCCTAGTGTAGAGAGAGAGAGAAAGCTTTCCGAGAATAGTACCCAATATATAAAATGATTAAAAAAAAAAAAAAAAAAAGTAGAGACAAATGATATTACAATACTAGTAATTATATTTAATGAGTGAAATGTTCAAACCAACTTTTAAAAACAGTGGAACTAAGCTAATGAACTGTCTATCACTAAGATCTTAATATATAGAGCCCTATTCTTTACGGACGATCGATAGGAAAAAATCATTCTTTATCGATGGATGAGTTCTCATCAACAACGTCAAGAACACCATTATTCACATCATTATTCAGAACAATGTGAGATTCAATTTCACCTATATTTTCACAAGGATCCTGACAGAAGTTGTTGAAGTCGAAATAAACAGGCAAATAGTTGTTTTCTTGATATCCTTTGTGATCCCAAACATACATATTTCCAGGAGAAAATGATGGTTGAAAATGCATTCCATAGTTTGATGATCTTGCTCCATAATGGGAAAAATAATCTGGCATAAAATTTGGATCGTCAAGAGTGATATCATATTGATGAGGAAGCTCGAAGTGTTGTCTTGCAAGTTCTCCACATGAATCCATAATTCCTTCATAGTCGCAGTTTTTCACCTTACCTACCGAAGAACAACTTATGGTAGCATCTACTTGCACATGTTCATCCTTCCGAGAAGCTTTGAATGACTTGTCAACTTTCTTGTAAATTCTACATAGAACCCAATCATCGAGCTGCAATAACAAAAACAATTGCATGATAACTACGTTTTTGTGCATATATTCAGATGATAGTAAAATGAGTTTTAGTCCTACCGACACTGTGTAATATTTTAAATCATTCAGTTATGTTATATACCTGTAATGACATGTAGCTATTTTACTGAACATGACATGATAACGTAGAAAATAAAGCATATAACATCCTATAAAGATTACATGGCATATATAAATTAAAACCTGGTAAACCTAGTAATATTGATCAAACAAAAAAGGAAAAAGGCAAAAAGAACTAAAAAGTTGTGAAAGTTTCTAGACTCACTTTATAGTTATATTACAACTTCTAAAACATACTTAAAATTTTCAAGTTTAGAATTATTAGAGCTTCTAGTTGGACTCATAATCTAATGTGAATACTATTGAATTTAAGTGAAACGGAAAGCTTACCCTCATGTCAGATGCATGCGATTTGAGCCTGCGTGATTCATTCACTCTAAATTCATGCATAATCCAGTTTGTTTTATCGCCTTTGGGAGGCTTTCCTTCGTAAAAAACCAACGCCTTTCGGAATCCAACTTTAACATTGTTGTGCTTAATAGGTTTGTCAGCTCCAGTAGCCTTCCAATAGCCTGTTCCAGCAGCACGATTTGGCCTATCGCCATTAGGATATTTCCTATTCCTTGGAGTGAAGAAGTACCATTCCCTTTCTCCGAGCATTGAATAGTTCTCTATTTACATGTTAGAAACGAAGAACAAAGAATTTCGTTAACTTAGAAAATGGATAAAAGATTGTCTAGGATTTATGTTACATAAAAAAAAGGAGAAAATGGTTATCTTTTATTGAATTAAATAATCATGAAGAGTCATCAAAGATAGCATGATTGAGTATTGAGCATCCAAGAGGGTAAAAGCCATAATGCAAAAATGTAATGATGCTCTTGAAAGTAATACTTACAAAGTATGAAATTTTAAAATATAAATGAAAAATAACAAAATAAAAGGTATGCAAAGAACCTCTGAGAAGTTTACACACTCATTGAGACTGTTAATTTGAAACCACCGTTTCATCAAAAGATAATATTTTTTAGATAGGTAGTTTATTTTTAGATGTTTATAGATATATGAAAATGGTGTGTAGATGCGGTAGAAAAGGGGCTCCTTTCCTTTGTGCTGGAAGAACTGGAAGAACTAGTTTAGGGATAAAACTTTTTCTCAAAATAAAACAGAATTAATAACCTTTAGTCTCAAGTAGGTACAAATAGTACAAGTTTGAAAAAAAAAAAAAAAGAGAAAAAGAAAAGCTCAACTATTAATGGTTATAGAGATACAAAATTCATTTAGATTTTATGTAAAAACATAAAAAATGTATATATCCAAATAGATCACTCAAAGATTACTTACATAATCTTTTACAAGAAGAAAATACTAAATAAAAACCCTAAGAAGGATAACGAACAAACTTGATTAACATTCGATTCGATGTTTAAGTATAATTAGGGTCCAAATCTTCATTTAAATATTTGAACCATTAACAATAGAAAGTTTGGAGAAAATCAGTATAAATTCTAAAGTAATCTTCTACTACCAGGAGATACAAACCCTAGCCTACTAAAAATAAATACAAAGCTTAGCCACATGTTCTTGATATCATACCATGGCGGATCTAGAGTAGATACACAAATTCTCAAAAGAAATAAAAGTATGTATAAAAAATGAAATCAACAATTCTAGATACTGAATTCGCGCCATGATAAGTAAATCGAGTGAAACTACAAGAAAAGAACTCGTTTAATATATACATAAACCCTAACAATTGAAAATTATTATATGAAAAGAGATTAAGAAACAAAAAATAACCTGAAAGCTCCTGAGGACTATGCTTATACAGATTAACCTCCTTGATTTTGTCATGGGGCAAAAGTTCATTCATTACTTTCTTCTTAAGGTAATGAATAATAAGTTCTTCATCATGTGGACAAAAACGATAGCCTGGTGGGAAAACAAAGTTATCATCCACATAAACTCTTTTTCCATTTGTGTTAATGTTGTAATTTGGTTTTACTACCAAATCCTTTTCATCATCAACAACTTGTTTTTGTTTATCTACCTCTTGCATTTTAGGGTTTTGTGTTGTACTCCAAGAGCTGGCCTTGATATGCGCCTTGCTTTGCTCATCGAAAGAAGCCATTGTTAGACTTCTACAAGGAAACAAATTGACCAAGTAAAGAGGCGATGGACTCTTATAGTAAAATAACCTAATAAGATTTGTTTTATACAATTTTAGCTTTATCTATTTAAATTTGAAATGCTAAAGATAAGATTAAGGTGAATCTTACAAAGATTTTATTGTCATCTCATCATTTATCAAGTAAATGATGTGATTTATTTATTTATTTATTTTACAAATGTAGATTTTATTTCAATTAAATATTTGAGCTATTTTCCTATATATCAAGCTTAATTACGAAAGAAATATTATGTACCTTCCGGTCCTCTAATTACTTGTATTTATTTAAATGAAGATAGCTATAAATTAAAAGAAAATCATGCTGGGCATCCCTTATTTAAAATTTTCAAATGTGAACGCTATTTATCATACCATATTCTATATAATATGATAAGATCGACCATTAGCTACTTTTAAAACGGATAATAAGTTTTAACTAACTTTTAAAATTATTCAAGTTTTATAGCCTAGTTGGCCAAATTTTTAAGTTTTTTTTTGTTTCAAAAGTATTTTTCAAAAAAGTAGTTTTGGTGAAAAATAATTCATTTTTGCCATTAAATATAAAAAGTATTTTTGACTAACAATTAGTGTTTAACTAAACTTTTTAAAGTGTTTTTACGTGTATATTATTCAAAATTGCCTTTAGAGAAAAACTACTTTTTTATCTTCTGAAAAATAGCTTATGCTACTCAACAGAAGCACTTACTTCCTCCCAAAAACTTGGTCAAACACCTCACTTTTTTAATATAAGAACTTTTGGAAAGAAAAACGTGGCCAAATAGGATATCCCTTTTAAATGTTGTTTACCATCAATTTTGTAAATAGATAGATTTATAGGTGGATCAAAAGCATGCATCACGGTCTTAATTTCAATTTAGCAACAAAAGTTTGCAATAGAGTGAACAATCTGAACGAAGGATGCAAATAACAAGTAAAAACAAAGATCGATAATAAATATGTAAGACAGTATGGTCCGTTATACCCTAGCTACAAGAAAGCAGTGACTAGGAATGCCTAGTAAGCAAGTGTAGCAGTAAGCAAAATAGTAATAAAGCAGCTAACACAATACAAAAAGTTTAAGAACAAAGCTAGAGAATGTTATTGCTTGAGGATAGAGAGAAGTGAAATCAGATGCATTTACAATGGAGAGAGAAGGTGTTTATTTATAGGGTACGAAGACAGTTCCCAGGAAATGAGAGAGTGCCACTCAAAACCAACAGTACAAAAACTAATTTATGATGGCCACTTGTTGATGATCCATTGGAGGTGACAACCTAGTATTGTGTGTCTGACGTGATTCAGCTGAGCGCTACTTTTGCGCCTGAGAGTCCTAACACACTATCCTTTTGTCTGTCCTTTTATGCATGGTAACCATAATAGTTACTCTTAGGAAACTTTATTTTTGCTTGAAAGAACGTCCCCTTATATTCTTATTTTGTCCCGGGGACAATATAAAGTGTGGGCCAGTTCTAGTCCTACCATAACACCCTAAATTTCTAGTTATAAACATTCAAGACTTAGCCCAAAAAATCAAGATAAAAAAAGTTCAAGAAATATAGTTATCCCAGCAACTTACAAGTCAACCTATGACTCATATAGTCATGTCACGAGTTGTAAATGGACTTGTGGAAAAAATTCTTAGAATTTAAATCAGGTTTCAAATACCACGAGTTGATTTATGACCCGTAATATCCAACCACGAGTCATGAAGTGACTCGTAGAATCTGACCATGATAGTTGAACAAGTCCTAAGTTCCATGAGTTGTATGATGACTCATGGAACCTTGTCTAGCAACTTTTGAAATTGTTCGTGCAACTATGACTCATACCATGAATTGTTCTAATAGTATGACCCATACAGTGACTCTTAGGTCACTATTTCTAGATTTTTTAAAATGTTAGGTCATAGGTAAATTTGACTTTTCCTTACTTCCTAAGCATAAACTATGTCATTTCAATTCTATTCAGGGGGGTATCAGAAAGATTGCATAATTAATTCTCATAACTTACAAAAATCTCTCAAGTCAGAACATAACTTTTCTCAAACACGAACTAGGAAATAAGCATCAAGTTACAATTCAAGCTAACATATTTGGAGCTCTCATTAATTTCATGAATGTAAGATATTAGTGAGAAAATTATTTTATCCTTACGCCATGAAATTTAATCTTTCAATTGCTTTCGATTATGGTTTTCATAACCCAAGATTATCAAATTATTCCCTAGGAAAGTAATGTTGTGGATCATCATGGTCCCTTCATCTGTGCAAGATTCCATCTTCATTTTGGACTACTTCTGGGTTGCATTGAATTTCTGTTAAGTAGTAATGGCATCTTTTCTTTCTCATGCAAGCTTAGCAATGTCAAACTCTTAAGCGTTTTAAGGCTCTTGAGAGGATGACATAGGTATATGGAATATTAAAGAGGTAGCAAAAAATATGTGGCTTATTTTTTGTGGAGAGTATGTTTTTGGCAACATAGGGAATAAGGTTGGCTTTTGTGGTGAGTTGTAGGTTGTCTGAGGCTGGAAGCGTCCTTGCATGCGGGACTTACTTTATTGTTTCAAAATTATACAAGTCTTTTCCTTAAATTTTTGTATATGATATTTTAGTAATGGTTCTCTTTCACTCTAAAATTGAATTTCAAATCCCATGCTTTTATGATTTGGGATTTATACCTGTTTACGAAAAGGTCATGAATTTCAGATTCAAAATATTCTTTGAGGATGATATTTTATTTTAACAAATTATTTACAATTATTATTAAAAAATTCTAGTTTCACTTTATACATGATACAAGAAAGACCTTAGTAGAATTTCAAAAGGTTTCAACTTGATGGATCTACTTCAGTTTATGATTTTGTGTTGATGGAAAGTTATGGAGCAGCCTTTCTCAATATAGAGTCGATGTTGGACTTTATGTTTTCTCACATGATTTATGCCAGTGGTAAAAAATGCTCCGGCGGCATAATTTAAATAGATTTACATGATTTTGATTGTTATACTATGATATAATTTTAAAGCATGACATATGAAAAAAGATTCATTATTTAGTTACCAAAGGCATGAAAGGTCATTTTTACATGGATTTTAATAAATTAATAGTGAAATTACATCACGTCATGTATGTTTTTAGATCGTATCTCTTAGCTTGAATACGTTATCATACTATAACCTACTCCACAGGCCTAGTGAGTGTCAAATTTATGAAAATCCTTAAGTCATGATTTCATAGTATACTTCTTATTCTAGATATTCATGTTTCATTTCTTTATTGACCTTTCTTATTTTATGATGGTGGTGTTGATGGAAATTAAGTGATAGTCTTACAAGATTTTGTTGATATACCTGGTAGATGTTGGAGTTGGGCAGATAGTGACTTCTTGATTAGAATTTAAAATGAATTTCTTAAGGTGGAAAGAATAAGTGCATTTTAAAGTTTATAACTCTTAGGTAATGTAAACTTTAGATCCTTTTAGTTGAGACTACCATATTTACCTTATAGACATTGTCTTGTATTTATGAGTTAGTCTTAAACAGAGTAGGATCATACAACTAGATTTAGCCTTTAGCAGACATATATAGTGTGTCCTTAAAAAAGTTATAAGTTTCATCCAGTTATGTATAGTTTTTAATAATATAGAGCATGGTTGAGAAATGTTGCAAAGATGAAAAGTTATTAGAAGCATCACTTCATACATACTATTGTTAAACCTGCTTTCTCTCTTGTTTCGTGTTATATAACTTTAAACCAAAGGTGTATCAAGTTCAACTCCAAACTATTTTTATTCTTAAACTCATATCAGTATACTAGCATGCTCAGGCAATGTTAGCATCTGTTATTTGGATGTCTTAGTCAGTTCATGCTTATGATTCTTTCCCCCAAATATTATTAAAACTTATGATAAGGAGAGTATGAGGAAACAAATTTTCCTTTAATAGTGACTCTTAGAAAATTTTTATGTTATATATCACTTTGCAGTTCTATATGTAATTCCACATCATGAATTTTTCATTTGAGTTCTAAACTCCCAGTATAAATCAGTCCCGTATAGACCAACAAGTCAATTTTAAGAATCAAATAGATAATTCCAGTAGGGTCCTTCCTTTCTTCTAGTCTTACTCTTCCGAGTTTCTTGTCTATACATATTTCATATGATTCCTTATGTACATTCATGCTATGTGTACATTTAGTTGAGTTTGTACTACTAGTTTAAATTAGTCCCACACTTGAAAAATATTCAGTTTTAAAAATCAATTTCATGTTAATTGTTTCTATCTTTTATCCCGGTATTATCCTTCATTAGAGGATCAATTTTCCAAAGGGATATATATTTTAATGTCCCAAATTTCTAGTCATAAACATGCAAGACTTAGCCAAGAAAATCAAGCTTACAAAAATTCAAACAGTCTAGTTTTCCAAGCAACTAAATATTTAACCTTTGACTTGTACAGTCATATCATGAGTTGTAGATGAACGCATGGAAACATTTCCTAAAATTCTTGACCCATTTTATCTAACCATGAGTCATAAAGTGATTCGTGGAATCAGCTCCTAATAGTTGACCAAGTCCCAAGTTCCCATGTGTCTCAGTATGACTCATAGTATCAAATCACGATTTGAACAGTTAATCATGGATCCTTGTCCATCAACAATTTAAATTTTCCCTACAAACTACAACTTAGACCATGAATTGTGTCCACATAGTAGGACCTATGCAACGATCCATGGATCACTATTTCTAGACTTTTAAAATGTCAGGTCATGGGTAAATTTGACTTTTTCCCACTTCCTAAGCCTAACCTATGTCATTTTAGTGTCTGTTAAGGGGAATATAAGATATATACTCAGTTAATTCTTATAACCTACCATAAAACTCTCAAGTCATAACATAATTTCTCTTAAACACAAACTAGATGTCAAGTCTCAAGTTCTAACTCATGCTCCCAAATTCAGATCTCTTATCACTTTTAGGTGTATATGATTTTATTAACGAACTCTTTTCATCTTCATGCAATAAAATTTAGTCTTTTATTTTTTTTAGTTCGGGCTTTTATATCCCACAATCTTGAAATATGGGGAGTGATATCCTCATTGTTGCCCGTGTGATCAATTGTGAGTAAGGACCTGTTTGGCCATAGATTTCCAAAGTAGCTTCGAACAAAATTGGCAAATAGTGTTTGTCCATACAATTTTTCATTAGATAGCAAATATTTTTGACAAATAATTTAAAGTCCCAAATGCTAGAAAAAACTAGTATTTGGGTCAAATTTTATTTTTTGAGAACTTTTAAAGGTGAAATATGTTTTGTAAATACTATGGCCAAAGATATGATAAAGCTTCACCCAAAAAAGACTTTCCAAAAGTGTTTGGGAATCTATGGCCAAATGCTAACTATGTGTTAATTTATTTGGATTCATGATTGAAAACATTCACTAACCATTTTTGCATTTGCATGCCTCATGTACTATTTTAAGTTATTTTTGGTCTGATCTAAAGCATTTTGGCATTTTGTACCTCAATATATTAATGAGGGGTCCCTTTTATTTTTTTTTTGTTAGGCATCAAAGTCTGGACATCCCATACGTACTTTAGCACGTAGCATGAGAGAAACTACCATTCTTTGTTTATCCGGTGTCAACTTTAATGGTATAGTCTTGGGGTTTTAAGATAATTGTGCATGGATAATAATTTAATTGTACCTCTCATTCGACCATCCTCGGTCCACTCTCTTTATGGTTTTGAGTTATTCACTATTGGTTGATCTGTCCATGTGACATTGATGACTTAAATCTTTCCATGGAGGCCATAGAATGGGAACTTACATCTATGGAAATGAGTCTTGAGCCAATATATCGAGCTATGTGGAATTTTTTTTACCTCTTTGCACGGACTTTGAAGTCTTATACTAGTTTTGTTTGCACTGTTTGTGGAAGCCACCCTTAGGCTTCTCCTTTTTTATCTGTATAGAGAATACATTCATGTCATTAGTGTATGACTCGACTAAGGGACTTTCTTTAATAATCAAGGTGGTATTCAAGACAATTTTTCATGTACATACGCTAAAATTTTAATAGTTCTTCTATTCATTTCATTAATTGCTATCAAGACATTGTCCTTTACAATGGAAAATCAAATAAATATTTTTCCTAATTCCCTTCCTCTTCCCCCTAAAGTCCCTACTTCTACTCCTATTAAAAACCTTGCAAGAAAAACCCTTCTCAATATAAAAATTGGTCGAAGGAAAAAAAAAGCTTGTCTGCTGGGTCTTTGATTGCTGCATTCAAACTCTTGTCAAATCATTCATGCAAAATAACTCAAGAAAACATTAATTAGTAAAAAGCAAAAGGTAAAGAAGTTACCTCGCTCTTCTGGGAATTTAATTATTTTATATTCTATTGAGGAGCTACTTTTCCTGTAGACATTTATAACGCCCAAACTACAGCTCTCGTTAGAAAGTGTAAGCGGTCGATGTCAAATATAGAACCCAACTGGGTTGGGTGTCGAATCCCACAGGGAATACTTGGTCACTATGTGTTGCAATTATTAGTAGACTGTTGGTCGAAAATTCCACAGAAAGGGGGGATTTGATTATGGCGTGAACTAATAATATTAAAGTAATGATGGAATGCTTTGTTTAGTAAGATTTAATCACAGAGAATAATAAGTTAGGGTAATGTCCACCTTATGAGTTTTACGTATCTATTAACTATGAGTAATGTGGAATTTAGATATGCATGCACTTATAGAGATTCGTATTCTAATGGTAAATCCTAGTGTTTCTCAACCATCAAGGATTATTTCACTTTAACTCTCTCGAGCCTAAACTGTATAACTAATGGTACAAACTCTCCAAGAAATTAATCCGGTTAAGGCATTAACGTGTAAATAGGGGTTGGTAGCCCTATTTTCTTGTCACACCCTCTTTTCCAGACATGTAACTTTTCTCTCGAACAAGTTAATGTTATACTGGCATATTCCCTATGTTTTCAACCACGAGAATTTAATTAAAACAAAGAGAGTAATGATATAAGTAGCATACACATCAAGAATTCACAACTCATAGCAATAGATAGCATCTCACAAGGTTTCCATAACCCTAACAGAGACGTTTAGCTACTCATGATTACAGCGGAAATCACAATAGGCTTAATCATCATACCACAACTAGAATAATATTCGCGATGGGATGATTTTAACATCAAAGAAGAGATTGACGTTTTTTCTCTCTTGCCGTTTTCCCAAGTGTAGCATGCTTTTCTCTATTCAAAAACTTACAGATTCTGTAAACTGAATAATGACTAATGATAATGACAATGAATGCTGAAAAATTCAGCAAATAAGGTTTTTATAACATCCTTGTCCTACTAAGTTACTGTTGCACCCCTAAGTATTTAAAAATACTGCTTTTGCCAGGGACAAATTTTCCATGCGTCATATTCAGTCCATAGGCTCCCAAAGCTGCCTTCCCTCTTATGTGAAGTTTTCCTTTGCTGCCCAAAGGTCCACAAAGTGCTGAAATCTTCATCATTAATACCTGAAAACATGCTAATCACATAGGTTAGCTCACTAACAGGAAAATGGACTAAAAGTGCAAGAATTATATATTTTATCCTCCAAACTTAGCCTAAAATATGGGTAAATTATGGTTCTTAGGGGTATAAATACGCCCAATATCACCACCCCACACTTAAAGCTTTGTTCGTCCTCGAACAAAATATTACGTCCATGCAAACACCTAACTAGAATTTCACAATAGCAACACAAAATGCTCAACAAGTCATACACGGCAATTATTAACAAAGAGTAGTTTTCTTGATCACTACTAGAAACAATTCAACCTCCCACATAGACTCGTGATAATGGTTAATTTGTATCCACAATTTAAGGCACAAAGAATCATACACAACTACCCAAAACTCATCAACCATGTGTGTCTCACACAAGATATCACCCATAATCACTCACAAGTTTTGAATTTTTCGAAACATGGGTACAAGATTCTCCTTGCTCTCTCTCTCACAAAGACTTCTTATGTTGTAACTAATGACCATAGGCTTGCCCTTAGTGTAATGCTCCACTAATATCAGAATGCTAAGCTTAAGATCAAATAAGTCTTTACAGGTTGTAATGTAGGCTAAGGGACAAGTAGGACTATTTTGGCCAGAAATAGTGACTATGTTCCCCAAGCGCTTTAATACACTACGTTATGCCATTTACACTCTCTTTTAAACAACCCCTCTACTTTCCTTTCATCTACCACCCCTTTTCACCTATTTTGTTATTCAATTATAAACAGAACTATCTTTTTATTTGATTTATTTATTTATTTATCTTCTCTTTTTTTTCTATTTTTTTTTAAGAAGCACCTCTATGATAGCCACTCTTTTTCACAACAATTTCAAGTACCAATTGATGTTGGGCATATTTATACCCCTAAGAACCATAATTTACCCATATTTTAGGCTAAGTTTGGAGGATAAAATATATAATTCCTGCACTTTTAGTCCCTTTTCCTGTAAGTGAGCTAACCTATGTGATTAGTATGTTTTCAGGTATTAATGATGAAGATTTCATCACTTTGTAGACTTTTGGGCAGCAAAGGAAAAACTTTGCATTAGAGGGAAGGCAGCTTTTGGAAGCTTGTGGACTGAATGTGATGCATGGAGAATCTGTCCTGGGCAAAATCAGTACTTCTAAATACTTAGGGATGCAACAGTAACTTAGTAGGACAAGGATGTTATAAAAACCTTATTTGCTGAATTTTTCAGCTTTCATTATCATTCACTCATTATTCAATTTAGGATTTTGTAAGAGGTTTTAGAAGAGAAAACACGGCTCTTGAGAGCAACGGAGAGCGAAAACGTCAACCTCTAGTTGACGCTAAAACCATCTCCATCGCCAAGCTTGTTCTAGGTTGTGGTATGATGATTATGTCTACTTTGATTTCCGTTGTAATCATGAGTAGCTAAACTTCTTTGTTAGGGTTATAGAAACTTTGTGAGATACTATCTATTGCTGTGAGTTTGTGAATTCTTGATTTGTATGCTACTTATATCATTACTCTCTTCATTTTAATTGAATTCTTATGGTTGAAAACATAGGGATTACGCTAGTATAGCATTAACTTGTTCGAGAGAAAAGTTACATATTTGGAAAAGAGAGTGTGACAAGGAAATAGGGCTACCAACCCCTATTTACACGTTAATGCCTTAACCGGATTAATTTATTTGAAAGTTCGTACCATTAGTTATACGCTTTAGGCTCGAGAGAGTTAAAGTGAAATAATCCTTGATGGTTTAGAAACACTAGGATTTACCATTAGAATACGAATCTCTATAAGTGCATGCATGTCTAAATTCCGCATTACTCATAGTTAATAGATACGTAGAACTCATAAGGTGGACATAACCCTAACTTATTATTCTCTATGATTGAATCTTACTAAACCAAGCATTCCGTTGTTACTTTAATAATAGTAGTTCTCGCCATAATCAAATCCCCCCTTTCCGTGGAATTTTCGACCAACAGTCTACTAATAGTTGCAACACTTAGTGAACAAGTATTCCCTATGGGATTCGACACCCAACCCAGTTGGGTTCTATATTTGACAGCGACCGCTTACACTCTTAAGAGAGCTGTAGCTTGGGCATTATCAAATTTTGGCGCCGTTGCTGGGGAATACGGTTGTCTATTAAGTTTGTGATAGTTAATAGACCCTTTGGTCAAAGATTCTCGAATTTTACTTTTTGTTTGTTGTTTTTGTTTGGTTCAGGTTTGATAGAGTGCATGCCAAATACTCGATGCTCTGGTCAACTGTTATTACCCCTAGATCCTGAACCACAACTTATTGGCAAAATGGATGCACAACGAGACATTAAAAGAAGGGCGGCTCAACAGGAGCAGGCTAGATTAGCTGCATTGGCAGCTGCTCAAGTGCATCAACAGAATATTGATAACCCAGGTCGTGCAACAAATCTTGATGAAGAGGACCTGGGTGATGATGAGTTACTAAATCTAAGGCGTGCTGATGTGGTGGCAGCACCTGCGAACAGGAGAGATCATCAAGCTAGATGGAGACCTGAACGACGAGCTGTGCAGGTTCTTTTTGATGATGATGATGACGAGTTGGATGGAGCTGGTGCCACAGGGGCTATTATTCCTCCGCCCTTGGCTCCCGGAGCCAAGTTCAATATCACTAGCAACATGATTTAGCTATTGCAGCTCAAGGGGTTATTTGGTGGTCTTGCAGGAGACGATCTGAATATGCATCTGATTAACTTTATCTCAACTACAAGGCGTTTGACAATCCAGAGGTTGGACAGAATGCGATCCGGCTGTGCTTATTTCCATTGTCTTTATCTGGAGAGGCAACTCTATGGTTAAATGGGCTAACTCCTGACTGTATTACTAATTGGAGGCAACTGAAAGACGCTTTCCTAGAAAGATTCTTTCCGCCATCCAAGAGAGCATAATTAAGAGATGAGATCAGCAATTTTCAACAGCTTCCAACTGAAGCTCTCCACAAAACATGGGAGAGGTTCAAAAAGAAGCTTATGCGGTGCCCAAATCATCAGATGACCAATATCCACTTGATGGAAATATTATACAGAGCTTTGAAATTGGTGAAAAAGCCAGTGGTTGATAATGCTGCAGGTGGGTCATTCATGGACCTTACTTTTATTGAGGCAAGTGATATGCTAGATCGTATGACAAAGCAGAGTAGAGCTTGGCATACCATGGATTCTGAGGTAGCAAGCTCTACTATATCCATTGGCATGATTGTAGAACAGAGGCGAAGACAAGAGGAACGTGACCAGGATATGGCTCATATGAAAATACAGATGGATCTTCTTACCAAGCATTTATTATCAGGGAAAACCAAAAAAGTCAAGGCCGTGGTATCGCAGGGAAGAGATGAATCCGATTTTGAGGAGGAGGCGAACTACTTGAATAATTAGCGGGGTTTCCGAGGCAATTCCCAAGGAAACCAAGGTCGGAACTATTATGATAAATCTGGATACAAGGACCGTGATCAAGGTAGTTGGAAGAATAAAACTAAAAGGAGTGGTTTGTATATTCCTCCTGGAAATCGTGAGGCTGTGGCATCTGGCTCTGGTAAGATGTCTGATGATAGGCGAATTTACACGCCTATATCAATATATTTTGCCCATATTTTAGCCTAGTTTTGAGAACAAATTATATATTTCATGCACTTTTAGTCCCTTTTCCTGTAAATGAGCTAACGAACATGATTAGGAAAGTTTCAGGTATAAATGATGCAAAATACAGCATTTTATGGCTTACTTGATGCAAAAGAAAGCTCACAAAGGAAGGGAAGGAAGTCTACACGCCTAAGGACCAAAACTGCTGCATGGAAAATCTGTCCCGAGCTAAAACAGCATTTCTGAAGACTTTGGGGACTTACAGATACAAAGCTGGATTTTGACAATGATACATTAACCTAGTACAATTGGGTTATGTATTTCATTAGTTTATTTGGATTAGGAGAATGTTACATTAACCTAGTACAAATGGGTTAAGTATTTCCTTAGTTTAGTAGGATTTGGTTATTTATTAGCATAGTAGGAGTAGGATAGGAGTATTATAAATACCCTATCATGCTAGAGATTTTTAATGAAGTCCTCCCTTAGTGGAGAGGCAAGTCCTCCCTTAGTGGAGAGACACATTCTACTTCTCAATTACAACTCTTCTAATCTTTCCATTAATTCTATTCTTAAATTCTACAACAAGAGAATCATTACTTGCTAAGGAATCACGCCACACGCCTATCACCTAATCCACACGCCATTACTCAACAATAACAATGCAAATCGTGATCTCCTTCGCACTCATGGGTAACTAAACTTCTCTGTTGGGGTTATGGAAGCCGAATGAGATACTATCTATTGTTGTGAGTTCGAGACACGTATATTGCTTATATCATTATTCTCTTCATCATAATGCAAATTCTTGTGGCTGCAGACACATAGAATAACGCCAGTCTAACATTTAACTTGTTCGCGAGAAAGGTTATTTGTCTGGAAAAGAGATAATGTCAAGGTAGTAGGACACCCTTTCCTATTAAAAAGCTAGTGCCGTAACTGGACTAACCTCTTGGAGAATTCGTACCGTTAGACACGCTTTAAGCTCGCGAGAGTTAAAGTGAAATAGTCCTTGTTTAGGTCGCGAGACGCTTGGATTTACCATCGACTACAATTCTCTATAAGCAATTGCATGTCAAGACTCTACACACTCATAGCCAATAGAGACGTATACCTCAGAAGGTGGACATAACCCCAACTCGTCAATTCTCATTGTTTCACAACCTACAAAATACTCTCTTTTTACTTTGCTATTTTCAGCTTTTATTTCATTACTTTGGTTACTTATTACAATCCCCCTTCTTACGAGACTTGCACCAAAAGTCTATTAATTTTGATTACTTGTTGACCAAGCTATTCCCTGTGGGATCGACACCCAACCCAGGTTGGGTTCTATATTTGCTAACGACCACTTTACACTCCTACGAGAGCTGTAGATTGAGCGTTATCAAAAATTGGCGCCGTTGCCGGGGAATACGAGTGTCAATCAAGTTCGTGATAATTACTAGACCATTTGGTCAAAGATTCTCGTACTTTTACGTTTAGTTTTTGTTTTTGTTTATTGCAGGTTTTTCTTTTAGTGCATGCCCCATACTAGAAGTTCTGGTCAACCGTTATTACCAATCAATCCGGAACCACAACGAATTAGAAGAATGGAAGCACAAGCTGAAATCGACAGGATGGCTGCTCAACACGAGCAAGCAAGATTAGCTGCTCTTGCCGCTGCTCAAGTCCAACAATAAAACATTGATAATCCTGGGCGAGCAACAAATCCTGATGATGAAGATTTAGGTGACGACGAGTTGATAAACCCAAGGCATGTCGCTAAAATGGAAACACCTGCCAACAGAAAAGGACGACAAGCTCGGTATAGATATGATCGCCAACCGTTGCAACCAGCTTTCGACGATGATGATGATGATCTTGATGGTGCCAGAGCCACTGGAGCTATAATTCCACCACCATTAGCGCCCGGAGCCAAGTTTAACATCACTAGCACCATGATTCAGTTATTGCAACTCAAGGGATTATTTGGTGGACTAGCAGGCGATGATCCGAATATGCTTCTCATCAACTTTATTTCTACATGCAAGTCTTTTGACAATCCTGGTGTTGGTCAGAATGCTATTCGATTACGTCTATTTCCATTGTCTCTGTCTGGGGAGGCAACACTATGGTTGAATGGGCTGACTCCTGATTCAATTACAAATTGGAGGCAATTGAGAGACGCTTTCCTAGAAAGATTCTTTCCGCCATCCAAAAGGGCTCAATTGAGAGATGAAATCAGCAACTTTTGTCAGCTTCCCTCTGAAGCTCTTCATGAAACATGGGAGAGGTTCAAGACAAAGATAGCCAGATGCCCAAACCATCACATGACTAATGTTCACCTCATGGAGATCTTGTATAGAGCCTTGAATTCAATAACTAAACCAGTGGTGGACAACGCAGCTGGAGGTTCTTTCATGGACCTCACCTTTGGTCAAGTAAGCAATATGCTAGATCGCATGACAAAGCAAAGTAGAGCTTGGCATACCAGGGATTCTGAGGTAGCAAGCCCCACTTTATCTATTGGCATGTCTGCAGACCAAAGAAGAAGAGAAGAAGAACGTGAGCAAGACATGGCGCACATGAAAACACAATTGGATCTTCTGACAAAGCACTTATTATCAGGGAAGACTGAAAAAGTGAAAGCTGTAGCGCTAAAAGAAAGAGACGAATCTGATTCTGAAGAGGAGGCCAACTACTTGAACAATCAGGGGGGTTTCCGTGGGAATGCCCAAGGAAACCAAGGTCGAAACTATTATGATAAATCAGGAAGCAAAAACCAAGGTAGTTGGAAGAAAAATAATGAAAAGAGTGGTTTGTACGTTCCCCCTGGTAGACGTGATACCACCACATCTAATTCTAGGAGTATGGAAGACATAATGGCTAAGTTATTGAAAGGAGTGGAAGCAACGAGTGCAGGAGTTAAGGAGGTGATTGATGATTTGTCCTCCATGAAGCAACTAGTTGATTCTCATTCCACTTCTATCTGGCAAATAGAGCAGCAATTGAGCCAACTTTCAGCAGCATTCAATCAAAGAAAGGTTGGTACCTTACCAAGCAATACTGTGCAAAACCCAAAGAATGATGGGTCATGCATGGCCATCACTACCAGAAGTGGTAAGGTGCTGGAAACTTCAGCAAAATGCAAGCAAGTGGTTGACGAAGTTGCGGACATGGACATTACACCTAGTGACGTTACAAAAGGAGAAGAAGCCGCAACAACTACTCCCAACGTCAGGGACGTTTCACCTAGTGACGTGCAGCCTGAAAAAGTGGAAAAACAGAAGCAAGAGGAGAAAAAAAACGTGGAGAGAACACTTACATACCCACCACCACCTTTTCCCCAAAGATTGAGGAAGGTGGCGGATGACACAAAGTTCAGCAAATTCATGAATATGTTAAAGCAGCTCACCATTAATGTTCCATTGGTGGAGGCACTTGAACAAATGCCTGGGTATGCGAAATTTATGAAGGATCTCTTGACAAAGAAGCGGGTAGCAAGTTATGACTTGGCGGATAATGTTCATCATTGTAGTGCAATCGCTACAAGATCGCTAGTTCAAAAGAAGGCAGATCCTGGAGCTTTCACTATTCCTTGCAAAATTGGATCGTTGGATTTTGCTAAGGCATTGTGTGACTTAGGAGCCAGCATCAACTTGATGCAATTATCGATCTACAAGAAGTTGGGGTTAGGAGATCCTACACCAACCAATATGAGGCTCGTGATGGCTGATAGGTCGGTAAAACGACCTGTGGGTATCTTGAATGACGTGTTGGTGAAAGTTTCTTCATTCATCTTTCCTGCAGACTTCGTTATTCTGGATTGTAAGGAGGATTCTGAAGTTCCCATAATCTTGGGACGTCCTTTCCTTGCAACCGGAAGTGTGCTTATTGACATGAAAGATAATGAGCTTTTATTTCGAATTAATGACGAAGTAGTACGGTTTGATATATGCAAAGCCATGAAGCATCCCAGCGATTTAAATGAGTTATCTGTAGCTGATGTTCATCAAGAGGATATGAAAGCATTATCTATAGAGAAACAGCCTACTGTTGAGCCATTGTCTGCTGCACCACTAAATGTTGAGCATGAGGATAGTGAAGATTATGAAGAACTTATGGGTGATCTAACAGAAACAGAGTCGTATACTCCTAAGCAACTGGAATGTGATCTCAAGAATCAACCAAAAGCGAAGACTCCCTTTGACGAGCCACCAATGCTAGAATCGCAAGAGCTTCCCGATTATCTAAGGTATGTTTTCTTGGCGGAAAAGTTAAGTGAACAGCACGTGGAGGCTCTCATCTCTGCTCTGATGAGGTACAAGAGAGCTAAGGGTTGGACTATTGATGATATAATTGGAGATTCTCCGGGAAAATGTAAGAGCCATCTTGAAGAAGATCGCATGCCCACAGGTAAGCCTCATTGTCGTCTAAATCCTTTTAGAAAACGATCCACCATTTATCTCGACGAAGTCTAAGTACTCGAGATTACTATGTCGAGCCACGACAATAAATAAGGTGCTAGATGGGAGGCAACCCATCGTTTTATCGTTTTATCGTTTATCATTTTTCCTTTCATTCTAGTACTTGTTTTGTTTTGCTAAATGAAAAATCCAAAAATAAGAGTCGTGCCACGACAAAAACTAAGGCGCTTGGTGGGAGGCCACCCATCGTACTAATCGTTTTCGTTTGGTTTTGAGCAAAAATAGGTGCAAGAAGTATTCAACGAGGAGATTGATTTCACATGATGATTTGGATGCATCGTATGGTAAAGTTGGTAAGTTAGGCATAGTGATGCATAAGGCTATGGATTGAGCATTCCTCATGCCCAAATAGGCATCGAGGAAGGCTAGGCCTTGGAAAAACTAGGCCATGAACGATGCACAACCTATCCTATAGCCTAAGGTCTCGGAATCTAGTGTGCTATAGACTATGCGCCGCCTATTCCTAAGTGTGCTTTTGACTATGCGCCGCCTATGCTATGGCATTTGGTCTCAGTATCTCATATGCCATAGACTATGCGGCGCATATGTCTACAAATGCCATAGACTATGCGGCGCATATGTCCCATTATGCTATAGACAATGCGCCGCATATGTCATGACTATGCCAAGCATTATGCGCCGCATATGTAGCATTTTTGTCTCCAAAACCAATTGTAAATGGGTCATAACCCGACCCATTCTCTTCCTATATAAAGGGGACTTAGTCTTGAAACATAACCACACTAAAAATTGACCCAAAGGCGCCGCACATCCATCCAAATCATCTCAAAACTTCTCTTTTTGCTCTTCCAATTCACAAGAACATCTCCAAAGCTTCAATCACGTAAGTACTCTTTTATTCTTCATCTATTTCTAGTAAGTACTACGTTCCTATGCCTATTATGAATTTCTACATCTTCAAAGATCATTGGTGATGTTAATGTGTTTGGATTGTTGATACACAACCATGTGAGTGAACATATACGTTAGGATAATCTTGACCGGTCTCCGACTTGAATTTGGTTTTAATAAGCATTGTTATACTATTTGCAGAATTGCCATGGCTATGAACATTGCTTAAGCTTGTTACTTGGATACTTACATGTTAGATTATCTCGTTCATCGGGATAAGACTTATAGTTGCCTACAGACATAGGAGGTTGTGATTGTTGAAAATAACTATACCATGATGTAACCCCTATGTAGTAGTGTTGTTATATGTAACATGAACGTAGTGCAATGGCTGCAAGTAGTGATACATCACTGATCTTCTTGTCGGAAGATAGTTCCTAAAACGTATGTCGATGAATTCTGAGTAATCGATCACTTTCACCTCACTAGTTGGTGCCAACAACCTAAGTGTGGGGTGGTACCCCTACTGCCTGTGTATAGATTGTATCTATTGGGATTGTGCTACCACTAACACTATTTCTAGTCTCAGGTACAATGGAACCGAAAGCAAGACAAGGGAAGGAAAAGGCTACCACTTCCCAAAAGAGCAAGGAGCAAGGAGAACCCTCCTCACTGCAAACACCTCGACTCACGCTTGGAATTAAGTGTGATACTTATGAGGAACTTCTAAGGATGACGACTCTGATGATGATTCCGATGCAAAGGGGTATGACCCCATACATAGAGAATGTGTTTGACTAACCAGGTTATTCATATTTATTTTCCACTGAGGACAGTGTCCCGACTAAGTGTGGGGTGGCGGTATCGCATGCTATACTTCTCTGTTTGCACCTATGTTTGTTTGTTTACTTTTATCATTTTTTTTAGTTTTTTTAGGAGTAAAATCTTTCTAGCTTCGCATGAAATTATTTTGATAGGCAGCATGAGATTATAATAAGAGTATGTGTTACAATTGTGACTATTGAGACGTTTAGGCTCTAGTTGTGACTAATTATGTGATATTGTGTGATTCAATTCCTTCACTTATTGGGTCAAGAGTCTATATTACTTCCAATCAAGTCGACCATATGCCTTGTGTGTGTGAGATAACAGTATATTCTATGTTTGTGGCTGATGCTAGAACTTGCCTGGTATGTATGCAAAGCGAAAATAAGGAGTGTAAGTTTAGGAGATGATTTAGGCATTTCTTTGGCAACCTATACATGTTTACCTTTGTTTTACCTACCCATGGACATCATCCTAGTTAAACCCTTTTGATCCTTTAGCCTATTTCTTTGACAACCTTGTATGTAAGCCTAATCCATTTTTTTTCAAGACCGTAATTTGATCCAAATTCCTAAGTGCTTTAAAGTGAAAAAGTCATGTGACAACATAAGAAGAAATTGGGTGACTATGATGCTTTAAATTGTAATGGTGCTTGAATGTGTTATAAAAAAGAAAGTGCTATCATAAGAGGTATGTTGTGAAAAGAAAAAGGAAAAGAAAGCTGAAAAGTGAGTTGTGCTTAAAATTGAAAAACAAAAGATGAGAACAAGGGTGGAAGAATAAAATAAAGAAAGGTTGAAAGAAAAAAGTGTCAATGATACAATGTGATGTATTAAAGTGCTTAGGAACTTAGTCACTATTTCTGGCCAAAATAGCTGATCCTACCCGTCCCTTAGCCTACATTACAACCATCAAAAGACCTACTTGATCCTAAGCTTAGCATTCTGACATTTAGTAGAGTACTACATTAAGGGCAAGCCTATGGTCATCAGTTGCTACATATGAATTCTTTGTGAGAGTGAGAGCAAGGACATTTTGATACCCATGTTTGAAAAATATGCTATATTTGTGAGTAATTATGGGTACTGTATTGTGAGAAACACATGGTTGATGAGCTTTGGATAGTTGTATATGATTCTATGTACCTTAACGTTTGCATGCGAGTTGATCACCATCACTAGTCTACGCTAGAGGTTAAACTGTTTCTACTTATAATAGGGAAGCTACTCTTTGTTGATAATTTTTGTGCTTGTCTTGAAGAATGTTTTGTGTTGTTGCTGTAAAAACCCTTAGTTGATGCTTAGAAGGACATGATATTTTGTTCGAGGACGAACAAAGCTGCAAGTGTGGGGTGTTGATGATAGGCGAATTTACACGCCTATATCAATATATTTTGCCCATATTTTAGCCTAGTTTTGAGAACAAATTATATATTTCATGCACTTTTAGTCCCTTTTCCTATAAATGAGCTAACAAACATGATTAGGAAAGTTTCAGGTATAAATGATGCAAAATACAGCATTTTATGGCTTACTTGACGCAAAAGAAAGCTCACAAAGGAAGGGAAGGAAGTCTACATGCCTAAGGACCAAAACTGCTGCATGGAAAATCTGTCCCGGGCTAAAACAGCATTTCTGAAGACTTTGGGGACTTACTGATACAAAGCTGGATTTTGACAATGATACATTAACCTAGTACAATTGGGTTATGTATTTCATTAGTTTATTTGGATTAGGAGAATGTTACATTAACCTAGTACAAATGGGTTAAGTATTTCCTTAGTTTAGTAGGATTTGGTTATTTATTAGCATAGTAGGAGTAGTATAGGAGTATTATAAATACCCTATCATGCTAGAGATTTTTAATGAAGTCCTCCCTTAGTGGAGAGGCAAGTCCTCCCTTAGTGGAGAGACACATTCTACTTCTCAATTACAACTCTTCTAATCTTTCCATTAATTCTATTCTTAAATTCCACAACAAGAGAATCGTTACTTGCTAAGGAATCACGCCACACGCCTATCACCTAATCCACACGCCATTACTCAATAATAACAATGCAAATCGTGATCTCCTTTGCACTCAAGGGTAACTAAACTTCTCTGTTGGGGTTATGGAAGCCGAATGAGATACTATCTATTGCTGTGAGTTTGTGAGTTCGAGACACGTATATTGCTTATATCATTATTCTCTTCATCATAATGCAAATTCTTGTGGCTGCAGACGCATAGAATAACGCCAGTCTAACATTTAACTTGTTCGCGAGAAAGGTTATTTGTCTGGAAAAGAGATAATGTGAAGGTAGTAGGACACCCTTTCCTATTAAAAAGATAGTGCCGTAACTGGACTAACCTCTTGGAGAATTCGTACCGTTAGACACGCTTTAAGCTCGCGAGAGTTAAAGTGAAATAGTCCTTGTTTAGGTCGCGAGACGCTTGGATTTACCATCGACTACAATTCTCTATAAGCAATTGCATGTCAAGACTCTACACACTCATAGCCAATAGAGACGTATACCTCAGAAGGTGGACATAACCCCAACGCTTCAATTCTCATTGTTTCACAACCTACGAAATACTCTCTTTTTACTTTGCTATTTTCAGCTTTTATTTCATTACTTTGGTTACTTATTACAATCCCCCCTTCTTACGAGACTTGCACCAAAAGTCTATTAATTTTGCTTACTTGTTGACCAAGCTATTCCCTGTGGGATCGACACCCAACCCAGGTTGGGTTCTATATTTGCTAATGACCTCTTTACACTCCTACGAGAGCTGTAGATTGAGCGTTATCAATATCCATGGAAGATATGACGGTGAAGCTGTTGAAAGGAGTGGAGGCAACCAATATGGGCGTAACTGAGGTAAAGAATGATTTTTCATCAATAAATCAATTGGTTGACCTGCATTCTACTACAATAAAACAGCTGGAGCAACAATTGAGTCAACTATCAGCGGCATTCAACCAAAGAAAGGTTGGCACGTTACCTAGCGACACTGTGCAAAACCCAAGGAATGACGGATTGTGTATGGCTATTACTACCCGGAGTGGTAAAGTGTTGGAAAATCCGTCCAAAGGCAAGCAGGTAGTTGATAATACAGAGGAGAATGTTATTGATGCAGATTGTGATGATTCTGTAGAAGCTGAAAATCAGAATGAGAGTGTTTATGAGAAAACTATTCCCCTTCCACCACCACCTTTTCCTCAGAGACTGAAGAAGAAAGCTGATGATACCAGGTTCAATAAATTTATGACTATGTTGAAGCAGCTAACTATTAATGTTCCTTTGGTGAAGGCGCTAGAATAGATGCCTGGGTACGCCAGATTCATGAAGGACCTTTTTGACAAAGAAGCGGGCAGCAAGCTATGAGCTGGCAGATACTGTTCATCATTGTAGTGCAATTGCCACGAGGTCTTTAGTACAGAAGAAGGCAGATCCTGGCGCTTTCACTATTCCTTGCACGGTTGGATCTTTGGATTTTGCTAAGGCATTGTGCGACTTGGGAGCTAGCATCAATTTGATGCCGCTATCTGTCTATAGAAAGTTGGGGTTGGGTGATCCTACACCAACCAATATGCGGCTCGTGATGGAGCTAAAATCAATTTGATGCTGCTATTTGTCTATAGAAAGTTGGGGTTGGGTGATCCTACACCAACCAATATGCGGCTTGGAAGTGTGCTTATTGATTTAAGAGCTAATGAGCTTTTATTTCAATTGAATGACGAAGTGGTCCGTTTTGATGTATGCAAATCGATGAAGTAGCCTAGAGATATGAATGTGTTCTCTGAAGCTGATGTTTATTATGAGGATGAGAAAGAATTATCTGTAGAGAAGCAGCTTACTGTTGAGCCATTGTCTGCTGTGCTGTTGAATTTTGAGCGTGAGGATGTTGAAGATTATGAAGAAACTATTTGTGCTCTAATCAGAATAGGGTCCTATTCTCATGCCCCTAAGAAGATGGACCTTGATCTTAAGAATCGACCGTCACCACCAGCGAAACCATCCATTGAAGAGCCACCAGTGATAGAATTGAATGAGCTACCTAGTCATCTAAAGTATGCATTCTTGGGAAGTGGAAATACACTTCCGATGATTGTTGCGGTTGATTTAGGTGAACAACAAGTAGAGGCTCTCATGTCTGTTCTGAAGAGGTACAACAAATCTATTGGTTGGATTATTGATGATATAATTGGTATCCCTCCCGGGATATGTATGCAGAAGATTCGGCTCGAAGAAGATTGTGTGCCCACAATTAAGCATCAGCGTCGTCTGAATCCATTCAGAAAATGATGCACCATATATCTCGATAAAGTCTAAGTAATGGAGATAACTATGTCTTTCCTCGACAATAAATCAAGCGCTACATGGGAGGCAACCCATCGTTTTTAATCATTTTGTTTTACTAGGAGTTTGTTTTTGTTAAATAAAAATTCAAAAAGAAGAGCCGAGCCACGACCAAAACTAAGGCGCTTGGTGGGAGGCAACCCATCCTTCTAATCATTTTTGTTGTTTTTGATTAAGTGTAGGTGCAAGACGTACAAAGGAGGGGAATTAGTCCCAAATTTTGAGTTGAAAGTGAGCCATGCTAAAGGTGGTAAGTTAGGGATGATAGAGCTTAAGGCTATAAGCTAGGCATTTCCTATGCAAATCTAGGCAACGAACAAGGCAATGCCTATGCTAATCTAGGCAATGGACAAGGCAAGGCCTATGCCATTGCCTATGTTCACTGCCTCACATAGGCAATGGACAAGGAAAGGCCTATGTAAATCTAGGCAACGGACAAGGTAAGTCCTATGCTATGGCCTATGTTCTCTGAATCGACAAGGCTATAGCATAGGCGCCGCCTATGCTCAACTAGGCAAAGCTAAAGGCGTCGCCTATGCCATTGCCTATGCTCTCTGAATCAACAAGGCTATAGCATAGGAGCCACCTATGCTCAACTAGGTGATAGCATAGGCGCCGCCTATGCCCAACTAGGCAAAGCATTAGGCGCCGCCTATGCCAAGCATAGGCAAAGCATTAGGCGCCGCCTACTTATGCTTTTTGGTCTCCTAACCCAATTTTACATGGGCCAAACCCGACCCAAGCCTTGGTCTATAAATAGACCCTTAATCTTAGAACAAAATCTCATTGTTTGCTCAAGATAGGCGCCGCCCAACCTTCCAATTTCTCTCAAAACTTTTCTTTTTGCTCATCTAGTCTTGCAAGATCATCTTCCCGAACTACCACCAAGTAAGTTATTATTTTATATTCCGTAATTGTTGAGATGCTACGTTTATAATAATTTGTTAGAACTTGAAGTGGTGTTGGTGATTGGAATATGGTTGGTTTGTCATGATACATCTAGTTGAGTGAAAGAATACGTGTGGGTGTTCTTGACTTTGTTCCGACTGGTACTTGATTGTTAGGCACTATCATATTTTTCATAGAATCGAAATTGTGAAGTTAATGCATATTCTTGGAAGTTGAAAGCTTGAATGTTTGAGTAACTCATTCATCGAGATGCCGATCATGATTGACTACAAACATAAGATGTTGTGATTATTTTTTATGCAATAACTTGATACGATCTCTATGTAGTAGTCTTGTTCAAAAAGTTCATTAATCCAAACATGAAAGTATAGTCAATATTACATGAAATAAAGTTGGTAAGAATAGTTAAGATGACATGTAAGTATGACTATGCTGAACATGTTGGAACATATCGCCTAAATGTAGGTCGATGAAGTCTGAGTAATCGACATCACTCACTTAATTAGTTTGTGCCTACAAATTAAGTGGGGGGTGGTGCCACTACTGTTTGTTTGTTGATTAAATCTTTTGAGATGAGCTAACATGAATCTATTTTAATCTCAGGTAGAATGGCACCAAAAGGATGACAAGGGAAAGAAAAAGTGTCCACCTCACAGAAAGGTCAGAAAAGGGGAAGAAAAGAGCAAGCAGAATCCTCCTTACTGCAAATACCTCGATGCACTTTCGGGATAAAGTGGGTCCTAGAGGAGAAAGGAAAGGAGTGGTACAAGAACAACAAAGTGAAAAAATATGTTCACGTGGATTTGATACAAAAGGAAAGTCTAGCGAAGAGAAAACCTCGCATTTTAGCTAAAATCATGGCGCTAAATATTGATTTCATTTTCTGAGATATGGGAGAATGCAATCTTGATCTAACGTGAGAGTTTTATGCAAATTGGTCCCCAAAGACTACCGGAAGTGAAGTAAAGATTTGGGGCCAAGTCTTGCAACTGAATGCGGAGTTCTTCAACACTTTTCTGGGTCTTCCATCTGTTGATCCATCACCGCTCAAGGAGCTTCATCACAGACCTCCCTACAGGGCAATCAGACACACACTGTGCGGAACTAGATCAATGGCACGTTGGAATCGTCACAAGGATACCGGTCGGCACAATACCTTCCCGTATGCTTCCCTAAATAGAGAAGCTCGTATATGGTTGAGGATAGTCAACTCTTGCCTCATTCCTGGGACACAGTACATAAAGATCACTTGATAGAGTATGCTTGGTGTACGCTCTAATGAGTAATATTCCCATCAACATTGGTGCGGTTATATGATCGTCAATGCGTAAGGCTAGGCTTCACAAAAGGTCCCACTTCAGCTTTGGAAATTTGTTGACTGCGATATTAAGGAAGGAACACATTGAAGAGGAACCTGAAGATCATAAGCTTCCACACAACCCGAAAAAGGTTGATCTAACGAAAGTTAAAGAGCCTGAAACTGGGCATGGCATAAACCTGACCACTGCAGAAAGACATTCTCGCGACGAAAGCTTCTTCCTCCATTTATATGGCATGACGAGGTTTACCATGATGAGTGGGTGTCATGTTCTAACTGATGCAGAGCTCCAGCAGTTGGATTATGACTACCCGATAAATGAGCATGCGCGGGCTATGTGCGTAGTAGGGGTACATTTTGAGGAACCTCTCGATGATGACGTGTCGACTGATGATGATCGCTGAATGACAGACTCAAAAGTGGAGGAGAACTATGATGACGACGACTCTGATGATGATTATGATGCAGGGGGTATGACCCCAGATATAGAGGAGGAGTCCAACTAATCAGGTTTTCCTTATTTATTTTCCACTGAGGGCAGTGTGTCCCGTCTAAGTGTGGGGTGCTGATATTTGTATGTTGTATTGTATACTGTACTTCTTTGCCTACACTTATTTATGTTTGTTTGTTTGAATTAGTTGTAATTAGTTAGTTTAGATTTGCATGAAATTGTTCTGATAGGCGGCATGGTATTATGACAAGAGTTTGTGCTAAAATCATTACTATTGAGACATTTAGGCTAAGTGTGACTCACTGTGTGATAACTAGGTGGTTTGATTCATGCATCTGTTGGGTCAAGAGTCTATACTACTCCCAATAAAGTTGACCATGTGCCTTGTGTGTGTGAGGTTATAGTATATTTTGTGTTGTGACTGATGCTAGAACTTGCCTGGTGTGTGTGTAAAGCAAAATAAAGAGTGTGAGAATAGGAGATGATTTAGGCATTTCTTTGGCAGCCTGTGATTGTTTACCTTCTTTTTACCTACCCGTGTACATTATCCTAGTTAACCCCCTTTGAGCCTTTAGCTATTTTCTTTGACAGCCTCATATGTAGCCTAATCCATTTTTTTTCAAGACCATAATTTGATCCAAATTCCTAAGCGCTTTCAATTGTAGAGTCATGTGATAAAATAAGAGGAAAATGGTGAGGGTGATACCTTAGAATATATTGGTACTTAAAATTGTTGTGAAAAAGAGTGGCTATCATAGAGGTGCTTTATAAAAAAAAATTAAAAAAAAAGAAAAGAAAAAGAAATAGAAAAATAAAAAGATAGGTGTGTTTATGATTAAATAAAAAGATAGTTGTGTTTATATTTAAATAACAAAATAGGTGAAAAGGGGTGGTAGATGAAAGAAAGGTAGCAGGGTTGTTTAAAAGAGAGTGTTAATGGCATAATGTGATTTATTAAAGCTCTTAGGGAACATAGTCACTATTTCTGGCAAAAATAGTCCTACCTGTCCCTTAGCCTACATTACAACCTGTAAAGACCTAGTTGATCCTAAGCTTAGCATTCTGATATTAGTGGAGCATTACACTAAGGGCAAGCCTATGGTCATCAGTTACAACATAAGAAGTCTTTGTGAGAGTGAGAGTAAGGAGAGTCTTATACCCATGTTTCGAAAAATGAAAAACTTGTGAGTGATTATGGGTGATATATTATGTGAGACACATATGGTTGATGATTGTTGGGTAGTTTTGTATGACTCTTTGCGCCTTAACTTGTGGATACGAATTAACCATCATCACGAGTCTATGTTGGAGGTTGAATTGTTTCTAGTAGTGATCAAGAAAACTACTCTTTGTTAATGATTGTCGTGCATGTCTTGTTGAATATTTTGTGTTGTTACTGTGAAATTCTATGTAGATGTTTGCATGAACGTAATATTTTGTTCGTGGACGAACAAAGCTTTAAGTGTGGGGTGGTGATGTTGGGCGTATTTATACCCCTAAGAACCATAATTTACTCATATTTTAGGCTAAATTTGGAGGATTAAATATATAATTCCTGCACTTTTAGTCCCTTTTCCTATAAGTGAGCTAACCTATGTGATTAGCATGTTTTCAGGTATTAATGATGAAGATTTCAGCACTTTGTAGACTTTTGGGCAGCAAAGGAAAACTTCACATTAGAGGGAAGGCAGCTTTTGGAAGCTTGTGGACTGAATGTGATGCATGGAGAATTTGTCCCAGGCAAAATCAGTATTTCTAAATACTTAGGGATGCAGCAGTAACTTAGTAGGACAAGGATGTTATAAAAACCTTATTTGCTGAATTTTTCAGCATTCATTATCATTCATTCATTATTCAATTTAGGATTTTGTAAGAGGTTTTAGAAGAGAAAACACAGCTCTTGAGAGCAACGGAGAGCAAAAATGTCAACCTCTAGTTGATGCTAAAACCATCTCCATCGCCAAGCTTGTTCTAGGTTGTGGTATGATGATTATGTCTACTTTGATTTCCGTTGTAATCATGAGTAGCTAAACTTCTCTGTTAGGGTTATAGAAACCTTGTGAGATACTATCTATTGCTATGAGTTTGTGAATTCTTGATTTGTATGCTACTTATATCATTACTCTCTTCGTCTTAATTGAATTCTTATGGTTGAAAACATAGGGATTATGCCAGTATAGCATTAACTTGTTCGAGAGAAAAGTTACATGTTTGTAAAAAAGAGTGTGACAAGGAAATAGGGCTACCAACCCCTATTTACACGTTAATGCCTTAACCGGATTAATTTCTTGGAGAGTTCGTACCATTAGTTATACGTTTTAGGCTCGAGAGAGTTAAAGTGAAATAATCCTTGATGGTTGAGAAACACTAGGATTTACCATTAGAATACGAATCTCTATAAGTGCATGCATGTCTAAATTCTGCATTACTCATAGTTAATAGATACGTAGAACTCATAAGGTGGACATAACCCTAACTTATTATTCTCTGTGATTGAATCTTACTAAACCAAGCATTTCGTTGTTACTTTAATAATAGTAGTTCACGCCATAATCAAATCCCCCCTTTTCGTGGAATTTTCGACCAACAGTCTACTAATAGTTGCAATTCTTAGTGACTAAGTATTCCCTGTAGGATTCGACACCCAACCCAGTTGGGTTCTATATTTGACAGCGATCGCTTACACTCTTACGAGAGCTGTAGTTTGGGCGTTATCACCAATATACTCTGAGGTATCACTCTCACCATTTTCCTCTTATTTTATCACATGACTCTACAATTTAAAGCGCTTAGGAATTTGGATCAAATTATGGTCTTGAAAAAAAATGGATTAGGCTACATATGAGGCTGTCAAAGAAAATAGCTAAAGGCTCAAAGGGGGTTAACTAGGATAATATACAAGGGTAGGTAAAAAGAAGGTAAACAATTACAGGCTGCCAAAGAAATGCCTAAATCATCTCCTAAACTTACACTCTTTATTTCGCTTTACACATACACCAGGCAAGTTCTAGCATCAGTCACAGCACAGAATATACTACAACCTCACACACACAAGGCACATGGTCAACTTTATTGGGAGCAGTATAGACTCTTGACCCAACAGATGCATGAATCAAACCTCCCAGCTATCACACAGTGAGTCACACTTAGAGCCTAAATGTCTCAATAGTAATGATTTTAGCACAAAATCTTGTCATAATACCATGCCGCCTATCAGAACAATTTCATGCGCTTCATGCAAAATCTAACTAACTAATTACAACAAATTCAAACAAACAGACATAAATAAATGTAGGCAAAGAAGTACAACATACAAATACCAGCACCCCACACTTAGACCAGACACACTGCCCTCAGTAGAAAATAAATAAGGAAAACCTGATTAGTCGGACTCCTCCTCTATGTCTGGGGTCATACCCCCTGCATCGGAATCATCATCAGAGTCGTCGTCATCAGAGTTATCCTCCACGTCTGAGTCTGGCATTCGGCGATCATCATCAGTCAACACGTCATCATCGAGAGGTTCCTCAAAATGTACCCCTACTCCGCACATAGCCCGCGCATGCTCATTCATCGAGTAGTCATAATCCAACTACTGGAGCTCTGCATCAGTTGGAACATGGCCCCCACTCATCATGGTAAACCTCGTCATGCCATATAAATAGCAGAAGAAGCTTTCGTCGTGAGTATGTCTTTCTGCAGTGGTCAGGTTGATGCCATGCCCAGTTTCAGGATCTTTAACTTTTGTGAGATCAACCTTCTTCAGGTTGTGTGGAAGCTTATGATCTGCAGGTTCCTCTTTAATGTGATCCTTCCTTAAGATCGCAATCAACAAATTGCCAAAGCTGAAATGAGACCTTTTATTCAGCCTAGCCTTACGCATTGACGATTGTATAACTGCACCAATGTTGATGGGAATATTCGACATCAGTGCGTACACCAAGCATACTCTATCACGTGTGATTTTTGTGTTCTGTGTCCCAGGAATTAGGAAAGAGTTGACTATCCTCAACCATATAGGAGCTTCTCTGTTCAAGGAAGCATACGGGAAGGTATTGTGCCGACCGGTATCCTTATGGCGAATCCAATATTTCATTGACCTTTTTCCGTACAGTGTGTGTCTGATTGCCCTGTAGGGAGGTCTGTGATAAATATCCTTTAGCGGTGATTGATCCACAGATGGAAGACCCAGAAAAGAGTTGAAGAACTCTACATTCAGTTGCAAGACTTGGCCCCGAATCTTCACTTCACTTCCGGTAGTCTTTGAAGACCAATTGGTATAGAACTCTCGCGTTAGATCAAGATTGCATTCCCCCATATCTCAGAAAATGAAATCAAGATTTTACGCCGTGATTTTAGCCAACATGCGGGGCTCTCTCTTTTCTAGACTCTCCTTCTGCATCAAATCCACGTGAACATATTTTTTCACTTTGTTGTTCTTATACCACTCCTTTCCTTTCTCCTCTAGGACCCACTTTATTCCGAAAGTGTATCGAGGTATTTGTAGAGAGAAGGATTCAACTTGATCTTTTCTTCCCCTTTTCTGACCTTTCTACGAGGTGGACACTTTTTCTTTTCCTTGTCGTCCTTTTGGTGCCATTCTACCTAAGATTAAAATAGATTCGTGTTAGCTTATCTCGGAAGATTTAATCGACAAACAAATAGTAGTGGCACCACCCCATACTTAATTTGTTGGCATAAACTAATTAAGTGAGTGATGTTGATTACTCAAACTTCATCGACATACATTTAGGCGATATGTTCCAACAATATGTTCAGCACAGTCGTACTTTCATGCCATCTTAACTATTCTTTCCAACTCTATTTCATGTAATCTTGACTATACTTTCATGTTTGGATTAATGCACCTTTTGAAAAAGACTACTACGTAGAGATCGTATCAAGTTATGGCATAGAAATAATCACAACACCTCATGCTTGTATTCAATCATGATCTTTATCTCGATGAACGAGTCATTCAAACATTCAAGCTTTCAATTTTGAAGATTATGCAATTAACTTAACCATTTCGATTCCGCTAAAGTATGACAGTGTATCAAAATCTAATACAAGTCAGAACAAAGTCAAGAACACCCATATGTATTCTTTCACTCAACTAGATGTATCATAACAAATCAACCACATTCTAATCACCAACACCACTTTAAAATCTAAAATACCATTATAAGCGTAGTATTGTAACACTTACGGAATATAAAAGAAGAACTTACTTGGTGATTGACTCGGAAGATGATCTTGAAAGATTAGATGAGCTAAAAGAAAAATTTTGAGAGAAATTGGAAGGTTGGGCGGCGCCTATCTTGATCCAACAATGGGATTTTTTTCTAACGTTGAAGTTCTATTTATAGACCAAGGCTTGGGTCAGTTTTGATCCATGAAAAATCTGGTTAGGAGACAAAAATAATAAGTAGGTGGCGCCTAATGCTTTGCCTATGCTTAGCATAGGCGGCGCCTTTTGCTTTGCCTAGTTGGGCATAGGCTGCGCCTATGCTATTGCCTAGTTGAGCATAGGCAGCGCCTATGCTATGGCCTAGTTGTAACAGTGAGCATAGGCAATGGCATAGGCGGCGCCTATGCTATTGCCTAGTTGGACATAGGCGGCGCCTAATGCTTTGTCTAGATTTGCATAGGCAATGCCTTGTTCGTTGCCTAGTTGAGGCAGTGAGCATAGGCAATTACATAGGCCTTGCCTTGTCTATTGCCTAGATTTGTATAGGCCTTGCCTTGTCCATTGCCTAGTTGAGGCAGTGAACATAGGCAATGACGTAGGCCTTGCCTAGATTTGCATAGGCAATGCCTAACCGATAGCCTTTGCTCCTTCATTCCTAACTTACCACCTTTAACATAGCTTACTTTCAAATCAAAATTTAGGACCAATCTTCTCCTTTATACGTCTTGCACCTACACTTAATCAAAAACAACAAAAACGATTAGAAGGATGGGTTGCCTCCCACCAAGCGCCTTAGTTTTGGTCGTGGCTCGACTCTTCTTTTTGGATTTTTATTTAACAAAAACAAACTCCTAGTAAAATAAAATGATTAAAAACAATGGGTTGCCTCCCATGTAGCGCTTGATTTATTGTCGCGTCACGACATAGTTAGCTCGATTACTTAGACTTTGTCGAGATAGATGGTGGCCATGCATTTTTTCGAGTCAAGAGGACCGATATATGGCTTCACTCATTGGCCATTCACCTTAAAGACACCACCACCATTTTCTTCTAACTCTACTACTCCAGACGAGTAGACTTGGCTAATTCTGAACGGACCAGACCATTTAGATTTCAACTTACCTGGAAATAGCTTCATTTTGGAGTTAAAAAAAAGTACTATATCACCCTTCTGAAAGTTTCGTTGGATAATCCGCCGATCATGGTACTTTTTCATCTGTTCCTTGTAGAGGTCCGCCCTTTCATACGCATGTAGACGGAATTCATCCATCTCATTCAGTTGTTCCAATCTCAGATTAATAGCATCATCCCAATTCAGGTTAAGCCGTTTCAACGCCCATAATGCTTTATGTTCGAGCTCAATTGGAAAGTGACAAGCCTTCTATAAACTAGTTGGTACAGGGACATGCCAATTGGTATCTTGAACGCAGTCCTGTAAGCCCATAAGGCATCGTCCAGCTTCCGAGACCAATCTTTCCTACTAGCATTTACAGTTTTAGCAAGGATCAGCTTGATCTCCCAATTAGAAACCTCTACCTGCCCACTAGTTTGTAGGTGGTAAGGTGTAGCTACCTTATGTTGCTTGACCCCATATTTCACCAACATAGCTCTGAACAGCTTGTTGCAAAAGTGTGATCCTCCATCGCTTATGATGGTACGTGGTACCCCAAAATGAGATAAGATATTTCTCTTTAAGAATGCTACAACACGCTTACATTCATTATCAGCCAGTGCTACTGCTTTGACCCATTTGGATGCATAATCCACAGCGACTAGGATATATTTCATCCCAAACGAACTCACAAATGGGCTCATAAAATCAATACCCCATACATCAAATAGCTCTACGCCAAGAATTTTAGACATGGGCATCTCATGGTGCTTAGAAATCGCGCCTTGCCTCTGACACTGATCACATCTTCTCACAAAATCATAGGCATCCTTAAATAATGAAGGCCAATAATAGCCACTTTGCAATACCTTCCTAGCTGTTCGATCACCTGCATGGTGACCCCCAACTTGGAAAGCATGACTTGCTTTCAATATGCTAGGCACCTCTAAATCTGGGATGCATCACCTAATAACACCATCCGCATATCATCGAAAAAGATATGGTTCATCCCAGAAGTAGTGTTTCACATCATGCATGAATTTTCTCTTTTGATGAATGGAGAGATTCTCAGGCATCACTTTACTTACCACGTAGTTCGCAAAGTCTGCATACCATGGTAAGTCTTCCACCATAGTGGCTAGGATTTCCTCATCGAGAAATGCATCATCAATCTCAAGGTCGGGTTGCACTATATGCTCACTCTCAAGTCTAGATAGATGATCAGCTACTTGGGTTTTGCACCCTTTTCTATCCTTTACCTCGAAATCAAATTCTTGAAGCAATAACACCCACCGAATTAGCCTTGGCTTAGCATCCTTCTTTGTCATTAAATATCTCAGCGCCGCATGATCTGTATGAACCACCACTTTGGTTCCCAACAAGTAAGCTCGGAACTTTTCAAAAGCATAAACAACTGCTAGAAGCTCTTGGTCCGTGACGGTATAGTTCTTCTAGGCTCCATTCAAGGCCTTGCTCGCATAGTAGATTGGATGAAATAGCCGTTCTCTTTTCTGACCAAGTACAGCACCCAAAGCTACCCCGCTTGCATCACACATAACTTCAAACGGTAGAGACCAATCAGGCGCTACAATAATAGGAGCTTCAACTAACTTCCCTTTGAGGCATTCAAATACCTTCAAGCAATCTTCACCGAAGTCAAACTTTGCATCCTTCTCCAAGAGTTTGCATAATGGACTATCAATCTTGGAGAAGTCTTTAATAAACCTTCGATAAAAACCTGATTGACCAAGGAAACTATGAACTCCCTTTACAGAAATTGGAGGTGGTAGTTTATCGATAACTTCAATATTAGCTCGATCGACCTCAATTCCTCTTTCAGAGACTTTATGCCCAAGAACAATGCCTTCCTTAACCATAAAATGGCACTTCTGCCAGTTTAGCACCAAGTTGAATTCAACACATCTTTGCAACGTCATACTTAGATTCACCAAGCACAATTCAAATGACTCACCCACAGCTGAAAAATCGTCCATGAACACCTCCAAGGTGTCTTTAACCATATCAGAAAAAATGGACATCATACAACGCTGAAAAGTGGCTGGTGCATTACATAGCCCAAATGGCATACTTTTGAAGGCAAACAAACCATATGGGCATGTAAAAGTTGTCTTCTCTTGATCTTCGGGAGAAATGCAAATCTGATTATAGCCGGAATAACCATCTAAGAAACAAAACCATCCTTTCCCTGCCAATCGATCAAGCATTTGGTCCATGAATGGCATTGGGAAGTGATCCTTTAGCGTCCACGAATTCAGCTCTCGGTAGTCCATACACACTCTCCACCCTGTGACAGGTCTGAGTGGAATTAGCTCATTCTTTTTGTTTGCAACTATCATCATGCCCCCTTTCTTGGGCACACATAGTACCGACTCACCCATTTATTGTCGGAGATTGGATACACCACCCCAGCATCTAACCACTTAATAATTTCTTTCTTCACCACCTCCTGCATGGGTGGATTCAAACATCGTTGATGCTCAATGGTGGGCACACAATTTTCTTCGAGCTGAATCTTGTGCATACATATCCCAGGAGGAATACCAATAATATCAGCAATAGTCCAACCGATGGCTCTCTTGTATCTCCTCAGAATAGAGATGAGAGCTGCAACCTGATATTTACCTAAATCTGCTGCAACAATAACCGGAAGTGTCTCACCACTTCCCAAAAATGCATATTTCAGGTGACTGGGCAGCTCTTTCAATTCTAGCACTGGTGGTTCTTCAATGGATGGCTTTGCTTGTGGTGAAGGTCGATTTTTAAGATCCAGATCCAGCTTCTTAGGAGCATGAGAATAGGAGCCTATTCCTGTTAGAGCACAAATAGTGGTTTCATACTCTTCAACACCCTCACACTCAAAATTCATTAGCACAGCCTCCAATGAATCAACAATAAGCTGCTTATCTATAGATAATTCTTTCTCATCATCATAATAAACATCAGCTACAGAGAACACATTCATATCTTTCGCTACTTCATTTATTTGCATACATCAAAATGGACCACTTCGTCATTCATCCGAAATAGAAGCTCATTAGCTCTTAAATCAATAAGCGCACTTCCTGTTGCAAGGAAAGGACGCCTCAATATTATGGGAACTTCAGAATCCACCTCGCAATCCAAAATAACAAAGTCTGCAGGAAAAATAAAGGTAGAAACCTTCACCAGTACATCATATAAGATACCAACAGGTCGTTTTACCGACCTATCTGCCATCACTAGCCTCATATTGGTTGGTGTAGGATCACCCAACCCCAACTGTCTGTAAATAGATAGTGGCATCAAATTGATGCTAGCTCCCAAATCGCACAATGCCTTAGCAAAATCCAAAGATCCAACCGTGCAAGGAATAGTGAAAGCACCAGGATCTGCCTTCTTCTGAACTAGCAATATTGTAGCGATTGCACTACAATGATGAACAGTATCTGCCAGCTCATAGCTTGCTGCCCGCTTCTTTGTCAAAAGGTCCTTCATGAATTTAGCGTATCTAGGCATCTGCTCCAGCGCTTCCACCAAAGGAACATTAATAGTCAGCTGCTTCAACATAGTTATGAATTTACTGAACCTGGTGTCATCAGGTTTCTTCTTCAGTCCATGAGGAAAAGGTGGTGGTGGAAGGGGAATAGTTTTCTCCACCACTTCCTTTTTTTCTTGCTTTCGATTATTGATCTTTTCAGGCTGCAAGCATCTAGGGGTGACATCATGAACACTCTCTTCAGCTTCTACGACATCTTCACATTCTGCATCAATAACATTATCTGCTATATCATCAACCACCTGCTTTTCTTTGGATAGGTTTTCCAACACCTTACCATTTCTGGTAGTAATAGCCATACACAATCCATCATTCCTTGGATTTTGCATAGTGTCACTAGGTAAAGTGCCAGCCTTTCTTTGATTAAATGTCGTTGATAGTTGACTCATTTGGTGTTCCAGCTATTTTATTGCAGTAGAATGCGAGTCAACCAATTGATTTAATGAAGACAAATCATTCTTTACCTCAGCTACTCCCATGTTGGTTTCCTCCACTCCTTTCAACAGCTTAGCCATCATATCTTCCATGGACATCTTTTCAGAGCCAGACGCCACAGCCTCATGATTTCCAGGAGGAATATACAAACCACTCCTGTCCGTCTTATTCTTCCAGCTACCTTGATCACGGTCCTTGTATCCAGATTTATCATAATAGTTCCGACCTTGGTTTCCTTGGGCATTGCCTCGAAAACCCCCTTAATTATTCAAGTAGTTCTCTTCTTCCTCAGAATCGGATTCATCTCTTCCCTGTGATGCAACGGCCTTAACCTTTTCGGTCTTCCCTGATAAATAAGTGCTTGGTAAGAAGATCCATCTGCATTTTCATGTGAGTCATATCTTGGTCACGTTCCTCTTGTCTTCGCCTCTGTTCTGCTGTCATGCCTGTAGATATAGTAGAGCTTTCTACCTCAGAATCCCTGGTATGCCAAGCTCTACTCTGCTTTGTCATACGATCTAGCATATCACTTACCTTAATAAAAGTAAGGTCCATGAATGACCCACCTGCAGCATTATCAACCACTGGCTTAGTCACTGAATTCAAAGACCTATATAATATCTCCATCAAGTGGACATTGGTCATATGATGATTTGGGCACCACATAAGCTTCTTCTTGAACCTCTCCCATGTTTCGTGGTGAGCTTCAGTTGGAAGCTGTCAAAAATTACTGATCTCATCTCTCAATTATGCTCTCTTAGATGGCAAAAAGAATCTTTCTAGGAAAGCGTCTTTTTGTTGCCTCCAATTAGTAATAGAATCAGGAGTTAGCCCATTCAACCATAGAGTTGCCTCCCCAGATAGAGACAATGGAAATAAGCGCAGATGAATTGCATTCTGTCCAACTCCTGGATTGTCAAACGACTTGCATGTTGAGATAAAATTGATCAGATGCATATTCGGATCATCGCCTGCAAGTCCACTAAATAATCCCTTGAGCTGCAATAGCTGAATCATGGTGCTAGTGATATTGAACTTGGCTCCGGGTGCCAAGGGAGGAGGAATAATATCTCCTGTGGCACTAGCTCCATCCAGATCGTCATCATCATCATCATCATAAGTAATCTGTACAGCTTGATGTTCCGGTCTTATTTTAGCTTGACGATCTCTCCTGTTCACGGGCGCTACCACCTCATCTGCATGCCTTGGATTTAATAACTCATTATCACCCAGGTCCTCATCATCAGGATTTATTGCTCGACCTGGGTTATCAATGTTCTGTTGGTGCACTTGAGCAGCGGCCAATGCAACTAATCTAGCATGCTCCTGTTGAGCAGCCCTTCTTTCAATATCTCGTTGTGCCTCCATCCTGCCAATAAGTTGTGGTTCAGGGTTTATGGGTAATAATGGCTGACCCAAACTTTAAGTATTTGGCATGCACTGAACAAAACCTAAATAAAACAAAAACAACAGACAAAAAGTAAAATTCGAGAATCTTTGACCAAAGGGTCTAGTAACTATCACAAACTTAGTTGACAACCGTATTCCCCGGCAACGGCGCCAAAATTTGATAACGCCCAAACTACAGCTCTCATTAGAAAGTGTAAGCGGTCGATGTTAAATATAGAACCCAACTGGGTTGGGTGTCGAATCCCACAGGGAATACTTGGTCACTAGGTGTTGCAATTATTAGTAGACTGTTGGTCGAAAATTCCACAGAAAGGGGGGATTTGATTATGGTGTGAACTAATAATATTAAAGTAATGACGGAATGCTTTGTTTAGTAAGATTTAATCACAGAGAATAATAAGTTAGGGTTATGTCCACCTTATGAGTTTTACGTATCTATTAACTATGAGTAATGCGGAATTTAGACATGCATGCACTTATAGAGATTCGTATTCTAATGATAAATCCTAGTGTTTCTCAGCCATCAAAGAATATTTCACTTTAACTCTCTTGAGCCTAAAGTGTATAACTAATGGTACAAACTCTCCAAGAAATTAATCCGGTTAAGGCATTAACGTGTAAATAGGGGTTGGTAGCCCTATTTCCTTTTCACACTCTCTTTTCCAGACATGTAACTTTTCTCTCGAACAAGTTAATGTTTTACTGGCATATTCCCTATGTTTGCAACCACGAGAATTTAATTAAACGAAGAGAGTAATGATATAAGTAGCATACACATCAAGAATTCACAACTCGTAGCAATAGATAGTATCTCACAAGGTTTCCATAACCCTAACAGAGAAGTTTAGCTACTCATGATTACAGCGGAAATCACAATAGGCTTAATCATCATACCACAACTAGAATAATCTTTGCGATGGGATGATTTTAACGTCAAAGAAGAGATTGAAATTTTTTCTCTCTTGCCGTTTTCCCAAGTGTAGCGTGCTTTTCTATTTTCCAAAACTTACAGATTCTGTAAACTGAATAATGACTAATGATAATGACAATGAATGCTGAAAAATTCAGCAAGTAAGGTTTTTATAACATCCTTGTCCTACTAAGTTACTGCTGCACCCCTAAGTATTTTAAAATACTGCTTTTACCCGGGACAAATTTTCCATGCGTCATATTCAGTCCATAGGCTCCCAAAAGCTGCCTTCCCTCTTATGTGAAGTTTTCCTTTGCTGCCCAAAGGTCCACAAAGTGCTGAAATCTTCTTCATTAATAGCTGAAAATATGCTAATCACATAGGTTAGCTCACTTACAGGAAAATGGACTAAAAGTGCAGGAATTATATATTTTATCCTTCAAACTTAGCCTAAAATATGGGTAAATTATGGTTCTTAGGGGTATAAATACGCCCAATATCAGACATCTAGTTACCTTCGATGCCTATCCTGTAGTTTCCCTTTGCTTGGTCGCTCAGGATCTATTTAAGGTGCCCATTATTTTGTAGCTCAGAGACCACTTCTTGAAGGTGGAGGCATTTCACAGTATTTTGCCCATGCATCCTATAATATTCTCACTAGAAGCTCTTTTCCATCCCATCTAGGTTTTACAAGAGAGGCTTTATTAGAAACTTAATTCCCAAGGTGTCCTAGATTACCGAGATTAGCTAGTCGAGGCTAACATAAAAGCAATATTTTAAGAGCATAAGCGTGTTATTAATAATGTACACCTTAGGTTTTACCACCTCCAGAGAATACAACTCCATTTATAAGGTTCCCTGTCTATCCTTAAGTCTTGTCAAGACTGGCTTGAAGCTTATAACGCAGGTCTTTATTTTCATCGAATATAGGGTATAGTGTCCTTGGATCGATATTTTAAAATCATTTCATTGTGAGGAGTTCTAAATAGTCCTATTATACCCTAAATTTTATCATATCTTAGAGTGTCTTAATTTAGTCCATATTTTAGGGTCTTTCTCGATGACTAGAATGCAAGCATTCTCTATTCTAGTCTGTAACTCATATTGGTTATACATGTTATTCTAGGTTGTTACTTCAAATGTAGTCAAAATTTCTTTGAGTTTTGAATGAAGTGATTATGTAGTATGGGTTCATTTCTTTGCTGAAGAACTTTTCTAGTCAGTCATTTGTCACCATATATATTTGTATTGATCTCTCGTTGTAACCTAGCAACAAACTCTTAAAGTAATTTTATGTTTACTTACTGCAACTCTGTGTCTCCTTGCTCTATCTTGAAACTATTCCCTCAATGGTTTTGCACCTTCTTTGCACCAACATGGTTCCTTATAAAACTATTAGCTAATATCTTAAATGAGTTAATGGAGTTTTGGAATAGAAGAGTACCATCTAAGTGTCCCTTCTAGGAGAGTTTCTTTGATCTTCTTCACTATGAACGACTCAGCCTCCTCTTTAATCAGGATAATAACATTGACTGGCATGGTGATAAAATAAATGCTCCTAATACTTTAAGTTCCTATTATATTGTAGAATATCTGGCATATTTAACCTGTTTGGATGGGTCTTGTCACCATGGTGGTTATTGGTGTTTCCTAAATTACACCTTCAAAAAGTAGAAAGAAGTCATTGATCATATATAGAACTCAACTAGGTGGGGGTCGATCCTATAGGAAGTAGGACTAAAGTCGATAGTGATTGGCATGCAAGCAAAAGAAATAGAGGTTTTGTGAACAACATGTTAATAGTATCGAGAGTTGATTTGTTGGATTGGTAATCAATATGAGATAAAAACTAGGTTTACTATCCCCATGACTTTATAACTTCTTAGGTTATTCATGCTATCAGACTATCCGGATGACTTGCATACAAAACCTAACAAGATATGTATCACCTAAAAATCTTTCGACCTTATTGTAGAAGAAATTCACTTGACTTCTACTAGACTTAGAGTGTTGAATTATTAACCCTTGTTCTTGATCTCAGATTAACTATTCCTACTATGACTCAAATTATTAAATGAAGGTCGATAGCTTCAAATCTCAATTGTCATTCCATTAAATGAGGCTTAGAGGTGGAGTATTATGATCCCTCTTTATAAGAACAAGGGTGACGTTCAGAGTTGCTATAACTATAGGAGTATTAAGTTATTGAGTCACTCTATGAAGATTTAGGAGAGACTGGTCGAGATGAGGCTAAGATAGATAGTGTCTATTTCGGAGAACCAGTTTGGATTTATTCCCAGCCGATCAACGACGGAGGCAATTCACCTGGTGCAGAGGATGGTGGAATAGTATAGGGAAAGAAAGAAGGACCTGGACATGGTTTTTATTGACTTGGAGAAGGCATACAACAAAGTCCCTAGGGAGGTTCTTTGGAGATTCTTGGAGGTAAGTAAAGTCCCGGTAGCATATATCAAAGCAATTAAGGACATGTATGATGGAGCTAAAACCTAGGTGAGGACGGCTGGAGGAGACTCAGAGCATTTCACTGTCTTGACAGGCTTACATCAGAGATCTACTCTTAGTCCCTTTTTGTTTTCTTTGGTGATGGATGTGTCGACGCGTCTTATTCAAGAATAGGTGCCTTGGTGTATGCTTTTTGCAAATGATGTAGTTTTGATTGATGAGACGCGGGGGTATGAATGATAAATTAGAGGTGTGGAGACAAACTCTTGAGTCTAAAGGGTTCAGGTTGAGTAAGAGCAAGACAAAATATTTGGAATGCAAGTTTAATGATGTGAGGCTAGAGAATAAGATGGTAGTGAAGTTGGAATCATAGGTGGTATGTAAGAGAGATAGTTTCAAGTATCTCGAGTTCGTGATTCAGGGTTATAATGAGATTGACGAGGATGTCTCGCACAGTGTTGGGGTGGGATGGATAAAGTGGAAGATCGCTTCAGGGGTGTTGTGTGATAAGAAGGTGCCGCCCAAGCTTAAAGGAAAATTATATAGGGTAGCAGTCCATCCGGCCATGTTGTATGGAGCAGAGTGTTGGCCAGTTAAGAACTTCCACATTCAAAAAATGAAGGTGGCGGAAATACAGATGTTGCATTTGATGTGTGGGCTGACTAGGGGGGATAGATTTCGGAATGAAACTATTAGGGAGAATGTTGGTGTGACTTCAGTGGAGAATAAGATGCGGAAAGTCTAATTTAGATGGTTCGGACACGTGATGAGCAACGGCATGGGCGATCTGATTCATAGGTGTGAGAGTCTAGCTTTGGATGGTTTTAGACTGGGTAGGGGTAGGCTGAAGAAGTACTGGGGAGAGGTGATTAGGCAGGACATGAAGTAGTTATAGCTCACTGAGGACATGACCCTAGATAGGAAGATATGGAGGACGCAAATTAGGGCAGAAGGTTAGGGTCAGTTTGTGTCGCTAGTGTAGGACATTACTTGGTGGGGGTATTATTCTTGTTATGATACCTTGTTTCATGCTTTATTACCAATCTATTTACTTTTCTCTATTTACTATTACTTGTGGATGTTGTATTTATGTTATGCTATCTTGTCCTATGCTTTACTATGAATTTATTTATTATTCCGTGTCTCGAGCTAGGAGGCTATCGAAAACAACCTTCTACTTCTTTAGAGGTAGAGGTATGGACTGCGTACATCTTACCCTCCCGAGACCTTACTATATGGGAATACACTGGGTTTTTTGTTATTGTTGTAGGGAAGATTCACATGCTAGAAATAGTAAGATGTATGAAGAGAAATCTCCCTTGAAAGCCCTAATTGATCAACCTCTTGAAAACCCTAAGAGTTTTTTATCATGAGGAATTTGAGAGTGTTAAGAAGTTACTTTGATTTATTTATAAGGGATAATAATACCCTAAAGGGGTTATAAGTGTTGGGTTTCAAGTTGGGTAAGAGGGGAATGTCTTGAATGCCCTTAACTTAAAAGCTTAAAAGGGGTCGTCTTTAACTATGTGTCAATGATTGACTCATAACCACTCCTTTTGATTTATCACCATAAGTCATAACTAGGATATGAAAACCTAAGCACCCTACATTGTTGACCTTACAACTCAGCTACAAAACTCGTAATTGGACCTACGACTCATAGGTCCCAGTTATAGTCAACACAAATGCTATTTAGAACATGCACTAGACACCTTAAGGTTACACCTAATGACAAACATATATCCTTACGGCTCTTAGTCATCCACCTATACTCAGAGCAGGATCTATCCATAAACTTACATAGTTATGACTCGTCAGGACACCCTTTGACTCATAGGGCGAGTCGTACTAGGGCAGTAAGCTTAAAACATAAGGAATTTTCAAGGGCTAAAAATTTAGGGTGTTTTAACCTCTATATTCTTTGTAGTTGTTTCTATAATAGTCTTGATAACGCTCAATATACAGCTCTCGTAGGAGTGTAAAGCGATCGTAGTCAAATATACAACCCAACTGGGTTGGGTATCGATCCCACAGGGAATAGCTTGGTCAACAAGTAAGCAAAGATTACTAGACTTTTAGTGCAAGTCTCGTAAAAAGGGGGGAGTTTTGTCGTGCAAGTAATGTAATCAAAATAGTAAAGTAAAAATAGAAAATAGCAAAGTAAAAAGAAAGAATGTTTGGTAAGATGTAAAACAATGAGAATTGAGAAGTTGGGGTTATGTCCACCTTATGAGTTTTACGTCTCTATTGGCTATGAGTTATGCGGAATTCAGACATGTATGTGCTTATAGAGAATTGTATTCGATGGTAAATCCAAGCGTCTTTCGACCTCAACAAGGACTATTTCACTTTAACTCTTTCGAGCTTAAAGCGTATCTAACGGTACAAATTCTCTAAGAGGTTAATCCAGTTACGGCAATAACTTTTTAATAAGGGATGGGACCCTATTACCTTGACATTATCTCATTTCCAGACATATAACTTTTCTTTCGAACAAGTTAATGCTATACTGGCGTTATTCTATGCGTCTGCAGCCACAAGAATTTGCATTAAGATGAAGAGAATAATGATATAAGCAACACACGTGTCACGAATTCACAAACTCATAGCCTTAGATAGTATCTCATAAGGCTTCCATAACCCCAACAGAGAAGTTTCGTTACCCATGAGTGCGAAGGAAATCACAATAGACATTATCATTGTACCACAATAAAGATCTCGTGTAGTAGAGTGTGGTAGGCGTTAGGCATGAACTCCCTTGCAAAGTACCGTTTCTCTTGTTGTGGAAAAATAAGAATTGATTAGATGAATAGAAGAAGAATAAAAAGTAGAATTAATGGAAGAATAAAAAGTAGTAGTGAATGAATAAAAATCTCTAGCAAAATAGGGTATTTATAATACCCATATCCTATTCCTACTAAGCTAATGAATTACTTAACCCAATCCTACTTGGTTAATGTATCATTATCCTAATCCTACTAGGTTACTACTAGTCCCCAAAGTCTTCAGAAATGCTGTTTTTGCCCGGGATAGGTTTTCCATGCGTCACTTTTGGTCTTTGGCGTCCAAGTTTTCCCTTCCTTCTTTCGTGAAGCTTTCTTTGGCGTCAAGTTATTCATAAAATGCTGAAATTTGCATCATTTATACCTGAAAACTTGCTAATCATGTTCGTTAGCTCACTTACAGGAAAAAGGACTAAAAGTGCATGAAATATATAATTTGTTCTCAAAACTTGGCTAAAATATGGGCAAAATCTAGTGCTATAGGCGTGTAAATTTGCCTATCATCAACACCCCACACTTAAAGCTTTGTACATCCTCGAACAAAATATCATGTCCATTTAAACATCAACTGAGGGTTTCACAGTAACAACACAAAATATTCATCAAGACAAGCACAACAATTATCAACAGAGAGTAGTTTTCTGATTATTAGTAGAAACAATTCAACCTCCAACATAGACTCGTGATGGTGGTCAACTCATATTCAAAAGTTAAGGCACAAAGAATCATACACGACTACCCAAAAATTATCAACCATGTGTGTCTCACAATATATAACCCATAATCACTCTCAAGTATTGTATATATTTCGAACATGGGTATAAGATTATCCTTGCTCTCGCTCTCACAAAGAATTCATATGCTGCAACTGATGACCATGGGCTTGCCCTTAGTGTAATGCTCCACTAAATGTCAGAATGCTAAGCTTAGGATCAAATAGGTCTTCTACAGGTTGTAATGTACGCTAAGGGACGGGTAGGACTATTTCGGCCAGAAATAGTGACTATGTTCCTAAGCGCTTTAATACATCACATTGTATCATTAACACTTTTTCTTTCGAACAACCTTTCTACTTTCTTTTATTCTACCACCCCTTTTCTCCTCTTTTGTTTTTCAATTTTAAACATAACTACCTTTTCAGTTTTATTTTTTTCTTTCCTTTTTCTTTTCATAACATACCTCTTATGATAGCGCTTCTTTTTCATAACAAATTCAAGCACCAATACATTCTAAAGCATCATACTCACCCATTTTCCTCTTATTTCGTCACATAACTTTACAATTTAAAGCACTTAGGAATTTGAATCAAATTATGGTCTTGAAAAAAATGGATTAGGCTTACATATGAGGTTGTCAAAGAAAATAGGCTAAAGGCTCAAAAGGGTTTAACTGGGATAATGTCCACGGGTAGGTAAAAAGAAGGTAAATAAGTCTAGGTTGCCAAAGAAATGCCTAAATCATCTCCTAGACTTGCACTCTTTATTTTCGCTTTACATACATACCAGGCAAGTTCTAGCATCAGCCACAAACACAGAATATACTATATCCTCACACACACAAGGCACATGGTCAACTTTATTGGGAGTAGTATAGACTCTTGACCCCACAGATGAAGGAATTGAACCACACAATATCACATAGTGAGTCACAATTAGAGCCTAAACGTCTCAATAGTCATGATTTTAGCACAAACTCTTGTTATAATCTCATGCTGCCTATTAGAATAATTTCATGCAAAGCTAAGTAAAAAAATTTAACTACTAAAAAAATGAAAAACGAAAAAAAACTAAAGCAAACATAAATGCAAATGCAGATAGAGAAGTATAGCATGCAAATACCACCACCCCACACTTAGACGGGACACACTATCCTCAGTGGAAAATAAATACGAAGAACCTGGTCAGTCGGACTCCTCCTCTATGTCTGGGGTCATACCCCCTTCATCGGACTCATCATAGGAGTCATCGTCATCAGAATTATCCTCTACGTCGGAGTCTGGCATTCGTCGATCCTCATCAGTTGGCACATCGTCATCAAGAGGTTCCTCAAAATATGTACCTACTCCACACATCTCCCTTGCATGCACATTTATTGGATAGTCATGATCCAGCTATTGGAGCTCTGCAGCAGTTGGAACACGACCTCCGCTCATCATTGTAAACCGAGTCATGCCATAAAGATGGCGAAAGAAACTCTCATCCCGAGCATATCTCTCAGCAGTAGTAAGGTTGACGCCATGTGTTGATTCAGCATCTTTGACCTTTGTGAGGTCAACCTTCTTTGGATTGTGTGGGAGTTTATGATTAGTCGGCTCCTCTTCGATGTCCTCCTTCCTCAAGATTGCAGTCAACAGATTGCCGAAGCTAAAATAGGACCGCTTGTGTAGCCTAGCCTTCCGCATTGTAGATCGAATGATTGCCCCAATATTTATAGGGACATTCGTCATCAATGCATATACCAAGCACACTCTATCTCTTGTTATTTTTGTGTATTGCGTCCCTAGAATGAGGCAAGAGTTGACTATGCGCAACCATATCCTTGCTTCCCTATTCAAAGGAGCATATGGGAAGGTGTTGTGTCGACCGGTGTCTTTGTGTCTACTCCACCGTGCCATGGATCTTGTTCCACAGAGTGTGTGTCGAATGGCTCTATATGGAGGTCTACTGTACAACTCTTTGAATGGTGATGGATCAACAGCAGGCAAGCCAACAAAGGAGTTGAAAAAATCCGCATTGAGTTGTAAAACTTGGCCCCGAATCTTGACCTCGCTTCCTGTGGTTTTTGGTGACCAGTTGGCATAGAATTCTCTTGTTAAATCGAGATTGCATTCTCCCATGTCTCGGAAGATGAAATCAAGATGTAACGCCATGATCTTGGCCAACATTCGCGGTTCTTTCTTTGCTAGGCTTTCCTTGTTGATCAAGTCCACATGAACATATTTCTTCTCTTTGTTGTTCCTATACCATTCCTTTGTTTCCTCCTCTAAAACCCATTTAATTCTGAACATGCGGCGTGGTACTTGTATCGAGGATGATTCTCCTTGCTCTTTTCGGCCTCTTTTCTTGCCTTTTTGTGAAGTGGTTGCCTTTTCTTTGCCTTGTCTTGCTTTGGGTGCCATTGTTCCTGAGATTGATTGATGCCTTTGGATGATGTTCTTGTGAAGTAAGAGAGCAAAAGGAAATTTTTTTTTTGAGAGGAAGAGGCTATAGGCGGCGCTTAAGCTAGGTTTCCAATGTGTTTTTGGTTCAAGACTAAGTTTCATATTTATAGGAGAAGGTTGGGTCGGGTTTTGACCCATTTAAAATCGGATTTGGAGACAAGAAGTGACCATAGGCGGCACCTTTTGCTTTGCCTATGCTTGGCATAGGCGGCGCCTTTTGCAAAGCATTGTCTAGCATAGGCGGCGCCTATGCCATGGCATTCCTAGGCATAGGCGGCGCCTTTAGCATGGCATATGAGATTCAGAGACAAAAGGCATTAGTATAGGCGGCGCCTATGCTATGGCATACTTCGGCATGGGCGGCGCCTATGCTATGGCACACTAGATTCCGAGACCTTGGGCCATAGTATAGGCCTTGCCTTGTTCGTGGCTTAGTTTTACCTAGGCCTAGCCTTGTTCGATGCATATATTTTCATGAGCAATGCTCAATCCATAGCCTTTTGCTTCTTCATTCCTAACTTACCACCTTTATCATGCAATACGTCCAAATCAAAATTTGAAACCGACCTCCTTGTTTTACACCTCTTTGCCCTACATTCACTCAAAAACAACAAAAACGATTAGAACGATGGGTTGCCTCCCATCAAGCGCCTTAGTTTTGGTCGTGGCTTGACAAAATCCTAAGAAAACAAAAACAACAAAAACATTTAAAAATGATGGGTTGCCTCCCAACAAGAGCTTGATTTATTGTCACGGTACGACATAACTATCTCGATTACTTAGTCTTCATTGAGATAGATAGGGCATCGTTTTCTAAATGGATTCAGACGACGCTGATACTTACTTGTAGGCATGCAATCTTCTTCGAGATGACTCTTGTACATACATATCCCAGGAGGGATACCAATTATATCATCAATCTTCCTACCCATAGCTCTCTTGTACCTCATCAGAGCATAGATGAGAGCCTCTACGTGTTGTTCACTTAAATCATCCGCAACACTCTCCAGAAGTGTATTTCCATATCCCAAGAACGTATAACTTAGGTGACTTGGTAGCTCTTTCGATTCTAGTATTGGTGGTTTTTCAGTGGAAGTCTTCGTTGTTTGTGAAGGTTGATTCATAAGATCAAGATCTAACTTCTTAGGAGTATTAGAATAGGACCCTTTTTCTGTTAGAGCACACGTAATTTCTTCATGATCTTCATCATCCTCATGCTCAACATTCAGCAACGCATTAGATAGTGAATCAACAATAAGCGACTTTTCTACAGATAATGCATTCTTATCCTCATAAGCTACGGAGAACACATCCATATCGCTGGGTTGCTTCATTGCTTTGCATATATCAAAATGGACCACTTCGTCATTCAACCGAAATAAAAGCTCATTAGCTTTCATGTCAATAAGCACACTTCCAGTTGCGAGGAAAGGTCATCCCAAGATTATGGGAACTTCAGAATCCACCTCACAATCCAGAATAACAAAATCTGCAGGAAAGATGAATGAAGAAACCTTCACCAACACATCATTCAAGATACCTACAGGTCGTTTTACCGACCTATCAGCCATCACGAGCCTCATATTGGTTGGTGTCGGATCACCTAACCCCAATTTCTTGTAGATGGATAGTGGCATCAAATTGATGCTAGCACCCATATCGCACAATGCCTTCGCAAAATTCATAGATCCAATCGTGCAAGGAATAGTGAAGGCACCAGGGTCGCCCTTCTTCTGAACTAGTGATTGGGTAGCGATTGCGCTGCAGTGATAAACAGTATCCTTCAACTCATAGCTTGCTTCTCGCTTCTTTGTCAAAAGATCCTTCATAAATTTTGCATACCCAGGCATTTGTTCTAGTGCCTCTACCAACGGAACATTAATGGTCAGCTGCTTTAACATATTCATGAATTTGATGAACTTTGTATCATCCGCAAACTTCTTTAATCTTTGAGGAAAAGGTGGTGGTGGATAAGGAATTGTTTTCTCCACGGCTTTCTTCTCCTCTTTCTTCTATTTTTCTGCCTTTTCAGGCTACAATATACTCGGTGTGACGTCATAGATATCGTGGGCAGCTTCTCCTTTTGTCTTATCATCGATGTCTGCTGCCTCATCAACCACTTGCTTGCCTTTGGATGAAGTTTCCATCACCTTACCACTTCGGGTAGTAATAGCCATGCATGATCCGTCATTCCTTGGATTTTGCACAGTGTCGCTAGGTAAGGTGCCAGCCTTTCTTTGATTGAGTGCTGCTAAAAGTTGGCTCAATTGCTGCTCTATTTGCTTGATTGAAGTGGAATGAGAATCAACTAATTGTTTCATGGAGTACAAATCATTTATTACCTCCGTTACTCCAGCGCTCGTTGCTTCCACTCCTTTCAATAGTTTAGCCATCATCTCTTCCATATTTCCAGAACCGAATGTAGTGGTGTCACGTCTTCCTGGGGGAACGTACAAACCACTTTTTTCATTCTTGTTCTTCCAACTACCTTGGTCCTTGTTTCCAGATTTGTCATAGTAGTTCCGACCTTGGTTTCCTTGGGCATTGCCTCGGAAACACCCCTGATTGTTTAAGTAGTTGGCTTCTTCCTCCGAATCAGATTCGTCTCTTCCTTTTGATGCAACAGCTTTGACTTTTTCGGTCTTCCCTGATAATAGATGCTTTGTAAGAAGATCCACTTGTGTTTTCATGTGCGCCATATCTTGATCACATTCTTCTTCTCTTCTCCTTTGGTCTGCAGTCATGCTAATAGATAAAGTAGGGCTTACTACCTCAGAATCCCTGGTATGCCAAGCTCTACTTTGCTTCGTCATACGATCTAGCATATTGCTTGCTTGACCAAAGGTGAGGTCCATAAAAGATCCTCCAGTTGTATTATCCACCACTGATTTAGTTATTGAATTCAAGGCTCTATATAGTATCTCCATTAGGTGAATATTAGTCATATGATGGTTCGGTCACCGCATTAGCTTCGTCTTGAACCTCTCCCATATTTCATAAAGGGCTTCAGTTGGAAGCTGCTGAAAGTTGTTGATTTCATCTCTCAATTGTGCTCTTTTGGATGGTGGAAAGAATCTTTCTAGGAAAGCGTCTCTCAATTGCCTCCAATTTGTAATAGAATCAGGAGTCAGCCTATTCAACCATAGAGTTGCCTCCCCAGACATAGACAATGGAAATAGACGTAATCGAATTGCATTCTGACCAACACCAGGATTGTCAAACGCTTTGCATGTAGAAATAAAGTTGATGAGATGCATATTCAGATCATCGCCTGCTAGTCCACCAAATAATCCCTTGAGTTGCAATAACTGAATCATGGTGCTTGTGATGTTGAACTTGGCTCCGGGTGCCAATGGTGGAGGAATAATGGCTCCGGCTCCATCAAGATCATCATCATCATCGTCGAAAACTGGTTGCATAGCTCGACGTTCAGGTCTATACCTAGCTTGACGATCTCTTCTATTGGCAGGTGTTGCGATCTGAGCAGCAAGCCTAGGGTTTAGTAACTCGTCATCACCTAGGTCCTCGTCGTTAGGATTTATTGCTCGCCCAGGGTTATCAATATTCTGTTGATGCACTTGAGCGGCGGCTAGAGCAGCTAGTCTCGCCTGTTCCTATTGAAGAGCCATCATTTCAATTTCGTGTTGTGCCTCCATTCTACCAATACGTTGTGGTTCAGGATTGATAGGTAATAACGGTTGACCAGAACTTCGAGTATGGGGCATGCACTGAATAAAAACCTGTAGAAAATAAAAACAAAAACTAAAAGTAAAAGTACGAGAATCTTTGACCAAAGGGTCTAGTAATTATCACAAACTTAATTGACACTCGTATTCCCCAGCAACGGCGCCAATTTTTGATAACGCTCAATCTACAGCTCTCGTAGGAGTGTAAAGTGGTCGTAGTCAAATATAGAACCCAACTGGGTTGGGTATCGATCCCACAGGGAATAGCTTGGTCAACAAGTAAGCAAAGATTACTAGACTTTTAGTGCAAGTCTCGTAAAAAACGGGGAGTTTTGTCGTGCAAGTAATGTAATCAAAATAGTTAAGTAAAAACAGAAAATAGCAAAGTAAAAAGAAAGAATGTTTGGTAAGATGTAAAACAATGAGAATTGAGAAGTTGGGGTTATGTCCACCTTATGAGTTTTACGTCTCTATTGGCTATGAGTTATGCGAAATTCAGACATGTATGTGCTTATAGAGAATTGTATTCGATAGTAAATCCAAGCGTCTTTCGACCTCAAAAAGAACTATTTCACTTTAACTCTTTCGAGCTTAAAGCGTATCTAACGATACAAATTCTCCAAGAGGTTAATCCAGTTACGGCAATAACTTTTTAATAAGGGATGGGACCCTATTACCTTGACATTATCTCTTTTCCAGACATATAACTTTTCTTTCGAACAAGTTAATGCTATACTGGCGTTATTCTATGCATCTGCAGCCACAAGAATTTGCATTAAGATGAAGAGAATAATGATATAAGCAACACACGTGTCACGAATTCACAAACTCATAGCCTTAGATAGTATCTCATAAGGCTTCCATAACCCCAATAGAGAAGTTTTGTTACCCATGAGTGCGAAGGAAATCACAATAGACATTATCATTGTACCACAATAAAGATCTCGTGTAGTAGAGTGTGGTAGGCGTTAGGCGTGAACTCCCTTGCAAAGTAACGTTTCTCTTGTTGTGGAAAAATAAGAATTGATTAGATGAATAAAAGAAGAATAAAAAGTAGAATTAATGGAAGAATAAAAAGTAGTAGTGAATGAATAAAAATCTCTAGCAAAATAGGGTATTTATAATACCCATATCCTATTCCTACTAAGCTAATGAATTACTTAACCCAATCCTACTTGGTTAATGTATCATTATACTAATCCTACTAAGTTACTGCTAGTCCCCAAAGTCTTCAGAAATGTTGTTTTTGCCTGGGATTGGTTTTCCATGCGTCATTTTTGGTCCTTGGCGTCCAAGTTTTCCCTTCCTTCTTTCGTGAAGCTTTCTTTGGCATCAAGTTATCCATAAAATGCTGAAATCTGCATCATTTATACCTAAAAACTTGCTAATCATGTTCGTTAGCTCACTTACAGGAAAAAGGACTAAAAGTGCATGAAATATATAATTTGTTCTCAAAACTTAGCTAAAATATAGGCAAAATCTAGTGCTATAGGCGTGTAAATTCGCCTATCATCAAGTCTCTAATTCCCTTGCCTAGAGTTCCAACTATCGTGGAGAGACCCTTGTCCTTGGCTTAAAAACCCACCACCTCTCTATCAAGATATTTAGCTTTCTTCTTATAATTTAAATCTTAATGTTTAGGAGCCTTACCTCATGCACGACTCTATCTAACCTATCTACTTTTGCAGATACAAATTGTTTAGTAAATAAGACAATCTTAGTCCTCAGTTGTGCGACCTCCTGAGCTACTGTCTTGTCTAGTGCTTACTATTCATTGAAGGATCCAATTGCATAAGTACCAGTTGATCTGTCCGCCTTTCGAGAATTCCACCCTAAATTGGTTTTAGTAATTTGGTCTAAGATTTAAGAATCCTACTCCCATCATAGACTCGTTAAGGCCCTGCCAGTAATAGTGTATGCTATAGCGTTAGTATTAAAATTCAAGGCTATATAGAAAATCATAAGTTAGTTCTTCCATTAATCCTATGATTTGTCACACTCTGAAGCTTTTTCTTTAACCTCAACCTTGTCATATATAGTGCCTCTAAATGAAACTATCAAAAATTATATATCTCATCTTTCAATTGTAGCATTCTGGAGGGCAAAAAAATTAGTCCAAGAACTTAGTCATCATCTCATTTTAAGTAGTGATAGATCTATAGGTTAACTAACCTAACAATAGAGTAGTTTTCCCTGTCTAAGAGAATATGAACAATCTCAATCGTATTATCTCCTGACTCACCCCTAACAGATTATATGAACTGCAGATCCCCTAAAATTCATAATATGCATATTTGTATCATCGGTAGGCATTCCAATCACCTCATTTAGATGGATCATTGCACTCATGATATCAAACTTAGTGTCCTGAGATAATTCTAGAGAAATGATTGCACTTGCTTAACCTAGCTTAACTACCCCAAATACTCATCTGGTTGTTATAAATCTACAAATATTATTAGATGGGTTGTTTTCCCCTATTTTTTCTCACTTTTTCCCATGCGTCAGTATAGCTAAGTAATCTACTTTTTCTTTCTTAGCCCTTTTATCCATTGCTAGTTGTCAGGCAATTCTTTACCTAGCATTTTCTTTAGTCCTTAATTGAGTGGTGACCTATTCTGTAGTTTCTTAAACATCATGTTGAATTGATCAATTCAATGTTTCTAGATCATCATGAACCCCTTTGAGCAGGGCTTCTTGATCATGAAATCCCTCAATATCCATCCTTAAGTCTATCTCGGAATTTTCTCAAGTTTAGATCAAATAAAATCAAGGAATTGCCTTGAATCTAAGTACTTGATATGCACTGGTGTGCACCCTAGAAGTTTTAGAGAAGTAAAATAAGCTAATGAAATTAACAAATTAAAACACCCTTGGATTCAAAACCTTGCAAAATTTCCTTGGTTTTGGACTTATGGACTTTATACAGCTCAAGTGTGTAACTCATACCATTTTATACGAGTTAGGGGTTGTCTTGAGGGTTTACTCATACACTAGATAGTATGTTTGGAAGGAGTTTTTCCCAAGATATGACTCACTAAGATATGAGTCATATAGAAAGATATAAGGGCTGTAAGGCTAGGTCTTATGGTGGTTGAATGGTTGGCCTTGTAAACCTATCTAAGATACGACATATGGGTATGGTTTGGTGCATCACTCATACCCTACGATACGAGTTATGTTTATGAGTCATATAGGAACCAGTGTGTAGGGTCTTGGGTATGAGTTAGGGTACCACCATAAACTAAGGTACGAATAGCATAGGTGATTCGTACCCTACATTATGGCTTGTATTAATTCTAAGTTAAGGATAGTCCAGACATTTCCTACTTCAAAACCCTTATGTCCTCATGTTATATAGCCCTTGGTGTCCTCTCATATCACTTGTTAAAGGATGGAAACACTCCAAATATTCTTTCAAACTTACTCTTAAAGATAGGAGCCTAGGATTTGTTCATGTGTTGTTCAAAGGGCCCAAGAGTCATGTTTCTTTTTGGAATCTTATTGTATAATGCATGTAATCCTTATCTCATTGTTAGTTCCATTTAAAGGCATGCGCATTGCATTTTAAACATTGATTTATGAATCATGAATGGTGGTTTTGGAAACATATATTGAGGGTTTTGATGCATATTATTTGGTATTAGTTTAAACTATGTTTTTATATGTTTTTGGTAAATGGTTTGCATATGTGGGTGTTGGATGGTTATGGTTAAACAAGTGGGTCTTGAATAACCCTAATCATGATGGTTTACACTTTGGTTTGGTCTTGGTAAAGGTATGCCCTCAACATGTTTGATAAAATGCCTAAAAGAATGTCTCACTCTATTATTGAATTTTCAATAGAAATTATACATGGTTTAAACTTGGTAAAGGAACCCTAAATGGTATGAATGGTATAAATGGTTTTGGAAAGATTTGGCTTACTAAATATACTTATGGGGTACATGGGAATTTGCCAACTAAATTGGATAATATGATTTATGGGTATATGGGAATCCCTTCATTTCAAAAATTCTTAGATATAGGCAATACTTATAAGTTATAGTCGGTATGACTCTACCACTATTTAATTGCCTTGGTTAATTAATGGTCAATGTTTTTTTTATTTGGTAATGATTTTAACTAGGCAATAATGGTGGGGGTGTGATAGCTAACCATGAAGGTGTGAGTCCCCAAGGACAGACACTTGAAACTCATATTTGTCAGCATGAGGAATGTCCTTGGTGTCCATATATATAAGGGGTGCATGGGAATCCCCTAACACATGTATATATGTATCATATAGAGCGATGGGTAAACAAGAATTCCCTACTCAAATGATATCTCTAGTTCATGCGTCTACTTGTATCGGGGCTCGTTCAGGGGGTTACACTGGACCTATATAGCCCGTGGATTGTTTTATGATGGTTAAGCTTCATATGCCCAGGTTAATGATTTCCAATGCATGTTAATCCTTGTTCCCTTCCAGGGCATGGTTATGTATATATATGTATGGTCGTATACATTATTGATTATTTTACTTGGTTTCATAAATGGCATTATTTTATACTTACTTTTAGTGGATGCTAGTGTTCACCCACTAACCAATCTTTGAGCGGTCGTACACCCGTTCTATGCAGGGACCATCCATTCTACTTCTCCTTCTTAATGATTGGGTTCGGGTATAGTCGGTGTTGTATTGAAGTGGTGATATACAATAGTTTAGAAGGCATCTAGTTCATTTTATAGTTTACTTTACATATTTCTTGTCTTTTATAGACTTTGTTTTTTATCTATGGTCGAAGGTATGTCCCAACTAGTCACACTTTGGTTGGTCTAAAGGCTTTGTATGGAAAACTATGTAATTGGGTATGGTATGGATTGGTTATATTTCATATATATATACAAACATTGGATTATTATACTTAATTTTAGTTTATAGTTTTGGCATTAGTACAATTTGTTATTGGGTGGTTAGACTTGATTGGGTTGGTCTCGGTTATATACTTATTCCAAAGTCACCAAATTGTTTCATATGCTATCTTGTTATATGTTTGGACTTCAGTCGACTCAAGGTAAGTATTTGGTGGTTTGTTTGGGTAACGGGGGTGGTTCTCGATCCTGGTTGGGCTTGGGATTTCATATTATGACAAGGCCCTGGTTTGAGTCATGCCAAGTTGGCATCCAAGATTTAGTGTTTGGTGTCATGAGGTGTCCACAAAGCTAAGTCGAGTATAGTATTTGTTATGGTTGTGTTGTGCACCACACTTATAATCAGGAGGCTGCGAAGCATCTAGGAATGTTTTACTTTCTTAATTATTCTACTTTCTAGATACAGAGTCTAATGTCTTGAACTCTTCTCTGAATCTTCCCTGGTTCACTCTTCGGATCATTCCTTCCTCAATGATCCAAAGTTCTTAGAAACTCACCTATCCCACTCAAAGATAACATGGATGGATCTAGTCCAACTCATGGGTCACAGGCCTAGTCAAGGGTTGTAGCTTCTGGTTTTCCCCATGGAGTCCTACCAATCTCCACTGACCCTATCTTAGAAAGTGGTACTTATACTCGATTACCTCAAAGAGACATTACCAATGTTGGGTTTTGACATTCTATTAATCTATTAAACCAGATAGTGACAACTCTGTCATGCCAGTTTTGTCTTATTGGTATAGGAAGGAATACTATAAGGTTTGTAAATGGGTAAGGTATGGGGTCTTATTCTTCTGAACAAAAATGGCGGCCAATGGTGTGGCGGTAAATGGTCTAAGAGGAAAAGTTGGGTGAGTCCTAACTCCTATTTTATGTCTTATGTTCCCTACCTGGATTCAGCAGGTATTTTCATATTGGTAAATTCTTTTAGGGCATAAGGTACCTAATCTCGGGCCAATGGGGCCTAATCCGCATCATCTTACTCTTTTTTTTTATATTTTGTAGTTGGTTGCACCATGGTTGTTGAGTCAGATGAAAGAATTGGTGTTTTTGTTGTAGTCAAGTAGGTCACATGCAATGGCAGTGTCCCACAAGGGTTATCGCTTGGAAAAATAGAGTATTGGGTGTTACTTCTAGTTCTTGCACTGGTCGGGATCATCTCAATGTTCTTACTATTCCTCAGGAGTCTGGGGCATCGACACTGGTATGTTTAAAACTCCATTCTTTGTGGTGTGTATGGTTTCCTTGGTTTGGGGTCCTCTCTCTTTTGTGACTGTATTTATGGTTGTGTAATTTTGTCTTAAGGTTATTTCAGACTCTTTTCTTCTTCTGTTTCTACCTCGGTAGGTGGCTCTGCAATTGCCAAAATAGTTTATAAGTGGTGTGTGGTATTTGTTGGTAGTAAAGGGGTCTTAGTGAAATTTTTTAACTCAAATATATTGGATTTCGATGTCATTTAAGGGAATGTATTGGTTATACTCGTGTTATTCATCACTATCCGTAAAAGGATTTTATTTAGGCTCCATGGTGAGTTGGTTATGGAATAAAAGGGTGTTTTTATTCCCTAGCTATTAAGGGAAAAATTATATCATATCTTAGAGCTCGGAGATTAGTCTCCAAAGAGATATCTATATCATTTGGTGCAGGTTAAATATTCTAACTCACAAAGTCCTTCTTTGGTTTGGTTTCGGTGGTGGATAAATCTCCTAAGGTCTTCTTGATTACTCTCATCATGTCTTTCTAATTGGAAGGTTAGTTTGGGATTAATCTTATTTTGGATACTTATCTAATTTCTATTCTTTCTTTGTAGAATGGTTCTGGTTGGCATAAATGGGTTTAAGGAGAAATTAAGGGATCTCTTGGATAAAGGTTTTCTTCGTCTTAGTATTTCTCCATGGAGTGTTTTATTCTTTCAAGCATAAGGGGAACGGTTTCCCTAGGAATATATAGGTTGTTGGTTGGTGGATAAGGAATTTGGAGAGTCATTCTTGTAGAATGGACATATATATATATTCCATTTTATATGGGGTACTTTTCTAGTATTGCATGGTGGTTGATAGACACTATGTATGATTTTTTGATGTTAATTTTGACAAAAGGAAGTATAATAGCTTGGGAATAGCAATGTAGAAATTGTTGAGGTAAATTGGTAGGATTGATAAAGTTGATGACATGGGAAGTACAATAGTAGGAAAGGTTGTAACTTTTATGCTGGAGGTTCAGGTCAAACGGATGGATATGGATTGGGGGTTACATCATTAGATAGTTTAGATCATGGAGCTTGCATGTATTTTGTCCCTATGCTGGTAATTTATTGATTGGCATGAAATTGATTATTAAATTTTTGGTTTTGAATTAAGGTTTTGGGACAATTGCGTGCTTTGACATGATTACTCATTTAATTGATTTTGCATGGATTAGGATGCATTATTCATGGTTTATTTATGTTTATGAACATTGTAGGAAGCATCGAAATGTTAAATGGATTTCGGGGTACTATGGATTCCCCAATTACTTGGTCTTGGTCTTGGAAATTATAATCACCCACACTATTTGTGAAATTGTTGTTGAATATAATTTTATCCTACAGTTTTAATATTCTTAAATCTTTGCATTTCATAAATGATTAAAGGAACATGAATTGCTTTTGATTGGATTCAAATGATTTTGGAAAGTCCTTGGTGGCCATGGTTTGATTTAAATAGTCTTGATTTAAATTGGAAACCTCGGGGTCAAATTGGTCTCATGGCTTTTGGCATGTCTATGCTGAGCTCTAGGTAGCATTGTGGGTGAATAAGGTTTAGGGTATGGGAGAACCAAGCATCTCTAGTGTACATCCTCGGTGACATGCATTGAAGCAGAGTATTGTGTTTGTAGGAGTAGTGGGGTGAAGGTTGATGGTTAGTCTAAAATTTTCCCTTAGTGGTGGACTTCAAGGAAAGGTCGGGTTGTATATTTTGGTGATACTATTCTCTTTTAGTTAAGAGGGTACTCTAGGAGTGTTGCATGCATTCTCATAGCAATTATACCTAAGGTTCACATTTGGTATTCGCCTTGTTCCCTAAATATGAGTTTTGACTTACATTACATTACTCATGATATATGTGGTTGTGTTTTTTTGGAGTCTGGTCTTAAGTCCTCCTTTTTGGTATAGTTATATTGGGATGGTTCTTCATTATGGTTTAGGTGGTTATTATAGAGTAATTCATATCTATGGTGCCATGTCTTATTCGGGGGACATTTCTTTGGTGGTGTGAGTAATTCTTGTACCTCAGTTTCTTAATGTTTATCCTTATGTTAGGATTGTAGTGGTTTGAGAGGTATGGTGATGTTTTGAAATAAGAGATGTAGAAGTCCCTAAATAGGGGAAAGTCTAGGATGACTATTGGAGTTCAAGTTTGGAAAGTGAGGTAAGGTTGTTGTCATGGGTAACGGTTAGGAAAGGAATTGATGGTGAAAACCTGGTGAAAGATGTAAGGGGTGCTAGATCTTTTGATGGGTAGATCATCCCGTGGGTATATAGTAGGTAGGCTTGAATGTTGTGATTGCTAGATATATCAATAGTTGTGTGGGTACTTAAGGGTCTTGGAAAGGCATGGTTTTATACAATGGTTTCATAGTTTGATTATTCTATGGTTTTGGGTGTTCAATTATAGGATGGAGATTTGATTATAGTCGGTGGATAATGGTTTTTCCATATCTTTTACTTATGGTCTTTACATATAATGGTGGTGGAAGTGGAATAGTGTTTTGAGATAGATGTAGGGAGTAAAGCTTGGTGGCCTAAGTTAACTCATTTTAGCTTTGGATAGTCTTGAACATGTAATTGGTGGTGTATAGTTAGACTCAAGCTCTCAGAGTGATGTGCCTTGGTAAATTCTAAATGGAATCTAACTTGCTCTTTGGCATGAGTCCATTCATCTGAAAATCTGTGTTTGTGTTGGGGTAAGGTGTGGATGGTCCTTGGTTGGTTGGTTCCTTTAGGCAGTATTGGTATCTCGGATTACTTATTCTTTAAGGAGGTCCTGATGAGGATCTTGGGTCGGTAAGTTTTTCGGTTGCGAATGAAAGGAGTGGCTTCGATAAAGGTTCCATGGTGGAACAAAAAGTCCTAGAAAGTTATTTGAGCTGCAGAAGAGGACATGAAGTCAAAATATCTGCATTGGTTCTTCATCCCAAAAACTTATGTGTAGGGTATATGTTCTTTATGTTATCTTGGTTTCTATTATTGTTAAATGCGTCGAATGGTTCCTCTCACATCTTTGTTTTATAACTTAGTTGGGGTACCACTCGTATCCTAGGGTACGGATGGCATGGGTAAGTCGTACCCTACATCGTGGCTTGTTTTAATTCCAAGTCAAGGGTAGTACGGATATTTCCTACTTTGAAACCCTTATATCCTCACGTTATATAGACCTTGGTGGCCTCTCAAAACACTTGTTAAAGGATGGAAACACTCCGAATACCCTCTCAAACTTACTCTTGAAGATTGGAGGCTAGGGTCTCTTCATGTGTTCTTCAAAGGGCTCAAGAGTAATGTTTCTCTTCAGAATCTTATTATATAAGGCATGTACTCCTTCCCTCAATATTATTTCCAATTAAAGGAATGTGTATTGTATTTTAAACATTGATTTATGAATCATGAATAGTGGTTTTGGAAACACATGTTAAGGGTTTTGATGCATATTGTTTGGTATTTATTTAAACTATGTTTTTTCATGTTTTTGGTAATGGTTTGCACATGTGGGTGTTGGTTGGTTATGGTTTAACAAATGGGTATTCAATAACCCTAATCATGATGGTTTATAATTTGGTTTTGGTCTTGGTAAAGCTATGCCCTCAACATGTTCGATAATATGCCTAAAAGAATATTTTCACTCTATTGTTGAATTTTTAATGGAACTTATGCTTGGTTTAAATTTGGTAATGGAACCCTAAATGGTATTAATGCTATAAATGGTTTCAGAATGGTTTGGCTTAACAAAACATACTTGTGGGATACATAAGAATGCCCCATGTAAATTGGATAATATGATCTATGGGTACAAGTGCATCCCTTGATCTCAAAAAGTTTTGCTAAGGACAATAATTGCAAGTTATAGTTTGTATGATGATACAACTATATAATAGCCTTGTTTCATGAATGGTCCAAGGTTTAGTTGGTTGCTTGCTAATGATTTTAATTCGGAAATAATGGAAGGTGTGTGATAGCTAACCGTGAAGGTGTAAGTCCCAAAGGACAGACACTGGAACCTCATGTTTGCCGGCATGAGGAATGTTCTTTGTGTCCATATATTTGAGGGGTATGTAGGAATCCCCTAACACATTTATATATGTATCATATAGAGTGACGGGTATAAGGGAATCCCGTACTCTTATGATATCTTCAGTTTGTGTGGCTACATGCATCGGGGCCTGTTCAGGGGTTTACACTGGACCCATATAGACCGTGGTTGGTTTTATGACAATTAAGCTTCACATTCCCAGGTTAATGATTTCAAATGCATGCTAATCTCGGTTCACTTCCTCGGCATGGTTATGTATATATATGTATGGTTGTATATGTTATGGATGGTTTTACTTGGTTTCATAAATGATATTATTTTACCCTTACCCTGAGTGCATGCTACTGTTTACCTACTAACCTATCTTCGGGATGTTGTATACCCACACTATGCAAGGACCATCCATTCTACTTCTCCTGCTTAATGATCGTATTTGGGGACAGACGATGTTAGATTAAAGTGGTGAGCTTCCACAGTTTGGAAGGCATCTATTTCATGTCATGGTTCACTTTACATATTTCTTTTCCTTCATAGACTTTGATTATTGGCTATGGTCGGGGGCATGTCCCGACTTAGTACTCTTCGGTTGGTCTAGAGGCTTTGTATGGACAACTGTGGACTTCGGTATGGTATGGATTGGTTATGATATATATATATATATACATATGTATATATTGGATTATTATACTTGGTTTTGGTTTATAGTTTTGGCATTAGTACGGTTAGTTATTGGGTGGTTAGACTTGATTGGGTAGGTCTTGGTTATAGACTTATTCCAAAGTCACCACTTGGTTGGATACGCTATCCTGTTTATGTTCGGATTTCAGTTGACTCGAGGTGTGTCTATGGTAGTTGTGTTGGGTAATGAGGGCGGTTCTCGGTCCTGGTTGGGATTAGGATTAACCATTACAACAAGGCCCTAGTTTTGGTCGTGTAAAAATCTAACAATCATAATAACTTAAGTTTGTAATCATAAACCTAGGCAATAACCCCAAAATTTGGTGTCGCTCAAATTATACCTCCTAGAAGTATAAAGCAAGCATTAATAAAATATAGAACCTAACTAGGTTGGGGTCAATCCCAAAGGGAATAATACTTAATCTGATTAAATATTTGTCGAAGTGATTGGCAAGAAAATAAAAGAAAAAGATGGTTTTTTGAAACAAAATATCAATACTAACGAGCGTTGATTTTTTAGATTTGTAATCTATATGAGATAAACACTAAAATTGTGATCCCCATTACTTCATAACTCCATAGGTAATTTGTGCTAGCAAACTATTCGAGTGTGTTTCATGCAAAACCTAACAAGATATGTATCACTTAAAATTCTTCCGACCTTGTTGTAGATGAATTTCACTCATCTTCTTACGAACTCAGAGTGTCGCCTAACCCTTGTTCTTAATCTCAAATTAACTATTCCTTCTATGGATTTAGTTATTTGATAAATGTTGATAGTTTCCAATCTTTTTTGCCATTTTCTTTTCCTTATCTGTACCTCTCTCCCAAACAAATTTAGAATGTAAATGAGTTCCTAAAATGTGTATCCAATAGAAAATCAATCATAACAAAGGAAACAACAATACATGCAAGCACACAGTTCTATACTGATTTTGAACTTAACCAATAACAACAAACCCAGTGTATTCACACATAGTGGGGTCTGGGGGGAGTAAAATGTATGCAGTCCATACCACTACTTCCGGAGAAGTACAAAAGTTATTTTCGATAGAACCCCAGCTCATGAAAAAGAATAGTAAACAAATTTGCAATAAAGCATGAAAAAAGATGGAATAACAGAAATAAGACACCCACAAAGTAATACCCTGTACTAACGAACCATAGCCACCCCACACCCTCATGCCCTTCTACTAGAAACTCCAACCTGTAGACATAGCCGTAAGACTACCAGAACAGCTACCCCAAAGCTCTCCTAACTACTAGCTACAACTCACCCATAAGCACTAGCCTTCTAACCTAATTTATGTCCTTCATACCTTCCTATCTAAGGTTATGTCCTCAGTAAGATGTAAATGCTCTATGTCACATCTAATCACCTCTCTCCAGTATTTATTTAGCCTACCCATACCCCACCTGAATCCATCCTAAGCTAACCTCTCACACCTACAAACTGGGGCATTCGTGCCTCTCCTTTTCATATGCCCGAACCATCTCAACCTAATATCTTTCCTCTTGTCCTCTACCGAAGACACTAATACCTTCTCCCGGATAGTTTCTTTCATAACCCTATCACCCCTTGTAAGCCCACACATCCAATGCAATAGCTGTATTTCCATCACCTTCAATTTTAAAATGTGGGAGTTATTGATTGGCTAACACTCTACTCCATATAGCCTGTCCGGACGGACTGCCACTCAGTAAAATTTTCCTTTAAGCTTAAGTAGCACTTTTTTATCACACAACACTCCCAAGGAGTGCCTCTGCTTCTTCAAACCTTCCCCAATACGGTTGGATATATCTTTGTCAATCTCTCTATTCCCCTAAATCATGGACCTAAGATACTTAAAACTATCTCTCACACAAACAACCTGGGAATCCAACCTTACTATATCCTCGTTCTCCTACCTCAAGTCATTAAACTTGCATTCCATATATTCTGTGTAGCTCCTAATCAACCTGAACCCTTTGGACTCTAGGGTTTGTCTCCAAACCTCTAAATTATCATTCACCCCCCTTGTATCTCATTAATCAAAATAACAATATCTATAAAAATCATACACCAAGGCACCTCTCCTTGAATACGCCACTTCAACACATCCATCACCAATGCAAACAAAAAAGAGCTAAGAGTCGATCCCTGATGCAACCCTATTAAGACAATTAAATGCTCTGAGTTTCCTCCCTCTATCCTTACCTGAGTCTTTGCTCTATCATACATGTCTTTAATCGATCTGATATACACCACCGGGACTGCACTCACCTCCAAGCATCTCAAAAGAACATCCCTAGTAACTTTGATATATGCCTTCTCCAAGTCGATGAACACCATATGTGAGTCCTTCTTCATTTCCCTATACTAATCCACTAGTCTCCGCACTAGGTGAATTACTTTCGATGTCGAGCGATCGGGCATAAATCCAAGATGATTATTTAAAATAGACACTATCCTCCTCAACCTCTGCTAGACCACTCTCTCCCAAATATTCATAGTGTGACTTAACAACTTAATACCCATATAATTGTTGAAACTCTTGTTGTCAACTTAATAGCCATATAATTGTTGAAACTATGGATGTCATCCATTTCTTATATAAAGGAATCATTGTACTCTATCTCAGTGCCTCAGGCATTTTTGCAGCCTTGAAAATGTCATTAAAAAATTTCGTCAACCACCTTAAACTAGCCCCACCAGTAAACTTCCAAAAATCCACTAGAATCTCATTAGGAACCATTGCCCTACCCCTTCGCATCCTTCGAATAGCCTAGCTGACCTCATCTATCTTAAAATATCTACAATAACTGAAATCATAACCCTCCTCTTAGTTCTCAGATCATTTAACAGAATATCTTTGTCCCCCTCATTATTCAAGGGTCTAAAAATATGATTGTCATCTTTTTTTAATATGAACGTCCTCCACTCGTACTCTACCATTTTGCTAATTTATCATGGTTCCTAAAATCCTAGTTATGGGGTTTAGCTATCCATAATCATAAGTTCAGAATGATAATTCATATATGACTACACACTAATGAACTTATAAGAAGAAATAAACTCCTAAAACTCAACTTTGATTAAACCCTAGGAACAATGTTAATTCAATCCCAAGAAAGTTCCTTAGAATTGTATAATATGTAGTAATGTATGTAGTAATTATGTAATCTCAAGAAAATAATCTTATAAGAGTATTTATTGAGAAAAAAAATCCTATCCTAAAAAAGGGAAAACTACATAGGTTGCCTCAAATAAGAAGAAGGTACAATTGTGGTTAGAACCCACAATCGTCCTTTGCCTATCGTGGTTTGTATTTGGACTTAATTACTTTGATTTCTTCCATGGTAAGGTTCTTAGTGAGGACCCGTGGTTTTAACATACTACTATGGAATTTTATCTCTGATCATTATGTTGCTGAGGTTTTGAGACTTTTGCAATAATTGGATTCTCTTCCAATGACCGTATGGTACAATCATACTTTAAAAGAATGGTCATGGAAAGTTATCATCTGATCCTCTTCTACTAAACTCCTCCAGATATAAATTTCCCTTTTCAATCATGATCATATGGTACGATCATGAAATCAACTCATGATCGTGGCTCCTTCCGTCGGAGAGGCCTCTGATTGATAGCATCTCTGATTCACTAATACCAAAGCTTATATACGAACATTGTTAGATCCCATGACTGTGGTAAGGATCATCTGATTAAAACTTTGTCCAATATTAAGAATTTTTCTTCTCTAATTCAAAAAATCCTGCAAACACTAAAACAAACGCATAAAATTCACCAAAGTGTCCTTATACTTGCAAATATTCACATTCAAATTCACCAAAGTGTCCTTATACTTGGAAATATTCATTTTCTTAAGTGTCTTAAGTATCATAAGTTCACAACATATCAACTGTGTAAGACACCTTAGCAAAAATATTAGATTTAATCCATGTACTACTAATTGGGCTACCAATATGCAATTCATTCGAGATTAAAGCTCAAAATGTTGTGCCTTTATCTATTTCCTTAGCAACTTCAGTATGTTTTTCAATGGGGTTATGTCTTTAAGTCGGGCCTTATCGTCTACCATGGTTGTTCAATCTATCTTATAATCCTTCTTTTGATCATATGGATTTCCCTATTTGTTTCTCATTGAAGCATATGGGTTACCTGAGCTGCGACGCCTTGTAGTTCGCCTATCCTTTTGTTATATACCTTCATTCGATCCATCACCTTTCTATTGGAAATATCAAAATACTTTATGAGTTACTTCAAGCACTTCAGGTCACATTCTTTTGACTCATCATCAATAGAGTTGACACACTTTTTTTGCCTTTTCTATTTATTAATGTTCGTCATATTCAAGAAGGTGTTTTATCATCATCAAGGTTAGTTCTTATACCAAACCTGGGGGGTTTGTAAGCTCAGTCCCTAGAATCTGTTGGGGAGAGATATCCTCCATAGGATCATTGTTGTCATTGGTCATGGCCTACTTTTCTCAAAATGAAAACAGAGAGAGAAACTAGCAAAAGATAAAGAATCTAAGAGCTACACAATTGCTCTAGCACAACGATGGGTACCAAATAGTTTACCATCTATTTTAGGAAAATTTAGATTTATAAGTGGGTCAAGAGAACACGTTAAGGTATTAGTTTTGATTTTGTAGCAAAAGAGTAAATGGTATAAACAAAGGATACAATAACAAGTAAAGCAAAGATATAGAACAAACCCGTAAGACAAAGTGGTTCATAAACCCTAGCTACAAGTAAGCACCGATAATGAATGCCTAGTCAGCGAGCATAATAGTAAGAAAAATATTAATAAAATAGGAAACATATTGACTAAAGCTTAAGAACAAAGCTAGAGAATACTATTGCTTGAGGATGGAGATAAGCAAAACTAGATGCCTTTACAATGAGGCAGGGGGTACATATTTATAGGATACAATGACTGTTCTTAGCAAATGAGAGACTACAACTCTAAAACAATATTACAACAACTAATGGATGATGTCCGTTTTTCATAGAGCCATTAGAGGTGTGTCAGTCGAATATTATGTTCTAGCTCGGTTCAACCGAGAGTTGCCTGTGCTCCTAAGAGCGCTGATACACTATCCTTTTACATGTATTATTGTGTGAGGTCTCCATTTTGTTAGTCTTGGTCTACTTCATTCTTTCCCAAAAAATCATCTCATCATTCTGGTTTCATCCCTGAGATATTATAAAGTATGGGCAAGTTCCAATCCTATTCAACGTGCATCAGCCCAATCTCTATTAAGGCCATTTTACCCCTATATAAATTTAAATATAGAATATATATAAAATTAATTCTATCTCAAAAATGGGAAAATTCAACAAGAGTGTATTGGAGTTTGGAAAAAAATGAATTTGGAAAACTGTTTGAACAGTCATCTTTTTTTAAGTCAAGATAGTGCCATGCATAGGGAGACCTTATTTTGAGGGTTTATTCTTTAAAGCATTATTTGAGACCTTCCATATTTCAATAATACTATTTAAAACTTTTTAGCAAGATTCATTTGGGGATTAAACCAGCTCGGAGGTGATTCGGCACAAGTGACAGAGCCAAAAAATTTTACGAAGGATGTCCAAACATTCCATGAGTAGAATCAATTTCGAAGCATGGGTGCATTGAAAAATTTAACTTAAACTATGTATTATAATAATTATTATTTAATATTTTTAAATGTAATATAAAGTTTATAATCAACCTTATATTTAGCTTAAAGAGTTCATGTTTCGTATAATATCAAGTGAGCAAAAATTAGAGAGAGAGAGAGAGAGAGAGAGAGAGAGGAGAAAATTCAACCTAAATGAAATCAATTTTACCCCACAAGCTTTCGCCGACCTATAGTGATGATAATAATAACAACGAGATACGAAGGATAGAGAGCAGAATCATACAAGGTTCTATTAAAAAAAATTGTAAAGCCTTTTTGCTTTTAACAGTGTTATAGAGAGTTCTGCAATTTGCTTATTTACTTTAAATTAATAAATTACTTTTTATTTTATGAAAAGAAAAATAAAGTAAAAGACAACTCAGTTGGAAATCAAGGTGGCTACTAAACTTTTATTTTATTCTTAAATTTATAAGTTGTAGTCTCTAATTAAGGATTTCTTTTGATAAGTAATATTCATTTTTAATTATTAAAAAATAAATTTATTAGATGTTATATTTTTACAAAAATTAATTGCATGTAATAGAAAATAAATCATGAAAGTAATTGATTATCAGTATATTAAAGGATCAATAAATTTTAACTTTTATCAATTTATTTTTCTTAATGAGAATCAAAATAGGAGTTATTTTAAAAATCTTTAGAAAAAAGCTAACACAAAAATCATAATGGCGTCAGAGAATCGAACCTGGGCGCCTGCACGGTAGCCTTTGCTTTTATTGAACACAAACACCTCTGGGCTACTCACCCCACTTGAGTTGAGGATTGTTCAAAATGTGACATTTAACCAAATTGGGTGGTATTTTAATTATGTTCTTGTGAAGGATAGCAAATGATCTCCCTTGAAATACTGTGGCTCCATCCTTGTTCAGCACCATTGGACCTAAAAGCAAAATTGTTCATTTTTATAGTGCTATGTGCCTTTAGAGCGATCCAGCTAAGATACCACGATCATGGCTTAGAGGAAAATATCTACATAAGGCGCCACCATAGCAAAGAGGAATTGGTCATGTTGACTGCAGTCAACTATTTAGCATGATCATGGTAGGCAACACAACCATAAAGGTAAATTTTTATCAAGACTGCGATCACAAAATAAAAATTACATACGCGATGACGGCCTGAAAAGTATAAAAGTTGAATCATTGATTCAATAGCTATTTTAGAATTTTTGAAAAAAGAGCTCAAAATGTTGGATCACAAAAATGTGGAGTTTCTTTGCCCAAATTTATGGTATGGGTTTCTTACATTGTTCTATTTGTATATAAAAATTTCATCAAATTATTTTTATAGAATCATGGGATTTTATATGACAAATTTTGGATGATCAAACCTAAACTATAATTGAAAGAATCATTTCTTGACCTAGTAATTGTTATCAAAAACAAGAACAACAATAATAATAACATATCTAGTATGATTCCACATGTAAAAATTCTCATTGTGATTTTTAACTTTTGATAATTTTAGCTTTTTTATCCCTTCTAGTAGTTGTATTATGATATTCATGATTTGTGAAAGCGAGTGACATAATTCTCGAGGTGGTTGATTGGATATTATGAGAGTTTTTTCATTTTGAAAGGTTGTAAAGTTGATATAGTTGACGTTAGTCAACATTCGTATAAATTGAGCTCGTATCAAAATTTCATCAGGCGCTATCAATTTTGAAATGTGAATCTTTTATTATGGCTATCGATTTGAGTGTCGAGACATTTAGAAGAGTTTTGAAAGATTTTTTTAGTTTTAAAAGTTGAAAATTCATGAGAGTTGATTAAAATCAATATTCGAGGTTAGAAAGGTAATTTTTATGTTTCAATGATTCCACTAGGTTATGAGGGTGTTATTTAGTCTATGAAGATTTGGTTCAGTGTCCGAGACTATTGCATGAGTTTGAGTAGTTACTTGAAAATCTGGAGATTTCTAAGTTAAGAGTTAACTTCGATGAATATTTAATTAAGATGACCTTATTTGTGCATTTTGATGATTCTATCAGGTCCAAATATATTTTATAAGTGGTTCACACTATTGGTTTGTGTTCAAAGTATATCAGATGATTTAAGATACAAGTTTGGAGTTTAGATCTTCTCGTCCTTGATTTTTGATAGTATTATCTAATTTAAATGGTCTATTTTGAGTGTTTGGATGTATTATTAGATCCGTATCAAAATTTTGAAACCAACTAAAATAAATCAGCATATTTGAACTTTGTAAGAGGGAGATATGGTTATTTTAGTGCAGACAATAGTTCCTGATTTTATGATGCAGAGATTATTCTTCGTGAATGTGATTGGTACTCCTTGAACGTGATGAAGGATCATTTTTTGAAGGTTCAACCAAAAAAATTTTCTCTTATCGAACATAGTGGGATCCTTCAAACGTGTAGAACAAATTTCTCTTGGACAATGCTTCAATTGGAATTCATGTTTGAATAGATTGAGCTCATTTGAAGGTGATTTAAAAAGGAAAGGTGACCATTTAAAATTGATGTTAAACTACCAATTGGCAATTCTTATCAATTTATCGATTTTAGGGCTTAACCACAAATGTCTTCATAACACTTGATTCTAGTGATTCAATGAATTAATGTTACAATGAAGGATTAAACTTACTTCATGAGTAGGAATTTTCCAAACCAGAAGAAAATTACCTCACACAAGCCTTAGGTCTAAATTTGAATGTTCTAGGTAGAAATAACATCAATACTTATGGAACAAGCATTTTAATTAACGATGACCACTGCAGCGGAAACCTGCCCACTATAATGCGGTCCTATTATGATAAGCAACAACCGAATATGGCATTTCTGAAGTAAATTCTCATTAATAACTACACTGGTCAGTTATCCACTACAACAGGCCTGCTATAGTGACGAATGGCAGAGATTCGGGGGTGGCTCTAAAACTCCACCATTTCAATATATACCTTTGGGTTTTCAAATATAAAAATATTCTATTATGGTAAAACACATGATCAAAGTTCTACATACACAAATTTGCGAATGTTTTTATTATTTATTGAACATCTTATAGATCATTCTGAAATTCAAGAGAGGGTGAATTAAAAAATTTCTGTCAGTCGACTATGGATTCCTCATAGTCGACTCGCTTGCAGATTAGTACTCTTCATAAAATAGATTAGATTTGAAATAATTAAGCAATTAAATAAACAAATGCAAGTGAAGACACAGAGATTTATCCTGGTTTGGGACGCCAATGTGGTGGCTACTTCCAGTCCCCTTGGGTTTCAAAGTTTCCTTAGATCATTCAATATCAGTATCGAATACAATAATGGGAAATAAGTTTCGAAGACTTATTTTTTTCTTCAGATATTGTGACATAGCTTCAATTAATGTTATAGAGTTGACTTGATCCTACTCTTTATAATATAGTTATAAACTAATGGTTTCAAAGATTCGTGAGACTAAGATTGAGAGACTTTGATATTCTTCTTGAAGTTGCGTAACTCGTGTCCATCTTCAGTCTTCTTCTTTTACAGTCTTCAGTTGCTACTCTTCATAATGAAACCCAAGATATTTTTTCTCAATCAAGGATTTGAATTGACCCCTTATTTGAGGAATGTAGTCGTATGATATGTCCATATTAGATATGTCCACATACTACTTTTACTCACGTCCATATCAGATATATGCGTAATCTTTTCTTTGTTGTGATTGATCATGATTTACTTCAATTCTTGGGACTGAGATTTCTATGATTGATTTGGTTTGCTACAATTCTAAGGACTGATATTCTCTATCTATTTGTTTTTATTTTAATTTATTTGCTTGGATGTCGTTGATCCTTTTTTGATGTCCTTTCATTCATAGAGTTGGTTTCCTTACTTGTTTCTTTTATCCATTCATCATTAGTATCTTTTAGTATCTTACTTCCCTTATCCTGCAAAGATCCAGTGGTTATTTTGTCATTATTTAAACATAAACTTAGGAGGAGAACAATCTCCCCGTATTTGATAATGACAAACTTAAAACATTCATTCAAAACAACTTAAAACATTTGAAACCAGTAATTTCTATTAACATTCGAATTGATTCTAACTTGTCACTAGGGCTAAGGTTTCATCATAGTCAATACCTTTTTTATTCAATTTGAGATACAGGGCAACATGCACTTGTTTTCTCATGATGTTCTTGTTTCCACCTTATCATCTGAATTTTTGATTGTGAACTCATTTAGAAAGATGGAATTTTTTTAATTTTCTCGGAACAATTAGTTTCACCATTTCTGATGTAGAATTTAACTTCGGAGGGGGTATAGTCGACTTTATCTTATGATAGCTTAGAGGTTGTGCGAGCATTTTCTTTGGATTGTACATTACTCACTTGTTCTTCGTCATTACTTAAAATCTAGAGGGGTGATTAGATTCATCAAATACAGTATGCATAGGTTCTGTAGAACATAATGTGGAAGAATACCCAAGGAAAATACCTTCGTCACTTCCTGGATCGAGTTCTCTCAAATTACTCTTACCATTGTTCAGGATAAGCCATCTATATCCAAAAGGATGAGATTTACTGATGTTAGGTTTATTTTCTCTCCAGAGTTCATAAGGCATCCCTTTTTAACAAGTCTGATCAGGTATCTGTTGATGATGTGTGATGTTGTGCTTACTACTTCTGCCCAACAGTGACCTAGGAGAATATGTTCTAATCCAAAGGTCCTAGTAATTTCCTAAAAGGATTGATTCTTTCGCTCCACTACACCATTCTTGACGTTTACCGATAAGAGAGATATTATTTATGTTATGTTTGAGGGACCAGCTTTAAGTTAGGAATAGTTTCTAAAAAAGGTGTTACACAGCTGACTGATACTGAGTGAGTTATACTTGAGGAACGTCTATCAGATATACTTTAGTGATTCACGTGAGAAACTGAGCTTTAATGAATCAATTTTGATGACATTTTCTCTAGCATTGTCACTAAATTTGACTAATCCTCCATCTATGTTCTTTAAAATAGAAGAAATTTCTTTTTTTCTGATCATGTATCTGGAACATCTGCTATCAATCTCGATATTCCCTTATTAAAGTTTTTGCGAGAATGTTCCTGCTAAACAAGAAGATTAATTTTGCTTTGGTACCCAAGTGGTCTTGGGTCCTTATGGGGTAGAGGTGCTTTCTTTTGGTTTCCAAACCCACATGCTACCAGGTATGTTCCTGCAGCTATAGGATTTGTGCCCTTTCTTTCCACAGATATAAAGGATAGTTCTTTGAGAGGGGAAGAAGGTCCTAGCTAATTTAAATAATTCTGATGAGGAACATGAGTTGTTTTAGAAGAATTAAATCTTACAGAACTATGACTTAGAGATTTCATAAAGTTGTTTAACTGAATTTTACATCATCAAGCTCTTCGTGAAGCAAGTCAATTTTAATTTGACATGCTTCAATTTCTATTTGATAGTTTCTTCATTCGTCTTCGATTTTTCATTTAAATTGAGCTTCACAACCTTTTTTATCTTGGGCAAGTTTGTTATATTCACTTATAACCTTTAGAAGCTCATTAGTTATCAAAACTAAATTAGATTCAAGAGTGTTGCAGTTGTGGCGATTGTGTAGTTTTACCTCGCTAGATTCACCTGTTGCCATGATGTACATATTAGAGGCTTCTATTTCTTCTTTGGTTTCATCTTTATCACTCCATTCTCCAAAATTTTGATTCTTCCTAAATATTTTTCTTCTTAATTTTGGACGGTTTTGTTTGAAGTGGCCAGGCCTTTTAAGTAATAACAGTGATTATTATTTCTAGTGGAGTCATTATTTTTGTCTTCTTGAGATCTTTGATGTCTCTGTCACATGATCTGCCTTACTCCATGACTGATGAGGGTCATTTCTTCGCTATTTTCATCTTCTAGAATGTCCTATTCTTCAATTGGAGCATCATTGAAGGCGATTGGTTTCTTCTCTTCCTCCTTGTGGTACCTGTTGATATAATTTTATTGATATGCAATGAGATTATCTCGTAGTTCATCATATTTCATGTTGTGAAGATCTCCATCTTCCATAATGGAAGCCTTGGTTTCCAAAACTTTTGGAAGACTTCGGACCAGCTTCTGGACTTGCAGGTTGAGTGGATAGATCATCCCCAGTCACTTTAGTTTGCATACAATCTTGCTGAATCTAGAAAACATTGTTCCAATGTTCTCATTCTCTTCCATTTTGAACAGCACATATTCATTGACCAGGCCAGCAATCTTTGACTTTTTGACTTTGGTGGTTCCTTTATAGGTTACCTCCAAGTTGACCTATATTTTTTGCATTCTCACAAGTTGATATCTTATCGTATTCTTCTCCACTAACTGCACAAAGAACTAAACTTTTAGCACGTGCATTGGTTTGGATTACCTCATGTTGTTCTTTGGTGACCTCAAAACTTTTAAGATCTTCTATGTCAGTACTGCTAGATTAATTGTATTTGTCCTTTTGCTTCTCTTTGAGTTCTAGAATTAGCTTTAGACCCTTCTTGATGACAACCCAGGCTTGGAATTCATTTGATTAAAAAAAGTTTGAACCCATTTTTCCAGTATGAGTAATGTTGTTCATTAAAGTATGGTGGTCTTGTGGAGGAGTGACCATCCTGGAGAAGAGCACCGGAAATTTGATAATTTGTCATTTGATATTTTCTCACTTGTGGTTAAGCAACACTATTGGTGAGAACTACTCTAATACAAATTGAAATTCAAGAGAGCGGTGAATTAAAAATTTTCTATGAGTCGACTATTGACTCCTCACAGTCGACTCCCCTGCAGATCAGTACTCTTCACAAAATAGATTAGATTTGAAATAATTAAGCAAGTAAATAATCAAACGTAAAGTGAAGACTCAAAGATTTATCCTAGTTCGGAACACCAATGTCGGTGCCTACTTCCAATCCACTTGGATTTCAAAGTTTCCATAGATCATTCAATGTCGGGATCGAGTACAATGATAGGAAAGAAGTACTAAAGACTTATTTTGTTTTTCAGATCTTGTGACACAGCTTTAGTTGATGCTACAAAATTGACTCGATCCTACTCTTTATACAACAATTGTAAACTAATGGTTACAAAGCTTCCTGAGACTAAGATTGAGACACTTTGATGTTCTTCTTGAAGTTACATAACTCGTGTCCATCTTCAGTCTATTTCTTTTATAGTCTTTGGTTGCTACTCTTCAGAAGGAAACCTAAGAGATTTCTTCTCAATCAAAGATCTCAATTGATTACTTGATTGAAGAATGTATCCATATGATATCTCCATATCAGATATGTCCATATGCGACTTTTATTAACATCCATATCAGATATGTCTGTAATTTTTTCTTTTTTGTAATTGATCTTGATTCGCTACAATTTTTGGACTGTGATTTTCATGATTGATCTAATTTGTTGCGTCTCTAGGGACTAAGATTCTCCTTCCATTTGTTCTCATTTTGATTGATTTTCTTGGATGTCGCTGATCCTGTTTTGATGTCCTTCCATTCCTGAAGCCGACTTCCTTACTTGTTTCTTGTATCATTTCATCATTAGCATTGTCCAATGTCATACTTTCTTTATCTTTCAAAGATCCAATCTTTAGTTTGTCATTATTAAAACGTAAACTTAAGAGGCTAAACATTCCATCCCTAGAAAACCATCAACCATGACATTGTGAGACACAAACAATCTCTAACCTACATAACACTCAATTTTTGTCTTAACTCTCCCTTTCCTGAGATTGTCTCAACTCTCATTCTAGCAAAAACTCTACCCGGACTCCTACACTGTAACTAACACTAAAACGACGGGTTGGATTATCATAACTTTTCCCATTTCTATAATTCAGGCCACTTTCCCATTTTCTTTATTCTAGGATTTTTTTGTCTTGTTTTCACTTTATTTCTTTCTTAATTAATTGTAAATCATACAAAAATCTAGAATGGAAGTAAGCCGCATTAAATGCACTATTTTCTCAATTAAACATTGCATAATCTAATATTTAAAAAAATTAAGATGCATGGTATTTTTCCAACTTATCATGGTGTTAATGCCTGTTGTTTGTATTTGGAAAAAGGTAGGAGTGACTCAAAGAAGGATAATATGGTAGAAGCACGTCTGACATGGTTTATGCATGTGAAGAGTGTTGTTCTGGCGGGTACAAAATCTATATATTTTCTATACAAATTCAATACTAAGTTCAAGAAAAACTTTCAATAACTTCAATGAAATTACAACAACTTCAAACAAAAGTCCAAAAGAATAATCAAATAAACTATAAAAATAAAGTGTTTATCAACTCTAAGAAAGAAGATAAAGTACAAAATACTAGAATTAAGTCCACCGAATACACGGTGTGTCCTTAATGAATTTATTCCCCTCAAATACCTGAGGTTATGGAATCTTTCCACCAAGGATAAAATGATTCTCTTTTTGAAAATAGCGGTACCTCAAATTTTGGAAAACTTTGAATACACTCAACGATTTGAGGATCATGCGAGAGTTTTTATAAGAAGAAGAAAATTATTTTTCTACTCAAAAAATATCTTTATCTAAGGGAAAATTCAGGTATTTATAGCCATCAAGATGTTGCTTCATGAAGAGAAGCAATGGTTCAGAAAGGTGCACCCCTTTATAAAGGTGCAAATCTTCAGAAAGTCACAACCCATTGGAAATGTCATAATCATTCAATCCGAAAAGGTGTCTATTCAAATTCCATCCTTTCTCTTAGTATCTTTTCAGAAAAAAAAAACACCTTTTAATTTTCTATTCACACCTCTTAAAACCCCAATAATATCCCACATGAATGGGAAATGGATATCTTACAAAAAATTTATGGACAAGTATGTGATCAACAAGCAAAGACTGATTGCATCAGGATAAGTGAGTTTCCCTTTGAGCTTTACGTAGTGAACATATATCGGATACACTCGGTCAATCGGTAGATTTGATATCTTTGAACCGTCTAACTCTAATGTACACCTGGACAACACATGTCATACAACTAGCCTTTTACCATTTATGATTCTCACGATTTTATTTGTTTCAGCTATGAACACGTATTGATTTCATGAGAGTGTATTGAATATGCTTTTACTAACATTCTCCTTGAAATGGATTCCATTTCACCCTCACATTGGTAATTTCTAAACATGTAATCCTATAGATTAAACTATTTGATCAAATCTGCCAAATTTAGAGAACCATTAAAAAGCTTTACACCATAAGTCTCATCTTTATTTCCTAAACATTGTCTACATCATGAGAATGGATTGGGTATATTGACAATGTTGAAACCATTAGTGACAACTTTTTTTATCTCCTTGAACCTAGATCTTAGGATCTCCAGTATGCTAGGTAAAGTTACCTCCATGTTGACTTGTCCTAGGTCATAAACCTATTTCCTTTGATGTTCTCTAAACTCTCTCTCTAGCTAGACCTTTTGTAAGTGGATCCGACATATTATCCTTTGACTTCACACAGTCAGCAGTGCTAATTTCACTAGAGAGTAGTTCTTTAATGGTATTATGTTTTTGTATTATATGATGAGATTTACAAAAATACATGATGCTCTCTGTCCTACATATCATTTTTTGGTTGTCACAGTGTATACATACTGGTGCCAATACTTTGGGCTAATAAGGAATATCTTCCAAGAAATTTTAGAGTCATTCAACTTCTTCACTGGCTTTATATAATGCTATAAATTCAGATTCCAATACATGTCTGTTCAGACGATTTCTAAGAGACTGCTCCTCCACCTTAAGTAAATATATATCCACTCTTGAATTTTACTTTATTTGATACGGTGATCCAATTTGCATCTCTATATCCTTTAATTACCTCTGGATATTTATTATAATGTAAAGTGTAGTCTTGAGTGTATTTAAGATTCCCCAAAATACTTTTCATTGCCATCCAATGAGTTTTATGATATACATTAAACATCCTGACACTCTTGCATAGTCCAACTGTGAGTCACTTTCAGCTTTATTCTTTTGAAGTGCAAAGCTCACATCTAATGGAGTCTTGGCAATAACAAAATTCAAATACTTGAACTTGTCAAGTACTTTTTCAATGCAATAAGACAGTGACAATGCCAATCCCCGTAGAGTTTATGTATTCTTATTCCTAAAATCACATTTGAAACTCCAAGGTCTTTCATATCAAACTTGTTCTCAAGCATTCGTTTTGTAGCATTTATGTCGGAAATGTCTCTACTGATGATCAACATATCATCCACATACAAATAAATAATGACCTTGCGATTTGGAGTGCCTTTAATCTAAACACATTTATTACATTCATTTATCTTAAACTCATTTGCCAACATGGTATGGTCAAACTTTGCATGCTACTATTTGGGTGCTTGTTTTAGTCCATAAAGTGACTTAACAAGTTTGCACACCTTTTTTTCATTATCAAGAACCACAAAATCCTCAGGTTGTTCCATGTAAATTCCTTCCTCCAATTCTCCATTTAGAAATATTTTTTTCATATCCATCTGATGGATTTCAAGACCATATACCACCGCTAAGTCAACTAACATTCAAATTGATGTTATCTTTGTTACAGGCGAGTATGTATCTAAATAATCAAGGCATTCGTTCTATTTAAAGACTTTTACTACAAGTCTTGCCTTGTATTTGTCAATAGTATCATCCGCTTTTATTTTTCTTTTGAAGATCCATTTACAACCTAAAGGTTTATTTCCTGAAGGAAGATCAACCAACTCCTAAGTATGGTTGTTTAAGATTGAATCGATCCCACTATTGACTGCTACTTTTCAAAAGGATGAGTTTAAAGACGACATCGCTTTTTAAAATTTTTGAGGCTCATTTTCTAGGAAAAATGTTACAAAATTCGATCCAAATGAAATTAATGTTCTTTGATGTGTGCTACATCTTGGAATGTCATTATTATGTACATTATCTCATGGTTCATCTTGAGGTCGTTTAGACCCTCCAATAGATTGTTCATGTCTAGTTTTATACGGATAAATGTGTTCAAAGAATTCAACATTATCCAATTCAATTATCGTATTTTCATTAATATTCGGATGTTTGGATATATGAACCAAAAATTGACATGCTTTACTACTTTTAGCATATTCTATAAATACGCAGTCTACAGTCTTAGGTCCTATCTTCACCCTTTTAGGCATAGGAACTTGGACTTTCTCTACACACACCCACAGTTTGAAATTTCAAGTTGAGTTTTCTTTCTTTTCATTTTTCATATGGAATTAATAGTTTTTACTATAGGGAACTCTATTGAGTATTCGATTAGCTTTAAGGATAGCTTCCCTGAAATTTTCAGGTAAACCTAAACTTATAAGTAAAGCATTCATTATTTCCTTTAATATTCAGTTTTTTCTTTATGCAATTCCATTTGATTGAGGTGAATACAGGACAGTAGTTTGATGAAAAATTCTATTCTCTACACATATCTCTATAAAAGGAGGTTCATATTCTCTATCACTTCTTATCATTTTGATATTTTTCTTTAAATAATTTTCAACTTCTATTTTATATTTCCTAAACACGTCTATTGCTTCATCCTTACTATTTAGAAAGTAGACATAACAGTACCTAGTGCTATTGTCAATAAAAGTTATAAAATATTTTTTCTTCTTTTCACTACGACAAGGTGTTCACTCCATATCATAAATATTTGTATGAATTAATTCTAAGGGACTAGAATTCCTTTTAATAGACTTACACGAATGCTTAGCATACTTATATTTCACACACATTTGACACTTTAATTTATGTCACTCAAAGTTAGACAACACTTTAAAACTAATATGTTTTTGCAAGATTTTATACTTGACATGTCCTAAACAACTATGCCAAAAATTGTTTGACTTCGGTAAGTAAGAAGAAGCCTCATCTTTCTTCATTGCAACAACTATTACATAAAGTTTGAAAAGACCCTAATTGAGACAGCCCTTTCCTACATACATTTCATTCTTTCTTATTACAACTTACTTTAAAATAAAAACACACTTAAACTTATTTTTAACGAGAAGTGGTGTCGGCACTAAGTTTTTCCTAATAGTAGGAATATGGAGAACATTGTTGAGAGTCAAAACCTTGATGAAAGTTACTTTTGGGATTATGTTCTCACTTTCTTCAACCTTGGTTGTTGCATTATTTTTTATGAAGATCACTTCTTTGGGACCAACGGGATCATAAGTAGCAAACTCTTCTTTTTCCGCTCAAACATGTTTAGTGGCTCCTAAATCAAACAACCATTCATTTGGATATCCAACTAGATTTCTTTCAGTGATCATATCACATAGATTTTCAATCTTTCTAGTTGTTTCCAACATGTTTATCTAATCTCTTTTATTCTTCTTATTTAGAACTTGACTATTTAGAGTTTTATGGCCAACATCACTATAAATGTACCAATTGTCTTTGAACATTTTCTTATTCTACTCTTTCTCTTATCCAGAAGACTTCTTCACCTTCTTTTTATTTGGAGCATCAACCTTAACAGGATTTGCAACCATCATTGATGATTTTTCATTCAATTAATTATCCTCACCTATTTTGGAATAACACACAAGATTTTTCAAATGAGACAATGAATTTTCAATCACATTTTAAGTTCGGCCAGCCAAAAATGACGTCATTTGTTGTCATTCTTTGAAGTTCACAACAAAATATTTTTCTAATTTCTCTGTCATTTATAATGCTAGAGCAATACCTGAACGACTTAATGACGCAATATTGGTTGTCATTGAGACAACACCATTCACAATCACATCAATTTGTTGTTCAATTTCATTCGTCATTTTTTTGTCAATCTTTGGCATAATCTTTAGTATTTTAGAATACTAACAATAAAGACTTTAATATTTAGCCAACTTGCTTCTAGTTAGTGATGAAGTTTTTATATATTAAAATCATCAACCCAATGAACTTTGAAATATGACGAAGTTTTTATGACTTCAAATCAGAATCAAATTCAAATGGAGTAAATCCCCACAAGTCTTAGAATCAGAAACCAATACAGAGATTTTAACAAATAGGTGAATTTTTTATATTCTTCAAACCGAATTTCCACACTGATATTTCTCGATGAAGTTTTTATATTCGTCTAACCGAGGGAGTAAAAATCAAAAGATTTTAGTCTCCAGCAAATCAGACCCAATACAAATTAACTTGATCTATAAAAGGCGATAATTTTTTTTCTTTCACCAAACAAATACAAAAAGTAAATATTTTTATAATTTTCTTAAAATGATTGTTTTTTACGAGTTTGGTAAAATTTATATTTTTCAATAATAACTTCAAACACATGTTCAAATTAACATATGAACAGTCAAATGAAGTTTAAACTCTCTATTTACAACTTTGAACTTTTAACAATAAGTTCAACCCTACTTATGAACATCAACAAAATAAATTTCAAACTATATTTCTGGAAAATAGAAAAATCAAATGTTAAGAACTTCAACACAAGTTCAACCAACTTATGAACTATCAAACAAAAGTTTAAAGTTTTAAGAACTTCAGAAACAAGTTCAAACAGTTGAAGAACTATCAATATGAAGTTCAAACTATTTATTGAAAACAGTAAAACCAAACAATACAGATTAGATAAATTCCTTAAGATTATTGTTCCGGTGGGTACAAAATCTTTATGTTTTCTATACAAACTTCAATACTAAGTTCAAGAACAACAATGAAGTTACAATAACTTCAAACACAAGTTCAAATGAACTATCAAAATGAAGAGTTTATCAACTTTAAGAAAGAAGATGAAGTAAAAACTTGTAGAATCAAGGCCACCGAATGCACGTTGTGTCCTTAAGGAATTTTTATCCTCAAGTACCAGATGATATGGAATATGTTCGCCCAAGATAAAATGATTCTCTTTCTGAAAATAGTGGTACCTAAAATTTTCAGAAACTTCAAACACACTCAACAATTTTATGATCACACGAGTTCTTTTAGAAAAAGAAGAAGACTGTTTTTCTACTCAAAAAAATTGTCTTTACCTGGAAAATAATTCAGGTACTTATAGACATCAAGGTGTTGCTTCATGAAAGGAAATAATGGTTTAAAAAGATGCACTCCTTCATAAAGGTGCAACTCTGCGAAAAGGTGCAACTCTTCGGAAAGTCACAACCAATTAAAAAGGTCATAACCATTCAATCCGAAAAGGTGCCTATTCAAATTGCATCCTTTCTCTTCGTGTCTTTCCAAAAAAAAAAGACAACCTTTTCATTTTCTGTTCACACTTCTTAATAACCCAACAAAGAGGAGATATATGGATACCATTTTCGAAGGTCTGATAGGTTTGAAATGGATAGTTACAAGAAAGGTAGTGGTAACCAAAAGAAACATTAGAAGAGGTGACCAGACTGGCATGACACAACTTCAACTTACTATGAACATGATCTTAGATAGAAGGGTGTGGAGGACACATATTAGGGTAGATGAGTAGATAGGTTGTGGGGAGTTGTCTTTTTTCCTCCTTCATATTAGTAGTTGTAGTATTACTTTGAGAGTTTCTTGTTATTTTATTTCTGTGACTATTTGATGTTTCGTACATTGAGATTATTATAGTATTTTGTTATAGTGACTATTCCGTTTGAAGATTCTTTGTCATGCTTTTTGACGTTTTGTCTTGGCTTATTCTATATCATTAAATTCCTTTTTATAATTTCTAATAATGGAAATTTTTTCTTAAATCGAGGGTCTATTAAAAATATTTTTTCTATCCAACAAGATAGTTATAAGGTCTTCATATACACTACCTTCTTCAAACAGCTCCATTGTGAATTATACTAAATATATGTTGTATTTTGGTTGAGTTCCCTTATTTGTATATCATTACAACACAAACAGTAATTTATTCATGTCCGTATGCACTAGTAGTAATTTTTAAAAACTTGGCCCAGAGGTAAGCTGTGAAGGTGAGGCTACAATCTTCATTAGTCCCTTGCAGTTGAGGTGACCCACCATTAAAATATGCCAGCTAATTCTTTCGTAGTATATCTTGTTATTGAGTTATCTCTCATATTTTGTATTCCAAATATTAGTATCTCCATGGCTTGATCACTTTGGGTTGCATGAGTAAATTAATGTCATGTATTTGCTTCCACGCTTTTATTGATATATAATTTTTTATTTCTATATAGAAGAGTGAGTTATGAAACGATCAAGGGCATTATAGTTATTTCACAATACAAATTCATCATCCAAAATCAATCTCTTTTTGTGGACTCCATTTTCTATTCAATCTTTTCCTCCTTTTTTTAAAAATGCACTACTTCTCACTTCTCACCTTTGCTATATAACTCAAAAGCAAGTTTTGAATTTCAATAGTTGCATTTAGTTGACAATTATCCAATTAAAAAGATTATAAAATTTTGTTCTAAGTTATTATTTTGTAATAAAATGTTAAAATACTCTCAAATTGTATATGAAAAGACCTCCGCCTCTTTAATAGCCTACTTGAAAATAATTTTTTAAAAATATTGTAAAAAATATATAGTCATTTTATATATGTAGTATGAGAAATATCATTATGTTGGAATATACTACTTCATCTATGATCAAATTTAGATTGATGCTTTTTCTGATTCACTAAAAATTCAATGTTACATAAATTCAAAATACATAAATATATAATTAGAATTCTTTCAATAAATAAAAATAAAAAAAATGATTGAAAAATATGAAAGATAAATAATTTCTATTACAAAGGAACTAAAAATTTTAAAACAATTGAAAATACTAAAAAAGTATAGCTATAAAATTTAAATTTAATAAGAAATTATGTTATAAATAATATTTTTAGGACAGTTTGATCAACTTTTAAATTTAGTGGTGTACAATCCTTTAATAAATAAAATAAAAAATTTAAACCTCTATAATAATATTATAAATCGAGTTAAAAAAATTAATGTACTGTAAATTATCATGCAAAGTGTCAAATTCTATATATATTACTAAAAAGTTATTGAGAATTCTTAGATATTACTAAGATCTCAAAAATAAATAAACATAAAAAAAAAATAATAATAATAATATATGAAAATTTGTCTCTTTTTTTGTCATAACACAAAAAGCATATTTATACCTTTTTTTTCATTTTGAAAGGTTTATAAGATGTTTAATTAACAATAACTCATGAAATATTATTAAACAAAAAAATATTGGGCCCGTGCATAGCACGGAATACATCATCTAATATTGATATAGTTATGAGTTTTTCTTCTTTATACTTTAATTTTTGTATGTGTTAGGGTTTTGTCTTAATTTCTTGTCAAATTTGAATTTGAGTATTAATTTTCTATTAAAGTTAATAAAAATATTATAATCATTACATTTAGTTTTTCTAAAAGAAAATTATAAAACTCTTTAATATTTGGCTAACTTTTTTTTAAAGAAAAGATTTTGTACCACAAGAAATAGAATACATCTTTTCTCATACCATTACACAATAACATTGATAATGTAGTCCTTTATATAGTTTTGTTTTGAGGAATTTTTTTTCAATATTATTTTTTTTCAATATTATATTCAGTATGTAGGTCGTTTGACCAAATCATATCAATAATATATATTTTTTAGTATTTTATTTATCGTTTGAATTATCACATTTATGGTTTGCAACTATAAGCTTCCGCAAAACACATTCTCGAAATCAAACCCGATAACCAGTATCAGAGTCTTTGGTTCAAAAATCTGATGGTTAAAATTAAAGACATTTGGATATTTAAGTTGCAATAAAGTGAGTCCAGAGGCGGAGCCAGGATTTCAACTAAGGGGATTCAATATTTGAAGAAAACCTAGTTGAAGGGGGTTCAACACCTACTATAGACAAATAAAAATTAATTTTAATCATGTATAAATGATATATTTTTTCATTGAAGGAAGTTCATTTGGATGAACCCCCAACCAAAGAGCTAGCTCCGCCCCTAAAACCAACTTGAAGATAGTGAAAAATAGTCAAAAAAAAAGTATAAACCCCTACACGAAGAGACAATTATATAACATATTTTCAACAATACTGATGCATACATTTTTTAAAATAAGACTCACTTTTAATCCTACAAACGAATCCATTATTTTTAAAAATAAAGCTTCAATAATTTTAACCGGAAAAAGTTCATATATTTTTAACACAAAAAAGTTTCATTTTTAAATATAGGACTCCAATATTTTTTAACCTAAACGGGCTCACATATTTTAACCTAAAAAAGGCTTCATTTTTTAACATGTAAAGAAGGCGGATAAAGTTTTATCAAGAAAATCAAGCAAAAGAAGGAGAGATTAGTCAGGGTTTTTGTCCTGATTCTTACCAAATTTGAGTATAAATTTTCTATTAAGGAAAATAAAAGTAATACTGTAATTACTTTTACTTTTCCTAAAAGAAAAATATAAAACTATTTCATATTTGTGTATTTGTTATAAAATAAAGATAAAATATCAATATCAAATTTAAAGAAATGAGAGTACTTTAGAGAATTTTAGTAGTACATTTGTTACTACTTGTTGTTGTTGTTGTATTTGTTACCACTTGGATGTGTCAATAAAATGTATAAATGGTGGATATTTATAGACACCAAACTTAGTTTCTAAACTTTCCAAACTTGACTTCAACTTGGCAAGTTGTCCAACTATTTTAGGTTTCCTAATCCAAATTGAACAAGTGATGTTTTGGTCTTCAAATGCAACAAGACTACTAACTATTATCTCTAATGTTTCACACATATACATGTTACATGACATTCATATTATATAACACTCCCCTTCGGATGTCCATTAAGAGATAATGTCTCATTAAAATAACAACAACAACAAACCCAGTGTATTCCCACATAGTGGGGTTTGGAGAGGGTAAGATGTATGCAATCCATACCATTACCTCCGGAGAAGTAGAAAGGTTGTTTACGATAGACCCCCGTCTCAAGATAAGGAATAATAAATAAATCCGTAATAAAGCATGGAACAAGATGACATAACATAAAATGTGTCGCATTAAAACCTTATTAAGAAAATCCAATGGAAAAAAGTTCAGTGAAGGAAAAAGAATACTCATATTTTGTAATACGCCTTTAGTGTTGCCTCATTAAAAATCTTACCAAGAAAACCCAATTGGGACAAAACCTTAGTTAAGGAAAAAAAGAGTAAAATGCATATTTCACTCTCCCTGATGGGAACTTCAGTTTAATGACTTAAATCTTTGCATCCCGATCTTGTGCATCATCTTCTTGAAAGTTGCAGTTGAAAGAGACTTGGTGAATAAACCAGTCATATTTTCACTCAAATGAATCTGTTGAACATTAATATCACCATTCTTTTATAGCTCATATGTATAGAAAACTTTGATGAAGTGTGCTTTGTTCTATCTCATTTTAATGAATCCTCCTTGAAGATGTGTTATATATATTGCATTGTGTTCGTATAAAATTATGGGTACATTATCACATTTCAAATAATATTTTTCTCAAATGAGATGTATCATGGACCTCAACTATACATATTCTCAGCTTACTTCATGAATAACTATGATTTGATGAAGTGCTAGATAGACCACTTTGTATATCACCAAGATATTGCAGTATCCTCACATGTCAACATATTGCTTGTTTGAGACCGAGATTTATTCAGGTTAAATAAATTCTCAACATTAGCATAATCAACAAGATTAGGACTGCAATCATTAGAATAAATAAGATCATATGTTTGATCCCCTTTCGATGGCTCTTAGTAGGAGTAGAATTATACCTTGCTAACAAATTAATCAAAAAGGGCAATATTAGACCTTGTAGTATTTGTAAGATACATTAGTACATCAATTGTACTAAGATATGACACTTCATAACTAATTCAATTCGGTATATATCTCATGTCAGCAAATAATCTATTGCTTTCGAAAACTCTCTACGAGCTCCAATAATTTTCAAGTTATAGATTTATGCAATATAAGGAATATATATAAGTTTCCCAGAAACTGTTATATGCTTTAAACATTTAGAATCCTTAAACAAGTTTCCATATAAATTTTGTCAAGTGACAATATCCAACATTTCATCTGTGACATCTTTAAGTGTCTGGACTGCAAATCAAATAAGCATTATGCTTGTCAAGATGAATCCTTTCATGTCACTTGATAAATATTTCTATGTCAATAAACTTAAATTAACATAGAATTTAGATCTTCATAATCTTTTACAATATTGTGCTAATATTATATCAAAGATACCGTTGACGTTTCTCATTTTGTATCGGTTCACAATGTGATATAACATTTTGAGATCTCATTACTTCATTATTTTTAGCTACCTGAACCTCTCATAAGGTTTCATGAAGTGTTATATCATAAGCACTTCAAGAGCACATTGCCTTCTTATTATGATTATTTACTCCTTATCTTTTTCAAGGATTATTTCTTTTGTAACCTATTGGTCTACCATACTTCACGCATGCATAAAATTTATCCTTTAGGGACACAAAATAAGTCCACTTGCAACTTAATATGAGATGCTTTTGGCATTTGAATTGGATTGTCTTTTGAATAAGGATCTGATGATAATTCCTCACACATTTCTTAGTTGCTTATAATCTCCCCCTTATGTTAGAAAAAATAACATGCATCCTTCATCTTTTTTGAGGAATCCATCTTTGTTCATCATGGTATATTCATTAATCGTATACCACACATCAAAACTATTAGATAAAATAGCTATTTCCTGACCTTGACCCAATTAAGAAGGAAAAAATAATCACAATTTATTGGTCTAATGTATACAAGTGTTATTGTATCATATTTCAGACCAACACATGATGCTTTGTTCTCATTAGCAATGACTTATCTATTTATCGAAGGCATTCAATGCCAAATCATCATCATCAAGATGAATTATCTTGAATACACAATCTACAAATTATGTTCTTAACTCAATTTTACTGAGCAAAGAAATTTATGAATCTCAAACTACATGTTGACAAAAAATGTACATGTGATCATTTTATTGATGCATCATTTGAAAATATCACATGATAGGTGAATGAGACCTTATTCACCTTTTATACTTTTCTAATTTTAAGGGATCCAATCCCAAAATTAGTTGGTCCAACCAAATTATAATGACAATAAGCAAAATTAAAAGTAATGAAGAATTTTCTTATTCTTCAACGTATTCTCAATACTCTGTATGCATATTTTTGAGATGTCTCAATCGTTCATATCAATTTATGAACTTTTATTCTGGTAAACTTCAAATTTACCATGACATGTATCTTTTACTTTAGTAAATTTCAGATTTACTATTGCATGAATAAATTTCAGATTTACTACTTTAGAAGTAGGTTTCAAAATAACTCTTCTCATTTATTCTGCCTCGTTTGGAGGTGACTTGTGATACAATCACAATCAAGTGCATGTTTGTATTAAAACAATCGAAATCCTTATTTTTCCGAAATGAAATATAGTCGTGCTCTAAGTCTATGAAATTTTGATAGCTTATAACCTCTTTTATGATATTGCTACTTCAGGAGCAAATCGAGGCATATATATAATATAGAGAATTTTTCTCTAACATATCTTATAGTCATAATAAGAGTGTGAAAAATTTATCACTTTTGATGATTATTATCATATTGTCCCTTCACGCTTATATTTGTGCATTCAATCACTTGTCTTCTATCAGACATACTATGCACTGCTATCGCATTCCTTTCAAGAATAGAGCAAGTTGTCAACTTTCAGATTCATCATGTATTGCTACCATAGTCTTAGACATAAATAACATCTTATCATCATGGACCATTGAAACTTTTAATCCAATGTCTTACCCTCTTAATGAGATGAGACTTAAATCTATCATCATATCTTTTAACAATATTGTTCTTCATGAATAAATTTAAAGCATAAGTGGTTCCAAACCAATTATTTTTCCTCAAATCCATCAATAATTGTATCATCAGTAGCAAAAGACAAATAAGGAATTACTAATCTTAAAATTACCTTTATGTTTATAACCTCACCTTGTTTGGCAGAGTCTCGTGCTAATAACGTGTTATAAAATAAAGACAAAATATCAATATCAAATTTAAAGAAATGAGAGAACTTTAGAAAATTGTAGTAGTACATTTGTTACTACTATCATTTGTAGGGGTTGCGGATAACTAAGCTGATAAATAGATTTATAAATAGATTTATTATAACTGATGAATCTATTCTTTTTTGTGCGTGGTTATTTCTTAGATTTTGTTTTAATAAATTATTCTTTTTGTGGGATGTATTCATTAAATTATTTAGTTTATTATTTTATCCTGTAGTAACTGCTGTGTTACAAATTTCTGTATAATAAGTTATTCTTTCTGTACTGTAGTGTATATCTAATTCTATATTTTCTATGTCATTTATTATCTTGTGTTGTTCTTCTCTTAGTGAGTTTTTTATATTATATAAACTGTTACATGTACTTTTTTCTAAATTTTCTAAGGTTTTTTCTATCCAAATTAACTTTTTCTTTTAGATCTTCCATTATTTTTCTAATATGGTTTCTATAATAATTTCGTTATTTAGATTATCTTGGTTTTCTCTAGTTTTTCTAATATATTCTAACATCCACAATCTTGATCTGAATAATATCCTTCTGGGTATATGTCTTTGTATATCTGTTCTAAGGCATTTATCATTTCTATTTCGTAGTTTATTACTTCTTCTAATATCATTTTCTTAATATCTATTATTTCTATATCTTTAAGTATATATAAGATTAAAACTCTAAGGTAGTCTAAATGAGCTATTTTCTAAAATTGATATTTTATAGTTATTTGTTTTAGACTTAGTAGTTTTTGCATATTTATATTAAGAGATTTTATATATTTTTTATTTTCCATGTATCTTACTATATTTATTTTTATCTGTTTTTCTATTAACTGTATATTTCGCATATCTTTAAAATTTCTACGTGATCCTAACATAATAAGTATTTATAAGAGTAGTTAGGTATGTGTGGTATATAACTTATTCTATCCGTATAATTTTCTCCATATGCTTTTTCTAATATAATTTTTCTTATATCTGCAACATCTATATCTCTAAGTACATACAAAATAAGTATCTTGAATTTATCTACCATGACATCAGATATATTATCATTCATTATCATAAAATTGCTTTTTTCAAAATATTCCCTTCAACCATGTACATCATAAAATATAGTCATCTCAGATTACTATATACTAGATTATTCTTAAATAACATGTTCTTTGGTCACTATTAGCATGGTAATTCAGATACTTTTTCCCTTAAACAGCGCCTCGACTTTGGTTACTCTCCGCCACGGCTTCTTGCCTCATTGGTTTCACCTTTAGGATGGCATAGTTCCTAGGGATTTTTCTCCGTTTCCACTTTGCTAATAAACTTCTTAACATATTATTTTTCGAATAATTCTACTATAAAGTATCTAATATGAATTTATTTTATCATATCATGATTGTCGGGAATTATGAATTTAACTATTCATAATCATAAATAGATATACCTGTTCCGGTAGCTTTGATATTTCTGAGGTTTGTTGTTCCATAGATTTTTCCATTGCAGTGTATATATTTAATTAACTAGGCTAAATATTTTTGAACGGAATGGAGAGAGGTTTTTTGGCTAATGTAAGAAGGCTTGCCTTGCAATGCCTTCTTGCTTCTTTATTTATAGAATAATTTTTACAAACACTTTACATGTTTTACAACCTTACGTAAAGGCTTAAAAAGCTAAAAAACAAAAAAGGCCTTAAAAGTCTTAAAGGCTATACATAGGCTACCTAAAAGTCTATGTAGCCTTAAATGATCCTAAAGTCTACATAAGAAAAAAGTCTATGAAAAAAATAGTAACTTACAATAATTTTAAAGACTTTTGCGTAACTAAAATCTGTACAATGAATATCTTGTCTTCGTTGATTTTGTCGTATCTGCCATATCTCCATTATTGCTTCTTATCTTATCTTCCAGCTGTCATATTGTCTTCTTGATTTTTTATTCTAGATGTACTTCTGGAATAATATTATCTTCTCCATTACACCTCGAACATTGGTGATCTGGATATTTATGCCCAATTATTTTACAGTATCTTGTTAGTAATCCGTCAGAAATAAATCCTTTTTTAATGGCTCGTGCAGTAGATGGTTTCTCTGGATTGAGTAGCGTCATTATCCATTGTCTTACGTCCTCCATATCTGTTGGTCGTAGCTCTTTCGAATTCGAGTAAATCATTTGGTGATCTCTAGAGTAGTAGCTCCATATTGGATTTCCATTAGCATAGTTATTTGCTAGTTCTTGTATAATTGTAGATAGTCCAATAAGTCTTTTATTTGCATAGAATTCTGGTATCTCGATTCTAGGTATTTTCGGTTGCTGCGCAATATCTTCTGGTATAATCATATCTCTTGTTAATCCTATCTTTACGACTTGTATAACTGGTTTTATCTCGTCATATAATATCTCCGCGGGTGCAGTATAACACTTTATATAAAATAGAGTGCCTTTTGTTATTCTTTTATAGGTCGTGAATATCTTATATAATTCTTCCATAGCTGTCAGTTATGCTCCGTCTTGGGTGTATATGGTGTTTAGCAGTCCATAGTCAAAACATGTTTTCACTAGGCTTGGGTTAGTTTTTGGTAGTGCGATTAGCTTATTATATCCCTGTAATTTTTGGGTTATATAGTTGGTATTTGGTTCTTGGGTGTTTGTAGCTTTTGGGTTATGGTTTAGGAAGTTTTGTACTCTATAGATGTTTTCTATATATTTCTGGGTTGTATAATTGTAAACTTTTTTGTCTTGGTTCAGGCTATCTCGGTATGTGTTAACTTGTGGGGGTATGAATAAATGATCTTTTTGTACTTTTGGTGTAAATGGTTTTTCAAATATTTTATTCATGTTCGTATTTTGGTATCTTGGTCGACTAACTCCTTTGTTTGTACCTGCAGAAGTAGATTGATAAATGTTATGGATTTTATGGAGTATCCCAACATCTCCTTCTAGCTCTGGAATTTTATTGTCTTCCTATCGACATAGCTCTACACACTGCTGAGTTAGCTGATTCATAGCTATAGACTTCAGTTTATCTTCATTAGTCTTTAGCTTTAGCTTTTCTATCTCAGTACCCATTAGCTTCATCTCGGTACCCATACTGTCCACTTTCAATGAAAGCGTAGTCAGGGCGTTGAGTATCTTTTCATGTATATTTTCTTCTATCATTTCAGTTTGTGTAGCTTTGTCTTGATATGTAATCTGCAATAACATTTTTGTTAGTACTGATTATTTCTATTATAAATGTAAAATTTAATATGTTTAAAACTAGTCTCCAAATTTCTTTTGTTGTGACTGAATTTTGTATTTTCTTTGTTAGCCACCAGCGTACCTGTGTATTATCTGTTCGCACAATAAATTTGTTATATACAATATATGGTTCAAATGCTAACAAACATTTATATAATGAACATAATTCTTTTCTATTTATTTTCCATTTTATTTCTGTCTCGTTGAATGTACCTGAGTAGTATCTACAATGGTGTTCTATTTTTTCTGCTTCATATCTATATTTAAGTACTCCTCCGTAACTATATTCACTGGCATCTGCTTCTACTATGTATGTAAATTTCCTATTTTCATCCGGAAATTGTAATTTTGGTAATTCCTTGCAAAGTAATTTTATTTTTTGAACTTGTTTTTTGTCTTCTTCATTATAATTATATTCTATATCCTTTTTTAATTTTTTCTGTAGTGGTTTTAAGTTTTCTGCTAATTTTGGAATACATTCTCTTACTTGGTTTACTAATCCTAAAAATGATTGTAATTTCTTTTTTGTATCTAATTCTTCTTTTGAATTTATTATTTTTTGTACTATATGTTGTTGCATTTTTACTCCACTTTTATCTATTTGTATTCCTAAAAATTCTATCTGGTTTTTCATAATTTCGGCTTTCCTTTCGCTTAGACTTATTCCTGATTTTTCTATTATATCTGTGAATTGTTCCAATAATTTTATATGTTCTTCTTTAGTTTTTGTATATAATAATATATCATCTATGTATACTATACAGTTAGGTAATTGTTTAAAATAATTATCCATAAAATGTTGATATCTACCTGGTGCATTTTTATATCCAAATGGTAATACATTCCACTCATAAAATCCTTGTGGTACCGTAAATGCGGTTAATTCTTTAGATTCTTCTTCTAACTTTAGATGGTAAAATCCTGATTTACAATCAAATTTGCTAAAATAATTATATCCTTGTATCTGTCTTATTTTTAATATCTTATTTGGTATTGGATAATTATATGTTATAGTTTTTGCATTTAAATTTCTATAATCAATAACCATTCTACTTTTTCCTCTTTTTTGTTCACTATGTTTATTTACTATAAATGCTGGACTATTATGTTTACTATTACTTTTTTGTATATATTGTTTTTCTAATAATTCATCTATATGCATTTTAAATTCTTTTAAATTATCAAGATTATATGTTAATGGTTTTTGGGTTATTATACTATTTTTGTCTATTAATTCAATTTTTATGGTAGTTTTATGTTTTTCCCATCCTTTTAATGGATCTTCACTATATAATTGTTCTAATTTTTTCTTAACTATTTCTATCATATTTATTGAAAATATAGTTATTCTGTTTTATTTATCGAGAATACTACTAATTCTATTGTATCTTCAGCGTTTTTTATATTTTCTAACTTTTGTGTAATTTTTTCACTTTCTTTTATCCAATCAGTTTTCTTTCTTATTTTATTATTAACTCTTTTTGCTCTTACTTTTTGTTTACATGGTGTTGTAAACCACCAGTCATTTCTAGTTATTATATGTGGGTATAGTTTATCTAAAAATGACATTCCTAAAAGTATATCTTTTGATGTTAGTTCATAATTATAAATTTCTTCTATTGTCAATATCTTATCCCATATTTGTGCTTTTACATTCCTAGCTTTATAAGTAATTAAGCTTCCTTCATTATTAAATCCTTTAACTACTATTGGTATTTTTAATTTATCTCATTTACTTTCTGGTAAGCAATTATATCTACATAAATTAGTTTCTGCTCCTGTATCTATCATAGGCGTATAATATCTACTGTAATATCCTTCCACTACTATCTTTATTAATACATATATTTTCATTTTATGTTAAGGCTCTTTTTAAGAATAATCTTTCTCTATTATATGTTATGGCTAATTGTGTATGTTCTATATTATATGGTTTTACTTGTTCTAACCATTTTATTCCTAATATTATATCTGCTTTTTGCATTTCTTCTTTTACTTCAAATTTTATCTTTATTTTTCTAATTCCTCCTATTATTATTTCTTTTTCTGCTATATCTTTACTATTTATTAAACTTCTCGGTAGATCTGCGCATATATCATTATCAGTTTTTATTTCTTCATTTTTTACTAAACATTTTGCTATATAATTTTCTTCTTGTCCTGTGTTTAATAGTATTAAATATTCTTTTTCATTTATTTTTCCTGTTATGTAATATTGATTTAGATTACTTATTGAATTTGTTTCATAACTCGTTCTTTTTTATGAGGTTGATGATTCTGGTTTTTCATTAGCTATTCTTTTTGTCGTACTTATTCTATCATTTACTATTTCTAAATTTTCTTCTATATCTATGTCTCTATAGCTATAATCATTATAATCTATTGTTTTTACAATTTGTTCAAATGGACTATCTATTTGTATTTTGTTAATTTTATTCTTTCCTGTTATTTTATGTTTTGTTGTTAATACATATAAATTTTTACATCTTGCTGTAAATATTTTACTTCCTGGGGTTAATTCTATTCCTGATATCTTCCAATATAATACTGTGATTTATCTATATTTCTATCTGTTACTGCTACTGAATAATTTGCACTTATTATAAATTTAAATTTTTGGTATATTAAATTTCCTTTTACAGCAGTTATTATGCTTTTTTCTATAGGTTTTATAATTCTATTATCTGCTAAATATAATTCTATTGGTGTATCTATTCCTTCTCTAAAACATGCTTTTATTAATATTTTTGTACCTCCAAGGTGTACGTATTTTATTGGATCTCCTTTACTTTTTATATCATTTATTTCTTTATTAATTATTCTTTTTGTTACAAGTGGTATACTAGCTTTTCCTTTTGCATATCTACAGTCTATTACATGTTCTTTTTGACATACTACATAATATTCATCTTTTTTCCTACTAAAAATATTTTTTATTGTTGGTATTTTAAATATTTTTTCTACACTTAAATCTAACTCTTTTCCTTTTATTTCATCAAATATATTACTGTCAAATATTATTTTTTGTTCTGTTCCTTCATCATTTAAATATTCTTCCTTTGTTATTATTTTTATATCTTCTTCAGTCATTTGATTCATCTATTTCACTATCTGTTTCAGTATCTGTTTCGTTTTCTGAAATTTCATATATACTATCTTCATTTTCTAATTCATAATCTATATAATCTATCTGCATATATTCTGTATTTTCTATTTTTATTTCGGATATTTGTTTATTTTTTGGATTTTTGGGTAGTTTGAAATCTCTAGCTAAATGTCCTAACTTTCCACAATCATAACATGTACATTCTTTTATAGATTTTTTCTTTCTAGATGGTCTTTTATTTTTATAATTTTTCTTGGTTTCTTATATTTATATTTTGATTTTTTATATTTCTTATATTTCTTATGTCTTTTTCTTTTCTTATAATCTTTCTTCGCATCCAAATTGGGGTGCTATTTTATTTTTGCAACATGCTAAATTTCTTATTAATGTTTTTTCCATTTTTAATTCTTCTCTATATTTTTCACATAAATTTCTATACCATTGCTGTAAAAATTTTATTCTAGCTCCTAACGTATCTACTATTTTTGCTTCTTCCCAACTTTTTATTATGTTTGAACTAAATGGTTCGGGTAATTTATTAACATATAATTTTCTTATTTCTTTACTTTCTTCTATACTATATGCTCCTTTATAATAATATTCTTTAAATGCGCAAGTATATTCGTCTATGTAACACATATTACATATTGTTAATTTTATCATTAAATTCCTATTTGTATCTTTTTCTTCATCTTGTTCTTCTTCTAATGTTATCATACTACCAAATTCATCTTTTATAGCTGTTTCATATTTTTTTAATAATTCTATAGGTGTTAATTTAGTTGTTGTTGATGATGTTCCTTCCATAGGTTTATTAGTTCTTAATACTTTCTTACTATTTTCGGTTAAGTTTGAAAACCATAGTTTTACTGATCCTATTAATGTTTTTTCTATATATTCTGGTGCATCTGTTATGTTTATATTATTATCTAATAATTGTTTTGTCATATATCCTATCCATAATTGTATTGTTTTTTCTGTATCTATTACACAGTCTAGGTCTAAAAAGTTATAATTTTTATTAACTATTTGTTTTGGTGTCCATTTGTCATATTTATTATATCTTTTAAATTTATTTTTATAATATATAGGTTTTCTTATTTCTGTTGTCTTAGGTATTATATTTTCATCTTCTTTTTTGTCAAGAGTATTTAGTTTTGTATTGGTATTTTCTAAGTTTTCTTCATTAATTTTTTCTTGTTTTTTGTTAATTTCTAAATCTTTTATATTTGTTAATATTTCCGTATATGTTTCACTATCTTCTGAATCATAATTATCTGTCTCTTCGACCTCTATATTATTTATTTCTTATTTTTCCTTAAATTGGTTTATCTCGTTTATTAAGGTTTGTTCTTTATATTTTTCTTCTTTTTTTTTTTGTCTTTGTTCGTATAAATCTTTTAACATTTGTAGTTCTTTTTCTAATTCAGCAATTCTACTATTTTTAGTTTCTTCTATTTTTCGTATTTCTTCCGTAGTTTGTTGTTTAATTTTTTCTATTTCCTTTTTTCTATCTATTTCTTCATTTTCTTTTTCTATTCTTACCATTGCTGTTAGTTTATCTTCTAATTTTAATTCTTCTTTTTCTAACATTAAATATAAATGTTCTCCTATCTTCTTGTATCTTCTTCCTAGATTCGAAAATACTATTTTTATTTTTGATCCTTCGTGATTTTCGTATATTTTTTCATCTATTATAAATTCTTCTTTATTCATTTTATTGTGAATAGTTCATGTTGATATATATATTCTAAACTATCTATTTGGGACTCTAATTTTGATATTTCATCTTTTTGTGTATTTATTGAATTTTTACTAACTCCGGCAAATATATTATAATGTAGTCTTTCTTTTCTTATTTTTAATTCTTTACGTTTTTCAGAGATAAATTATTTTAATTCTTTGTATTTTTGCTCTTTATTCATTTAAATTATACTTATAATATTTTGGTGGATATCTGAATCTAATTTTATCATAATTAGGTGGTATATATCTCATTCTTCTAGATTTTAAATGGATTATTAATTTTGCTTCAATACTAGATATTAATGTAATTAGGTAAGCTAATCTTTCTGGATTTTCTTTTGTTTTATTTAGACTTATATATTCTGAATAATTACTAACTAAAGATTCTTTAATTTTTCTAAAAGCTTCTCTATTTTTAAATGGTCTTCTCATAATTAATTTAATAAATAACTAAATCTAACTTAACTAAATTTAATCTAACTAATTCTAACACGTATCTCACTTCCATATCTTTTAAATTACTATGCTCTGATACCATTTGTAGGGGGGTGCGGATAACTAAGCTGATAAATAGATATATAATAATTCATAATTATAGTGACATAGAATTGTATTAAATCGTCTTTCCAAAGTTTGAAATTTTAATTTCTCAACAAAGACATTGCTATAACCATTTTTATATATTAATCTGATTCCGAGGGTTAGGTTTGATTTTATAGATTAATGCTGAATTGCTAAAAAGATAAAACTATGGTAAATAATGGTAAAATTTGTTTTAATATATTAGTTTGAATTGATAAAAGAGAAGATTAGGTAAATCTTCTCAAAATTTTATTGTTATCTTTTCATTTATCAAGTACATGATATTATTTATTTATTTATTTATTTTAAAATTTTAATTTTATTTCAATTAAATATTTGAGTAGTTTTTTATATCAAGATTAATTATAGAGAATTTTTTCGTATCTTCTAGTCCTCTAATTACGTGTATTTTTCCTAAAAAGAAGACAGCTACATATGAAAAATGTTTAAAAGAAAATGGCAACAAATAAAGATAATATTTCAAATTGAGTATGTCTTACTTACAATTTGCAAGTGTGAACGCAGTTTATCATACAATTTGCCTATTCTGGGGTGGCTCTGCCAAGCAGCGGCGGATCCACCTTGAATTTAGATGTTCATCTAAACCTCCTTCGACGAAAAATTATGTTATTTTTATACTATTTTTGCATGATTAAAAATATTTTTATGTATATATAGTATATTTTAGACCTCTTTCGACTAGTCCATAATTTAATTCTGAACTCCTTCAATGAAAATCAGGACTCCGCCACTGACTCCCAAGATTTTATCCATACCTCGGGTTCAAACCTGAGATATCTAGATAAGGGTGGAGTAATCTCACCATTACACTTCAACTCATGTTGGTACCATTTTCTATATTAGTAGTATATAGAAGCGTGGTAAAATAGGCACCGTACTTACTTGGTCCGTGATTTGACAATATCACCCTTAATTAATTATTTTATGTTAGTTATGCATTAAAAAGTTAATAATGTTTAATAAAAAGTAAAAATAAATATTTAAGATATGTCTGCTTCAACTGTTTCAATAGTACGTGTTCGTCAATATGCCTGTTTTCTCCATGATGTTACTATATTACTCCTAATTAATTATTATATGTCATTAATATATTTAAAAATTAATAATATTTAATAAAAAAAGTAATATAGATATTAATGACATTTTTGCTTCATTTATTTCAATCTCAATTTTACGATATCACCCCTAATTAATTATTATAAGTCATCTAAGTATTAAAAAATTAATAATATTTAATTAAAAACGAAAATGGACATAAAATGATAAATTGACTCTTGATGTTTTAAATTAACTTGACATCTTATACAAGGCTCACGTAAATTTTCACAAGAATTTTTTATAACAGTTTTGTTATATCACTTCTAATTAGCTATTGTGAGTCATTTAAGACATATTTGTTTTGCTACTTTAATCGTGATATTTGATTGACTCTTACGTATTAAAAAATTAATCATGTTTAATAAAAAAATTAAAATAGATATTTATGACATGTCTGTTTCAGCTGCTTCAACCGTAACTTTAGTATATCATCTAGGTATTAATAATATTTAATAAAAAGGATAAAATAGACATAAAATGATAAATTAACTCTTGATATTTTAAATTAACTTGCCATCTTATATAAGACCCACTTAAATGTTTTTCACACGTATTTTGTATAGCAATTTTTCTATATCACTTCTAATTAGTTATTATGAGTTATTTAAGACATGTCTGTTTCACTACAACAATCTTCATATTTGGTTTACTCTCGAAATTATACTAGTATCACTTAAATTAGAATATAAGAAAAAGTATTAAAAATCACAATAATTAAAAACTTAAATTATTTTAAAAATAATTGACTATAATTGCCACAAATTTTGAATAATGATAGTATTATAAATTACAATAGCTAACAGCCTAAAATCTTAAGTTACAATGTCAAAAAAGTATTATAAATTACAATAGCTAACAACTTATAATATCTAAAAACATATTAAAAATATAATTAATTATCTAAATTTTATTTATGTCACATAAATTGAGACAAAAAATATAATATATATTGAACCCATGTTAGCACGGACTCAACACAAGCCCTGAATATCTAGTATTAATGATAAAATTGAAACTACCCTCTTCATCGATGGATATTTAAGTTTAAAGCTACCTTTTAAATTATCAAAGTTTAGTGATTAGTGCGTTCAAATGAAAACATAAAGAATAAAAATAACTCTAGCTTAAACTAGGCCAGTTAACAGGGTCGGGTCGGGTCAGCCCGGAATCGGCTCTTCACATTTAAATGGGTTGTAGACCGATCCGATTTCGGACCTGGTTTAATGGGCCGGACCAATTTCGGGCTCAATAGTAAATTTTTAAGAAACAACTCGGGACCGACCCATTAGCCCTAACCCGGTCTAGTCCGCCTAAATCTGGTCAAAACAAAAAAATTAAAAGATTTTTCTCCAATATACACTTTATATACCCACACACACATATATATATATATATATATATATATATATATATATATATATATATATATATATTTTAAATTTGTTAAACAATATATATATACACTATATATATAGTATATACTACATTAGAATTTAAAAAATATATATACATACACACAATTACATATGTAATCATGTATAAGACTATATGTTAGTTAAATATATATACTACTTTAAATAAGACACATACTACAAGATATATACTACAATATATATATATATATATATACTAATTTATAAAACATATGCACATGTATACATTAAATATATACTACTTTAGAGTCTATTGAAAATATATACACATATATATGTACCATTCAATATACTTTGAATAAAACATATACTATAATATATAGACTACAATATATATATATACTAATTTATAAAACATATACACATGTATACGTTAAATATATACAACTTTAGAGTCTATAGAAAATATATACACATATATACGTATCATTCAATATATATACTACTTTAAATAAAAGATATACTACAAGATATATACTACAATAGTACTATATATATACTACAATATATACACACACTATATATATAGTTATATACTACTTTATACAAGATATACACATGTATACGTTAAATATATACTACTTTAGAGTCTTTAGAAAATATATAAACATATATACGTACTATTCAATATATGTACTACTTTAAATAAAACATATATTACAAGATATATACTATAATACATATACTACAACATATACACACACTATATATATAGTTATATACTACTTTATACAAGATATACACATGTATACGTTAAATATATATTACTTTAGATTCTATAGAAAATATATACACATATATACGTACCATTCAATATATGTAATACTTAAAAAAAAACATATACTACAATATATATATATATATATATATACTAATTTATAAAACATATACACATGTATACGTTAAATATATACTACTTTAGAGTCTATAGAAAATATATACACATATATACGTATCATTGAATATATGTACTACTTTAAATAAAGCTTATACTACAAGATATATACTACAATATATATACTACAATATATACACACATTATATTTATAGTTATCTATTACTTTATACAAGATATACACATGTATACGTTAAATATATGTTACTTTAGAGTCAATAGAAAAATATATACACATATATAAGTACCATTCAATATATGTACTACTTTAAATAAAACATATACTACAAGATATATACTACAATATATATATATATATATATATACTAATTTATAAAATATATACACATCTATACCTTAAATATATACTATTTTAGAGTCTACAGAAAATATATACACATATATACGTACCATTTAATATATATACTACTTTAAATATAAAATATGCTACTTAATATAATAAATTAATAGTACTTGAGGTTTTGAACTTAAAAGAAATTTATTATTTCATTATGTGTATATATGATTATATGTTTGTTATGTTTAAATTTTAATTGTCTATTAGTTAGTGTAAAGCTTGATAGTAAATTTGTAATATATTAGAACTAAGTATTTAATTTAAACTAAAAATTTAATTTAAATCATTATATGGAAAAAATTACAAAGTAAGGAGTGAATGAATGTTATATTTTATAGATTGCAAAATAATTCAAAATTTATAATGCACATGAATGAAAAATCTACTAAGTTTTCATCATTTTTTTCAATTCATCCATGTTAACATTAACGAGAACTTTCATAGGATAGTCAAAATCAATGGGGGCAAAACCATGCATTGGACTTGATTGTGCTGAGTTCTCCCTTGAAGTCATAATTTCTTCAAGATTTTGTTCGTCTTTCGGCTCCACCTCCATTCCTTGATTTCTTCATTCCGCTATAATCCAATAGCTAAGGCAAACTAGAACATTCATAGCATTTCTTCATAATGAGTGTCGGTTGTCTCCAAGCTGTTGTCGTCCCTAACTAAAAGCGCTCTCTGATGCAACGATTGATGGCATTGGAACATTCAATATATCTCTAGACTTGAAAGCACATGATATTGTGTTTCACTATTCTTCCACCAATCTAATGCGTTGATCTGTTGTCTACGATTCTCTATCGACGTTCGAAGATAATACTTAAGCTCTTCCTGAGAATCTATTGTGTAAGTTCCCTCCTCAAAACTGTTCTAAACATTTAAATCATTAAAGTAATCAGGAAAACCACTATGTGCCGACCTTTTAGAAGATGATGGCTCCTCGGGAGGATGAGGAGCGACACTTGGAGTGATATTTGTCGGTACAGCTAAATCAAGTAAATCAACATAATGGTTATATAATTTATCTATGTAAATATTCGCATCCCTCATAGTCGTATACAAATATGGTTGTTCTTGTTCTTCATCACCAGAATCATTGTTAGTATTTATCTCTAAGTTAGAATAAATAAGAGTACTAAAGTGACACATACTAATATATTTCATACATGGATTTAGCATAGCACCAACCAAGTAAACATGGGGAATCGAAACAAATATTTTTTAAATTTAGCAAACATAGCACCAACAACTTCTTTGTAGCCTTCTTTATTCTTATATTCTTTGAGAAAAGTAGAAATATTGGGTATATATGCTAAAATTTTACAAAAAGTAGCATAATAAGCACTGGAAAATTCAACCGTAGCTCTATAAAAATTTTTCAAAAACTTAACAAGATCATCAATTACAGCTCAATCAAAATCACGTAGCATACATTCAGCCGAATCAACAAATGAACCACAATATTGGTGAAAATTTAGTGTAATAGGAACTGTATAAGCATGACAAGTTTTTAAATAATCATACGTAGCATTCCATCTAGTATCACATTCTTCAGACATCAATATCGGTCTAAGTCATTTTGTTCACATTTAACTTTAAATTCTCTGATTCATTTTCTTCGATTATTTCCTCGAATAAAGACAACAACAAGTCGAATTTTTGTAATATAAAGATCAAAAAATTCAAGACCATCTCTTACAATTAAATTATATATATGACAAGCACACTTAACATGAAATATTTTAGGTAACGATAGAGAGAGACTAGCTTTTGACTTTATAATAGTAGTCTTGTTGTTAGAAGCATTTTCAAAAGAAATACATAAGACTTTTTTTTCAATACCATAAAATTCTACAACTTTACTAATCGAATCAGCAATAAATTCTCCACTATGTCTACGATCTTCATCATACAAAAAAGCTAGAATACATTTTTGCATTACAAAATAACTATCTATCCAGTGACAAGTAATGATTAAATAATCATTTTTATTAACAGCACGACCAAGATCAGAAGTTAGAGACATTCTACATTGAATATTTTTTAACAATGTAGATAAATAAAAATTATATTGTGAATAAAGTCTAAAAATATCGACCCGACAAGTATTTCTAGGAGTACCATTAAACAGAGGATTATAAATTTCTTGAATATAATGAATAAAAGCGTTCGAAGAAGAAAAACTGAAAGGAAAACAACCTACAACTACCATTTTTGTTATTTCTTCCCAGTCCCTATATTTATTATAATTCTTAATTACTTGACCGATTGCTGGGTCCATTCTAGTTTGTGTTGGCCCACCAACAACCTCACTACCTCATAAATGACTCTATTTCGTGATTATCATTTATATGCCTCATTAAGGTACCTGTACCCCCTTAATTGCCTCCTCTTTTATGCTCATATATTTGTTGACAAATATTGCATTGTACCTTAGTCTCTCCTTCTATACGTGTAAAAAATTGCCATGCAATACTAGTTCTCCTATGAGCTCTTGGGGCACGGGGAGGGCAATTAACCAATTCAGATCTAACATTAGCATTTCCTACTGCGGGTGTCTCACCAATATTTTCATCATCTTTTTCTAAATTAACCAAATCTACTTCATTTTCTTCTTTTATACCGTAATTTTCCTGAGCTTCTGCATAATTCATATCGTGAGCACCTGCACCTACTTCTTCCTCAAAAGGTTGACTAAGCGGTACTGGAGGCACATGGGTATATCTACTATTTGAACTACCTCTACCGCCAGTAATTCACTTTTTAATACCACTACCACTTTCGGGACAAATTTTTTTGACACTTTTACTGACAAGATTTCTTAATTTATCCATAATATAAAATTATAAATCAAATTAAAAAAAAATTCAAAATACACAAAAATAATAAAATTAAACATTCAACAATTAACACACTAATTAAAAATTAAAAGTATGAGATGGAATGACAATACCAAATTTTGAAAGTATCCGAAAGTTGTGGCTTTAGAAACTTTCACTCGTACTTTGTAATCGCAAAATTAAAAAATTAAATTGAGCACTTTAGGAAATATATAGAATATTTGAGAAGTGAGATTTGAGAGAGATTGAGATTCGAGAGAATGAAAATTGTGTGAAAAATGATTTGAAGGTGTAGGGTGTTTATAGGAATTTTTTTGGGTTTTAAAAAAAATTTTGAATAATTTTTTTTTAAAAATTAAAAAGGCCAAAATAGTCATTTTTATGTTCAAACGACCATATATCCATTAGGCCAAATGGTTACTTTGTCCCAACAATCAAAAATTTAATTTTTTTAAAAAAATCTAGACCAAGCTGGGCCGCTTAACCGGCGGGCCTGGATCTATTTTGGTTCGGGCTAGGTTAACCGAGCCCAAAAATAATATTGGCCCAGCCCGAGACCCGAAATACTACAGCTCGGGGCTGACCAGGCCGGGTCAAATCCAGCCGGTTTCCTAAACGGACCAGTTCTGACCTGATCGAACCGGCCCATTTGACACCTTTAACTTATATATGAAAAAATTCCAGCAAGATGTTGAACCAATTTGGATTCGCTTTTAGTGTTTTTTAGTCAAAATAATTTTTTAATTAATTTTGCAGTGTTTGAATAAAATAAAAAGTATTTTTAAGAACTTGTTTTTTGAGTTAAAAATATTTTAAAAAATCCATAAGTTAATTTCTGTTTGGATTGACTTATTTTAAGTATTAAGCTAAAATAGTTTTTAAGCACATCAATTTTTAGTGTTTGAGTAAATTAAAGAAAATTATAGGCACTTGATGTTTTGCTAAAATGCTAAAAGTAAGTGAAAAACCTTAATTTAGGATATGAATTTTGACTTATAAGTCAAAAGCCAAAAATCAATCTAAATGGACATGAGAATTTCTAACTTATGACTTTTGACTTGTAAGTTAAATCCCATAAGCCCATCCAAACAGGCTACATATTGGAGTTAGGAAAACTTTATTTAGTTGTAATTGTCGACTTTCTCGAACTCCAAGATAGGGTCATGGATGGGGGTGACCTCTTTTTGAGTGCTATACTTTAAACTATGACTTGAGACCTTATATAAGTCAATAATATTATTTGAAACTTCTTAGTAAGGTTCACTTAGGGACCAAGGGGTTCAGAGGTGATTTGGTATCAGTGGACCTCAGAGTGAAATTGTAGATTTTTTTTTATGTTGGTGCCTTCAATACGATCGAACATAAGCTACCACAATCATAGCTCAGAGGAAAGTTGTGCGCACAAGGTGCCACCATTGCAGAAAGGATTCCATGTGCTGACCTTACACAAGGTGCCTCCATTGCAAAAAGGATTGCATATGTTGACCTTAGTTAATTATTTACAAGGATAATACCAGTAGGTAGTGCGACCGTAAAATCAATAATTGTTCGCACATGGGACATTACAACAGCGATCAAATCCTAAGAAGTATAAAACCCCGAGTTATAAATTTAAAATAAATATTTTGAAAATTTTCAAGCGAGGGGCTTTGATTTTTGATCACGAAAATGTGAAATCTCTGCCCTAAATTTTTGGTGTGGTAAATTTCATTAGATTTTATCTGCAAAACCATGAGATTTAGGAGACTAAATTTGGAGATTTCATAACTAAAACCTAAAATAGGAAAATAATTGATTTGACTTAGTAATTCTTATTAACAACAATGAAACTAATAATAACATCAACCACAACATATACAGTATGATCCACAATTGAAGTCAGTATTGAATAAGGTGTACATAGATATTAACCTTACATATTTAAAAGGGAGAGATTGTCTTTGATATATCCTTAACTCAAGAAAAATGTTCAAAGTAGTTTGAAAACTATAAGAATAAAAATCTATTATTTAATAATTTCTACCAAAATCAAATTTTGATTACTCTATTGAAGTCTTTATCTTATGAGTAACACGCTCATGTCACTAATTTTGAATTGTGGACTGTTGATTTGATAGTCGGTTTGAGTTAGCCAAGAGTTGGATCTTGACCACTAAGCTTCCTAAATTATGATATTAGTTCTCCTGAATTAGTTTAGACCTTTTATTGCTGAGTTTATATAGATTGAAGTCGTCGAAACTCATTTGTGTTGACTTTCAAGTGAGATTTTGTTAGGGATTTTAGTCAAAATAAAGTCCAACTCTTAGTTTTCTTGATTTTCCATAAACACAATATATATGATGTTTATTTGCATTTAAACCATGTTATTTGTGTGTGTGAGAAAACATCTCAAAGTATATAGCTAGACCATGAGGAGTGACATCGTGTGATATTATATTGTTAATACTTATTGATTTGTGCATGATACGAAGTTGATGGTTGTTTAGTCTTCATTATAAATTGATTGAGCTCACACAATGTTGGTATAATAATGTTATACGTCTATTTAGAGAGTGCTAGTGAGACTAGGTAAGATGGAAGGTTGATACACTACTATAGAGTAGGACGGACAATACACTAGCCCTAAAGATAGTTCAGACATATAGTTTATGCACCACACGAAACAGTTAAACTGACAACTTATGGCCCCTGGCATATTTATTATGTTTACTATATTGTGTTTATACTTGCTATTTGTTTTTGTAATTTCGGTTCAATTGCTTTACTTGTATATCATTATTATATATGTATTATTTTATTTATGCTTGTATGGATTATCGCTAATTTTTAAGAACTTTCCCTAAGGGTAGTTAAGAGGGCCCGACGATGATCTTACTGGATATTTAGATTTGCAAGTGCTATATGGTAGGTATAGTGTCACACCCTGAACCAGGGTTTGACCGTGATAGGTATCTCAAGCCCACCATGGACCGGAGACCACCCCCATCGCCTAACCTCATGAGCACAATAATAATAATAATAATAATAATAATAATAATAATAATAATAATACGAAAGATAATTAAATAGTAATAAGAAGATGAATAAAAAAATTCAAAGAAGACTAAGAGTTAACAACAGTAACCAACCCACATCTGTCCACGAAAGCCTCTAAAATAAAAAATACCAAATAAGTCGGGACATGCCTCTGACTATGGCCAAAAGAAATCAAAAGTACTAAGATAATAAAGAATTGATAATGAAATGATAAGGTCTTTTGAAGGATGGAAGCTCACCACTTCACAATAACTCAATGAACGTACCACACCACCTAATGCTGCACAGGACCAACAGAAAAGTTTTCGGACCCTATATCATAAAATAATGTAGTGTCCTAGAATGGTTAGTGGGATAAGCACTGACACGAAACTCAAGAAAAGTGATAGCATAATGTCATGTCCAAAATCATTCAAAAACACATGCATACATTAATATATACATACGTAAGATGCCCGAATAGGTTAAGGGTCATAAACATGAGAGTTCTAAAATCAATAACCTGGACTGTGTAGCTCGATCCGTCTTAAAGGAACCTATGGGCTATATGGGTTCAACTTACCTACTGAAAGGGTCCCAACGAGTGTTAGCAATTCAAACCAAGAAAAATTTGAGGAAGGGCCATAGAATCCACAACCTCAGACATTCTAAAATTTATATAAAGTGTGAACTATTCACACGGTAATAAGGACCCCCATGCCGACAAATATGACTTCCAGTATTGGCCTGTAATAACCCAAAATCACCCATCGGGATGCCACATGGTGCCTAGGGTCATAAGTGACCCTAAGCTAACCCTTCACTTGGCATCACACATAAATAACTGAATAAAATGCATAAAACTGAAAGAATAAGGCGGAATATAACTCTAATATGAATTTGATCAATACCAAAACTAGAGTCACAAGGTTACAACTCAACTTTTTACAACAAAAACGAAACCCAATACATCAACTTCTATCCACTATCTATGAAGCCACTATTAGTACTGACCATGGGTAGTTGGGTCATGACTCCCAAGCACCCCGACTCAATACAATTGAAAAAGGAAATATCACTCATCTTAACCGTATCACTGACTCGAGCCCTTGAATCAAAAAGACTCACCCCCTGCTAACTGGAAGCTGTGAACTGATTGAACATGGTACATATGATACAATTTGTACCTACATTATGAGACAATATAACACATAGATGTATATGTGGATCAACACTTGGGAATGTACTGAGTATATGGGGGTGAATGCACATGTATAAAATAGTATCAACCTTCTTCAATGAAATTATGGACGCAATATGGGATGACTCACACAGCTTGAACAAATATCAAATGTAAAGCTCATAAATCATGTAAGATGAGGCACATAACACAAATCTTGTGAGTCATCATTGTTTAATCTTAAAATCAGAAATCTTCTCTTATTCTCAATACTCAAGACCAAAGAAGCTTTAAACAATACTATCAACTCATGCATATGCCTCAAGGAGAGTAAAACTTCATTAGTGCTCAATTATCATAACTATTCTTGAACTCAAATACTTGGAATTCAGAATCATATCACTTTAACACATACTTGAAGGCATTTCATTCACTTTAGGAAAATATCTCATTTAACGTTTTAGGGAAATCATTCAATATCAAAAGGAAGATACTCTAGTTTAGTGAAAATAACTCATCTCAAGTTTTTATGGAAAAATACCAAATCAAGGGAAAAAACTTCCTTTGGAAGAGACAATTCATATCAAGGGAATACTTTAGCTAGGAAATCATTTTTCAACCTCGTTAGTAGGAAAATAGCTCATAGGAGGGAAAATAATTTAGTTTCTGAAAAATAGCAGATCTTAAGTTTGAAAGGCGAGGGAGGTTCTCGTAACCGACATAAATCATACAAGATATATGGAGTCTAACATTTTGTCCTCCTAAGGAAGAGACCCTACGTTGGGGAGGAGCGTCCCACTCTTGCCAGGGAGTATACCCTGGGTCTAGTGATCACTAAATGAAACTCGGCCTCTGGCGCAATATCAAGTCAACCTTAGGCCTAATAATCATAAACTCGGCCTCAGGCCCAACCTATGATGGCATGTAGTTTTGGGGAAAGAAACCATAGTAACTTTCTTGCTCAGTGCTAAATACTGCTCCCTTTGGATTATCTGCTCTCATCTCATAAAAATCCACTTTTAAAATAATCTCATGGTTCACCACGAACCCAATAATCAAATCAATAATCTCATATAATGAAGTGGATTACAAAGCTCTCGGACCATTAGGTCAATTCATTTCTCAATCATCTCTAAGTACTCAAATCATGGGTGCTTATAGCACAAGAGTTCACAAATTCACAAGTCTTAAATAGGGCTTAATAACCCATAGTTCAATCTCAAGTTAAAGCTCATCAAAGCATATAGATTCTTAAATCATGTGGAAATCTGGAAAATTCAGTAATTTATCTCAAAATCTCAATATAGTCATATGCTTCAATATCTCAAACATTGCAAATATTAGCTTTTCGAGAAGTAAAATCATGGGGTTTATACCCAGCTGTAAATTCGCAATAAAACATGTAGAAATCATGCCATTTAACTCTTAATTCATGGGAAATATCAAGATAATGCATTCAATAATAATTGGTGAAACCCCCCAATTCAAATTCATGTAAAACCTCATGAATTTTAGGAAAACTCATGATATAAATAAGCCTTTGGGCCCAAGGGTGAAAGGGTTACCCTTGTTAAAAACCCCACATACCCTAGAATATGACATTGGATGAACAAGCTTTCTTGAAACTCTTCTTCTTATCCTTGAAAGAGAGGGCTCTTTCCACACTTGACTTAGGGAACTTGAATATCAACTCAATTTGAAGAATCCATGGTGAGTTATTAGATTCCTTGGAGAAGCATTTTGTTTTGATTTGATTTGTAGGAGAAAACCCTAGCTCATTAGTGTTAGAGATGGAAAAATGAGACAGCTGCTTCGCATAGAATATATAGGAGGGTTTAAAAGAGGGAGAAAAACCAAAATATCCCTTCAAAAATGGGTTAAAAATATTGAATGGGAGCTGCGACGGTCGAATCTGTTAAAAGTTCCATGGTCCGTCGGATCGTCTGTTGTAAGATGGCCAGAAGAAGGGACATACTGCCTCGCTGTGACGGTCTTAGTGATGGTCCATTGAAAGTTTAGCAGTCCGCCATTTAGGCCATCTTATGATGGCCAGAAAAAGGGGTCACTGCCTTGGTTTGGATGGGACGATTAACGGTCCGTTGAATCATCCGTCAAACTAGGGCGATTCCGACAACATTCAGTAAAACGACCATAACTTCCTTGTTTTACCCTTAGGAAAACACCTCTCAAACTTGTAAGAATAGAATGACACTTCACTCAACATGCTCTAAGGCTCAAAGTATGAGGGAATTTTGTGGGGTTTTACAATATCTCCCCCTTGGGAACATTCATCCTCGAATATCGATAGTTAGGCTAGGAAAAATAGAGAGAACTGAGGGCACACAACTGAAATACTTGTCACACTGAATCTATACCTTTTCAAACCTGACACACTCAAAGAATGCATTTATTTACTATAAGAACAACTGTATACTGAATCTCATATTAGAGAGGAACTGAATGAAGTAAGGGTGTTACCTTTGTCTGAATTTGTAATAACTTGCCTTAGTCTTATAATGTTGAGTTAGATCATGATGTATTCAACACTTGCGATTTTTGACTGACTAAATCTGGGATTAATCCTCCCTAACAGATGATTCGTGAACCTACAGTCAGTGATGAGAAATGATTATGTCTGAGACCAGACCTATTTAGCGGGGAAAATCCCTGATCTACCAAAGAAGATAACCAACTGAACCCGAAATTAAGATCAAGCCTATCTAAAGAGTGACCCCTGAAGCTTGTAACAAGAATACTCAATTGAATATGTTACTGGGATCAAGTCCATCTACCGGGTGATCTTAGAATAATAAGGATACTAAACTGAATCTGAGATCAAGCCTATCTGGCGGATGATCTCGGGGTCCGATAACACTGATACTGAATAACTAGACCTCTCGATATAGATAACTGAGTACAGCGGTTGAGGCCAGTCCTCTCCAGCGAGTGACCTCAGGAACTGATGGTACTGAAGCTGACTAATTAAGTTGACTTATATGAACAGCCAAATTTTCTTGGTTCCGCTATTTGACGGAATATTACCGAACTCTGAAAAGAGTACTCAAATACTACAGAGGTTTACACTAAACACGTGTATACTACTATATTTGAGAAAAGTATACAATCAAGGCTAGAGTGCTAACGATACTGAGATTGCTCAAGTTTTGTAGCTTTCTGAGAGTCCTCAGTTCTATAACTCACGGAGTTCTAAAAATCATAGCTCGACCGAGGTCATCGTGAAGACGTACACAGGCTCTAGACAACAGCTAAATTATCGGGTACCTATACCCCCAGGACTCAATAATAGAAAGGTAAAATATAACCATTCATGAACATGGGCATTTATTCACCATCACAATCACTAAGGCATCACTTCAAGCATTTAGGGATTAGAAGCACGCGATAACTTAGGAGGGAATGCTATTGGGTCACACTCTATTCAACAAGGTCTTGTATCAAGCACTTAGAACATAAATGGGGTCTTAACATGTATCAGAGAACACATAATTGGGGAAGTTCCAAACTATCGTGTCATAATTCATTCACTGAGGCTTTTCAATAAACATTTGGCATGCATGAGCTTGCACACAAATGGAGAAGGGGGGGGGGGGGTTCCTAGTCAACATGCCGTATTGGCTCTAATTCCTTCACATAAAAATTTCATCAAACATATGGGGAGCATGCGTTGCTTATTCAACAATTCTTCACTCAATTGGAATGAACACATTATCTAACAAGCAACGTGAAAAGGGTTTATCATGGACATCACATGAATATTACATACTAGGGTCAAAGCTTGATAACCTTGTAAACAACCACGAGTCACAACTCAATCATAGTATGAACATCAATTTCAACTCTCATGAATTATGAAAACTCATAAACATAAGAATTTTTGAACTTCAGAAAAGGGTTCTAGAGTTTCTTGGACAAGAAGGACTCGAGAGTCAACCCATACATACAACTATCTTTCCCTACACGAAACATCTACTCTCTCCTATCAGCATACCTGTCCATTATCTCTATCGCAACCTAAGGAAGAGGTCGCTGGAAAGTTAAAACATGAGGAATTGGAGTGTGAAGGGATATTGCACCTACTTGGCACTCAACTGACTCTTGAAGCCTTTAACATCGTAAACTAATAAAAGAGGTTTATCCCAAGAACATGCATGATATAAATCTGGGCTTCATAAATCACTAAAAGCATTGCTCGAGTACTTAAGTCATGAGTTGCATGATTTGAATTTGGAGTTCAAAACTCATGGGATGTGATCCCGACTGCCAAATGCACCAGAACCCCTCATTTCAGGACTAGGAGAGTACATAATTTTCTATCATATGCATGAACATGTATTAACATAATGGAACAAAAATGTAAAACATGAGCAGGTACTGGGACAACAGAAAGCAATAAAATAAGATTAGGGTCAAGCATCAATCCTTCTCGAAGCTATTCTACGTCTCACTGGTACATCCACTAGAGTCTTAAGGTTCAACCCGGTTATTGGTCCTATCATCTCCCCCTTAGACATAAGCTATAGCAACAAGGCGGTAAACCACCACATAAACTCTGGTTTGACTGTCATCACCTTGCTCTAGAGTCGAGGATAAAACAATGCACATAAATAAAAGAGCTTGACCCGAATGACTGCACTTCAAAGTGTAAAACAACAACAACTACAAACCCAATATATTCCCACATAAGTGGAGTCTGGGGAGGGTAGATTGTACGAAGTCCATACCACTACCCTTAAAGGAGTAGAGAGGTTATTTCCAACAGACCTCCAGCTCAGGACAAAAAGGCAGCATACAAAAGCATTCAAATCATAGGACACCATAAAACAACATAGGTATGACATTCACAACAAATTGCACATTGCCAAACCGAGGACATCAAAGTCCACCTAATTACCGACTATGATGCATCCACACCCTTAGCCCCCTATCCTAATGCTTTTTCTCTAAATCTTCCTATCCAGGGTCATGTCATCAGTCAGCAGTAACTGGCCCATGTCATGCTCTACACATCACTCTCCAAAGCGTGATGCTAACTCATAAAACTACCTCCTGAGATACACATAATCCGTCTATAACCCCAATAGTCTTCACTTACTACTTAATCCTTAGAATGGGTATCTCCCATTCTCTGACAGACCATACCACTTCTGCCATAGCCTACCACTACATCGCCTATAACTTAAGTTTCTAAACCATGAGAATAGAAATCACGCACAACACCTTTATTCATAATCTCACTAGTCCCACCTAGCAACTCAGCATTACTACTAACCAGACAACATGCAATAATCCTCGAGAATAAAGCAACCCCATGGCACCTTGGGCGTACTTCTACATCATACATACAACATCAAACTTGATTACGAATCAAACAAACTTAGGCCCTTGAACACACTGTTCAAGCCTATTAGATCACATCCCTATAACTAGTACCATTAAACAAGAAATTATTGCCTCTACTTTCATGACCATCAATCATTCAAGCTTAGTGTATAGCGCTAATCTCACTAGGACGTCATGAAACAAAAGATGAAATTCACATGCCCGTTTGAAATTCATAATCGATAATAATCGATCACAATCACATGTCCCATCTTATTCCCAATTCATCAACACACCCTCCTTCTACACATCATTACTATCCACCTATTTATACAACCCCAACATAGCTCATAGCCCTATAAGTTTCAACTAAACTCCAACCTACAATCTTAGGAATGCCTAAATCAATACCACCCATTTACCAAGTACTTTCATTAATAACCTGTACCTTTCAACACAATAGTTACCATCAACAACTCTCTTCATACATCAACAAATAATATTTTCCCTTAACTAATGACTCCATCTCTACCTCATACAAATAAACAAGCAAGGACATAATACTTTATTAATAGCCCACACATGTGCAACAAAATTTAGCGATACATATACACATATAAGTTCAACAAATGTCCCTTACCGCTTCTCTTTTCACCATCACTCTAAACCACTAGTTCCAACCAATACAAGAACAACAGGATGCTCAATAAGTTGCTAGTAAATCGAAATAGGCCTCATACGGCTTCACTAGACTTTGGTTTTGTGTTTTGAATAAGAAAATTAGATGAATAACAAAGAAACTATGTTAGTGAATCGAAAGAGCCCCACACGGCTTCACTAGACTTGATTTTTTTCTTTTTAAAATGACAATGATAACAAGATTACATATTGAAAAAGATAGAAACTTGGCACACAATATTCAATGATCTAAGAATACACATCTTATTCTGTTTCACTTTCAAGACTCATAAGAGTGAGGCAATAACTTCTATAACGAGGAACTCCTGACACACCATAAGTCTGTTATCAAGCTGCTTTAAGAGACTTCTGAAGCTTCTTACTAGCCAATCAGAGAACGTTATCTGGGAAGAAATTGGAACATAGGAATAATGATATCTCAAGAGTAATACATGGGTAAGGAAGCATAACTCCATATCATGTATTCTGAGGAGGAATCTAAAAGCACCTCTGACTTGGGCTTAGTGCTTGACTTGTATGAATCACGAATAAAGAACTTCAATCATTGAAACTCAAAAACACTGATGAGGTACCTCTAACTCAATTAAAATCCCACTACTATCTGTAAAGATTCAAGCTTGACTATTTCTGATACCTTGAAAATAAGACGGAGATGGCCTGAATAGAGAAAGTTGAGGATCTATGCAAGCGCATAGAGAATCTCTTTATAGCACGATCTAAGACTTGAAAGAGTGGAGACCTTTCCTAAATGCCTTGTAACCTCTTGAAGAAAAATATAGACATCTTCGTATCGTTCCGCGAGACTCTACTAGACACAGCTTCATAGATACCCTAGGACAATTGAACCTTGTCCTCTGATACCATCTGCAATGACCCAAAATCACCCTTCGAGATGCTACACGGTGCCTACGGTCATAAGTGACCCCAAGCTAACCCTTTACTTGGCATCACACATAAATAACTGAATAAAATGCATAAAATCGAAAGAATAAGGTGGAATATAACTCTAATATGAATTTGCTGAAAACCAAAATTGGAGTCACAAGGCTACAACTCAACTTTTTGCAACAAAATCGAAACCCAATACATCAACTTCTACCCACTATCTATGAAGCCTCTACTAGTACTGACCATGGGTAGTTGGGTCATGACTCCCAAGAACCCCAACTCAATACAACTGAAAAAAAATACCACTCGTCTTAACCATATAACTAACTCGAGCCCTTGAATCAAAATGAGTCATCACCTGCCAACTGGAAGCTGCGAACAGATCGAACATGGTACATATGCTAAAATATGTACCTACATTATGAGATAATGTAGCACATAAACATATATGTGGATCAGCACTTGGGAATGTACTGAGTATATGGGGGTGAATGCACATGTATAACACAGTATCAACCTTCTTTAGTCAAATCATAGATGCAATATGGGATGACTCGCATTGCTTGAACAAGTATCAAAAATAAAGCTCATAAATCATGTAAGATGAGACATATAACACAAATCTCGTGAGTCATCATTCTTTAATATTAAAATCAGAAATCTTCTTTTATTCTCAATACTCAAAACCAAAGGGGCTTTAAACAATACTATCAACTCATACATATACCTCAAAGAGAGTAAACCTTCATTAGTGCTCAAGATTTCATAACTCTTTCTGAACTCAAATACTTGGTATTCGAAATCATATCACTTTGAAACATACTTGAAGGCATTTCATTCACTTTAGGAAAATATCTTATTTCAAGTTTTAGGGAAATCATTCAATCTCAAAAGGAAGATACTCTAGTTTAGTAAAAATAACTCATCTCAAGGTTTTATGAGAAAATACCAAATCAAGGGAAAACACTTCCTTTTGAAGAGACAATTCATATCAAGGGAATACTTTAGCTAGGAAACCATTTTTCAACCTCATTAGTAGGAAAATAGCGCATAGGAAGGAAAATAATTAATTTCTGAGAAAGTAGCTGATCTCAAGTTTGAAAGGCAAGGGAGGTTCTCATAACCGATAAAAACCATGCGAGCTACTTGGAGTACAATGTTTTGTTCTCCTAATGAAGATATCCCATGTTGGGGAGGAGCGTCATACTCTTGCCAAGGAGTATAACCTTGGTCTAGTGATCACTAAATGAAACTCGAGCTTGGGCCCAATATCAACTCGGCCTTAGGTCCAATAATCATAAACTAGTTCTCAGGCTCAACCTACGGTGGCACATATTTTTGGGGTTAGAAACTATAGTTACTTACTCGCTCAGTGCTAAATACTACTCTCCTTGGATTATCTGCGGCCATCTCATAAAAATCCACTTTTAGAATAATCTCATGGTTCACTATGAACCGAATAATCAAATCAATAATTACATATAATAAAGTGGATTTCAAAGCTCTCAGACCATTAGGTCAATCATTTCTCAGTCTTTTCAAAGTACTCAAATCATGGGTGCTTACTAACACATAGTTCAATCTCAAGTTAAAGCTCATCAAACACATAATATATAGCATATAAATTCATAAATCACGTGGAAATCTGGGAATTTTAACAATTTATCTCAAAATCTCAATATAGTCATACGCTTCAATATCTCAAATATTGCAAATATTAGCTTTTCAAGAAGTAAAATAATGGGTTTTATACCCAGCTATAAATTCTTAATAAAACATGCAGAAATCATGCCGACTCTTAATTCATGGGAAATATCAAGATAATGCATTCAATAATAATGGGTGAAAAACCCCAATTCAAATTCATGTAAAACCTCATACATTTCAGGAAAAATAATGATGTAAATAAGACTTTGGGTATAAGGGTGAAAGGGTTACCCTTGTTCAAAACCCCACATACCTTAGATTATGACATTGGATGAACAAGCTTTCTCTAAACTCTTTTTCTTATCCTTGAAATAGAGGGTTCTTGCCACACTTGACTTAGGAAACTTGAATCTCAACTCAATTTGAAGAATCCATGGTGAGTTGTTAGATTCTTTGGAGAAGAATTATATTTTTTATTTGAGTTGGAGGGGAAAACCCTAGCTCATTAGTGTTATCGATGGGAAAATAAGGCAGTTGCTTCGCATATAATATATAGGAGGGTTTAAGGGAAAGGATCAAAATATCCCTTCAAAAATAGGTTAAAAATACTAAATGAGGGCTACGACGGTCGAATCGACGGCCCGTCAAAAGTATGATGGTTCATCGGATCGTCCGTCGCAAGTTGGCTAAAAGAAGGGACATACTGCCTCACTGTGACGGTATCAGCTATGATCCGTAAAAATTTTGGCAGTCTGCCATTTTGGCCATCGCACGATGGCCATAAAAAGAGGACACTGCCTTGGTTTTGATGGGACGATTGACGGTCCATCGAATCATCCATCAAACCTGGGCAATTCTGACAATGTTCAGTAAAACGGCCATAACTTCCTCGTTCAAAATTAGATTTTGACAAAATTAGTATCGTTGGAAATCTAACTCAATGCTCTACATGACAAAAAGTCAATATTAGGGATTTATACACGGTTCAAAATATATCACCCTTAAGAAGACACCTCTCAAACTTGTAAGGAGAGAATGAAACTTCACTTAACATGCTCTAAGGCTTAAACTATAAGGAAATTTCGCGGGATTTTACATGGTACCCCAGGGACCTCCATCTAAACGATGAGGTTTAGAAACCTCTTTATGCCCAAACTAAAACCATTAAACTAATAATCTCAATCATAAACCAAGGAGTCTTTAATAAAGGCATATACTATTATTATTGTCATACAAATTACGGTTGCAAGGTAAGTCCAATATATCATTCCAATAAAATTAAATCAATTTGACTCCCAAGTTTCAGTAAAATCAAGACCAGGGCCACCAAGGCAATCCAAATCCATTTAAATAATCATTTATTTATTAATACATTGAATTGGGTTCGAAAGCAAGTTAAACCACGCAGTTTTTTCATAATTAAAATCAAATTTACAAAATGGGTTGAGGTTCATACATTTTATGTCAAAATTTATTAAATTTGGGGAACCCCATGTCCCCCACTCCATCCATTTAAATAAGGTACCAATTCAGTCCCAGAAAACATCAATTAAAAACATAAATAATTAATTTGAAACACTGGGAAAGTAATTCAATCAATAAAAACCAAAACCCTCAACCTATTTTCAAAACACACAATTGAAATCACTTGAAAAACCATTCAATTCATGCCATAATGTATAATTTAAGTTTAGGAAAGAGGAATTTGCCTGAAACACACATGGATTTTGACACGACCTGAGCTGGGGCCTTGTCGTAATGGGCATCCCAAGTCCAACAAGGACCGGGGACCACCCCCGACACCCAACCCAACCTCCAAACACATACCCTAAGTCGGATGAGTTTTGAACATATAACAAGATGGGGTTATGTACCACACAAGACTTTGGGATATGTCTATGACCATGACCAACCCAAACAAGTCAAACCATCTAATGCCGAACCAAAAACCATAATGTAAACTAATCCATAACCATTCTGTAGCATAATAAGATGGAATAATCACAAATCAAATACAGTCAACCGATATTAGCCATAATACCAATACCAATGCCAAGTCTGACACCACTATCGACACCGCCCATACCAACCCATAGTAGTCTCACAAAGCCTCTATTCGAAAGTAAAATAGTATCCGGTTGGTATATGCCCCTGACTATAGCCAAAACCAAAATCTAAAAAATAACCAAAGTATGATGACAAGACTATGACATAAAGTAGAGCCTTCCGAAGTAATGAAGCTCACCACTTCAATCAAACTCTAAGCTGTTTCCAAATCTGATTAATGACCAAGAGGAGAAGTAAGGCTGGTTCCTGCATTGCATGGGGATACAACACTTGAAGATGGGTTAGCGGGTGAATGCTAGCATGACTCAGTAGAAGGATAAAATAATACCAACATTTAAAACTAATTAAATAACCATTTGTATTTACATCCATACACCCCCATATATATATAAAAAATTCATGTCGGGAAAGGGAACCGAGTTTAGTATGCCTTGAAAATCATTAACCTGTGTTTGTGTAGATTAACCGTCCTAGAATCACCCACAGGCTATATGGGTCCAGTGTTACCCCTTGAACGAGACCAGTGAGTGTAGACGCACGTTCCAGAGATATCACTGGGCAGGGGATTGTCGTGTTCCTTTCATCCTTTATGATACAAATATACAATTATAACTTAGGGGATTCCCATGTACCCTACAAGTATATGGTCGCCATGACTGATCCTCATGTTGGCAAATATGAGTTTCTAGTGTCCGCCCATTGGACTCACACATTCATGGTTAGCTATCACAACCCGCCATTATTACCAATTAAAACCATTAGCACATAACCAAACCACCAATTCCATACATTATTAACTAAGGATATAAAAATTAGTAACGTCATACCGACTATAGCTTGCAAGCAATCTTCTTAGCCAATCAACTATGGGTTTCTCATGTACCCCATAGGTTCTATTATTAGATTCACTTGGGAGATTCTCGTGTACCCTACAAGGTTTTTAATCAAAGCCATGGATACCAAGGCCCTATAATTTATACATTAAAACCATTTACCAATTTAGGTTCCATTACCATATTATACCATGCAAACTTTTCAATAAAAGTCCAACTATGAAATAAACGCATCCTCATAGGCATTTTATCAAATATGTTAAGGGCATATGGTTTCCAAAACAAAAATTAATTACCAATTAACCATTCCCATGCAACCACATGTTAAAACCACCATTATAATATGAAAACCATAAGTAAAAACATGGAAAAACATAAATCAACCATTAATAACCAAAACCCCCAACTTATCATTCAAAGCCTAAAACCACATCACAATTATGTCATGAAAACCATTCATTAAACATGCAATTAATTGAACTATCAATGAGGGAGGAGTAACTTGCCTTAGATTATGAATAAGACAAAGATAAATCACTCCTTTAAAGCCTTAATTGCCCACCTTGAGGGAAACCCTAGACTTGGCATAACCCAAAAGCTTGAGAGAGTTTAGAGAGAGTTTCTATGTGTTTAAGATTTGAATAATAGGTTAAATGATATTCCAATAGTGTTTTAGGTTGTAGGGTCATAAGGGGTTAAGAGGGAAAAGAACCAGAATTCCCCCAACTTAAACTGTAAAAGTTTCTACAAGAAGGTACGTATCCCTCGTTAAATCATACCCACATCATACGAGTGGTACCCACCACTCGTACCTTGGACAGGATGGTGGACATATCATACTATCCACCATACGACTCCCCTTGGCCCAGTCGTACCATGATCATGCAATCTGTACCTTCAACCTGCACCCTAGGCTGAAATATTTAGGCTGGATACAGGACACCATACAATTTAGATCATACCAATCGTACCCTATCCTTACGGATCTTAGTGAGCCCCTTGTACTCAGAGGCAAGTAAAATCACCATGTTTAAGATTAAGTGAAGGATCATCCAACCAATCTGTCACCAACCATATGACCCGTGCCACCAAACCATAACCAAATAAAAAACTCAACCATCAAACATTGGTTAGCATATAAATTAGGTCACATGTCCCATATTTTCACCATACAGCTTATATGGTGAGTCGTATGGTCAATAGAGACTCAAAACCTAGGATATTTTCAAAGGACCAATACCGAGGGTGTTTCAATTCTCCCTCACTTGGATTATTCATCCTCAAATGATAGAACAAGGCAATACAAGCACGATTTATACCTCAACACCTAGACTCTAAGCTTTAACTAAGTTAGAAAATCAATCTGTCCTTAACATAGATTGCAAACAAAAGTATGATGAAGAACACATACCTTGAACATAAATTCCCAAAGCAAAAAATACTAACGGATATTTGGACTTCATGTTCTCTTCTGCTTTCTAAGTAGCTTCTTCAAACTTGTGGTTTATCCATAGAACCTTAAACGAAGCTACATCTTTGGTCCACAATCAATGAACTTACCAATCCAAGATATTAACCAGGACCTCCTCATAGAACAAAGAATCTGAGATACCAATATCTCTAACAGGCACAATTTGAGATTGATCACCCATACACTTCTTTAACATAGAAACATGGAACACCGAATAAATGGAGTTCTAACTAGAGGCAACTCCAATTCATATGCAACCTTAATAACCCTTTTCAAAACCAATTAAGGACCTATATACCAGGTACTGAGATTCCCCTTCTTAGAAAACTACATTACTCTCTTCATGGGAGACATCTTTCAGCACACTCTATCCCCAACCTCAAACTCTAACGCTCTTTACCTTACTTCTGCATAGGACTTCTGGTGACTTTGGGCATCCTTAAGTCTATATCGAATCACCTTCACATTTTCCATAGCTTGGTAAAACAAATATAGGCCAAATATCTCTGCCTCACCGACCTCAAATCACCCAATAGAAGACCTAAAGATCCTACCATACAAGGCCTCAAATGGAGCCAATCCAATGATAGAGTGATAGATATTATTGTAAGAAAACTCTATAATTGGTAAATGTTTAGCCCAGCTACCACCATAGTCAATCACACCCACACACAACATGTCCTCAAATGTTTAAATAGTTCTCTCTGCTTTCCCATCCGATTGTGGATGGAAAATAGTACTTATACTCTTCTTAGTCCCTAGCCCTTTATGAAACGACTACCAAAAGTGAGATATAAGCCATGTGCCACTATCAGAGATGATAGAGACAACTTCACAATCTCATGAAGATACATCCTCACATAATCCTCTGCTGAAAAGGTAGTCCTCACAAGCAAAATGTAAGTTGTCTTTATCATCCTATCCATGATAACCCAAATTGAACCAAATTGATTCCGAGACCAAGAAAGACCAATAACAAAATCCATGTTGATATCTTCCTATTTCCATTCAGGCAATTCAATTTCTTATTACGATCCTCCAAGACTCATATGCTCAACTTTCACTTGTTGACACACTAAACACTTAGCCACATAGTTATCCATATCCCTCTTCATACTATTCCACTAATATATCTACTTAAGATTGTGATACATCTTCATCAAACTAGGAAGAACAACATAACATAATTCATATGCCTTAGTGAAGATTATTTCTCGTAACCCATCAACGTCGAGAACATATAACCTTCCTTAGTACTGCAATGTACCATCACCACTAATCGCAAAGACTATCACCTTCTGTCCACCAACATGACCCTTGACACTCAACAAGACAGGATCTAACATCTATTTCTCCTTGATTTCAGCACTAAGAGACGACTACGCCACCTTCTAAATGAACACCCACTATCTTCAAAGTCCAAGAGGCAAACTCCAAGGTTATCCAAACGGTGAATATACTTCACCAAATCCTGCTTCTCCTTATCGATATGAGTAACACTCCCCATAGATAACTTGCTAAGAGCATCAACAACCACGTTAGCTTTACCTAGGTGGTAGTGAAGACTCATGTCATAGTCCTTTAGAAACTCAAGCCATCTTTTTTGCCTAATGTTAAGCTCTTTCTAAGTGAACACATACTGCAGGCCTTTATGATTGAAAAAGAATCCACATGCATCCCATACAAATAATGACGCCAGCTTTTCAGTGCAAACACCACAACTAATAATTCTAAATCATTAGTAGGATAATTTCTCTCATGCACATTCAACTACCTAGAATCAAAGGCTATTACCTTTCTATTCTACATCAAAACACAACAGAGTCAGAACCAAGTTCCACACGAGACACATAATAGTAAACCACAAACCCATTAGTGCCTTCATGCTAGGTCAAATTGAAGCAAAAGTTAACTTATCCTTCATCTTTTCTGAACTACCCTCACACGCATCCGACCACAGGAACTTAACTTTTTTCTAAGTCAATTTAGTCAACACAACAACTATAGAAGAAATGCTCTCCACAAACCTCTTGTAGAAGCCAACTAAATATAAGAGCTCTAAATATCGGTTGGAGTCATAGGTCTAGGCCACTTCTTAACCACTGAAACCTTTTGCAGATCTACCATGATCCCTTCACTAATAATAATATAACCAGGAGCTAGGGAACTACCCTCCTACTGAATAATACGTATGTTAGGAAACTTAAAGACAACCCTATGAGTCTAACAATCTAGGGATACGTATCACGAGTCAAACTAATCTATCCCTAAAATGACATCGAAATCAACCATATCTAATTCATACAAATCCACCAAAGTCTCCTTACAACCAAAAGATACCACACTCCCCTATAGACTCTTTTAGTAATCATAAAGTCACCTACCAGGGTAGAAATAGAAAAAGGGTCCAAAACACACTTTGAACCAAATCCAAAATGCATTGCCACAAAGAGGGTCACATAAAAAAGAGTGGACCCCAAATCAAGTAAATAATACACATCATGAGAAAAGAGTTGGAACATACCAGTTATAATATCAGGAGATGCCTCAGACTCCTGTCGAGTAGTGAGTGCATAAAGATGGTTTCAACCAGTGCCGAAACTAAAGGGTGCACCCATAGGTGCTGGAGCTAAAGACAAAGCAACCGCAACCTTGTTTTCCCTCAAGGAAACCTTACCAATAGGACAATTTTTATACATATGGCCTATTGACCATAGCTGAAGCACCTATCCCTTTCCTTATCACAGAAACCCCTTCGCAGACAACCAAAGAAACTGAAAAGAGGACACGATAGAGCCAACCGATCCTTGGTAGCTTGAGATTTTGCACCTATGCCCTGAAGTTGTCACCACCATAGAAACTTCTATCACCCATCGGCTTTAGGCAGGGAGAACTAGCCTTGAATAAGACCCAGAGTTGCCCTACTTCAACTTAAGCTACTTACTACCATCCCTGCCACTCTGTTATTGGCCACCACCCTGCTCAAAGAACTTAAACTTCTTGCACTGCCTCTCCCCTATTTCAGCCTACTTTTTTTCTCTTCCTCTACTTATTGCATGTATAAAACCAATCTAAAGATATCTATGTTCTTTATCAGTAATGCAGCCTTAATTTCAAGAATCAACTCACAAGATAGTTTTGAAGAAAACTTTCTCATCCCAACCATCATATTAGACACTATTTCTGGGGTATACCGAGACAATTGGTAAAACTTTAAGGAATACTCCTTGACCGACATTTTTATTTTCTTTAGATTAACAAACTCCTTCACTTTCACTTCCCTAAAATGCTGAGGAAAGAAGCGGTCCAGGAATACATTAGTGAAATCCTCCCAGAGTGATGACTCATCAATGTTACCCCTTACCTGATCCCATTCCTCGAACCATTGGTACGCCACATCTTTTAGTTAGTAGGCTACAAACTCTACCGCTTGTATATTTATGGCATGCATAACCCTGAAAATACTTTTTATCTCATCCAAAAAACCCTGATAATACTCCTCAACCTTAGCTCCCATAAAGGTCAGAGGGTTAAAACTTATGAACTATACAACCCTTGTGGCCTTAGAAGATGGAGTAACGGGAACACCATGCTCAGACTGAGTCGCTACCAACTATGCCAACATATGAATAAACTGGCAAAACTCAACATTTGTCATATCATCCTAAGGATCCTAACAAGGACTAGAGAAAACTGATGGAACTCCATAATGATCCACAATTGGACCCCTAGACCGAGTACGGATCACATGAGTATAAAGTGTCCCATCAATATTCACCCCAGTTGCGATAAAAGAGTTTTTGTGAGTATCAAATTTTTGAGGAATGATCTAAAAAGAGAACAAACGGACATTAGAGATTATTCTTTGACTTAGACTCCAAAGCTTAAAAATAGAACACAAAAAAAAGAAACATTCTTAAATGCCTTATAGCCTCTCCCTTATGAGTCTTGCACACTACACACCCTTAAAAGAGACTCTACTCAACATGGCTTTGTGGACTCTCAATCAAACATGAACCTAAAGCTCTGATACCAACTTAAAATGACCTGAACTAGGGCATTGTCGTAATAGGCATCCTAAGTCCAACAAGGAACGAGGAACACCCCTGATACCCAACCTAACCTCCAAAAACATACCCTAAGTTGAATAAATTCTGAACATATAATAAGATGGAGTTATGTACCATACAATATTTTGGGATTGGTCCATTACGATTACCTACCCAAATAAGTCAAACCATCTAATACCGAACCAAAAACCATAACATAAATCAATCTATAACCATTCCATAACATAATAAGATGGAATAATTACAAATCAAATATAGTCAACCGATATCAACCATAATACCAATACCAATACAAATAATGACACCAATGCCGACACCACCTATACCAACCTATAGTAGTCTCACAAAGCCTCTATCCAAAAGTAAAATAGTATTTGATCGGGACATGCCCCTAACCATAGCCAAAACCAAAGTGTAAGAAATAACCAAAGTATGATGACAAGCCCATAACATAAAATGGAGCCTTACAAAGTATGGAATCTCACTACTTCAATCAAACTTTAAGATGTTCCCAAATCCAACTACTGAGTAGGAGGATTAGTATGGCTGGTTCCTACATCACATGGGGATATATTGTCTGAAGATGGGTTAGCAGGTGAACGCTAGCATGCACTTAGGATAAGTATAAAATATTACCATCATTTAAAACCAAGTAAATATCCACATGCATTCACATACATACATATATACATATACATATATATATATACATATATATAAAATGCATGCAGAAAAAAAGAACCAGGTTTAGTATGCCTTTAAAATTATTAACCTGGGTTTGTGTAGATTAACTATCCTAGAACCACCCACGAGCAATATGGGTCTAGTGTTACCCCCTGAATAGGCCTCAATGCGTGTAGCCGCACTCACTATGGATATCACAAGGACAGAGGATTCCCATGTACCATTTACCCTCTATGATACATATATTTAAGTATTACACAAGGGATTCTCGTGTACCCTACAAGTATATGGTCACCATAACCAACCCTTATGTCGGCAAACATGATCTTCCAGTGTCCGTCTATTGGTCTCACACCTTCACGATTAGCTATCACAACCCACAATTATTGCCTAACTAAAAATATTAGTGCACAGCCAAACCACCAATTCCATATATTATTAACTAAGTCTATAAGAAGTGGTATAATCATACTAACTACAGCTTGCAAGCGATGACTTTAGTCAATCACCGAGGTGATTCCCATGTACCCCGTAGGTTCCATTATTAGGTTCACTTGGGGGATTTCTGTGTACCCCATAAGTTTTCTAAGCAAAGACATGGCCACCAAAGCCTTACAATTTAGCCATTAAAACCAAATAACTAATTTAGGTTCCATTACAATATTATACCATGCAAAGTTTTCAATAAAAGTCTAATAATGAAATAAAAGCATTTTCATAGGCATTTTATAAAACATGTTGAGGGTATATAGTTTCCAAAAGCAAAACTAAGTACCAATTGAAAATTTCTATACAACCATGTATTTAAACTGCTATTGTACTATGAAAACCATAAGTAAAAATATGGGAAAACATAAATCAACCATTAATAACCAAAACCCGTAACATATAATTCTAAGCCAAAAACTATATCACAATTATGACATGAAAACCATTCACTAAACATGACTTTGATTGAATTAATAATTATGAAGGAGTAACATGCCTTAGATTACAAAGAATATGGAGAGAAATCACCCTTTCGAGCCTTAATTGTCCACCTTGAAGCAAACCCTAGCCTTTGGTTAACCTAAAAGTTTGAGAGAGTTTAGAGAGATTTTCTAAGTGATTAAGATTAGAATAATAGGGTAAATGATATTCCAATAGTGTTTTAGGTTATGGGGTCATAAGGCGTTAAGAGGGTAAAGTTCCAGAATACTTGTAACTTAAACTATAAAAATTCCTGTAGAAAGGTACGACTCCCCCTTGAATTGTATCCACATCATATGAGTGGTACCCATCACTCATACACTGGACAAGATGTTGGACAATATGCACTATCTACCATATGACTCGCTTTGCCCCAGTCGTATCATAATCCTAATATTTGTACCTTCAACCCACATCCTAGGCAGAAACATTTAGGCTAAATACTGGATGACATATGATTTATATCATACTACTCGTACCCTATCCTTACGGCTCTTAGTGAGCCACTCGTACTTAGAGGCAAGTAAAATCACCAAGTTTTATATTAAGTAAAGGATCAACATACAAACCCATCACCAACCATATGACCCATAGCACCATACCAGAAACTCAACCACTAAACACTGGTTAGCATACAAATTATGTTACACAACTTATATCCTCACCATACAGCTCATATAGTGAGTCCTATAATTAGTAGAGACTCAAAAACCAAGAAATTTTCCATTGGTCAAAACCATGGGTGTTTAAAATTTGAAGTTAATTTGAAGTTTGAAGCCTAGATGATGAATTCTCTATGAAATCCTTAAGCTTTCTTAGTTTAGGTGTTAGGGAACAAATGAAGAGTGTTTGATATTTTTAAATAAAGGGGAAATGGTTAATTTTATATTTATGTCATTAAAAGGGTGAAAATACCTAAAACCCCTCACCCCTAAGTGAAAAAAATAAAACTGAATGAAATTTACACATTAACGTGGTATGTCTTTATCGCGGAGGTTATCCTTTATGCCAGGCAAATATCGTGGAGCATAACCTACATGACATGGTGATATCATGAAGGCACACTACCTCGGAGTTCCAAAATAGCCCCGAACACCCTCCAAGAATTACAAAACTTTTCAAAATTATCTTTTTAACATCCCTAAACAAAATTCATGTCAAAAATGGATATTACAAATATGGGAAGGTAAAAATAAAATGATTAAATTTTTAAGGTGTCATACATTATCCCCCCTTAGGATCATTTGTCCCTGTATGCTGAGTTAGGACACTTTTAGCGTGAGAATAACAATAATACACCAGAATCAATTGACAAACTTAGAAAATGACAAGAGGAACATGCAACTCATACCTTACACACTGTTATCTAACTCGGGGAACAAGAATGGATATTTGACCTTCACATCTTCCTTTGCTTCCCATGTAGCTTTTTCCACCTTTTTTTTCTCCAAAGAATCTTCACTGAAGCTACGCCCTTGGTTCTCAACCTACAAACTTGCATATCCAATATCTCAATTGGGACTTTCTCATGATACAAGGAATCCATAACACCAATATCCTCAATCGGAACTATTAAGGAAGGATCACAAACAAATTTTTTTAGCATGGCACATGAAACATGAGATGAATAGAACCTAAACTCGTAGCCAAATCCAAATCATAAGAAACATTCCCAATTCTTCTCAAAATTTGATATGGGACAACGTAATAAGGACTGAGCTTCCCCTTCTTCCCAAACCTTATGACTCTCTTCATAGAAGACATCTTCAAGAATACCCAATCACTTAATTCAAACTCTATATCTCTCTTTCTCATATCTGCATAAGGCTTTTGGCTACTTTGGGTAGTCTTAAGTATTTCTCTAATTATTTCGCCTTCTTCATGTCTTGGTGAACCAAGTTAGGACCAAACAACTTAGTCTCACTAACCTTAAATAATCCAATAGGAGATCTACACCTCCTATCATAAAGAGCCTAAAAAAGAGCAATCTAAATGCTTGAATGATAACCATTATTGTATGAAAACTCAGTAAGAGGTAAATGATCAACCCAACTACCCATAAAGTCGATAACACAGGCCCTTAGCATATCCTCCAAAGTTTTAATAGTTTATTTCACTTACTCTTCTACTTGAGGGTGGAAAGTGGTGCTAAGGTTCACCTCAGTACTCAAACTTTTTTGAAATGAATGCTAGAAGTGAGAAGAAAACTATGTATCTCAGTGTAAAATAATAGATACTGGTGCACCATGAAACTTCACAATCACTGGAATGATTAACTTAACATAATCTTCTCCTGAGTAGCTAGTCCTCATAGGCAAGAAGTTAGCAGACTTAGTCATTCTATTCACAATGACCCAAATAAAATTATACAGATTGCCACACCATGGAATACCCATAATAAATTCCATATTGATCATCTCCCACTTCTATATAGGCAACTCTATGTCTTGAGATATTCCACCAGGCCTCAAGTGTTCAACTTTAACTTGCTGGTAAACTATGCATTGGCAACAAAATTTGCCACATCTCTCTTCATATTATTTCACTAATAGATCTTATTCAAATCATGATATATCTTATTTGATCCCAGATGAACTGTATATCTAGACTTATAGGCCTCAGTCAATATCCTTTCCCGTAGTCTATCAACATTAGTAACTCATAACCTGCCTTGGCACCTCCGAATACCAAATCCCCAAATCTTAAATGCCATAATATTTTGCTATCCCACATCATCCATAATCTGCATAAGTACAAAGTCCAAATCTTTCTTCTCTTTCATCTCAGCACCAAGAGATAATTTAACCACTTCTTGAATAATGAATCTTCTATCCTCAAAGACTAAAAAATAAACTCCCAAGTTTGCCAACCTATGTATGTCCTTCCCTAATCCTATTTTATCCTCCTCAACATGAGATAAGCTCCTCATAAAAAACCTATTATGAGCATCATCAATAGTATTAGCTTTACCTGGATGGGTGTGAAGGCTTATGTTATAATTGTTAAGTAGCTCAAGCCACCGCCTCTACTTGAGATTCAGTTCCTTTTGAGTAAACACATACTACAAGCTCTTATGATTTGAATAGATACCCATATACACCCCATACAAATAAAGGCACCAAATCTTCAAAGCAAAAACCACAACCGCTAACTCTAAATAATGGGTTGAATAATTCCTTTCATGAACATTAAGCTGCCTGGAAGCATAGGACACAACCTTACCATGTTACATTAAGACAAAACCCAGTCCTACATGGGATGCATCACAATATAAAAAAAAACTTCAGTACCCTTGAGCAGGATCAAAAATGGTGAATAAGTCAACTTATCCTTCAACTTCTCAAAACTACCCTTACGACCAATAGAACACAAAAACATAGCCTTTTTTGAGTCAATCTTGTCAATGAAGATGCAGTAGAAGAGAAAATCTTCAAAAATCTCTAATAATACTGTTAAACCCTTAAAATTTGAGCATTTTTATTTTTTCCCTCCCTATGTTTGAAACATAAATGTTTGACTTAAATCATACTTAAGTATGTTAAAGGGGTATCCCAAAAGAGTTTTAGATTTTTTGAATAGGGTTCAAGATGGTTTTGCATCACAGAGGTAGTAAGCCTCCGTGATATTGATGCACCACAAAGGCTGTCTTTCCGCGATAGCCTCTATAACATAAAGGTTATTCATAGCGTTAAGGTTTTCAAAATGGAGGTTAATCTTTGTGATGAGGTCTGTGCCATGAACCTATGTAAATTTTCGTTGTTTTATTCTATTTTAATTAGGATGAAGGGTAATGAGGTCCTATCATATATAAACAACCTTTAAACATTACATAAACATATTCTCAAACTCCAAACCCTAAGAAAGCATAAGGATTTCAACTTACGTTCATTATTTGAGCTCCAAATTCACAATTTCTCACAAATCTTTGTGTGTCTAAGGAATGTTTACTCTTTCCCAATTATTATATTATCAAAACATGTATTTATGTGATGTTATAAATGATTTTAAATATGGTTAAGGGATTTTTGAAATATTATTGATGTAATTATTTTTCCCATGGTTTATATGAAATTACTCATGCTTTATTGATGATTTTGAACTTGTGGGGTGCATGGGAAAAATGAATAAACTAAGGGGTCATGATTTTCCTAATTTGTGAATATTGACAATTGAAGTGTTAATGAACTCAATCCCATATTATGAAATTGGTTTTAAGTATAAAAAGTATGTATATTGAACTATTCTTGAACAAAATGAATTTAAATTAATCAATGGGGCTTGTCAATTCCCCCAAGTGATGATGATTGATTTGGCGTATTAATGTTACCTTGCAAGTGTAGTTGGTATAATGATACCAACAGTCTATGCCTAAATGTTTAAATTGTTCAATAAATGGGAATGTGTGATAAATGTTTTAATTGGGCTTCAAAGAGGGTTGTGTAGCTAGGCTGTGAAAGTAGCATTCCTAAGGGACCAATATTTAAAAATGCATTTGCCGATGTAGGGATCGAAATGGCCTAGAGTTTGAGTGACCTGGGTTATGACCAAGGGGTGAAATTTATGGCCCATATAGCCCTTGAGTACTATAATATGATGGTTAAAATACTCAATATAGGTAACAATAATACTTTTACTCTTCCTACTCCATGACTAGGTGATCATGGGATAACTTGTGAGTTGAATTAAAGTGATGAGCCTCCATATTTAGGAAGTCCTCATTTCATGATTTTGATCTCTTTATCTTATTTTATCTTTCCTTTGAAATTATTTAGGCTATTATCGGGGGTATGTCCCAACTATTATTGTCATTTAGTCATGTAGAAGCTTTTGTGGATTACTAATTATGTGTCCACAAAGCCATGTCAAGTAGAGTTTTTCAATGGGTGTGTAGCATGCCATACTTATAAGAGAGAGGCTACGAGGAATTTATGAGTGTTTTCCTTTTTTTTGTTGTCTTATATTCCGGCTATAGAGTGTAAGGCTTAAGATTCCTACAACTCCCATTTATTCACCTTTTAGACCATGACCCCAAACAATCTGAAGCTTATGAAAACTTATCTATCCCGCCTAAAGACCATACGGATGGATCTCATCTGACTTATAAGTACAAACTCAATCTAGTGTCGCTGTTTTTGATTGTACCCATGGATTTCCACCTGTCTCCCCTAATCCTTCCCCAGTTGGTGACACTCGTACTTAGTTACATCAGGGAGATATTACTAATGCTGAGTTTCATAAATCCATTCACTTTTTAGCCCAGGTGGTGACACCTCAGTCATATCAGACTGGTTTTGATGGTATTATAGGGAGTTCATCTGAGGTCACTAGAGTTTGCCAATTTATGAGGTTGAGCCCTCCAACTTTCACTGATACTAAGGTTGAGGAGGGCCCTTAAGATTGTATAGATAAGATGGAGAAGTTTTTTTCGGTTATGAATACTACGAATATAGAGGGTGTGGAATTTGCTGTATGTCATTTAAAGGATGTAGCTTACCACTGGGTCAAAAAATGGGAGTAACTTAGGGGTGATAATGCAAAGTTCGCCTTGTGGGAGGATTTCTCTAGTGCTTTTCTTGATTTCTTCTTTTCACAAAAGTTGAGAAAGACGAGAGTTAAGGATTTAATAAATTTAAAGTAAGAAAGGATAACGATGAAGGAATATGCCTTAAAATTCCACCATTTATTGTTGTATGTCCCGAACTAGTGTCAAGCATATGGTCTAGAATAAGGAAATTCATTTTCGGTTTACCTTGTGACATGATTTTAGAGAGTAAGGATACTTTCTTAAATAAGGATATGGATATCTCTTGAGTAGTGATATATATATAGTAGGTTGATGAGCAAAAGAAAAAACAAGCAGAGGTTGGGGAAAGATAGAGTAAGAAGTTTTGGTATTTAGATCAAGGTGGAGGTCAGCAGCAGAGTGGCAGAGATGGTGAGAAATGTTCTAAGAAGAAGTGGGGTTACTTGGGCTCTTGTTTGACGGCTAGTGTACCATACCCAAAACTATTCGAAGATTATTATTTTTAGAATGGTGATGGTTATAGGGAATAGGGTGCACAGTCTAAGGCCAATGAGGCCCAATCAGCTCCATCATATCCTTTTTGTAGACTCTATGGTTAGTTACACCATGGTCCATGTGAGAAGGAGTGGAATAGGTGTTTTGGTTGTAGAAAAATTTGTCATATTCTACGTTATTACCCTTCTAAAGGTCTTCTGGGGTGAACAGGGTTCCTGTTGCCTCTTTATTATCTTCTGCACCAAAGGGTTCCACTTCTAGTATTGACATTGCTCAGAACTATCTGTATGCTCTTACCATTCTCCTGGTGTCCGAGGCATCTTTTGATGTCGTCACTGGTATGTTGAAACTCTTATTTCATGATATATGTTGCTTACTAGACCTAGGATCCAATATCTCTTATATGACATCATTTGTGACTATGCATTTTGGTTTTGGTCTAGAGTGTATTTCAAAACTCTTTTCTATTTCTACCCTAATGGATGACTCAGTCATTCCTAGAAAGGTCTACAGGAGTTGTGTGGTATCTATTAATGGTAGGGAAACTTTTATGGATCTATTTTAATTAAACATGCTAGATTTTGATGTTATCTTAGGATGAATTGATTGCATTCGTGCGATGCCTCCTTCGACTACCAAACCCATTATATCATTTTCAAATTACATAATGAGCCGGTTATTGAGTGGGGAGGGGGGAGTTCCCTAGATCCTAAGGGAAGGTTAGTATCATATCTTAGAGCCCAAAAATTAATTTCCAAGGGGTGTCTTTATTTTTTTAGTTTGGGTTAAAGATTCTAACTCGGAGGTTCCCTCATTACCATTTATTCCTGTGGTTAGTGAATTTTCTGAGGTTTTCCCTGTTGATCTCCACGATGTCCCTCCCAATACGGAATTGAGTTTAGGATCTATCTTTTTTTGAACACTTATCCTATCTCTATCCCTCTTTATAGAATAGCTCCGGCTGAGTTGAAGTACTTTAAGGAGCAGTTGAAAGATCTTCTCAACAAAGGTTTTATCCTTCTTAGTGTGTCTCTGTGGGGTGCTTTTATTCTTTTCATGCGTAAAAAAGATGGCTCTCTTTGGATATGTATTGATTATCGTTAGATAAATAAGGCAACAGTGAAAAATATATACTCTTTTCCTAGGATTGATGACCTGTTTGACCAACTTCAGAGTGCTAAGTATTTTTCTAAGATTGACCTTCGATCGAGTTGCCATCAGTTGAAGATTAGGGAGGAGGATATCCCTCAGAGAACCTTCCGTACCCGGTATAGATATTTTAAGTTCTTGGTCATGTATTTTGGGTTGCCAATGCCCCAACGGTATTATGGATCTCATGAATTGGGTATTCCAGAAGTATTTGGACTTGTTTGTTAGTATGTTTATAGATGATATTTTAGTATATTCAAGGAGTGAGGTAGATCGTAACAATCACCTATATGTTGTGATGTAGACCCTAAAACATCAGTGTTTGTATGCTAAGTTTTTAAAGTGTAAATTTTTGTTGAATGTTGTACCCTTTTTGGGTCATGTTATTTCTTGTGAGGAGATCATGGTTGGTACGAAAGAAAGTTGTGATGGTTAACAAGTGTCCTAGACCCATGACTCCAATCAATATTCTAAATTTTTAGGGTTTTTCTGGTTATTAGAGGATGTTTGTGGAGAGCTTCTCGTTGATCGCTGCACCTTTGACTAAGTTGACTTAGAAGAAGGTGAATTTTTTATGGTTCGATGCTTGTGAGGGGAGTTTTGAGAAGCTAAAAGATTAAATTGACTTTTGATTTGATTTTGACCTTGCCCGATGGTAGTGGTGGATTCGTAGCTTCCTGTGATGCATCCCTTGTAAGGTTTGGTCGTGTATTAAAGCAACATGGAAAGGTGGTAGAGTATTCATTTAGATAGTTGAAAGTTTTGATGAGAGAAAGGAAATAGAAGAAGCTCAGCGGGTAGCTTAAGATGCAGAGTTAGCTGAGCAGAGACAGGAAGTAGACTGCCGAGCAGCACTCGGTGGAAATGAAATCAGACCGAGTGGTGCCCGTGTTCAAGTGATCCCAACATATCACTATGCGCATCCATATATAGATTATAAGGAAAATTCTAGAATACATTGAGCCAACAGACAATGGGGCTATTATTCCTCCTGTTTTATCCCCAGGCATCAAGTTGGATGTAACAAGCGGAATGATCGAGCTCTTAAATCTAAAGGGTGTGTTTGCAAGTCTTCCTACAGATGATGCATTTGCACCTTGCCAATTTCATTAGTTCATGCAGTTCATATACAAATTTAGGGGTGAATCAAGAAGGACTTAGACTAAGGTTGTTCCTCTTCTCACCTACAGGAGAAACATCTTTATTTTTAGGGGAATTGCCAAGAGGCTCTATCACTACATAGAATGAGTTGCGCAGGGAAATCTTAAACAGGTTCTTTCTTCCATCCAAGAGGCTGCAACATAAGAATAAGATATATAATTTCAGGCATATGCATTCAGAATCTGTGTACGAGGCATGGTTTAGGTTCAAGAGAAAGGTGAGTATGGTGCCTAACCATTGAATGTCAGGGACGAGGTTCTTGGAAATATTTTACTGAGCCCTGACCATCATCTCTAGAGAAGTGGTAGACACTGTATTTGGAGGAGCTTTTATGAGACTAGACTGGGAGGCATCATTGAAGATGTAAGATCAGATCTTACTCACTAACCAAGTGACACGACCTGAACAAGGGCCTTATCGTAATGGGCATCCCAAGTCCAACCAGGACTAGAGACCACTCTCGTTACCCAACCTAAAATCCAAATAAACATACCCATGTCAATGAATTTCGAACGTATAACAAGATAGCAGTTATTAAAATACCAGACTCGAAGAAAGGCTTATAACCGGGACCAACCCAAGAAAGTCAACCATCCAATAGTATCCAATAACCATAACCAAACCAAAATAAAAACCAAGCTCCCGTCCATAACATAACATAAAAGGATGGAACAATCAAAAATCCAATCCAACGGTATCATCTCCAATACCAATACCAAACTAAGGTTGACACTAATACTAACACCACCTATTCCAACCCATAGTAGTTCCACAAAGCCTCTTATCAAAAGAAAAATAAGATCCGGTTGGGACATGCCCCCAACCATAGCCAAAACCAATATCCATTAAATAACCATAGTATATAAAGAAATCCATGATATGAAATGGAGCATTCAGGGATATGGAAGCTCGCCACTTTAATATAATAGATGATCCCGAATCCGATCACTAAGCATTAGGAGTAGAACAACCCCGTTCCTGCATCACGTGGGGATACAGCCGCCCGAAGATGGGTAGAGGGTGAATGCTAGAAATAAACTTTGGATAAGGATAAAACAATGCAATCCAGTAAAACCAAGTAAAATAACCATATGCACACAACCATACATACATACATATATACACAACCATGTCAGGAAAGGGAGCCAGGTTTAGCATGCATTTAAAACCATTAACCTAGGTATGCATAGTGTAACTGTCCTAGAACCACCCACAGGATATATGGGTCCATTGTAACCCCTTGAACGGGCCCCGATGCGTGTAGCCGCATGAACCTGAGATACCATAAGAGTAGAGAATTCCTGAGTACCTTCGCTCTACATGATACATACATACAGTGTAAATAGAGGATTCCTATGTGCCTCATAGTTTCATATATGGTCACTATGACCAACCCTTATGTCGAAAAACATGAGTTTCCATTGTCCGTCCATAGAACTCAAAACTTCACAGTTTGCTATCATACCTTGCCATTATTTCCCAATTAAAACCATTACCATCCAACCAAACCATTATTCCATTATTATTAACCAAGGCTATAAGTAGTGGTATCATCATACCGACTATAGCTTGAAAGAAATATCCTTAGCTAACTTTTTAATGTAAAGGGATTCCCATGTAACCATAGATTACATTATCAAGTCAACTTGAGGGAATCCCATGTACCCCACAAGTGTTCAATTATTATGTTTGCTTGGGTGAATCCCATGTACCCCATAATTTATTCCTTAGCATTTTTACTTGGGGTGTTCCCTGGTAGCACACAAGGAAGTTTAACTAATCATAACCATGACATCCAACCTTTACCATTTAACCATTCCAAACAATTCAAACCATTTAGAGTTCCATTACCAAATCACTATGCAATAGTTCCATTAAAGGTCTGATAAAATAGTAAAAGCATTATCATAGATATTTTCTCAAACATGTTGGTAGCATAGTGTTTCCAAACCCTAATCCAATCACCAATTAACCATTCCCATGCAACTAATATTTAAAACCACTATTAAAGCATGTAATTACCTAATTAAAATATGGGAAAATCATAACCAAGCATTTAATACAAAAACTCCAATATATATTTGAAAACCCTAAAACCATACAATAATCATTCCATGAAAACATTTTATAAAACATGCCTTTAGTTGGAACTAACAATGAGGAATGAGTACATGCCTTAGATTACGAAGGTGATGGAGAGAAATCACCTATACAAGCCCCAAATTGATCCTCTAGATAAAACCCTAGACTTCTTTTACCCAAGATCCTTAGAGAGAATTAGGGGGAGTTTCTAAGTGTTCTAGATTAGAATAATAGGGTAATTGATGTACCAAAAGAGTTATAAGTCATGGGGTATTAAGTGGTTTAGTGAGGAATTTTCCAGATTACCCCCAACTTAAATTGCTAAAATTCTCATCATATGGTATGACTCCCACATACCAGTCGTACCTTTCAGTACGAGTGGTACCCATCACTCATACCCTAGGCCGATCCCTTTGACCTAACACTGTCCACCTTACAAATTACCCTAACCAAGTCATGACAAAACCATATGATCAGTACCCCTAAATAGTATCCCTAGTAGAATAGCATCAAAGAAAGTTTAAAAACTACCTACCGTATGAGCCAATGGTATGACTCATACCCTAACTTATGGCTCATGGTGAGCCACTCATACTCAAATAAATGTTAAGCTACTCAGTCTTAGATTAAGTGAATGAAAAAAATAAACCATACGACCTATCACCAACCATACGACTCGTATCCACCAAGTCATACCCATTCTAGAAACCAATCCAACCCACCAACTAACATTGATAAGCATACGACCAAGAGCATGCCAACCGTACCCCATCATACGATTGGTACCCACAAGTCGTACAATGTCCAAAAATTCAGGAAATTTTCTAAGGGTCCAAAACCCAGGGTGTTTCAATCTCCCCCACTAGGATAATTCATTCCCAAATAATGGACAAGGTAGGTCAAATACAAGCACAATTCATTTGTGTTATCAAACGTTAATCCAACCTTTAACCAAGTTATAAAAAAAGATGTGATTAAAAACACATACCTTCTGCACAAATATCTAGAGCAAAAAAACAAATGCAGATATTTAGACTTTATGTCCGCTTCTGCTTCCTATATAGCCTCTTCCACCTTATGATTTCGCCATAGAATGATAACCGAGGACACGTCCTTGGTCTGTAATAGATGAATATACTAATCTATTATCTCAATGGGATCTCTTTATAAGACAGAGATTCCAAGATATCCAATCCTTCCAAAGGAACTACCAAAGAAGGATCATCAAGATACTTTCTCAACATAGAGACAAGAAATACTGATGAATGGAGTTCAAACTATAAGGCAGCTCAAATTTATATGCCATGTTACCAACCCTCCACAAAACTGCATAACGACCAACATATTGGGGATTGAGATTCCCCTTTGTACAAAACTGTATCACACCCTTCATGGGAGATACCCTTAGGAACACCTTTTCCCCAACCTCAAACTTGAAGTCTCCACTTCTTACATCTACATAAGACTTTTGGCGACTTTAGGCAGCCTTAAGCCTATCCTGAATCAACTTTACCTTTTACATACCTAATTAACCAAATTCAGACCGAACATATCCACCTCACAAAGCTCAAACCACCCAATAGGAGATCAACACCTCCTACTATACAATGCATTAAAAGGGGGCATCCTAATGCTAGAATGATAGCTATTGTTGTAGAAAAACTGTACCAAAGGTAGATGCTCAACCTAATTGCCACCATAATTAATCACACATGCACGAAGCATGTCCTTTAATATATGAATAGTCCTCTCTGCTTGCCAATTCATCTATGGATGAAAAGTAGTACCCAGACTATCCATAGTACCCAACTCTTTCTGAAAAGATCACCATAAGTGCGATAAAAACTATATACCATGATCAGAGATAATTGAAATAGGTACCGTATACAACTACACAATCTTATGAAGATACAACCTTACACAGTCCTTAGTCAAAAAGTTAGTCCGCATCGATTAGAAGTGAGCAGACTTTGTCATCTTATCTATGATGACACAAATCAAATCAAAGTAGTTCTGAGACTAAGGAAGAATGATAACGAAATCTATATTGATTATCTCCCATTTTCATTCATGAAAAATCAATATCCCGATACCACTTTCTAGGCCTCATATGCTCAACTTTAATTTTTTGGCACACCATACACTTGGCCATAAAATCAGCCACATCCCTTTTCATCACATTCCACCAATACATCTCCATATGATCATGATACATTTTTATCAAATTAGGATGAACAATATAGTAAAATTCACGTGCCTCATCAAAAATCCTTTGTTACGAACCATCGACGTCAAGAACACATAACATCCCTTGGTACCTCAAGATACCATCACCACTGATCTCAAATACCATCACCCTTTTTCCATAAACATCACCCTTGATTTTCACAAAGACAGGACTAATATTTGTTTTTCCTTGTCTCTGCCCCAAGAGACGACTATACCACTTCCTTTACAATTACACCACCATCATTAGAGACCAAGAGACAAACTCCAAGATTAGATAAACGGTGAATATACTTCACCAATTCCTTCTTCGCATTATCTACATAAACTAAACTCCCCATGGATAATCCGCTAAGAGCATTAGCAACCATATTAGATTTACCTGGGTGGTAATAAAGACTCATATCATAGTCCTTGAGAAGCTCCAACCATCTTTTCTTCCTAAGATTTAGTTTTTTCTGAGTGAGCACATACTGTAGACTCTTATGATTAGAAAAGATGTACACGTGCACTCCATACAAATAATGCCACTAGATTTTCAAAGAAAAAACTATCGCTAAAAGCTCCAAATCATAAGTTAGATAATTTCTTTCATTTACCTTCAACTGCCTAGAAACATAGGCTATCACCTTACCATGATGCATCAAAATACAACTAAGTCCTATCCTGGATGCATCACAATAAACCACAAACCCCGCATTACCTTCAGGCAATTTCAAAACCAGAGCCAAAGTTAGCTTATCCTTCAACTCCTCAACACTCCCCTTATAAGCATTAGACTAAGAAAACTTTACCTTCTTCAGAGTCAACTTAGTCAATAGGGCAACTATCATTGAGAAACTTTCCACAAACTGCCTATAATACCTAGTGAAACCCAAGAAGCTCTGAATGTCAGCTGGAGTTGTGGGTCTAGGTCACTTTTTAACCATAACCACCTTCTGCAAATCCCTAATTATCCCCTTACTAGAAATAATGTGACTATGGAAAATTATAGCGTTTAACCAAAAATCTCACATCGAGAATTCGACATACAACTGCTACTATTTCAAGGTCTACAACACCATACGGACATGATTGGCATAATCCACTTTACTCTTAGAATAAACCAGAATGTCATCAATGAACATAATGAAAAAAGATCCATACACTGTCTGAAAACTCTATTCATCAAATCCATATATACCATCGGTGCATTAGTCAAATCAAATGACATAACCAAGAACTTAAAGTGCCTATACTGAGTACAAAAAGCTGTCTTAGTGATATCCACCTCCCTAATCTTAGGATGATAATACCCAGATCAAAAATCTATCTTAGAAAAAAATTTAGCACCTTGCAATTGATCAAACAAGTCATCTATCATTGGGAAAGGATACTTGTTCTTAATCGTCCCCTTATTCAACTAATGATAGTCAATGCACATCCGAAGGGGGCCATTATTCTTTCACACAAATAACATCGGTGCACCATGGGGATACACTAAGATGGATGAAACACTTATCCAAAATATCCTTCAGTTGCTCCTTGAGTTCCCTTAGCTCAGCTGGATCCATTCTATTAAGAGAAGTAAATATTGGACAAGTTTTCAAAACTAAATTAATACAAAACTCAATCTCCCTATTTGGAGTAACACTAGGAAGACCATATACAAAGACCTCAAGAAACTTATTCACCACAAGAATTGAATAAAAAGAAGGAGCTTCCGAGTTAGAATCTTTAACCCGGACTAAATGATAGAGACACCCTTTAGAGATTAACTTTTGATCTTTAAGATATGGAATAAACCCCCTTTAGAATCTAGGGAACCACCTTTCACTCAATAACAAATTTACTAGGAACCTAAATACAACCTTATGAGTTCAAAAATCTAATGACGCATAACAAAATTCTAACGAATCCATCTCTAGAATAACATCAAAATCCATCATACCAAGTTCAAACAAATACACCAAAGTATGCCTACTAGCAATAGATACCGTATCCCCCCTATAGACCCTTTTAGTAATCACAGAGTCATCTATTGGGGAAGAAATAGAAAAAGGATCTAAAATAACCTCAGGATCAAAACCAAAATACACAGCCACAAATGGTGTAACATAAGAGAGAGTAGACCTCCGATTAGGTAAATAATACATGTCACAAAAAAAGAGTTGTAACATACCAATAACAACATCAGGTGATGCCTCAGATTCCTGCCGAGTAGCAAGAGCATATAACTTATTTTGACCAGCACAGGTACCAAAAACAGAAATAGATATAGAAGTAGCACCCTTTGGTATGGGAGTAAAAGATGAAGCAACCAAAGACTTACTCGCTCCCAAAGCACCCTTACCAACTAAACAATTTCTAAGCATATGGCTTGGTTGATGATATTTGAAATATTTGTTCCTCTTCTCATCACAAAAACCCTATGCAACGTACCACAGAAACGATAAGAAAGACATGATGAGGACGTTTGAGCCCCACTTGTTTGAAATTAGGAACCCTGTGACTAGAAATTATTACCACCCTGCTGATGCCTATCACTCGACTACTCTGGGTAAGGAGCACTAGTTGAAGAGAAGAAACCAGGAGTCCTCTTCTTATTGTTTGGACAGTTCCCACTATCTTGACCATCTTGCTATGGAGTACCACCTTGTTTAGAAGATATGAACTTCTTACCCTGCCTTTCCCTAAACTCAACCACTTTTCACTTTTCTTTCTTCACTTATTGCATATGAACCATATACTTAGAAATATCCATATCCTCAATCAACAGCATAATCTTTCTTTTAAGTATCATTCTCGGAAAGTCCAGTAGTGAACTTTCTCATCTTTTCCCTCATATCAGACACCAATTTTGGAGTATACCTAGACAACTGATGAAATTTCAAGGCATATTCCTTGACTGATATTTTCCCTTATCTCAGATTGACGAATTCCCCCACCTTTGATTTCTTTAACTCCTAAGGAAAAAAGTGATCAAAAAAATATTAGAGAAAGTCTCCCATAAATTCGAATCCTCAACATCACCTCTTATTCTATACCACTCCTCTTACTAATGGTACACAAAATTTTAAGATGATAAGCAGCAAAATTCACCCCTTCCAAATTTGTGGCCTACATCACCTTACAAATTTTCTCTATGTAATCCAATAAACCCTGTGAATCCTTCTCCACCTTAACACCAATAAAAAATAGGAGGATTTTTCTTTTTAAGTTGGCCAACCCTTGTTGCCTCAACAAATGAAACACCAGATGTATCCCATACAGCTTGAGGAATAACCAGCTGAGAAATATTGGGAATTGATTAACGAAATATCACATTAGTCACCTCACCTTGAGGAGGACTAGAACGAGCTAGTGGAACTCCAAAAATATTTAGAATTGGACCCCTAGAATGACTATGGATCCCCTGAATATTACATATTGATGAGTGGTAATTTTATCACTTATTTTCACTCATTTTTCATGCACATTACCTTATCTCAAATGAGTAAATAAGTCATAATTATGATTTAATGCACTAATATCTACTTATTGCAGGTATGGGAGTTGAAAAGACAAAGAAATATGGATTGGAGCTTGAAATAATCAAAAGGGAGAATATAAAGTGTAATTGTAGACCTACAGTGAACTAGCCTCAGTTACTGTGGTCATGGTCTATAGGATGCGGTCGCGGTCAGTCAAGATGGTCAATCAATCGTGACTGGTGAAGTCAATTATAGTCGTGTAGCCATGATCGCAACCAGAAATATGTGATCACCGCTTGGCTAAAATATTTAGCCCAAGAGCAAAACTATAATTGCACGTGCTGATCCCAATTTAAACAAAAAGACTCAAACCCTAATTTGATGACTGAATCATTCGATCACATTCCTTCTTCCCCAACTTTCTAGGTTTAGCTTGAGACTTTGTAGCCTCTATTTTTAAAGTAGAAAATATTGTATAAATTTTGGGTGAAGAATACATTAGAGACTTTCCAAGTGGAAGATTTGCTCACTTTAGTTGTTGATATTGCGGAGGAGCCATGTCTTAAGTAACATTTTCTTAGATCTAGCACAAATTAATTCAATGGAGATTATGGGTATATCTATGCTTATTTATCTTATATGTAGCTAAATATCTCTCTTGGGGTTATGTAACCAGAGAATAGCTGATGACTTAGTAGCATAAGAGATTGCATTTCTTAGAACTAATCTAGGGGTACTAGCAAAGCAGCTTACAATAGCGAATCTTGAGAAAGTAAATGCAGTAGCAGCAGAGGGGTCAACTTCCAAGGCTCATGAGTTAGAATTAGAAGAGGAAACAATTATCTGGATTGTTAGTTGCCTTGTTTTTTAGCCTAAGAGAAAGGGAACCAAGGTCGGAACTACTATGACAACAATTGAGACTGTAGCAGAGAATAAGAGAGTGATTGGAGAAAAAAAGATGAGTATAGAGAGAAAGGAGATAGATACATTATGCCTAACAAAAGAGATGAAAAATCTAGAATAGAAGAGATGTTGATGAAGCTAATAAAGGGTCTGGAAAATCAGGAGATCAGCCTTAAGGAGATTAAGGTCGACATTTTAGGGTTGACCCAAAAAGGTTGAATCTCATGCCACTGCTATCAAGTAGTTGGAGTACTAGTTTGGGCAGATGTCAACAACTCTGATCTAGAGGCAGCTAGGAACTCTTTTGAGCAATACTATGCAGAATTTGAGAAACAACGATCATGTCCTTGCCATTACCACGTGGAGTGGTATTACTACTATGGATCCCCCACTAGCTACTGTGGAAGCTGATGATGATTAGACATTTATTATGGAGATAGAAAATGAAATAGGTGGTGATGATGCAATTTTTAAGGAAAAATATAAGGGCTCGATTATTAAGTAAGAAATAATTCAGATTCTGAGACCACCCCTACCTTTTCCTAAATGAGTGAAGAAGAAAAGAGGGGAAGGAAAATTTAAGAGAATTATCAAGATTCTGAAAGAATTAAGCTTGCATATTTCACTTCTTAAGGCATTGGAGTAGATTCCTGGATATGCTAGGTTGATGAAGCAGTTAGTCACAAAGAAGAAAAGAGCAACAATTGAGGATATTAATGAATTGTACCATTGTAGTTCAGTAACTATGAGGTCTTTGGCTAAAAAAAAGGTGACCTTAGAGCAATCACTATACCATGTACTATTGGGTCATCCCTATTTTCCAGATCCTTCTATGACTTAGAAGAGACATTAATTTGATGTCGCTAGCTGTATTCAAGCAATTAGGTTCGAACCCTCTGGAACTGACTTCAATGTAACTATTAATGGCTGATCGTACAGTGAAAAAACCTATTGGCATTTTTTTGATGTGATAGTATGAGTGGATCATTTTATATTCCCAAATTAAATTATCATTATGGAATGTGAGGTTGACATCGACATGCACATTATGTTGGGAAGACTATTTATGGCCACAGGTATATCTATTGTTGACATGAAGAAAAAATTGTTGAAATTTAGTGTCAATGGTGAGGAGACAATATTAACATCCGAATATTAATGAACTAGCATACAAACATAAGAGTAATGTCGATGATTAATTGTATAGATGACCCTGGAGGGTACTTCTATGGGTATCTTGATTAATTCTGAGTAATCAAGATACCCACGTCGTGATACGATATTAAATAAAGTACCACATAGGATGAAACCTATGGGATTATTGGTTAAGTCTGAGTAACCAACACAGCCACATTGTATCGCGATGTTAAATCAAGCACTGCATGGGAGACAACCCACTATTTTAGTGTTCATATTTTTATTGTTTTTTTTGAAGGTTTTAGCTTATGGACTTGCTCAAAATATGGTTAGAAGATAACATTCATCTATTTCCAAGTAATAGAATTATGTGACAAACCGATCATGATCACAAGTCCCATACGAATAAGGTAAGTTGAGTAATAAATTCAAAAGATAACATTTTGAGAAGGAAAATGGAAAGTTGTGGACTTTTGAACCTATTCATATTGTATGGACTATAACTTTACATTTTGGGATCATTAGAAGCAAGCAAAATTTCGAAAAGCCAAGATTGAAGTGCAGGAAAGCGGGACAAATATTTTAGCCATGCACTTGCGTCGTGAACCTGCTGGCCGCAGATGGCAGTTGCGCCCTAAGCCTGGCCGCAGATGGCAGGTTCAAGTGGCTTATATGGATAGGTCATTAGTGGGTCCAAATTTTAATTCAAATTTTGGGCCCACCAACATTTATATATGGCCTAAAAGCCCCCAATCCTTAGTTAAACATTCTTAACATCATTCCAACTCATTCAAATCATTAAAACTTCCCTTTTCTCTTTGAATTCAAACTTCTCTCTTAAAACACAAACTAACCCAACAATTAAGTAAATTCTAAATTGACAAGTCTTTGAGATACCAACTTATTCCAACCTTGAATTCTTCATTGTTCACTTTCAGTTCATCATAAAGAGGTAATTTTCTTGCCTCCACAGGGTTATGTATTTATTTTTAATCATTATTTAAAAAAGTTGATATGTGTATTCCCATGAAAAATATATAAATCTATCATTCTTCTATATAGGAGCCTTTAAGTAACCTAAAACATAATGTAGGGCGTTGTTTGCATTAAAATCTAAGGTTAGGGCCCAATAGGAAGTTGAACTTGAATGAATAGAGTATTATCACTAGTTAAGCATGTTTGTTTTCTTCGAAATTCATGATTTTAGATAGGTGTGTGAACATTGGACTTGTTGAGATTTCTAATAAAGTATAGGGATGTAAAAATTGAGAAAAAATTCAAACATTTTGAATTTTGATTTTTTCTTTAACTTTTTCTACCTCTCATATTTGTTGGTAACTAACAACTAGTTTTTAAGGTACATATGACACCTAAACCTGTGATGAAAAAGAATGCTGATACCTCTAGGAAATAGGTAAAGTATCTCAAGCCTAGTGAATTAGTGGAGCAGTACCCTATGCAGTGATATAGAGACACTATGGTTGGGGTGACACACAGAGTTACTAGATGACAGATGCACTAGGCTTCTTAGGGTGTTGTAGCATAACAACAGATGAAGTTAGTGCAGAGGTTAACCCCACACACTATTCCACCTAATAATGATAACGATGAGGAGATAGATTCTAAGTCTACACCATAGGTTGTAGCTCAGGACCCCTAATCTGAGGAGGGGTCCTAGGATTTATCTAAAAATATTGAGTAGGAGGAGTCATTACAGGTACCCCAGTCTGAGAAAGGTATAGAGCAGGCTTCCCACGATGCATCAATACAATAGTGGTAGAGTCCTACACCTACATATGCCATAGAGGTACCTCTAAGGTTGTGTGTGGAAGGCATATGAGGGATATTTAATATGGATGGCCATATTATGGAGGTAAGTAAGACTAGAAGTCTTATTTATGAGGAGCGCTAGATTGATCTATCTAGGCTGAGTCAAGTACGACAGCTATGGGCTGCATTTGATCTATATCAGATAGAGTGGATAACTAGACCACTCAATTATTATAGCCCATTTATGGTACGTGAGTTTTATGTATCCTACCGAGCTACACTACTCTTTTTTATGCGCATATCTCTAGGCTTGGTGAAGATTTTTGGAGCATCCATAGCTTGACCATACACTTATTAGAAAGGTTAGAGTTGATTTGTTAGTAGAGACTATCTGTTGGGTCATCATTGGTCAAAATTATATCACTTCCCTATCTAAAACTGAGTGCAACCACTAATTGAGGGTCGTACATGATTGACATACTATGTGGGAGGCTATTACAAATGAGAGAGGGTCAAGATGGATAGGTGTATAGATAGATATATTTCACCTTTGGTTGATTCTACCCCATGTATTGATGGGAAATGTGTGATCAAGAAGGGCACATTGACCTTTGAGGACCAGTTATGGTGGTTGATAATTAGATATTGACTGTTCCCCATTTTTTAGTTATTTATTGACTTGGGAGGGAGAAGCACTGGTTTCTTGTATGAATACTGGATATTTGATTTATTTTGTAGATATCCTCCGGTGTGAGATCCATAACAGATCATTTAGGGAGCTAACTAATCTGTTATTTCCTTGCATGATTTAATGACTATGCAATAAGGACAATGTATCTAAAATACCAAGCATAGATGAGTGGGTTTGTGCTATAGTTACTGCACAAACCAAGAGTATGAAGTGTATATAAGGCACCCACAGGCCTTCCTAAGAGATCTATAAAGCCAACATCAGTAACTAGGGCTCTACTGTTTCCACAGATTCTAGTGATACACATGTAGGAAATGTGGGTGTTGGTATTGATATGGAGATAGGGGAGTATATATAGGCTCTATATTTGAGTATGCAGGGAGAGGGGTCACCAGCTACATCTTCTTTAGCCTAGACTTTGACCTTTGCTCCAGTTGATGCATCTTTAGAGCCTACTTCCCCATCTATGATAGCTCCTACTACAGGTATGATCACTATATATAGAGTTTTTCGGATCTTAGTGGACATCCATAGGGCCACTAATGATTGGTTGAGGGTTTTGGAGATCGAGATGACTGCCCTTTATGAGCAGATAAGATCAGAGGTTAGGACTAGATTTTAGCAGGTAGAGGCTAGATAGGAGGTCACACAGAGAGCTTCATAGTCTGAGCTATGTGTCGACTTCCAGAAATATCTTAAGAGTTTGAGAGATGGATTACTACCTGATTCATAGAGACAAATACACCAGATCTAGCCCAGATGAGAGTGAATTTTGATATACTACGAGAAGAGGTACGCTCCCTCACAAAGAGCTATGTAGTAGCCACTCCCTTAGTTATACCTCTGGTGATCTAGATATTACCTCCATGCATATTAAGATAGTTTTATTTCATTTCAGAGGATGATAAAGAGGTCCCGGTAGTTGGGGCCACGAGTGGTCACATCAGAGATTTATAGGATCCTGATATACCATATAACCAGGCCGTTAAAAGGGCTAGAAATGATTTGACGAAGACTGCTATTGTTGATAGGCATAGGTATATAGATCTAGAAACATTTGCATCCTCTAGTAAAATCCGCCACCACCTCCACCTCCGCCAGCTAATTTGCCCCTACTTGGGGATGCTCTAGACACAGACGGTTAGTGCATCCCAGGTATGTTCTCACTTCCATTTTTATATTCTTTTTATGCAATAAAGACATTGCATAATTTTTTAGTTCGGGTGAGGATGTACCATACTGCCACAATTTTTGTTGTCATGATACTTTTCTTGTCGGCTGCAATATGGTTGTAGAATCGGCATATCTAGGATAATTTTTATTGTATTTGTTTTTACTTTGTATTTTGTTTTGATTTTGTGGAATTAGGAGATTTTTAAGTATTTAGGGCAGTAGTTATGTTTTTATTGATTTGTCATACCCGTATAAATTTGTGTTATAGAACTATATGAATGTATATATGTGTGAACTTTATGTATCTTGTTATGGCATTAGGATTAGGGATATGATAATCACTTGCTAAATAATTGCATGAACCAGATATATAGTAGCTTGTAACATTGAATCTGTGCTATATGTGAAAGAGATACTACTTAGTTCCATTTGTGTGTTAAATTTAGAACTTACCCGATTAGTCTTGGATAGGTTGAAAGATAGTCAATTAGGAAATGATCATAGGCCATTTCTAATTTTAGTCCACTTTTAGCCTAAATGACCTTCTATGTGGTTATTGTAACCCTTGATTCCTGTTTTGAGCCTTGTAGCCTATTTTTCTTGTTTTTCCTATTCACCTTCCCATTTAAATTATAATGTACCTATTTTGGCCCTAGTCCACTTTGGACATTGTGTACTTTAACTCAGGCAAAATGCCTAAGTTGAGGGTGGCTATCATAGGGGTTCATAGTGTAAAATATATATGAGAAAGGGCAAAAAAATATAAAAGATAGTAGGGTTGGGTTTGGTAGCAAAAGAAAAGAAAAATAAAAAATAAAAAAGTTGTGAGAAAGAATAAAAGACCATACCCAACCTAAATGTGCAGTAAAATAAAAATAGAGATTTAAAGATGGAATAAAAAAGTAATTGGCTAATACGTGAGACTCCAAGTTAGTGTAGCTCCAAGGAGTCTTAGGCACTTGATATGTCTATATGTACTATACCAGCCCTCCAAGCCTATATTACAAGATCATAAAATTCCTATAATTATCCTAACTTGACTGTTTAAAAACTACTGTAGAGAAAATAAGGGCAAGCCTATGATATTTGATGTATATTGATTGGAAACTATCTTCTGAGTATGAGTCTCTTTACTGTCCCTACATTGACATGCATTATTTCATACTAGTGAGTGGGACTTCTTTGTTATAAGGGAACTTGATTTATATTGCTAGCGATTTGCTTATTTTGGCTAGTGTAACTTGTACATATGAGCGGTTGTCTGTTTCTAATATAATTTCCGTACCTTGATCCCATTATGCCACATTGTTGTACTTCATGTTCATACATAATTGGTTTTAAAAAATAAGTTAGGAGAGAGTGTTGTGTATTAATCTTAGAGTCTTGATTGACTACCTTGAATATCTTGGATTCTCCTAGTTAAGCATCATTATTGTTTTGTTTCCTGAGGACATGCAAATGTTCTAAGGGTGTTGATGTGCTATGGAAATATAGCACTTTTAATGCTTAAAATGATGAAAATATACAAGTTTTTGAGGTTGTTTTGTTCGATATGATGTGTTTTGGGTATGTTTTGCAGGTAATCATGTTTTGGTTGCGAAGTTTGTAAAAAAGGTTAAAATGGTGTTTTTGGCTACTTATTAGAGGATTATGAATGTTCAACAAACTTTCTGGCTTGTTCGTGGTCAAAACATGTTCGGGACTTGAAGAAGAGCTGAAAAGATAACTCCCAGCACTTGCTAATTTAACATATGGACCACAAGTGGGAAAAGAAAATGCTAAAAATCCAAAATCCCTAGAGTTAGCCTGTAGGATCTGTACCTGCGGTTTGTACTTGCACCTACCCTACAGAACACAAGTACTACTTGTAGCCAAGGGTAGGCCGCAAGTTGATGACACAAGTGGCCACTGACTTAGCTTTTCCTTTTTTGTTCTATCTTTGATTTTAGGGTTTCCTCATGTACTATAGATACCTTTATGCATTTTTAGTAAAAGTTACACACTTTTGATACTCACAAACATATTTTGATTCCAAGATTAGATTTTGATCTTGGGATTCTCTTATATAGACTTTGGTAGATTATTTTAGTTATGATTGTTTGTTTTTTACTTCTAATTATGGTGATTTAATATATGCTTTCAATTATGAATGTTATTCATTTCTTCACAAGTATGAATGGCTAAAACACATAGCTAGGGTTTCTGGCAGATTGACAAAGTAGGTGAAACACCCTGGGTTTTAGGCCCTTGGAAAATTTCTTGGATTTCTAGTCTCTGTAAAGGATACGACTAGGGAAATGACTCATAAACTAGGATATAAGTGGCATGGTTTAGTCGTATTCTAACCAATGTTGGTTGTTGGGTTGGATTTGGTTTCTAGATTGGGTATGACTTGGGTAGTATGAGTTGTATTGATGGATACAGGTTGTTTTGCTACTTCACTTAGTCTTAGACTTGATAACTTAAGTTGGATCTAAGTATGAGTGGCTCACCATGAGCCATAAGCCAAGGTACGAGTTCGTGTGGTGGTTAGTGTTCAATTCTCTTAGGATTCTATTCTATCATGGGTACTAGTTGTATACTTGGATATGACATGGTTAAGGGTGATTCATACCTTGGATAGTATTGGGTCCAAAGGAGATGGACTTGGGTGTGAGTGGTGGGTACTACTCGTATTGGAGGGTACGACTGGTATGGATAGTCGTACCCATATGAAGAGATTTTTAGGTGTTAAAGTAAGGGCAATCTGGACATTTCCTCACTTAACCTAATAAGGCCCCACTACTTATATTCCTATTGGGAGGTTATTTGCTCTATTATTCTATTCATTAACACTTTGAAAAGTTTTTTGAACACTCTACAATTCTCTCTAAAGCTTTTGGGTAAAGAAAGGCTAGGGTTTAATCTTAAAGATTAATTTGGGTCTTGTGTTGGTGATTTATCTCAATCATCTTCCTGTTTTAAGGCATGTTCTCTTCCCTCTTTGTTAGTTCCAACTAAAGGCTTGGTTCTATAAAATGTTTTCATGGTTTGATTATGGTATTATTTTGGATTTTCAAATATAATTTAGGTGATTTGGTTATAAATGCTTGGTTATAGTTTTTTCATGTTTTAATTATACTTTTATATAATTTAATGGTGGTTTTGGATAATTGGTTGAATGGGAATGGTTATTTGGTAATTGGGTTTGGTTTTTGAAATACTATGCCCACAATGTGTTTGATAAAATGGCTATGTCAATGTTTTCACTACACGTTGGATTTTTATGGAACTAATGCATGGTTTAAACTTTGTAATGAAATCCTAAATGGTTAAATGGTTTGGAATGGTTTAAATAAAATGGTTTTGTGGTCATGGTTATGGTTAATTGGAGTCCTTGTGTGGTACAATGGAATCCCCAGGCAAACATGTTAATGAAAAACTTATAGAGTACATGGGACTCCCCCAAGCAACTTAATAATGGAACACTTGTGGGGTACATAGGTCTCCCCCAAGTTAACTTGGTAAAGGGGTACACGGGAATTTCATTACCTTAAAAGGCTAGGCTAAGGACAATACTTTCAAGTTTTAGTTGGTATGATGATAGCACTACTCATAGCCTTGGTAAATAATGAATGGAATAATAGATTGGTTATTTGGAAATGGTTTTAATTAGGCCATAATGGCGGGGTGTGATAGCTAACTGTGAAAGTATGAGTTCCATGACCAAACATTAGAAACTCATGTTTGATGACATGAGGGGTAGGGCATAGCGACTCTTTTATGATACTATGAGGTGCGCAGGAATCCTCTAAGTACATTGTACATATGTATCATGAAGGGTAAGGGCACTTGGGAATCCCTTACTCTTATGGTATCTCCAGTTCATGTCTCTATACGCATCGGGGCCCATTCAGAGGGTTACACTGGACCTATATAGGTTTTGGGTGGTTAAGGATGGTTAAACTTCACATACCTAGGTTAATGGTTTTAAATGTGTACTAAACTGAATTCCCTTTCCCGGCATGGTTATATATATATGTATGGTTTGTATGCATATGGTTGGCTTACTTGGTTTTACTGGTTGGTATTATTTTCACCTTATCCTGAGCACATGCTAGCATTCATCCACTAATGGGTGGCTTTATCCCCATGAGATGTAGGAACCAGCCGTTCTACTCCTTCTGCTTAGCTATTGGACATTCAGGATCAGCTACCGGATTGAATTGGTGAGCTTTCAGCTTTTCGAAAGGCTCCATTCCATGGATGTTATTTTATATTTTCATTTATTTAGGGATATTGGTTTTGTCTATGGTAGGGGGCATATACCGACTAGATTTTGGTTTTCTTTTTGTCAGAGGCTTTTGTGGAACTACTATGGGTTGTAATTGGGGGAGTGTATTGGTAGGAGTGTCAGCCTTAGTATTGGCATTGGTATTAAGGCTTATACCAGTTGAAATTATTGTTGGTTGTTCCATTCTTTTTTATTTTGGAGATCATATATAATTATTATGGAACTCATGTGGTTATGGTTTCGTTGGTTTGACAATTGGTTGGGTTTGGACGGTTGAACTCGGTTGGGTCGGTCTTGGTAATGGACCTATCCCTGAGTTTTTAAATTGGATAGTTATGCTATCTTGTTATATGCTCAAAATTCAGCCAACCTAGGGCAGGAGGCTGGAGGTTGGGTTGGGTAATAGAGGTGGTCTCTATTCTTCGTCGAACTTGGGATGCCTATTGCAACAAGGCCCCAGGTCTGGTCGGGTCAGTAGGGGATGTGCTATTGTTGTTCAGAACTGATACCAATGCATGAATTGTTTTATCTTCATTATAATAGTTTTCATAATGGGTACATACGTTAGGATCTTGCCTAGATTATTGCTACTTACTCCAAAAGAGGTGTTATGATTAGGAAAAGATAAAGACAACAGTAATTTGGAGTTTAATTGTCGATCCACACTTCTAGGTTTTATATCAGTAAGATTGTGAGATTTTATCTAAAAACTAGAGACTCAAAAGGTAATAGTTAAGTATGATTAATACAAGGGTTAGTAAGGAGACATTCCGAGACTCAAAAGGTAAAGGGTGAAATCCTTCTACTCATCCAAAAGACTGTAGATGGTACATAACTTATTAATTCTGCATGCAAGGTATCAGGTTAGTTTAATATATGACAATAAGCCTATGGAGTTGAGAAGCCAGTGGGAATACAATCCTTGTGTTCACTAATACTGATTACCACCAAAAGTTAATACTCGTTACCTATTTGAGACGGATACTGAAAAAACCCCTCATTTACTTTGTAGTTGAGCCCGCTGATTAAAACAATTGAGAGCCACGAATCCATGTTTTCCCTTGGGATTTGACCCCAACCTTTGTTGGGTTACTATATTTGGCAATGACGGTATCATCTTATTAGAGGATTTATATCTAGTACATCACTATCTAGACTTGTATTACACCTCCCTACATGGGCACAACATCTCCCTGTACCTCCCCATTCTCTAATACCATCTCCTTATTCTAAACTATATCCAAAGAATCCTCACTTAGGGGAGTAAACTATGATCTCTACCTAGTCGGGCCTCCAGTAGCATGGGATCTACCCCTTGATGTTGGGCGTATTTATTCCCCTAAGAACCATAATTTACCCATATTTTAGGCTAAGTTTGGAGGATAAAATATATAATTCCTGCACTTTTAGCCCCTTTTCTTGTAAGTGAGCTAACCTATGTGATTAGCATGTTTTCAGCTATTAATGATGAAGATTTCAGCACTTTGTGGACCTTTGGGCAGCAAAGGAAAACTTCATATAAGAGGGAAGGTAGCTTTTGGAATCTTGTGGACTGAATGTGACGCATGGAGAATTTGTCCCGGGCAAAACCAGTATTTTTAAATACTTAGGGGTGCAGCAATAACTTAGTAGGACAAGGATGTTATAAAAACCTTATTTGATGAATTTTTCAGCATTCATTCGATTTTTCTATTCATTCGACACTTTGAGTATTATTGAGTTTACAGAATCTGTAAGTTGGACGACAGAGAAGTCAAAATTTGATAACGCCCAAACTACAGCTCTCGTAAGAGTGTAAGCGTTCGCTGTCAAATATAGAACCCAACTGGGTTGGGTGTCGAATCCCACAGGGAATATTTGGTCACTAAGTGTTGCAACTATAAGTAGACTGTTGGTCAAAAATTCTACGAAAAGGGGGGATTTGATTATGGCGTGAACTACTATTATTAAAGTAACAACGGAATGCTTGGTTTAGTAAGATTTAATCACAGAGAATAACAAGTTAGGGTTATGTCCACCTTATGAGTTCTACGTATCTATTAACTGATTTAATGAGATTCATACTGAGCATGCACATCTGATGCATTATTTCATGAATGAGATGATACATGGATGCATAACTGGGAGAACTGATTCACTTGTTCATAGATATCTGATGCACGAATACATGACAGACATGATGCGTGAACACATTACTGAATATGCAATGGTAGTTGATACCAAGTTTATAATGGGAATCTGAGCATGAAACTGAATACCAAGTTGTAGCTGAAATTTGAACATGAAAATGGATAAAATTTTAGGAAGTCTATTACCTTGGGCTGAGTCTGAGTTTGTGGAGAAAAGGTGAGGTTACTTGGTCTACATGTCTACTTCTGCTTCCCAAGTATCTCTCTTAACGGACTAATTCTGTTGAAGAACTTTAAGTAGAGGGACTTCTTTGTTCCTCAGTCTACGAGTCTGACAGTGAAGAATTTTGATTGGAATCTCTTCTTAAGAGAGTTTATTCTGAATATCTATGCCCTCTATATGGACTACAACTGCTGGGTCACCTATGCACTTCTTAAGTAAGGAGACATGAAACCCTGGATGGACTGAGGCTACATCTAAAGGCAATTCTAGCTTATAAGCTACCTTACCAAAGCTATAGAGAATTTTGAATTGACTGAAATATCAGGTACTCAGCTTTCCCTTCTTGGCAAACTGCTTCACTCTCTTCATGGGAGAGATTTTCAAATAAATATGATCACCAATCTCAAACTCGAGATTTTTCTAGTGCATATCTGCGTAGGATTTATGTTTGCTCTGGCCTGCCTTGAGCCTTTATCTGATCAACTGGACTTTCTCTAAGGTATGGAACACCAAGTCAGGCCCTACTACTGTGGCCTTACCTATTTTGAACCAACTGATTGAAGATTTACATCCCCTACTGTAGAGAGTTTTGAATGGAATCATCTTAATACTGGAATAATAGCTGTTGTTGTATGCAAACTCAATCAAAGGCAAGTGATCATCCCAACTACCCTTAAAATCAATTGCATATGCTCGCACCATATCTTTAAAAGTCTGGATGTTCCTTTCTACTTGTCCATCTATCTGGGGATGGAAGGTTGTACTGAGGTGAACTCAGGTTGCAAGACTATTTTTGAATGCTTTTCAAAACGAAGAGGCGAATTGGGTACCTCTATTTGAAATAATAGACAATGTAACACTGTGTAATTTGACCAACTCCCTAATATAGAGTTTGGCATAATCCTCGGCTGAATAAGAGGTATGGACTAGAAAGAAATGATCTGATTTGGTTATCCTATCTACAATGTCCCAAACTGAATCATGTTGATGACGAGTACGGGGAAAACTCATCACAAAGTCCATGTTCATTTCTTCCCACTTCCAAGTAGGAATATTGAACTCTTGCATGGACCTACTAGGCTTCTGATGCTCTATCTTAACCTGCTGACATGTAGAGCACTTAGATATAAACTCTGCAACATCTCTCTTCATACCACTCTACCAATAGATCTCCTGCAATTCGTGGTACATCTTAGTAACCCTTAGATGAATAGAGTATCACACACCATGCGCTTCTGCAAGAATTCTTTGCTGCCAGTCATCTACACCTGGCATACACAGACGACCTTGAAAACATAATGCACCATCTCCCCCTTGGGATACAACCTCAAGCTTCTGATCTCTTACTGACTCGTTTAACTTGACTATACTGGAATCTCTATCCTATTTTTTTCACCTTTGAAACTAGAGATGATTCTGAGCTGTTCTGAACCCATATACTACCTTTTGCTAAATCGACTAAGAGAACACCTAGTTGGGAAAACTGATGGACTTTCTAAGCTAACTTCTTCTTACTGTCCCTAACATGAGCAAAACTACCCATATAAAGTCTACTGAGAGCATCAACCACTACATTGGGGTTACTTGGATGGTAAAAGACATACTTGTCTTAAGTCTTTTAAAATCTTTAACCACCTTTTTTGATAGAGGTTAATATCTTTTTGAGAGAAATGTACTGAAGGATTTTTCGATCTCTGAACACATCTACATGCAACTCACACAAGTAATTCCTCCAAATCTTTTAGGCAAAAACTATATCTACTAACTCAAGATCATGAGTCGGATAATTCTACTCATGGGATTTTAGCAGTCTAGAGGCGGAGGCTATGACCTAACCATGATGCATGAGGACAATACCCAAAACCTCTCATAACACATCATAGTACACAACAAAACCATCTAAACCATCTGGAAAAGCCAAAACTAGAGCTGAGGTGAGTCGAGTCTTCAACTCCTGAAAACTCTCCTTGCAAAGATCTGACATCTAAAACTTGACTTTCTTCTGAGTTAGTCTGGACATAGGGTATGAAATAGAAGAAACTCTTACAATAAACTGTCAATAATAGCCAGCCAAACCCAAAAAATACTTGATATCTGATGGAGAGACAAGGTGAGTCCAAGTTCTTACTACTTCAGTATTTTGTGGATCAACTCTAATACCATCACCGAAAATGATATGACTAAGGAAGCTACTGAAGACCTTAGCCAAAATTCGTACTTACTGAACTTGGCAAACAACTAATGATTTTTAGGAGTCTACAACAACATTCTGAGATATCCTGCATGATCACGCTCACTGAGGGAGTAAACAAGGATGTCATCTATGAAGACTAGGACAAAAATGTCCAAGTACTGCTTGAACACTCTGTTCATCAATTCCATGAAGCAAAAGACATGACAAAGAATTCAAAGTGACCATACCGATTTTGGAAAGTTATTTTTGGAATGTCACATTCTCTGACTCTGAGCTAATAATAACCTTATCTGAGGTCTATCTTAAAGAAGTAAATGGCACCCTAAAGTTTGTCAAGCAAGTCATCAATTCTGGGAAGTAGATACTAGTTGTTGACCCTGACTTTATTGAGCTGACAATAATCAAAACACATTCTGAGGGAACCTTTTTTTTTGCACGAATAAGACTAGTGCACCCCATAGGGACATACTGGGTCTGATGAATCCCTCATCTAGGAGATCCTTCAACTGCCCTTTTAATTCCCTAAGTTTTGTTGGTGCTATTTTGTATGTCAGAATAGATATAGGTTTAGTATATGGAAAAAGATCAATGCCGAAGTCTATTTACCTTTCAGGAGGAATACTTGGAAGATCTTTGGGAAAGACATCTGAGTATTCATTAACTACTGGGACTGATTCAATACTGGGAGTTTCAGAACTAGTGTCCTTAATTCGAAGAAGATGATAGACACATCCCTTAGATATCATTTTTCGTGCCTGAAGGTAGGAAACAAGTTGACCTCTGAAGGATGAAGTACTACCCCTCCACTCTAAGACGAGTTCATTCAGAAACTAAAATTAGACAATTCTATTTTTGTAGTCGATTATGGCATAGCAGGAAAAAAGCCAATCTATACCCGGAATGACATCAAAATCAGTTATCTTTAATTCGACTAAGTGTGTTGATGTAACTTTCTGAGATACCATAACCAGAATATTCCTGTATACCCACTGTGCTCTGATAGTTTTAGCACTAGGGTAGAGACTTAGAATGGCTCTACTAGAATTTCAGGATTGACTCCGAAATCATCTGCTATTTAAGGAGTAAGAAAAGACAAAGAAGCTCCTGGATCTAGCAAAGTGTAAAAATGTATATGAAAGATCTATAATGTACCAGTAACTATATTAGGAGAATTTTCCTAATCTTGTTGGGACTGAATAAAATAAATTGTGTTTGGGCGTTGCCCACTGGTGGAACTATAAGTGGAACCCTGCTGGTTTGGGTGACTAGCCTGAGATGAGGAACGGTTACACTGATCCTAAAATCCTGAATGGGGATAATCTCTTACCCTATGGCCTGGCTTGCCATATCTAAAATAGACGTTGCTGCCATCTCTACTAATACCCTGATGGTTCTTACCATAAGTTTGACAAAGAGGATGAGTACGGGCACTGCTAACACTGTCTTAATGTTTAGGGCCTGACGCCCTATCCCTGCTGCCATCTCTGAATTTTGGCCCCAGAGCACTGGCTGAGGAAGGAGATAGGATGGATGACTTTGGGCAAAACTAAGAACGATTCCCACTCTTTGACTTAGACTGAGATAAGTTGAAATTACCTATTCTTTCTCTCATCGTAATCTTCTTCTATTTTATCTGTTGAGCATGGATAATAAGCCTAGATATGTCCTTCTCACTAATCAACATCGCAGACCTGCATGCATTGACCATACTAACATTCACTCCAGAAACAAACTTACTTATCTTAGCCCTGCTGTCTGCCATAAAATGAGGAGCCTATCAAGCTAATTGAGTAAACTTAAGATAATACTCTTTCACTGTTATGTTTCCCTGTATGAAGTTGATAAATTCTAAAACCTTAGCATATCTCAGCTCTATTGGAAATAATCTATCTAGAAATACAGTGGTAAACTCATCCCACTCAATTGGCCCTGCATCTATAGCCCTCTCTGCCTTTCACTATTTGAACCATGTGTGAGACACATCCTGCAATTGATATGTATCCATATCAACACTCTTAAAAGCGGTAACCCCCATGATATATGTAAGCTCTTGTACCTGATCAAAGAATTCCTGAGGGTCCTCACCTGACTTAGACATGAAGAAGGATGGAGGATTCATTTGGGTGAAGTCTCGAATCCTGGCTGTAACTGAATTGGCCACTGGGTTGACTGGAATGATAGTTGGTCGTTCATTATGGGCATTAACTAAATTGTCAAGAGTAGTGAATGCAGCTCTGAACAATACGTGAGAAAAGTATCCGTCCAGGGGATCTACGAGGCTGACTGATTTCCATTGCTCCTCTCATTAGTCCTTTTGGGAGGCATGTTCTGTAAATTAAAAGAAGGAATATATTAGAATGAGAGTTAAATTTTAGCTATTTCTCACTTGCACGACATGAATACTAAAAGAAGGAAAGTTCCTAAAATATCTCATAGACTCCTATATATAAATGTGGCATGCTACACAACCATGCACAAGACTTTACTAGATGCGTCTTTCAGACTTCCTAAGATACTGTTGAGCCTTAGGCTCTGATACAAAGTTTGTAACACCCCGAATTTGATATTCGGAATGCTACACGGTGCTAGCAACCCCGAAGGACCATAAGCTAACCCATGATAAATATTTATAATTGAGCACTGCATATTATACCGTGTAAATGTAGAATAAAAGGGTGTGAAGGACATGAAGTTTAAATATCTAAGAAAACATAACATATGGAAATACGGTATATCAATACCAAAAATGAAATAAATTGTCTGAACATGCTAGTTTGAAAGCCTCAAAACTATCTAAAAACTGTGGAGTTGATAGGATATGTCCCAACTAACTCTATCTACTAAAACTGAAATAATGAAGTAATGAAATAATTATGATATCCTTGAAACATAAGGAATCACTGCAAATCTAATGCTGCTGGCTGAATCTGAAGCTAAGTGCAATTGGGAACTTAAGCGTCCAAACCTATTGTATAAAACACCATAGTGCAGAAGAAAAGTACGCATAAGTACATCTGAATGTACTGGTATGCAAAGTGAGGTAGACTGAATGCATGGGGTTGATATGCATGAACAATACTAACTAACTGAATAGCATAAATATGAGAATACATACATGAATACGTAACTATAAATGAGATCGTGATAATACTGACTCCTGAGTATGAATACTGATAACCTAAGTTTGTATAACTGATATACTATTAACTAAGTAATTGTGTCTGACAGTCCTAATTCTGATGAAACTAGCTGAGTTCCGTATTGAACTAAGCACCTGAAATTGATAGTCCTGAATTTGAAGAACTATCTAAGTTCTTTTACTGAGACTAAGACTGAGATAGATAAAAGTAGTCATCTAACCGAAATGCCCCTTTTCAATATAGAGTTGGGGTCTAATCGGTAATCCCAATTGGAAGGGTGTCAATACCATACCACTGGTAAGGACAAACTGTGAGTAACCCACATCTGGCAGTGTCCCCAAAGAAGAACGGTAAGACCCTCAACTGGCAGTGTTAATCCACCACATCAAACCTCAACTTTTAGTATTGATGTCTCAACTGGCTACATAGTTCTAGAATGCAAGGATTGCTTCTAAGTGTTACACCCTATACTGCTCGTGTGTGTCCTCATCCTTGGGTTCACTCCGTGCTGAATCCTACTCCCAAATGAATAGACACTGACCTAAGTATAATGAGATGAACTAGACTGAGTTTATTGAGTTTCGTGGACTGACGAAATATTACTGTTCTGTTAACTAATTGAGCTCATGAGATTACTGAATTTTCCTGAGTCATTTAACTTACTGAAATCTACTGAATTTTGAAAGTGACTAAGAATACTACTGATCATGGCATAACTGAGATTATCTTGAAATTGACACTGGATCTAGGCACATAGCTTAATTATCAGGTACAAGTTTCACAGGACTCGATAGCATGATACTGACAAGACATGACACTTCTTAAACACATGACCATAGTCAATAATTCATAGTGCAAATGCTGGGGATTTTCATGAAGTATTTGTATGTCATAAGCTTACACAAGAATAGGAATACAAATAAACATGTCATAATTTCGTATGTCTAATCTCATGAGCATTCTACCAAACCATTACAATGTATAACAGTCACATAGAGGTCATTGTCAACATAAGGGTAAAGCATAGATTCATCAATTTGGTCACAATTGATTCAAATAGCATAATTCTAATTATTTTAGGCATTTTAGCAAACACCTTGCATGCATAACTTGAGGCCTAGGAATGAACATTAAAATAATACATCATGGAAACATTTTTCACTTTAAATAAAAGAATTTCAACTACACGCTAACATAATTTCATTATATGTATTAAATATTTCAACTTGGTAATCATGCAACAACATTAACATGGATATGATTCAACTCATAACATAGAATTCAAAGTTTATATTTTTGAAAGGGTTTCTTGAGCTTCTTGGGTGAAAGGAACCCATGAATCAACACTTTACATACCATAGATGGATGTTTCTTGAAGATTAACGGTGGAATCTGCTGGAATAGAACCTTTAATTGACAAAACTAGACCTATTTTTGAGGGAATTTGAGAGAAACAACTATATTTTGGTGAAAACCTAGCTGAATCTTGTGTTGTAGGCTTATATAGTGGTGGGACATTAACCCTTTTGCCCTTAAAGATGTGGATATTTAATGACTGAAAACTGGGAATTGGTGTAATTGGCGACACAGCTCATCAATGGCATTAATGCAATACCTGACGCGTCGCGCTATGATCGTATAAACCCTCAGTTATTTTTACTGGTAGTCCCTGCAACAATGTTAACTAAAATGATAGGCAACACAGCATGCCAAGATTGCGTTAGTCCACTATTTTGTGACACCAAACGTGGTCTAAACAAGTTCTAAAAAATCTTAAATTTATTTGGGAACACATATCGACCTCTCTAATCATGAATCAACAAAAATATGGGCCATTACGGGATATTAAGGTCACGAAATATGATTTCCAACTTTCAAAGGCAAAAAATAAACTAAGTCTAGGAACTTAGCTTGAACTTTCTAAGTCTGAGACCCCTTAACAAGACTAAAAGGATGAATTAAACTTCAAAATTTTGCAGGATCTAATTAAGCACAACATATTATACTATATAAATGCAGAATAAAAGGGCTGAAAGGCCATAAGGTTCAAATATCTGATAAACATAACATATGGAAATACAGTATATCAGTATAAAAATAGAAATAAACTGTTTTAACATGCTAGTTTGAAAGTCTCAAAACTATCTGAAAACTGTAGAATTGTTGGGATATGTCCCCAACAAACTCCGTCTACTAAAATTGAAATAATAAAGTAATGAAATAATCATGCTATCCTCGAATGATAAAGACTAACTGCAAATATACTACTACTACATTAATCTAAAGCAAAGAGCGATCGGGAACTTGAGCGTCCGAACCTATGGTAAAAAACACCATAACACAAAACAAAAGTATGCATCAGCACGTCTTAATGTACTGGTATGAAAAGTGAGGTAGGATGAATACATGGGGTTCATATGCATGAACAATACTAACTAAATGAATAACATGAATGTGAGAGTACATATATGAATTTGTAACTATAAATGAGATTGTGATAATACTTACTACTGAGTCCGAATACTAATAATATGAGTTTCGTATAATTTATATACAATTAACCGAGTGACTGTGTCTCAAAGTCCTGATTCTGATGGAACTAGCTGAGTTCCATACTAAACTAAGTGATTGTATCTAATAGTCCTAAATTTGAAGAACTATCTGAGTTCTTTTAAAGAGACTAAGACTGATACTTTAGGAAGTAGTCATCTAACGGACATGCCACATTTTTGTATAGAGTTGGGGTCTGATTTGTAACTTCAATTTGAAAGGTGTTAATACCGCATCACTGGAAAGGACAATCTGTGAGTGACCATCATCTGTCAGGTACTCTAACGAGAATGGCAGGACCTTGATCTGACTGGTTAAGCCACCTCTTCAACCCTCATCTGATAGGTTTTGATGTCTCAACCTACACTGGCTATATGGTTCTAGAATGCAAGGATTTCTTCTAAGGGTCACACCCTCTATGTAAGTGTGTGTCCTTATCTTTGGGTTCGCTCGATGCTGAATCCTACTCCCAACTAAATAAACATTAATAAATTTCATTGAGCCAAACTAGACTAAGTTCACCGAGTTCCGTGGACTGATGAAATATTACTGAATTCTGTTAATTGACTGAGTTTTCCTGAGTCATGTAACTTACTAAATTCTACTAAGTTCTAAAACTTATTGAGAATACTACTGATCATGGCGTGACTGAGATTATCTTGAAACTGATCCTAACTCTAGGTACATAGTAAAATTATTGGGTACAAGTACCCCCAATACTCGATAGCAGATACTGACAAGAGATGACACTTTTTGAACACATAACCAAAGTTAACAGTTCATAGTGCAAACATTGGGGATTTTAATGAAGTATTTGTATGTCATAAGCTTACACATAAATAGGAATACATATAAACATGTCATAATTTCATAAGCCTAATCTCATGAGCATTCCACCAAACCATTACAATTCATAACGATAACATACAGGTCATGGTGGACATAAGGATAAAGTATAGATTCATCAATTTGGTCACAATTGAGTCATAAAGCATAATTCTTATTAATTTAGGCATTTTAGCAAACACCTTGCATGCATAACTTGAGGCTTATGCATGAACATTAAAATAATACATCATGGCAACATTTTTCACTACAAATACAAGAATTCAAACCACATGCTAGCATAATTTTATTATATGTATTAATAATTTCAACTTGGTAATCATAGAACAACATAAACATGGATATGATTCAATTCATAACATAGAATTCAAAATTTACATTTTTCAAAGGGTTTCTTGACCTTCATGGGTGAAAGGAATCCATGAATGAACACTTTAGATACCTTAGATGGAAGTTTCTTGAAGATTAAAGGTGGAATATCTTGGATTAGAACCTTCAATTAAAAACCTCAGACTTGTTTTTGAGGGAAATTGAAATAAACAACTATATTTTGGTGAAAACCTAGTAGAATCTCATGTTATAGGCTTATATTGGGGTGGGAAATTAACCCTTTTGCCCATAAAGATGAGGACATTTAATAAATAAAAATTGGTGATCAATGCAATGGGCGACGCTATGAGTTGATGGCATTGACGCGATACCCGATGCGTCATGCCAAGATCGCGCCAAAGCTCAATTTTTTTATTGGAAGTCCCTAAAACAATGTTTACCAACACGATAGGAGTTGCGACATCCAAGATTGCGGTTGTCCACTATTTTAGGACACCAAACATGGCGTAAACGAGTTCCAAAAAGTCTAAAACATGTTCGGGAACACCTATCAACTTCTCTGATCATGAATCAACAAAATTATGGACCATTAAGGGACAATAAGGGCATGAAATAAGAACTTTCTAAGTCTAAGACCCTTTGACAAGCCTAAAAGGATGAATTAAACTTCAAAATTTTGTGGGGTCTTACCATATCCCCCCTTTGAAATATTCGTCCTCAAATGAGACTAACTGATATAAGAGAAATGATAAGCTGAAGTGTATACTGATCATGAACCACTGAAACATGAGTACATGACTGACATTACTGATTTACTGAGATTCTTACTTAGCATGCATATCTGATGCATGATTTCATGAATGAGTTGATACATGGATGCATGATTGGGAGTACTGATTCACTTGTTCATGCATATATGATGCACAAATTCATGTCTAACATGATGCATGAACACATGACTGAATATGCAATAGTAGTTGATACCAAGTTTATAATGGAAATCTGAGCATAAAACTTAATACCAAGTTATAATTGAAATTTGAACATAAAAATTAATAAGCTTTAAGGAAAGCTATTACATTAGGCTAGGTCTGAGTTTGTGGATAAAAGGTGAGGGTAATTGGTTCATATGTATGCATCTAATTTCCAAGTATCTCCCTCAATGGAATGATTCTTCCAAAGAACTTTGAATAGAGAGACTTCTTTGTTCCTCAATCTACCAGTCTGATAGTCAAGAGTTTCGATTGGAATCTCTTCATAAGAGAGGTTGTTTCGAGTGTCTATGCCCTCTATAGGGACTACAAATGCTGGGTCACCTATGAACTTCTTAAGTAAAGAGACATGCAACACTGGAATTACTGAGGCTAGGTCTGAAGACAATTCGAGCTCATCAGCTACCTTGCCAAAGCGATTGAGAATTTTAAAGGGACTGACATATCGGGGAATGAGCTTTCCTTTCTTGCCAAACTGCTTCACTCCCTTAATGGGGGATATTTTCAAATAAAGATGATCACCGATCTCAAACTCGAGATCTTTCCAGTGTATATCTGCATAGGATTTCTATTGGCTCTGAGCTATCTTGAGCCTTTCTCTGATCAACTGGACTTTCTCTAAGTTATTGATTACCAAGTCAAGCCCTACTACTATGGTGTCACCGACTTCAAACAAACTGATTGGAGATTTTCATCTCCTACCGTAGAGAGCATTGAATGGAGCCATATTAATACTGGAATGATAATTGTTGTTGTATGAAAACTCAATCAAAGGCAAGTGGTCATCCCAACTACCATTGAAATCAATTGCACACGCCCGCAACATATATTCTAAAGTCTGGATGTTTCTTTCTGCTTGACCATCTATCTTGGGATAGAAGTTTATATTGAGGTGAACTCAGGTACCAAGACCCTTTTGGAATGATTTAGAAAAATTAGAGGTGAACTGGGTACCTCTATTTGAAACAATAGGCAATGAAACACTGTGTAATCTCACCAACTCCGTGATATAGAGTTTGGCATAATCCTCGGTTGAATAAGAGGTATGGATTAGAAGGAAATGAGCTGATTTGGTTATCCTATCTATAATGACACAAACTAATTCATATTGATGACGAGTACGTGGTAAACCCTTCATAAAATCCATGTTCACTTCTTCCCACTTCCAAGTAGGAATATTGAAAACTTGCATGGACCCACTAGGCTTCTGATGCTCTATCTTAACCTGCTGACATGTAGGGCACTTAGTCATAAACTCTACAACATCTCTCTTTATACCACTCAACCAATAGATCTCCTTCAATTTGTGATACATCTTAGTGGGCATTGAATAAATAGAGTATCGCACACCATGTGCTTCTATAAGAATTCTTTTCCTCAAGTCATCTACACCAGGCATACACAGATTGCCCTCACAACACAATACACCATCTCCCTCTTTGGAGAAAACCTCAACCTTTTGATCTCTGACTGACTCTTTTAACTTGACTGTACTGGAATATCTATCCTATTTTTCTTTCACCTAGGAAACTAGAGATGATTTTGAGCCACCTTGAACCCATATACTACCTTTTGCTGAATCAACAAAGCGAACACCTAGTTGAGCAAGCTGATGGACTTTCTAAGATAACTTCTTCTTACTGTCCCCAATATGTACAACAGTACCCATAGACAATCTACTGAGAGTATCAACCACTACATTGGCCTAGGCTAGATGGTAAAGGAAACTCATGTCGTAGTCTTCCAAAAGCTCTAACCCCCTTTTTATTAGAGGTTAAGATCTTTCTAATAGAATAGGTACTGAAGGAATTTATGATCTGTGAAAACATCTACATGAACCTCATACAAGTAATGCCTCTAAATATTTTAGGCAAAAACTATGGCTTCTAACTTAAGATCATGAGTCGAACAATTCTACTCATAGGGTTTAAGCTCTCTGGAGGCGTAGGCTATGACCTAAACATGCTGCATTAGGACACAACCCAAACCCACCTAGGAAGTATCACAGCACACAGCAAACCCATCTGAACCATCTGGAAGATCCAAAATTGGATCTGAGGTGAGTTGAGTCTTGAACTCTTGAAAACTCTCCTTGCAAGGATCTGACCACTAAAACTTGACTTTATTCTGAGTTAGTTTAGACATAGGGGATGTAATAGAATAAAATCTCTCAACAAACTATCTGTAATAGCCTGTCAAAATCAAGAAACTCTTGATATTTGATGGGGAGATAGGGCGAGGCCATTTTCTTACTACTTTAGTCTTTTGAAGATCAACTCTAATGCCATCACAAAAATGATATGACTAAGAAAGGCTACTGACCTTAACCAAAATTCACACTTATTGAATTTGGCGAACAACTAATGATTTTTGAGAGTCTGCAACACTATTTTGAGATGTTCTGCATGATAACGCTGACTGTGGGAGTAAACAAGGATGTCATCTATGAAGACTATGATGAACAATTCGAAGTACTACTTGATTAATCAGTTCATCAAGTCCATGAAGGCCACTGGGGAATTGGTTAGACTAAAAGAAATGACTAAGAATTTGAAGTGACCATACCGAGTTTAGAAAGCTATATTTAGAATATCACATTCTCTGACTCTGAGTTAATAATAACCTTATCTGATGTTTATCTTAGAGAAGTAACTGGCACCCTAAAGTTTTTCAAACAAGTCATCAATTCTAGGAAGTGGATACTTGTTATTGATCTTGACTTTATTAAGCTGATGGTAATCAATGCACATTCTGCGAGAAACATTTTTCTTTTGCACGAATAGGACTGGTTCCCCCATAGCGACACACTGGGTCTGATGAATCCCTTATCTAGGAGATCCTTCAACTGTTCTTTTAATTCCTTTAGTTTTTTTGTGCCATTTTATATGTCAGAATAGATAAAGGCTAAGTATTTGGAAGAAGATTAATGCCGAAGTCTATTTTCTTTTCAGGAGGAATTCCTGGAAGATCTTTAGGAAAGACATCTGAGTATTCATTTACTACTGGGACTGATTCAAGACTAGGAGTTTCATACTAGTGTCCTCAACTCAAACAAAATGATAGACACATCCCTTAGATATCGTTTTTCGTGCCTAAAGGTAGGAAATAAGTTGACCTCTAAAGGCTGAAGTAATACCCCTGCACTCTGAGACGATTTCATTTATAAACTGCAACTGGACAATTTTATTTCTGCAGTCGACTATGGAATAAAGCCAATCCATGCCCAAATGATTCAAAATTAGTTATTTCTAATTTGACTAAGTCTGCTGATGTAACTTTTTAAGATACCATAACCAAATAGTTCCTATATACCCGCTATGTTATGATAGTTTTACCCACTGGGGTAGAGACTTAGAAGGGCTCTACTAGATTTTGAGATTGACTCCAAAATCAACTGCTATACAAGGAGTAACAAAAGACAAAGAAGCTGTTGATCTAGCAAAGCATAAAAATGTATATGAAAGATATATAACATACTAGTAACTACATCAGGAGAATTTTCATGATTCTATCGGGACTGAAGAGCATAAAGTCTATTTGGGTGTTGCCCACTGGTGTCACTGGAGGTGGAACCCTACTAGTTTGGGCAACCAAACTGAGCTGAGAAACGATTAGGCTGACCCTGAAAGACTGACAGGGGACAATCTATGACCCTGTGTCCTGGCTTGCCATATCCAAAATAGACATTGCTGCCATCTCTGTAAATACCCTAATGGGTCTTACCACAAGTCTGACAAAGAGGATGAGTGCGTGCACTGCTAACATTGTCCTGAGGTTTAGGGCCTGACGCCCTATCCCTGCTACCATCTCTGAATTTTGACACCAGATCACTGGCTGAGGAAGGAGCTGAAATGGATGACTTTGGGCAAAATTGAGGATAATTCCCACCCTCTGACTTAGACTAAGCTAAGTTGAAACTACCTATCCTTTCTCTCTTATTCTTCTACTCTCGTATCTTAATCTTATGCTTTTCTATTTGTTTATCATGGATCATAAGCTTGGCTATGTCCATCTCACTTATCAACATCGCGGACCTGCACTCATTGACCATATTATCATTCACTCCAGAAACAAACTTACTCATCTTAGCCCTGCTGTCTACCACTACATGAGAAGCCTATCAAGATAATTAAGTAAACTTAAAAGAATACTCTTTCACTGTTATGTTGCCCTGCCTGAGGTTGATAAATTCTAACACCTTAGATTCTCTCAAATCTATGGAAAAAGAATCTATTTAGAAATATAGTGGCAAACTCCTCCCACTCAATAAGACCTTTATCTATAGTCCTCTCTTCCTTCTACTATTTGAACTATGTGGGAGCCATATCCTGTAACTAATATGAAGCTAGCATAGCTCTCTCACAAGAAGTAACCCCCATGATATCTATAACCTTATAAACCTGATCAAGGAATTTCTGAGGGTCCTCATCTGACTTAGAACTGAAGAAGGATGGAGGATTCATTCGCTTGAAAACCCAAATCTTGGCTGCAACTGAATTGGCCACTGGGTTGGCTGGAATAATAGTTGGTCGTTCATTCTGTGCAGCAACTAAATTAGCAAGAGTAGTGAATGCAACTCTAAACTCTACATGAGAAACGAATCTGTCAAAGGGATCTGCCTGAACGGGATGAGAGGATGACTGATTTCTATTTCTCCCTTCATTAGTCCTTTTGGGATGTATGTTCAGTAAATAAAAGGAAAGAATGGATTAGACTAAGAGTTAAATTTGAGTTCATGCTCACTTGCAAGACATGAATACTAAAAGAAGGGAAACTGTTCCTAAAACATTGCATAGACTCCTATATATAAATGTGGAACGCTGCACACCTATGCAAAAGACTTCACTAGATGCGGATTTTAGACTTCCTATGACATTGTTGAACCTTAGGCTCTAATACCAACTTTGTAACACCCCAAATCTGATACCCGAAATGCTACATAGTGCTAGTAATCATGAAGGACCACAAGCTAACCCATTACTGATATCTGTAACTGAGCACAACATATTATACTGTATAAAAGCAGAATAAAAGGGATGAAAGTCCATAAGGTTCCAATATCTGATAAAACATAACATATGGAAATACGGTATATCAATACCAAAACTAAAATAAACTGTTTGAATATGCTAGTCTGAAAGCCACAAAACTGTATGAAAACAATGGAATTGATGGGACATGTCCCCAACTAACTCCATCTACTAAAACTAAAATAATGAAGTAATGAAATAATCATGGTATACTCCAATGATAAAGACTTACTGCAAATCTACTACTGTTGGTTGAATCTGAAGCTAAGTGTGATAAGGAACTTGAGCGTCTGAACCTATGGTATAAAACTCCATAGCACAGAAGAAAAGTATACATTAATACTTCTGGATGTACTGGTATGCAATGTGTGGTAGGCTTAATGCATAAGGTTTATATGCATTAATGATACTAACTGACTAAATAACATGAACATCAGAATACGTACATGAATATGTAACTATAAATGAGATCATGATAAAACTAACTACTGAGTCTGAAAACTGATAACATGAGTTTATAAAAACTGATATACTATTAACTGAGTGATTATGTCTATTAGTCCTAATTTTGATGGAAATAGATGAGTTCCATACTGAACTAAGTGACTATATTTGATAGTCCTGAATTTGAAGAACTATCCGAGTTCTTTTACTAAGACTAATACTAACACTTTGGGAAGTATTCATCTAACGGACATGCCACTTTTTTGTATAGAGTTAGGGTCTGATTCACAACTTCAATTTGAAAGGTGTTAATACCACGTCACTGGTAAGGACAAGCTGTGAGTGATAATCATCTGTCAGGTACTCTAACGAGAACGGCAGGACCTTGATCTAACTGGTTAAGCCACCTCATCAACCGTCATCTGATAGGTTTTGATATCTCAACCTACACTGGCTATATAGTTCTGGAATACAAGGATTTCTTCTAAGGGTCCCACATTTCACTGTAAGTGTGTGTTCTCATCCTTCGGTTCACTTGATGCTGAATCCTACTCCCAACTGAATAGACACTGATAAATTATATTGATCATGGCGTGATAGAGATTATCTTGAAACTGATACTAACTCTAGGTACATAGTAAAATTGTTGGGTACAAGTAACCCCAGTACTCGATAGCAGATACTGACAAGAGATGACACTTCTTGAACACATTACCATAGTCAACAATTCATAGTGCAAACGTTGGGGATTTTAATGAAGTATTTGTATGTCATAAGCTTACACATGAATAGGAATACATATAAATATGTCATAATTTCATAAGCCTAATCTAATGAGCATTCCACTAAACCATTACAATTCATAACAATAACATACAGGTCATTGTTAACATAAGGGTAAAGCATGGATTCATCAATTTGGTCACAATTGAGTCATAAAGCACAATTCTTATTATTTTAGGCATTTTAGCAAACACCTTGCATGCATAACTTGAGGATTAGGAATGAACATTAAAATAATACATCATGGCAAGATTTTTCAATACAAATACAAGAATTCAAACCACATGCTAACATAATTTTATTATATTTATTAATGATTTAAACTTGGTAATCATACAACGACATAAACATGGATATGATTCAATTCATAACATGGAATTCAAAATTTACAGTTTTAAAGGGGTTTCTTGAGCTTCATGGGTGAAAGGAATCCATTAATCAACACTTTAGATACCTTAGATGGAAGTTTCTTAAAGATTAAAGGTAGAATATCCTGGATTAGAACCTTTAATTGAAAACCCTAGACTTGTTTTTGAGGGAAATTTTAATAAACAACTATATTTTGGTGAAAACCTAGCAGAATCTCATGTTATAGGCTTATATTGGGGTAGGAAATTGACCCTTTTTCCCTTAAAAATGTGGACATTTATTAAATAAAAATTGTTGATCGACGTGATGGCAATGAGATGCATTGATGGCATCGAGGCGATACCCGATGCGTTGTGCCAAGATCGCGCCAAGACTTAGTTGTTTTTATTGGAAGTCCCTGAAACAATGTTAACCAACACGATAGGAGACACGGCATGCCAAGATTGCGGTTGTCCACAATTTTGGGACACCAAACATGGCCTAAACGAGTTCCGAAAAATCTTAAACCTGTCTGGGAACACCTATCAACTTCTCCGATCATGAATCAACAAAATATGTCATAAGCTTACACATGAATAGAAATACATATAAACATGTCATAATTTCATAAGATTACTCTCATGAGCATTCTACCAAACCATTACAATGCATAACAATAACATGGAGGTCGTTTTGAACATAAGGGTAAAGCATAGATTCATCAATTTGGTAACAATTGAGTCATAAAGCATAATTCTTATTATTTTAGGCATTTTAGCAAACACCTTGCATGCATAACTTGAGGCTGAGTCATGAACATTAAAATAATACATTATTGCAATATTTTTTAATTCAAATAAAATAATTTCAACCACATGCTAACATAATTTCATTATATGTTAAAGATTTCAACTTAGTAATCATACAATAACATAAACATGGATATAATTCAGTTCATAACATGGAGTTCAAAATTTATATTTTTGAAAGGGCTTCTTGAGCTTCATAGGTTAAAGGAACCCATGAATCAACACTTTACATACCTTAGATGGAAGTATCTTGAAGATTAGCGGTGGAATCTCCTTGATTAGAACCTTCAATTGCAAATCCTAGACTTGTTTTTGAGGGAATTTGAGAGAAACAACTATATTTTGGTGAAAACCTAGTTGAATCTCATGTTATAGGCTTATATAGAAGTGGGAAATTAACCCATTTTCCATTAAAGCTTTGGATATTTAATGACTGAAAATAGGGTATCGACATAATTGGAGATGCGGCACATTGATGGTATCAATGTGATACCCGACGCAACACGCTATGATTGTGCCAAGCCTCAGATGTTTTTACTAGCAGTCCCTGCAATAATGTTAACCAACACGATAGGAAATGCGGCGCGCCAAGATCGCGTTGGTCCACTATTTTGGGACACCAAACGTGGTCTAAACAAGTTCCAAAAAATTAAAAACTTATCTGAGAATACCTATCAACCTCTTTGATCTTTAATCAACAAAAATATGGACCATTAAGGGACAATAAGGTCATGAAATAAGATTGCCAACTTTTAAGGCCAAAAATAAAATAAGTCTGGGAACTTAGCTAGAATTTTCTAAGTCTGAAACCCCTTGACAAGGCTAAAAGGATGAATTAATCTTTGAAATTTTGTGGGGTATTACATTACTACTCCGTCATTTTTAGTTCAACTAAAAACATGATTTAATGAATCATATTCAAGGTGTTATTGGGATTTTGTTTGGGGTTTTAAAATAGATGTTGGGGGTTTTGGTTGTTCTTGGTTGGATAATGCTTTCCTATGTTTTCTAATGGGTTTTCATATTATAATTGTGCTTTGAACATGTGGTTTCATAGGAATGGTCAATTGGTACTTGTTTTTAGTGTTGGAAACCAATACCCTTAATATGTTTGTTAAAATGCCTATGCGAATGGTCTTGTCACATAGTTTAACTTTTATTGAAACTATTGCATAGAATAATAGGGTAATTGAACCTAAATTGGTTTGATTGGTTTTAGATGGTTGAAAAAGGCCTGGGTGTCCATAGAACCCAAATTTTTGTTTCGGAATGGAAATTGGTAATAAAATCAAACCACTTGTATAATATGTTTTTGGTTTATGCATTACTACTTGGTTTGGTTTGTTTCTTTAGACTAATATATGACATAAATGGTTAATTAATTAAGGATGGTTCTTAAGACTTTCTGGGATACACGAGAATCCCCCAAGTGAACTTATAACAAAAACCTTGCAGGATACACAGGATTACACCAAGTGATTTTTATAATTGAGTCTGCGGGGTACATGGGAATCCCCTTAAGTGTTGGATACTGACATGGCTTGCAAGCTATAGTCGATATGACAATATGTAACACCCCAAAAAAGGGTCCATTGATGTCAGACGATGCTCAAGACTATGAATAGCCTTAACCTAACCCTGTAAGCCTTCTATTAATTTTTAAGCTCATAATAAAGAAATATAGATATATAATAAAAGCTAAAATGCAGAATTCTGTTTGAGCTAACCTTAAATTATCTGAACATAATATCTAAAAATATTAAACTTAAAAGTATAGACAATCAATACTGAAAATCTGAATTATATCTAGTAGTCTGACAAGCTTCTACTACCAATAACTAGAGAGCCACTAGGAAAAGTCCCCAGCTAACTCGAACTAATTGAAAAATACTTAATCATCTACTCTAATAAGATAAAAAACTAAGTAACTAGGTTCCTGAACTATGAGGATTCACCAACTATAGGGATATAGATAGAGATGCTCGAAAGCACCCACGCTACTGAAACAGAGCACCTGAACCTGCATTATGAGACAATGTAGCACATAGACGTATATGTGGATCAGTACTTATGGAATATACTGAGTATATAGGGGTGAATTCATAAGTGAAACAATACCTTAATGTTCGTATAAACTTGTAAAATAATGCTTGCTAAGTATAAATGACACAAATTAGCTGGAGTAACTGAAAGATAAAAAATCATGAATCATGAGTGATAAAACACACTGTATAAATATTTTTAGACATAACACTTAGTTCTAAAAGTTGTGTTGGTATTCTATCCTTAAAACATGTGGTCTATGTGTAGAAAGGAATCAATTTAATATTTGTAAGATGAAAGTTTAAATCTAGTAGCTAATATCTTATGTAAATGAATATCTGAATAAAGTTATGAGCCTTTGCACTTAGATTCTAACAGCTTTTTCATTATTCTTTACAGAAATCTAGTATCTTATGTCTTATGTAAAGCAATATCTGAATAAAGTTGTGAGCATTACACTTAGTTTCTAAAAGCTTTTCGTTATTCTTTACTCTTTTTTGCAGTGAGGTTCTTCTAACCGACATAAGCCATGTGAGCAAACATGAAGTCCAATGTATAGTTCCCTTATGGTAAAAACTCACGTTAGAGAGAGATGTCATGTTATTGCAAAGGAGTATAACCTAAGCTAAGTGATCACATCTGTAACTGTAATCCATATAGAAATGGGAATAATCTAATAATCTGAACCTATGTTGTCTTGTAGTTCTGGGGCATGTGAACATACCCAACTCGGTGTTAAATACTATTCCCTTTAATCTGATGCTTATTTTGTAGGAAATCTACTTTTAAAACTAGTATAAGGGTTTATAATGAAAACCTTTTGTAAATCTATTTACTGTAAGTTGCAATGAAACTGTAAAGTGGATTCCATATCAAAACTGAGATCAAAAGATCGAATCTTTGTTCTAAATTTGAACATATATCTAATCATGGGATGCTAAAAAGCATAATCTTCTTCAAATATCATTATTCAAACTAGGGATAGTAACCCATGAATCTATTTCAAGTCAAATCATCATAAAATTCATGCTAATTATTGAAAATGTTGACAATTCAATGCTAAATCTAGAAAATAAGGTCATATGCATAAAAATACGAAAGTAGACATACAATTCAACATCTAAATCACTTTTAATTTCATAATCTTCAAATAGTAATGAGTAGGATGAAAAATGTATAATTGCAAATTTGCACTTCACCACGATGCGGTGCTCTACTTCTTTTCACTAAAAACATCATAACTTCTCAATCGAGTATCAGATTTAAGCGAAATTGGTATCATTGAAAAGCTAATTCAACTATCTATAATTTGCTGGGTCTATAGCTGGAAAATTATACATTTATCAAGAGTTATACCTCTGTGATGTTTACCTTTGACACACTAGGAGGTAAAGGAGACTAATAAAAGTACGAGATATTACACGATACCACTAACTAATGCCTTAACAATTGACTTTAGGAATTGGTGGTTTGGTTATGTTTTAAATATTTTTAATTGGGAAATAATGGTGGGTTGTGATAGCTATCCATGAAGGTGTGAGTCCGAAAGGTTGACACCTGAAAGTCTTGTTTTCTTACATGATGATTGGTCTTGATAACCACGTACTTGTGGGGTACAAGGCAATCCCCCAAGTATATAGACATACATATGTATCATAGAGGGCAAAAGGTACATGGAAATCCCCAACCACCTATGGTATCTCCAGTTTGTGTGGCTACACGCACTGGGGACTATACAAGGGGTAAAAATGGACCCATATAGCCTATGGTTAGATCATGACGGTAAATATACTCAACCCAGTTTAAAGAGTTTTAATGCATTCTAATCCCAATTACCTTTCCAGGAATGGTACATATGTATGTGATTTCATATGGTTATTTACTTTGGTTTTGAATAATAGCATTACTGACTGAATTGATAACTTGTTCACCCGCTTACCTATCTTTAGGTCTTGATCCCTACTCTGTCACTACCCGAATTGAGGCCCTGCCCGTGATGAGCATTCCAAATGATGAAGGCCCGAACACCCTTCTAAACTTGAAATCATATACACTATTCATACATAAACAAGGAAATACAAAAATTATGGCAAGGCAGAATCATGGTCATATATCTTATATGAATTTAGCATTTAAGTATAAAATTCAAAACTAACTAGCAACATCAGCAAACCATCTGCGAAATGTCTACTACATGATCACTAACACAATCTGAAAAACTGGGACAAGGCCATAGTAGATCAAAACCATATCTAATAATAGTTGTCTGAAAGTAAACAGGCCTTCTGGAATAAAGAAGGCTCACCAACTGGACACTGCAACTCTGTCTGATAAAATCTATTATTTTTCTGAATCCCTAGACTGAGCCTCAGAACCTGGAGGAAGGAGGGAGGTCAATACAGATATATTGATACGCAAAGTAATCCAAAATAAAACTTTTATACAAGTAAAATAGTGGAGAGAAATTTGTTAAAATATCATGCATAAACAGTTCTCAAAACACATGGGCACTTTCTGAAAATCATAAGTCATTCTTGTCAATGCACTGTCTATTCTTTGTATTAGTTCTGAGTTAGGTGGAACTCCCCTACAACTCTGATACTCCATGGACTATATGGAATCTTCTATTGACTCCACGGGGAATCCCCTAACCCAAGTATGCCACAAGGTTGTAGTCTTTGATTCTGATACGCCACACATGACACTAGGCCAGCGTAATATAATATGCCCAGATCGGCAAATCACAATTTTGAGCAATGAGTTATCTGAACTCGTGCCCTCTTCAGGGAACAACCTAACATCTCTTTATGCCCTATTTTAGCCTTTTCTGAACATGCATTATTCTGAAATTTTAAAACATGAAAGTCTGATTTTTGTATTAGTCTGTCTCTGTTATGGCATTGTCCAAATTGGTATACTCATACCAAGACTTACAAGTCATTATTATGATCTATATATGATTATTTCATTCTAAAACAATGTTCAATCCACTTGATCATGCATATAGTGTAAGAAGAGTCATATCTTAAATCATAAGTCAAAAATTATGCAAAGGCTTTCCATTCATGCCAACTTCTCAAAAATATTACTGAAGTTTATTTGTTTATCAATCTCAAACTTAAAATAATTAAAGCATCTCTCTCTCTAATTCTTAATCATCATGAATTTTACATATGACAAATAGTATCTTGAATCATTCTGTAAACCATTAAATGTAAGGATTCATAACTTATAAATCAAATAATAAAATAATGGGAGAGAGAGATTATATATTTCATGCTCTCGATTCACAATTCATAGTTTTTAATGCATACGTACATATATACAATTCAAATCAATTTAGGGGAAGGCCTAAAGACCAAAACAATATTATCGAAGCTTCTAAAATATGAATGTATTCAAAAACCCCGCGTACCTCAATTATGAAGAATAATGGATGATCCTTGAAACCTACGGTTTGGGGATTCCAAATCTCTGATCAATTTTGAAAACCCACAATTGAATCTTGAGTTTCTTGGAGAAGAAGTATAAGAACTAGGGTTGTTGTTTTGAGGGAAAACTTGAGAATGTCATATATTATGCTTGTAGAGGTCTAAATATCCTATTTGGATGTTTTAAGAGACTTGAAAAAAATTCCAAACTACCCTTGTTTACTTCTGAATGAAATTGGAAAAATTTAAACTAGGAACCCAATCTTATGGGATACCGCAACGCGCCACTATCACGGTGGCTCACTGGAGACTGATGAATGGGAATTTGGCCTCCTCCGCGATGCGCCACGGATAGGAATGATGGTGTTTTACGACTAGGACTTAAATTAACCATAACAACTTCACCGAGTGTCCATTTTTGACAAATCTTATGTCGATGAAAAATTTATTTGATCATCTACGTAATGAAAAGTCGAAATCTAAGGAATTCCACAGGGAAATAAGTATAAATTATTCTAAAAGACAATGCTTGATACTTTAGGGACAAAATAATTCAGCTAGGAAAAACTTTGGGGCGTTACAAACTCGATGAAGGAACCAACCATACTATCACACCTCCTGCTCAGGGACTTGGTTATTCGGGGATATCTTGAGTAAGACTGAAGGGGTGAGCTTCCATTCTTCGGAAGGACCATTTTATGTTATGGTTTATTTTATGGTTTTTTTATTCCCTTGATATTCGTTTTTGGGTATGGTCGAGGGCATGTCCTGACTAGATATTCTTGGACATTGTTTAGAAGCTTTGTGTGGACAACTGTGGACCTAGGGATAGGATGATATGATATGGATTTGGGTTACTTGAAGATTTGAAATTGAAGTACTAGGGTTTCTTAGATAAGAATCTTATGAATAATTAGTGTATAAGGCTTATAATAGGTTTAATCTAGTGTTTTTCACGAATTTGGGGATTGGGAAATGACTAGATTGCCCTTTGAAAAATTTAATTTAGAACTGAAAATCTCAATTTTTGGCCTCAATGCGATGCACCACCATCGTGGTGGCTCACTGGAAAAAGTACGAGTGCCATTTTGAGCTCTAAAATCATGCGGTGCCATCGTGTTGCCTCACTGGAAAAGGATGAGTGCCATTTTACACTCCACCGCGATGTGGTGTGTGTCCCATTGAGAATTCTGGCGTGATATCAGCAAATTGCGGTGAGCTACTGGAAAGGGACACATAAGATTTTGGTCTTATCCATGACGTAGCGTAATCGCAGTGCTCCACTGGAAAATAGACAATTGTGAATCTGCATTTCTTTGCGATGCGGTGCTATCATGGTGCTCTATTGCTTTTCACTAAAAATGCCATAACTTATCAATCGAGTGTAGGATTTAAGTGAAATTGGTATCGTTGGAAAGATAATTCGATTATCTATAATTTTTTGGGTCTGTAGCTAGGAAAGTATACATGTATTGAGAGTTATACCTCTTTAAAGTTGCCCCTAAACATACTAGGAGCTAAACGACACCATGAAAAGTATGAGGTATTACAATATCTCCCCCTTGGGTACATTTGTCTTCGAATGAGACTAGTTAAGAAGAGGATACTAAGGAACTGAGACTATAAACTAGTATGCACTACTAAATCAAAACTGCATGACTAAATCCAAAATATTCTGAGCGACTAATCTAATTTGCAAATGCATGAATTGACATAAAGATAATGAAATGGCTGAATTTGAGATTGGAAAAGAACTGAATTAAGGAAAAATGTTACCTTAGGCTATATCTGAGTTTGTGGAGAAGTGATAAGGATCCCCGGTATGCATGTCTGCTTCTTCTTTCGATGTAGCACCATCAACGGACTGATTTCGCCACAGAACTTTGACCAAGGGAACATTTTTGTTCCTTAGTTTATGAATCTGGTGCTCAAGAATCTCTACTGGAAGTTGTTCGTATGAAATACTATTCTGAATATTTGTGCTTTCTAGAGGGACCACTATAGGTGAATCATCGATGAACTTCTTCAATAAGGACACATGAAACACTTGGTGAACTGATGACAAGTCTGCAGGCAACTCATGCTAATACGCTACCTTCTCCACATGACTCAAAATCCTATAGGGACCCTATATCGGGGACTAGGCTTTCCCTTTTTGGCAAATCTCTTCACCCCCTTTATGGGTGAAACATTCAAATACCGAAGATCATCTACTTCAACTTTACGATGTCTCCTTCTTACATATGCATAATATTTATGAGTACTCCAAGTTTCTTTTAATCTCTCTCGAATTAACTAAACTTTCTCCATAGATTCAAATGGGGATATCTGAATACTAGAATAGTAACTATTATTGTAGTCAAATTTGATCAATGGCAAGTGGTCATCCTAACAGCCTTGGAAATCAAGAATACATGTCCTCAACATATCCACTAGAGTCTGAATATCCCTCTCTGCCCGACCTTCTGTCTGTGGATTGAAAGCTAAACTGAGATGAACTGGGTACCAAGACCCTTCTAAAAGACTTTCCAAAATGAAGAGGTAAACTGAGTACCCCTATCTAAGATGATGGATAAGGGAATTGTATGTAATCTAATTAACTCTCTGATATACAACTTAGCATAATATTCAACTGCGTAGGATGTGTGACCTAGCCAGAAATAGGCTGATTTCGTTAATTTGTCTGCAATAACTCAAATTGAATCATGCTAATGAAACGAATAGGGTAACCCCATCACAAAGTCTATGTTCACCACTTCCCCTTCCAAGAGGGAATACCAAATTCCTGCAATGTGCCACCAGGTCTTTTGTCTTCTACCTTAATCTTTTGATGAGTTGCATACTTGTCTACAATTCTGTGATGTCTCTCTTCCTACTATTCCACCAATAAACTTCCAGCAAATCATGGTATATTTCGGTGGCTCCTGGATGATTGGAATAATGCGCACCATATACTTCCACCGTAATCCACTACCTCAAATTGCCAACACATGGCACACACAATTTATTCTAGTATCTCAACACACTATCTCCCCTTTGGGAGAAAACCTCTAAGTTTTGGTCTTTAATTGACCCCTTCAGTTTGACCAAACTAGAATCCTTGTCCATCTTCTCTTTCACTTCAAAAACTAGAGAAGATTCTAAACTAATCTAAACCAAAAAATTCGCTTTAGCTGAGTCAACCAACCTCATACCAAATCTAGCTAACCAGTAAAATTCTCAAACTAAGTCTCTCTTATCATTCTCCACATTAGCAACACTGCCCATAGACAATCTACTAAGGGTATTTGGAACTACATTGGCCTTGCCTGGATAATACAACAAACTCATATTATAATTCTTTAACAATTCTAACCACCTTCTTTGACAAAGATTTAACTCCTTCTTTGTAAAAGCATATTTCAAACTTTTGTGATCCGCGAATATACCAACATGCACCTAATAAAGATAGTGCCTCCAAATTTTCAATGCAAAAACAATAATAGCTAACTCAAGATCATAGGTAGGTTAGTTCTTTTAATTAGTCTTTAGTTATCTAGAGTCATAGGCTATAACCTTACCTCTCTACATCAAAACACAACCCAACCTAAACCAATTCTAAAAGTATCACAATAGACAACGAACCTATCTGTACCATCAAGTAGCGCTAAAACTGGTGCAGAAGTGAGTCGAGTCTCCAACTACTGAAAACTCTTCTCACAAGACATACAGAATACCAGTAACAATATATGATGAACTTTTATACTCTTGATGAGATGGTACAGCATAAAACTAATTCTAACACTGACTGCCATCGGTACTGGATAAAGCGCCCTAAGAAGGGACTAGGCGACCTAGAGGATTTGGTGTGCTAGTAGCCTTAGTATGGGAACGAACATCACTGCCTAGTATGAGGGAACTCTTTGATTCCATGTTCCAACTTACTACAACCATAACAACCTTTCTGTCCCAATAAACCCTCACCAAGATAATTCTCACCATACTTAGCACATGAAGGGAAACTGGGTTTTCCACGCACACTATTCTGAGATCTAAACATAGAGGTCTTACCCCACTTCTCCTACCTAGCTCTAGGGGTAGGAGGACTGGTTGAAGATGATGCTATCATAAATAAGCAACTCTGAGACTGTGAATGATTTCCTCCTCCAAACTTTGTCTGGCCATACTCAAACTGCCCAATTGTAGCCTTCTTTTCTCCTTTCTCCCCTTTAATTTTTCTACCTCAATTTATTGAGCATGAATTATCAATATAGAAAGATCGATATCTCCTATCAGTCCTATACTCCTTGACTACCAAACCAAATCCTCCAGGAATAAACTTACTCATACTCGACCTAGGGTTAGCCATCGTATCAGGGGCATACTTAGAAAACTGTTGAACTTAAGGAAGTACTCTTTCACTATCATTGTGCCCTGTCTCAGGTTCACAAACTCCTCTACCTTAGCTTCTCTCATTTCACATGTAAAGAACCTATCTAGAAACACATCCTACAATACCTGCCAACTCATAGAAGTTACATTCTCAGCTCTACTATTCTTCCATATAACCACCCAATCATACCCCACATCCTTCATCCTATAGATGCCAAATCTACACTCTCTTCCTTAGTAACATACATAATCTGGGTGATATTTCTTATCTCATCTAAGTAAAGTGGTGGGTCCTCACCGTCTTTAGACCTAAAGAACTCAGGTGGATTCATTCTCATAAAGTCATAAATTTTGGCTACTGCTAAATCCCCATTCTGCTAAATTGGGACTACTAAATATTGGTAGTTACAGCTTAGGCTAACTCTTGAAAGACAGCCTGAAATTTAGCATGAGATATATTTTCCTTCAGAGGGTCAATAGGTTAGGGTGGTGGTTATCATTTCTATCTGCATTAGCTCGGTGACAAGGCATATTCAACTGTCACATAAGAGCATGATTTAAAAGAGATAAAGACACTATAAGCGTGATAGATCATTAAAGAAAAAGAAGATTTACTAAAAACATCCCGTAGCCTCTTGCTTATAAATATGACGCGCTTCACACCTATGATCAAGACTCTCTGTAATGCGGCTTGTCTAACTCCCTAGGACTCCTATAGCCTTAGGCTTTGATCCTATGTTTTTAATGCCTCAAAAATAAGTCCTGAGATATCACACATTTATCAAGACTATGAGTATCCATAAGATGACCCTGCAAGCCTTCTATTAAATCTGAAGCTCATAACAAAGAAATATAAATATATAATCAAAGCTAAAATATGAAATTCTGTCTGAGCTAAGCAAAAATTATCTAAACATAATATCTGAAAATATTTGACTTAAAAGTCTAGACAATCAATACTAAAAATCTAAATTATATCTAGCAGTCTGACAAGCATCAATTACTAATAACTAGAGAGCCACAGGGACAAGCCTCCAGGTGACTTGAACTAACTGAAAAATACTGAATCATCTACTCTAATAAGCTAAAAAACTAAATAACTAGGTCAACAAATGATGAGGACTTACCAACTATAGGGATGTAGATGGAGATGCTAAAAATCACTCACGTTGCTCAAATTGAGCACCAGAACCTACATTATGAGACAATGTAGCACATAGACGTATATGTGGATCAGTACTTTTGGAACGTACTGAGTATATGGGGGTGAATGCATAAGTAAAACAGTATCTCAATATTTGTATAAGCTTGTAAAATAATGCAAGCTAAGTATGAATGACTCACATTGGTTGGATTAATTGAAAGCTAAAGAAATCATGAATCATGAGTGATAAAACATACTATATAAATCTTGTGAGTCATAACACTTAGTTCTAAAAGTTATAATGGTATTCTATCTTTAAAACATCCAGTCTAAGTAGAGAAAGGACTAATTTTTATATCTATAAACTGAAAGCTAAATCTAGTAGCTAATGACTTATGTAAAGTAATATCTAAATAAAATTATAAGCCTTTACACTTAGTTTCTAAAAGTTTTTCTGTTATTCTTTACTCTTTTATGTTGGGAGGTTCTTCTAACCAACATAAACAATGTAAGGTAACTTGGAGTACAACGTATAGTTCTCTTATGAGAAAAGCTTGCGTTGGGGAAAGGTGTAACACTCATGCTAAGGAGTATAACCTAAGCTAAGTGATCATATCTATAACTGTCATCCATATAGAAATGGGAATAATCTAATAATCTGAACCTACATTGTCTCATAGTTCTATTGCATGTGAACATAACCAACTCGGTGCTAAATACTAGTCCCTTTAATCTGATGCTCATTTTGTAGAAAATATACTTTTAAAACTAGTATAAGGGTTTGTAATGAAAACATCCTTTGAATCTATTTACTGTAAGCTATAATGAAACTATAAAGTGGATTCCGTATCTAAGCTAAGATCAAAAGATCAAATCTTTGTTCAAAATCTGAATAAATATCTAATCATGGGATGCTTAAAAGCATAATTTTCTTCAAATATCAACTTTCAAACTAGGTCTAGTAAATCATGCATCTATTTCATGTCAAATCATTATAAAGTTCAAGATAAATAATGAAAATCTTGATAATTCAATGCTAAATATAGAAAATAATGTCACATGCTTAAAAATACGAATGTACACATGAAATTCAACATCTAAATCACTTGTAATATCATAATCTTCAAATAGTAATGAGTGGGTATAAACCCAAGATTGAAATTCATACAATTTCATATAAAATTAGATTTTAAAATAAATTTTAGGCGTAAGGATAAAAGGATTATCCTTGTTCGTAATCCCACATACCTTAATTGATGAACAATTTAAGAAGCTTGAACTTTGAGTTCCTATTTGCATTCTTGAAGATTTATTCTTATATTTCTTGAATTTGAAATTTTGAATTTTTGGTTATCTTGGAAAAAGAATGGTGGAATTTGGGTTTCTTGAGGATTTGAAATTAATCTTCTAGGATATCTTGGAGAAAAATCTTGTGAATAATTAGTGTATAAGGCTTAGAATAGGTTTAATCTAGTGTTTTTCATGAATTGGGGGCTTGGGAAATTAGTAGATTGCCCTTTGGAAATTTAATTCAGAAAATGAAATCCTAATTTTGGGAGTTAGCGCGATACACCGCAATCCCGGTGGCTCACTAGAAAAAAGTACAAGTGACATTTTGAGCTCTACCATAATGCGATACCATCACATTGAGTAACTAGAAAAGGACGAGTGCCTTTTTGCACTCCACCACAATGCTGTGTTTGTCCCATCGAGAATTCTTGTGTGATACCAACATATTATTGTGAGCAACTAGAAAGGGACGAATGGAATTTTAGTGTTTAGTGCAATATGGTGTAATCACAGTTCTCCACTAGAAAATGGATTATTGTGAATCTGTACTTCACCACAATGCGGTGCTATCACGGTGCTCTACATTTTTTTACTAAAAATGCCATAACTTCTCAACCGAGTATTGGATTTAAGCATAATTTGTATGATTGGAAATCTAATTTAATTATCTACAATTTGGTGGGTCTAAATATGGAAAATTCTACACGTATTAAGAGTTATACCTCTTTAAAGTTGACCCTTGATATACTAGAAACTAAATGGGACTAATGAAAGTATGGGGTATTACAGAGTACCACTAACTAATGCCTTAATAATTGACTTCAAGAATTGGTAGAATATGGGTAAACAAAAAGGTTGTTGACTTTGACATTCGTGGTAATGGTATCTTGAGGTACCGAGGCAGGGTATGTACTCATGACGTCTATGGATTGAGGGAAAAGATTTAGGTCGAAGCTCATGGATCTTCTTTTCCTATCCATCCTGGTTGTACAAAGATGTATCATGATCTTAAGGATTTCTATTGGTGGAATAACATAAAGCAAGGTATGGCTAATTATGTGGCTAAGTGTATGGTGCATCGACAAGTGAAAGTTCAGCGCATGAGACTTGGAGGTTTGTACGAAAAGATTGAGTTGCCCAAATGGAAGTTGGAGGTAATTAATAGTGATTTCATTACCGATCTTCTTTGGTCTCAGAATCAGTTTGATTAGATTTGGATCATTGTAGATACAAAGACCAAGTCCGCTCAATTCTTCCCTTTGAGGACTAGTTATTCAGCAAAGGATTATGCTAAGTTGTATCTTGCAGAGATTGTGTAGGTTCATGGTGCTCCTGTTTCTATCATTTCAAATCATGGTACTTTATTCTTATCTCATTTTTGGTGATCATTTTAGAAAAGTGTGGGGACTAAGGTATGCCTTAGTACCATTTTCTACCTGCAGTCGGCTGAATAAATAGAGATGACCATTTAGATATTAGAAGATATGCTTCGTGATTATATGATTGACTATGGTGGTAGTTTGGTTAACCATTTGTCTCTCGTATAGTTTGCTTATAATAATAATTATTACTCTAGACTTTGTATGGATCCCTTTGAGGCATTGTATGGTAGGCAATGTCGTTCTCCTATTGGGTGGTATGAAGTTTGTGAAGGTAAGTTGTTTCTCCCTGACTTGGTTCAGCGAGCCTTGGATAAGGTGAAGGTGATTCATGATAGATTGAAAGCCACTTAAAGTTGCCAAAAGTCAAATGCAGATGTGAGGCGTAGGGAGTAGGCTTTTAAGATTGGCGATTGTATACTCCTAAAAGTGTCTCCCATGAAGGGAGTGATGAGGTTTAGTAAGAAGAGGAAACTCAGTTCCCGATATATTGGTCCATATATTTTTTTTGAAGAGGTTTGTTAATGTTGCCTATGAGTTGGAGTTGCCTTCTAGCTTGAGCTTCATTCATTCGGTTTTCCATGTCTCTATGTTGAGGAAGCATGTGGGTGATCCTTTATCAGTTTTTCCTTTGGAAGGATTTGGTATATTGGATTTCTTATCTTATGAGGTAGTCTCGATGGAGATCTTGGATCTTCAAGTATGTAGGTTATAGATGAAGGATGTGGCTTCTATAAAGGTTATTTAGAGGAACCATAAGGTTGAAGAAGATACTTTGGAGGTGGAAGAGGACATAAAGTCCAAGTATCCTCATTTGTTCCCTATTTTGAAAATTCTTTCTTGAGGTATGTGTTGATCTTGATAATTTTTTTTCTGTCTTTGCTTCCTAAATTGGTTAAAGGGAAGTTTGATGAGTAATAATGAGTCAACTTATGCTTGTGCTTGCCTTATCTCATCATTCAAGGAAGAATGATCCTAGTGGGGGATAATTGAAACACCCTAGTTTTGACCCTTTAAAATTTTTGGATTTTGTGCTCTCTAGACATCATATAACTTGTACTTACTTTTCATGTGATGTTGTAACGCCCCGAATCTGGTACCGAAAATGCTACATGGTGCTCATGACCCCGAAGGACCACAATATAACCCATGACTGATATCTGTAACTAAGCACTGAATAGTAATGATAATATCATAAATGTAGAAATATGAATTGAAAGGCCATAAGGTTCAAACTGAATAAATATTTGATAAAACAATGCCTGAAAAATGGTATAACAATACAAGGACAAATCTGAAATAACTGTCTGACATGCTATAGTCTGAAAGTCTCTAAACTGACTGAATAAGGAGTTGATGGGACATGTCCCCAACTAACTCCAACTATTGAAATAAACTGAGAACTGAAATATTAATGAAATCATCATGTCCTCGGAAGATGAGGACTCACTTCTTACTTTGATAGGTGAGACTGGAATCTACTACTGATATGGAGCTCGTGCCTCTAAACCTGTGGTATAAGACACCATAGTGCAAATTCATCAGTACTTTGAATGTACTGGTATGCAAGTAAGGTAGGCTAAATATATGAGATCCATATGCATGAACAATAATAACTGGCTGACTAACATGAACGTAAGAATACATGCATGCATACGTAACTGTAACTGACATCGTGATAGGACTCAATGCTAAGTTCTGACTACTGAGTTTACTATTAACATAGAATAACTGATATATGAGGGACTGATGCTATGTTACTGATACATGAATAACTATTTCTGACAGTTCTAATTATGAAGAACTGGTCTGGTTGACTATGTCTAAAAATCTTGAAGCTGAATACTGATAATATGAGTTCTGATAACTGATATAACTGATAACATGAGTGATTGTATCTAATAGTCCTAAATCTGATGGAACTAGATGAGTTCCATACTGTATCTGAGTAACTGAATCTGAGATCAGTCCTATCTAGTGGGTGATCTCTGAGTATACTAATAATAATAAAGATGATTTGACTTAGTCTGATATCAGTCCTACCTAGCGGGTGATCTCTAAATCTGATTATTCTACTACTTATTGACCATAGTTGAGATCAATTCTATCTAATGGGTGATCCTGTAGTCTATTTATAATGATAAAGATTGACTATATCTGAAAGTCCTAAATCTATATTACTAAGTTGAATTGACTATATCTGATAGTTCTAATTTTTGTAACTGAAACTGTGGGATGTATTCATCTAATCGACATGCCCCATACTAAGATAACTGGGGTCTAACCTATAACCCCAACTGGAAGGGTGTCCGTACTGTGCTACTGGTAAAGACAACTGTTGTGGTGTCAATCCTAATCTAGCGGGTGACCCCTAAGATCAGTCCTATGCATTTAAATGTGCTAACGGGTGATCCCTGAGTATGTCATCCTATCTAATGAGTGACATATCATTCCTATGCTATATACGTAGTTCTGTAAATTAGGGATTTCTTCTAGAGATCTCAGTCCTATCTAGCCGATGAGTCCCCATCTCTAGGCTCGCTCGATGTTGAATCCTACTCCCATCTGAAAGGCACTGAACTAATTAACTGAACTGATTTAATTAACTGAATTGATCTGATTAACTGAACTAAGCTGATTCTAATGGTATTATTTAACGGAGCTAAACTGAACTTACTGAGTTCCGTTGACTGACGGAATATACTGAGTTTTGAGGACTGACGAAGAATTCTAAAGTTACTGAGATTACTGAGCTACTAAAATTACTGAGATTTTTGAGATTTTCTAAGTCACATGACTGAATCTGTTCTATGGATCATAGCTTGACTGAGAAGATTGTGAAAACATGACATGTCTCTAGGAACATAGCTAAATGTTAAGGTACAAATACCCCCAGGACTCGATGAGAAGAAACTTACATAGCATAGCTTACATGAACTCATGACCAACAACACAATTCATAATTCATATATTGAAGTATTTCATCAAACATGTGATATGCATAAACTTGTACATGATTAGAGATTTCATGATATCATACTAGTTGGGCATGTTTCCTTCATCTAGGTATTTAATCAAACACATAATAGACATAGAATATGTAAACAACACTATACAACAATCTAACATCATGATTCATTTTTAATTTCATCATCCAAGAGTTTTAATCCTAGGTTTACATGAATCTACATCATTACTAATCAATTATACATGCAATTTATCACCAAACATGGATTAGAATGCAATTAGTCATTATCATCATGAACAAGAGCAATCCAATCATGAATTCATAAAGAAAGACATAATCTAGAATTTAGAAAAGGGATTCTTGGACTTCATGGATGAAAGGGGTTCATGAATGAAAATTATGCATACCTTAGCTTGTTATTCTATGAATTTTGATGGAGAGATCCTTGAAATTTGACGGTGAATTCCCTTGGAATTGAACTTTCTAGGAAAACCCTAAGGCTTATTCTTGAGAGTTTTTTAGAGTAATTGAGTATAAGTTGCTGAATTATGGCCAAATATCGTGTTATAAGGCTTATATAGAGTGGAAAATTGACCTTTTAAATCCTAGGAAAAGTCTTTAATTTTTGAGAAAAATTCTCGATTTTCATCCTTGGCGCAACCCGCTACTATCGCGCCAAGTCACTGGAAAGTGACAAATGGGAAATTGCACGGTGGCGCGACGTGGAGCTATCGTGTTTCCACCTTGACTGTGACTTGGAATTTTGGCGCGATGCACCACTATTGTGGAGTAACACTGGAAATTGATAATTTCCATTTGAGTTATCTCCGCGACGTGCTGAAGGCTCAGGTGATACATTGTCTCACTAAAAAGGCTCTAACTCTTCATTCGGGTGTCGGATTTAGGCAAATTTGGTATCGATGGAAATCCTATTAAATTTTACACATGAAAAAAATTGAAAATCTTAAAAATACCATGTGTACAAAAGTGGATTCATATTTCAAAGAAAGGTTCTAACATTTTTGGGAAACTTTTCAAGCTAGGAAAAGTATGGGGTATTACAGATGTGGATACGGTTTGAATTCCTTGGTCGTATGATACTCTGTATGGATTTGGTTGGTTTCTATCCAAGGTAATAATGCACATCATGCTTTTCGTATCTTAGGTTATGGGAAGTATAGTGCCAAATCGTATGATGTCCTATGTCTGGCCTAGATAATTCTGCCAAGGTTATGGTTCTAGGGTACCAATCTTATGATTGGATATAAGTTAGGACATGAACTCGTATGTTGGACAGAATTGGAATCCAACATTCTGTCTATGGTACAAGTGGTGTGTATCACTCGTATGATTGGTGTACGAGTTAGGGGGAGTCGTACCCTCCAGCGCACATTTTTTCAGCTTTTAAGCTGAGGACATTTTTGATATTTTGCACCCCAAAACCCTTAATACCCCATGTCTTAAAACACATTGTAGCCTCCCCTAACATACTTTGAAGGATCAAAACACTCCAAAAACTCTCTCTAAACACTCTCTTGAAGATTGACTAGGGTTCCTCCAAGGTGTTCATCTAGAGAATCAAGAGTCAATTTATTTCCATAAATCATCATGAATAAGGCATGTGACTCTTCCCTCATTTTTTGTTCATGAAAATAATGTATTTAAAAATTTGTTTATGATTCATTAATGGTGGTTTTGACATCCAATGTTGAGGGTTTTGTTGCATATTGTTGAGTATTGTTTACTTTTGGTTTTAATTATGTTTATACATGTTTTAAGAATGGTTTTTCGCATGTGGGTGCTTGGTAATTGTCGTTTAATAATTGGGTAATGGTTAACCCTAAAATTGATGGTTTTTACTTTTGTTTTGATCTTGGTAATGGTATGCCCTCAAAGTGTTTGTGAAAATGCCTAAGAGAATAAACTAGTCACGTGTTAATGGTGTTTTGAACTAACACATTGGCCTAATGAATATTAATTATTTGTAAATGATTTTGTGAAGGCCTTGTTGGACATATAATGATTTAAATGGTAACCTTGGTAGTTTAATTGTCTAAAAGGGTTTGAGCCCCTAAACATTAACTTGATTTATGTCTTTATTAGATAATGGGTTCTAGCCCTTAACTTTGAATTGAATTAGTATCTTTGTTAGACAATGGGTTCGAGTCCCAAAGTCAAATGAATGATTGGTTGATTGATAATGGTAATGGCATGTTTTACGCTTGCAAGTGATGTTGGTTTGACGATAACAACGGAGTGCCTTTGGTAAGTAATTAGCTTAATGGTTGTGTATGTGAAATGATGGTTTAAATTGAGATGTAAATAGGGATATGTATCCAAACCATGAAAGTGGAGTTCGAAGGACTAACATTGGAAACCGCGCTAGACAGTGCGGGTGTCTTTACGATTGGGTGGTTCCATTCCCCCAAATGGACATATGAATTGGAGGTTCGAGTCCCCCATAATACATGTATTAGTGCTAAAGTCATCTTGATTATGCCTAGAGGTTTAAGACCCCCATATAGTCATATACGGTTATGGATTTTCTCTGGTTCATGCGGCTACATGCATTGGGCCCCTTCCATCAAGGGGAGAGCTAGGACCATATATCTCGTAGATTCCTTTTAATATGATGGTTATGTTACACAACCCCGGTTAGTGTTTTTTAAAGATCATCCTAATTTTGTTCCCTATCCCTTCATAGTATATAATTATATATATATATGTATTGAATTGGTTACACACATTGGATGATTGGTTTTGAACTATTGGCATTATTTTATCCTTATCCTTGAGTTACATGCTAGCGCTCCAATCGCTAACCATCCTCGAATGCTGTATCCCCATATGATATAGGTACTGGTCATACTATCACACCTCCTGCTTAGTGACTTGGATTTGGGGACAACTTGTGTCTACTCGAAGTGGTGAGCTCGCATACTTTGGAAGGCTCCATTTCTTTCTTTGAGTTTCTTTTGTATTTATTAGTTTGGACTTGGATATTGATTTTTGGCTACGGTCAGGGGCATGTCCCAATCGGATATTCTTGTTTGGTTTTAGAAGCTTTGTATGGAAAAACTGTGGACTTGGGTATGTTATGGAATGGATATGGATTTGGTTATGTTGTGGCTGTTAGTTTGGTATTGGATGGTTTGGATTGGTTTGGTCATGGGCTTGGACCTATTGCAAAGTCATTATATTTTTAATTACTCTTATCATTATTATAAGTCAAAATTCATCTGACTCAGGATATATGTTTGTTGGTTGGATTTGGTATTAGGGTGGTCTCCGGTCCTTGTTGGGCTTGAGATGCCCATTACGACAAGGACCTGGTTCGGGTCGCGTCAATATGTCCTAAAGTTGTCACCACCATGGAAATGCCTACTGCCCGATGGCTTCGAGTACGGAACACTAGCCCTCGAGTAAGACCCAGAGCTTCTTCTTAGGCTACTTACCACCATCCCTACCACTCTATTGTTGGTAACCCCCTGTCTCAGAGAACCTAAACTTCTTGCCCTGCCTCACCCCCATCACAGCCTACTTCTTCTTCTCTTCCTCTACCCACTGCATGTACACAACAAACCTAGGGATATCGATATCCTTAATCAACAAGGTAGCTTTACTCTCTAATATCAAATCTCTAGAAAACCCGGAAGTGAACTTCCCCATTCTAGATCTTATGTTAGAAACCATCTTCGAAGCATAACAAGAGAGCTGGTGGAACTTCAAGGCATACTCCTTGATTGACATTTTTCCTTGATTTATATTAATAAATTCTTTCAACGTTGCGTCCCTCAACTCCTTAGGAACGAAGCAGTCTAGAAAAGCATTAGAAAAATTCTCACAAAGAGATGACTCAGCATCGTCACTCCTTGACTGATTCCATTTCTCGTACCACTGGTACGCCACATCTTTTAGCTGGAAGGAAGCAAACACCACACCCTCTATATTAGTGGCATACATAATACAAAAGATTTTTTCCATCTCATCTAGAAAACCTTGAGAATCGTCCTCTACCCTAACACCAGTATAGGTCGGAAGGTTCAACCGCATAAGTTGTCCAACCCTTGTGGCCTCAGAAGATGGAGTAACTATATTGAGAAGCTACCAACTGTGCCAATATATGAATATATTGACAAAACTCAGCATTCATCACATCAACGTAAGTAGCTCAAGGAGGACTAGAGAAACCAGTGAGACTCCAGAATAATTCACAACTGGACCTCTTGACCGGGTCTTCACCCCATTAGTAGAATGGGGCCCATCGACATTATAATTGGTTGAGATGGAGGATTTTCTGTGAGCTTCAGATCATCGAGTGATGATAGGCGAATTTACATGCCTAAAGTGCTTTAATTTACCCATATTTTAGCTAAGTTTTGAGGACAAAATATATAACTCATGCACTTTTAGTCCTTTTTCCTGTAAGTAAGCTAACAAACATGATTAGCAAGTTTTCAGGTATAAATGATGAAGATTTCAGCATTTTATGGATAACTTGACGCCCAAGGAAGCTTCACGAAAGAAGGAAAGGAGAGCTTGGACGCCTAGGACCAAAAGTGGCGTATGAGAAACCTGTCCCGGGCAAAAACAGAATTTTCCAAGACTCTGGGGATCAGCAGTAACTTATTAGGATTAGGAGAATGATGCAGTAACCCAGTAGGATTGGGTTAAGTAATGTAGTAGCTTGGTAGTAATAGGATATGGGTGTTATAAATACCCTATTTTGCTAGAGATTTTTAGATATTCTACTTCTAATTCATTCCTCTACTATCCGAACAATTTTAATCTTTTCAACACTTTCAATTCTTATTCTCTTTATCTATTCAATTCTTAATTTCCACAACGAGAGAAAATCTATTCTAAAAGGAATTCACGCCTAAAGCCATACCACACCATACTACACGTGAGATCTTTATTGTGGTATAATGATAATGTCTATTGTGATTTCCATCGCACTCATGAGTAGCTAAACTTCTCTGTTGGGGTTATGGAAGCCGTATGAGATACTATCTATTGCTATGAGTTTGTGAATTCGTGACACGTATGCTGCTTATATCATTATTCTCTTCATCTTAATGCAAATTCTTATGGTCACAAATTCATAGAATACGCCAGTATAGCATTAACTTGTTCGAAAGAAAAGTTATATGTCTGAAAAAGAGATAATGTTAAGGAAATAGGGCACCAACCCCTGTTAAAAAGTTAGTGCCGTAACTGGATTAACCTCTTGGAGAATTTGTACCATTAGATATGCTTTAAGCTCGAAAGAGTAAAAGCAAAATAGTCCTTGTTAGGTCGAAAGACGCCTGGATTTACCATAGAATACGATTCTCTATAAGCGCATGCATGTCTGAATTTCGCATAACTCATAGTCAATAGATACGTACAACTCATAAGGTGGACATAACCCTAACTCTTAATCCTCATTGATTAAAACCTACCAAGTACTCCGTTTTACTCTTCTATTTTCCGTTTTTACTCTACTATTTTGTTTACATTATTTGTACGCTACAATCCCCCCTTTTTTTACAAAACTTTCACCAAAAGTCTAATAATCTTTGGTTACTTAGTGACCAAGTATTCTCTGTGGGATTCGACACCCAACCCAATTGGGTTCTATATTTGACAACGACCGCTTACACTCTTACGAGAGCTGTAGTTTGAGCATTATCAAATTTTCGTGATGTTGCCGGGGAATACGGTTGTCAACTAAGTTTGTGATAATTACTAGACCCTTTGGTCAAAGATTCTCGTACTTTCCTTTAGTTGTTTTTGTTTTCTGCAGGTTTTTGTTCAGTGCATGCCAAATACTTGAAGTTCGGGACAACCATTATTACCAATAAATCCTGAACCGCAACTTATTGGAAGGATGGATGAACAACATGACATTGAGAGAAGGGTTGCTCAACAGGAGCAGGCTAGACTAGCTGCGTTGGCCGCTGCCCAAGTACATCAACAGAATATTAATAATCCTGGGCGAGAAACAAATTCTGAAGATGAGGACCTAGGTGATGAGGAGCTACTAAACCCACGGCACACTGCTGAGATGGCGGCACCCATGCAGAGAAGAGATTTTCAAGCGCGATTGAGGCCTGATCGCCGAGCTGTACAGATTCCTTTTGATGACGATGATGATGATTTGGATGGAGCTGCTGCCACAGGAGCTATTATTCTTCCGCCATTGGCACTCGGAGCCAATTTCAACATCACAAGCACCATGATTCAGTTATTGCAACTCAAGGAATTATTTGGTGGACTTGCAGGTGATGATCCGAATATGCATCTGATCAACTTTATCTCAATATGCAAGTCATTCGACAATCCAGGCGTTGGACAGAATGCAATTCGGCTGCGCTTATTTCCACTGTCTCTATCTGGGAGGCAACTCTATGGTTGAATGGGATAACTCCTGATTCTATTACAAATTGGAGGCAATTGAAAGTCGCTTTCCTAGAAAGATTCTTTCCGCCATCCAAAAGAGCACAATTGATAGATGAAATCAGCAATTTTCGATAGCTTCCAACTGAAGTTCTCCTCGAAACATGGGAGAGATTCAAGATGAAGCTTATGAGATGCCCAAACCATCACATGACCAATGTCCACTTGATGGAGATACTATACAGATCTTTGAATTCAGTAACTAAACTAGTGGTGGATAATGCGGATAGAGGATCATTTGTGGACCTCACCTTTGTTCAGGCAAGCGATATGCTAGACCGGATGACAAAGCAAAGTAGAGCTTGGCATACCAGGGACTCTGAGGTAGCAAGCCCTACTTTGTCTATTGGCATGACTGCAGAACAAAGGAGAAGAGAAGAAGAACGTGATCAATATATGGCGCACATGAAAAAACAGATGGATCTTCTTACAAAGCATCTATTATTAGGGAAGACCGAAAAAGTCAAAGCAGTTGCGTCAAAAGGAAGAGAGGAATCTGATTCTGAGGAAGAAGCCAACTACGTGAACAATCAGGGGGGTTTCCGAGGCAATGCCCAAGGAAACCAAGGTCGGAACTATTACGATAAATCTGGAAACAAGGACCGTGATCAAGGAAGTTGGAAGAACAAGACTGACAAGAGTGGTCTGTATGTTCCCCCAGGAAGACGTGACGCCACTGCATCTGGGTCTGGAAATATGTCCATGGAAGATATGATGGATAAGCTATTGAAAGGAGTGGAGGAAACCAGCACGGGAGTAACTGAGGTAATAAATGACTTGGCCTCAATGAAGTAATTGGTTGACTCACATTCCACTTCAATAAAATAATTAGAGCAATAATTGAGTCAACTTTCAGCAGCATTTAATCAAAGAAAAGCCGGCACCCTACCTAGAAACACTGTGCAAAACCCAAGAAACGATGGAACATGCATGGCTATTACTACCAGGAGTGGTAAGGTGTTGGAAAATCTACCCAAAGGCAAGCAAGCAGTCGACGATGTAGCGGACTACGATATTGATGCTGATGGTGAAGATGCCGTAGAAGCTGGCAAGGGTGATCATGATTTTACGACTAGTAGTCTGCAGCCTGAAAAGGTCAAAATTTGGAAACAAGATAAAAAGGAAGTGGTGGACAAAACGATTCCTCTTCCACCACCACCTTTTCCGCAGAGACTAAAGAAAAAGGTTGATGACACTCCTAAAAAAGTTGATAATCGGAAGAAAGATAAAGAGGAAGTGGTGGAGAAAACTATCCCTCTTCCACCACCACCTTTTCCTCAGAGATTAAAGAAGAAAGTTGATGACATAAGGTTCAGCAAATTCATGACTATGTTGAAGCAGCTGACCATTAATGTTCCGTTAATAGAGGCGCTCGAACAGATGCCTGGTTATGCAAAATTTATGAAGGATCTTTTAACAAAGAAGTGGGCAGCAAGTGGTGAGTTGACAAATACTGTTCATCATTGCAGTGCGATCGCTACCAGATCACTAGTACAAAAGAAGGCCGATCCCGATGCCTTCACTATTCCATGCACTATTGGATCTATGAATTTTGCCAAGGCATTGTGCGATTTGGGAGCTAGCATCAATTTGATGCCACTATCCGTCTACAGGAAGTTGGGGTTGGGTGATCCTACACTAACTAATATGCGACTTGTGATGGCAGATAGGTTGGTAAAATGACCTGTTGGTATCTTATATGATGTATTGGTGAAGGTTTCCACTTTTATATTTCCTGCAGGCTTTGTTATTTTGGATTGCGAGGTGGATTCTGAAGTTCCCATAATCTTGGGACGCCCTTTCCTTGCAACTGGAAGTGTGCTTATTGATTTACGAGCCAATGAGCTTTTATTTCGGTTGAATGATGAAGTGGTTCGTTTTGATGTATGCAAATCAATGAAGCAGCCCAAACATATGGATGTGTTCTCTATAGATGATGTTTATTATGAGGTTGAGGAAGAATTATCTGTAGAGAAGTAGTGTACTGTTGAGCCATTGTCTGCTGCACTGTTGAAGTTTGAGCGCGAGAATGTTGAAGATTATGAAGAAACTATTTGTGCTCTAACAGGAATAGGGTCCTATTCTCATGTTCCCAAGCAGATGGACCTTAATCTTATGAATCAGCCTTCACAAACAACGAAGACTTCCATTGAGGAACCACCAATGCTGGAATCGAAAGAGCTACCAATCACCTAAGGTATATCTTCTTGGGATACGAAAATACACTTCCGGTGAGTATTGCAGATGATTTAAGTGAACAACATATAGAGACTCTCATCTCTGCTCTAAAGAGGTACAAGAGAGCTATGGGTTGGTCTATTGATGATATAATTGGTATCCCTTCTGGGATATGTATGCACAAGAGTCATCTCGAAGAAGATTGCATGCCTACAAGTAAGTATCAGCATCGTCTGAATCCATTCAGAAAACGATGCACCATCTATCTTGATGAAGTCTAAGTAATCGAGATAGCTATGTCATGCCGCAATAATAAATTAAGCGCTTGGTGGGAGGCAACCCATCGTTTTTAATTATTTTTGTTGTTTTTGTTTTATTAGGATTTTGTCGAGCCACGACCAAAACTAAGGTGCTTGATGGGAGGCAACCCATCGTTCTAATCGTTTTTGGTTGTTTTTGAGTAAATATAGGTGCAAGAGGTGTAAAAGACGAGATTGGTTTCAAATTTTGATTTGGAAGTATTGCATGGTGAAGGTGGTAAGTTAGGAATGAAGAAGCAAAAGGCTATGGGTTAGGCATTGCTTATGAAAATATAGGCTAAGAACAAGGCAAGGCCTATGCAAATCTAGGCCATGAACAAGGCAAGGCCTATACTATGGCGTAAGCTCTCGGATTCTAGAGTGCCATAGCATAGGCGCCGCCTATGCTCAACAATGCCATAGCATAGGCACCGCCTATGCAAAAGCATTTTGTCTCTGAATCTCATATGCGGCGCCTATGCCCAACAATGCTTTGCAAAAGGCGCCGCCTATGCCAAGCATAGGCAAAGCATTAGGCGCCGCCTATGGTCACTTTTTGTCTCCAAATCCAATTCTAAATGGGTCAAAACCCGACCCAATCTTGTCCTATAAATAAGAACTTAGTCTTAGAACAAAAATTCATTGCCAATCCAACCTAAGCACTGCCTACCTCTCCAAATTCTCTCAAAAAGTTTCCTTTTGCTCTTTTACTTTGCAAGAACACCTTCCGAGGCCATCAACCAAGTAAGTACTTCTTTGTTCTTCTTTTATATTCCGTAAGTACTACACTACTACACCTATAATGAATTGTTAAATCTTGAAATAGTAGTAGTGATTTGAATGTGCTCGGTTTGTTATGATACATCAAATTGAGTGAAAGAATACATGTGGGTGCTCTTGACTTGGTTCCAACTTGTATTTGATTTTGATACACTGTCATACTTTTGCTAAGTAGACATGGTGAAGTTAATTGCATAATCTTCAAAATTGAATGCTTGAATGTTTGAATGACTCATTCATCGAGATAAAGATCATGATTGAATACAAGCATAAGATGTTGTGATTATTTTCTATACCATAAACTTGATTCAATCTCTACATGGTCATCTTGTTCCAAAAATGCATTAATCCAAACCATAAAGGATGGTCAATATTTCATGACATAGAGTTGAAAAGAATAGTTAAAGACAACATACAAGTATAACTGTGCTGAACATATTGTTGGAACATATCACCTATATGTATGACGATGAAGTCTGAGTAATCGACATCACTCACTTAATTAGCTTGTACAAACAAATTAAGTGTGGGGTGGTGCCACTATTGTCTGTTTGTCGATTGAATCTTCCGAGATGAAGCTAACATGACTGTATTGAGATCTCATGTAGAATGGCACAAAAATAACGACAAGGAAAAGAGAAAGCGCCAACCACATAGAAAGGTAAGAAAAGAGGAAGAAAAGAGCAAGCTGAATCCTCCGTGCTGCAAATACCTAAACGCACTCTTAGAATCAAGTGGGGTACTTATGAGGAACTTCTGAGGATGACGACTCTGATGATGATTCCGACGCAGGGGGTATGACCCTAGACATAGAGGAGGAGTCCGACTAACCAGGTTCTTCTTATTTATTTTCCACTGAGGGCAGTGTGTCCCGTCTAAGTGTGGGGTGCTGGTATTTGTATGCTATACTTCTTTATCTGCATTTGCTTATTTATGTGTGTTTTGCTTATTTATGTTTATTTGTTTATTTGTTTTATTTTTTTTAGTAGTCAAAATTTTTTTTTTGTTAAAAACTTTGCATAAAATTGTTCTGATAGGCAGCATGGTATTGTGACAAGAGTTTGTGATAAAATCATTACTATTGAGACGTTTAGGCTCTAAATTTGACTCATTATGTGGTTCAATTCCTTCATCTGTTGGGTCAAGAGTCTATACTGCTTCCAATAAAGTCGACCATGTGCCTTATGTGTGTGAGATGATAGTATATTCTATGTTTGTGGCTGATGCTAGAACTTGCCTGGTATGTATGTAAAGCAAACTAAAGAGTGTGAGTTTAGGAGATGATTTAGGCATTTCTTTGGCAACCTATGATTGTTTACCTTCATTTTATCTACCCATAGACATCATCCTAGATAACCCCCTTTGAGCTGTTAGCCTATTTTCTTTAACAACCTCATATGTAAGCCTAATCCATTTTTTTTCAAGACCATAACTTGATCCAAATTCCTAAGTTCTTTAAATTGTAAAGTAATGTGACAAAATAAGAGGAAATTGGGTGAGAATAGTGCCTTAGAATGAATTGGTGCTTGAATTTGTTATGAAAAATAATTGCTATCATAGAGGTATGTTATAAAAAAAGATAAAAAGATCTTTGTGTTTATCATTGAATAACTAATTAGGTGAAAAGGGGTGGTAGATGAAAGAAAGGTAGAAAGGTCGTTTTAAAGTGAGTGTTAATAGCATAATGTGATGTATCAAAGTGCTTAGGAACATAGTCACTATTTCTGGCCAAAATAGTCCTAACCGTCCCTTAGCCTACATTACATCCTGTAAAAGACCTATTTGATCCTAAGCTTAGCATTCTGATATTTAGTAGAGCATTACACTAAGGGCAAGCCTATGGTCATCAGTTGCAGCATATGAATTCTTTGTGAGAGCAAGAGCAAGGATACTCGTATACCCATGTTTCGATAAATATACTATACTTGAGAGTGATTATGGGTAATATATTGTGAGACACACATGGTTGATGATTTTTGGGTAGTTGTGTATGATTCTTTGTACCTTAACCTTTGAATACGAACTAACCATCATCACGAGTCTATATTAGAGGTTAAAATTGTTTCTAGTAATGATCAGAAAACTACTCTTTGTTAATGATTGCTATGCTTGTCATGATGACTATTTTGTGTTGTTACTGTGAAACCCTAAGTAGATTTTTAGATGGACATGATAGTTCGTTCGAGGATGAACAAAGCCTTAAGTGTGGGGTGTTGATGATAGGCGAATTTACACGCCTAAAGTGCTTTAATTTACCCATATTTTAGCTAAGTTTTGAGGACCAAATATATAACTCATGCACTTTTAGTCCTTTTTCCTGTAAGTGAGCTAACAAACATGATTAGAAAGTTTTCAGGTATAAATGATGAAGATTTCAGCATTTTATGGATAACTTGATGCCCAAGGAAGCTTCACGAAAGAAGGGAAGGAGAGCTTGGACGCCTAGGACCAAAAGTGGCGCATGGGAAACCTGTCCCGGGCAAAAACAGCATTTTCCAAGACTTTGGGGATCAGCAGAAACTTATTAGGATTAGGAGAATGATGCAGTAACCCAGTAGGATTGGGTTAAGTAATGCAGTAGCTTGGTAGGAATAGGATATGGGTGTTATAAATACCATATTTTGCTAGAGTTTTTTAGACATTCTACTTCTAATTCATTCCTCTACTATCCGAACAATTTTAATCTTTTCAACACTTTCAATTCTTATTCTCTTCATCTATTCAATTCTTAATTTCCACAACGAGAGAAAAGCTATTCTAAAAGGAATTCATGCCTAAAGCCATACCACACCATACTACACGTGAGATCTTTATTGTGGTATAATGATAATGTCTATTGTGATTTCCATCGCACTCATGAGTAGCTAAACTTCTCTGTTGGGGTTATGGAAGCCGTATGAGATACTATCTATTGCGATGAGTTTGTGAATTCACGACATGTATGCTGCTTATATCATTATTCTCTTCATCTTAATGCAAATTCTTGTGGTTGCAAACGCATAGAATACGCCAGTATAGCATTAACTTGTTCGAAAGAAAAGTTATATGTCTGGAAAAGAGATAATGTCAAGGTAATAGGGCACTAACCCCTGTTAAAAAGTTAGTGCCGTAACTGGATTAACCTCTTGGATAAATTGTACCATTAGATACACTTTAAGCTCGAAAGAGTTAAAGCGAAATAGTCCTTGTTAGGTCGAAAGACGCCTGGATTTACCATAGAATACGATTCTCTATAAGCGCATGCATGTCTGAATTCCACATAACTCATAGTCAATATATACGTACAACTCATAAGGTGGACATAACCCTAACTCTTAATCCTCATTGATTAAAACCTACCAAGTACTCCGTTTTACTCTTCTATTTTCTGTTTTTACTTTACTATTTTGTTTACATTATTTGCACGCTACAATCCCCCCTTTTTGTACGAAACTTTCACCAAAAGTCTAATAATCTTTGCTTACTTAGTGACCAAGTATTCTCTGTGGGATTCGATACCCAACCCAATTGGGTTCTATATTTGACAACGACCGCTTACACTCTTATGAGAGTTGTAGTTTGAGCGTTATCATCGAGGTATCATGATTTGAAAAGAAAACAATCGAGAATTAGAGAAGAATTCAGTACTTAGACCCTACAGCTTGAAAGCAGAACATAAGAAAGAGAAACATTTCTAAATGCCTCGTAGCCTCTCCTTTAGGAATATCGCGGACTACACACCCTTAAGAAAGACTCTACTCGACATGGCCTTATGGAATCCCAAGTGACTATGAACCTAGGACTCTGATACTAATCTGACACCACTAATACCAGGGCCTAGTCGTGTCGTATACCTCGAGCCCAATTGGGACACGAGACTACCCCTAATGCCCAACCATAATCGCCCGACACCCTATATTGGATGAATTCTAGACATATAACAAGATAGAATAATGAATAATCAAAGACAATAATAAAATCTATAATCATAACCAACCAATCATCCAACCAAATAGCCAATCGGTGTCAGCCCCAATACCAATACAAATGCCAAGGCTGACACCAATATCAATACCGCCCATGCCCAAAGTAGCCACACCAAACCTCTAGCAAGAAATGAAAAAACATTCGTTCGGCACATGCCCCCGACCATAGCCAAAATCAAGGTCCGAGAAATAAAGAAAAGTATGAAAAGATATCCATAGCATGAAATAGGGTCTTTCAGAGTATGAAAGTTTACCATTTTAATCCGACACAATGTTATCCCTGAATTCAAGATTAATGAGTAGGATGAGTAGTATGGCCAGTTCTTGCATTGCGTGGGAATACAACTCTCGAAAAAGGGTTAGCGGGTGAACAAGCATGTACTCAAGAGTAAGGATAAAATAATGCTATGATTCAAAATCAAAGTAAATAACCATGTGCAATCACATACATACATATATATACCATACCAGGAAAGGGAACCGGGTTTAGCATGCATTTGAAACCTTTAACTTGGGTTGTGTATCTTGACCTTTCTAAAACAACCCACAGGCTATATGGGTTCAGTGTTACCTCCTGAACAGGCCCTAGTGCATATAGCCACATGAACCGGAGATATCATAGGGCCGAGGATTCCTGTGTACCCGTCTCCCTTCATGATACATCTATACAAGTATAAACTTAGGAGATTCTAATGTACCCCACAAGTTATGGTCACCATGACCAACCCTCATATCGGTAAATATGAGCTTCTAGTGTCCGTCTGTTGGACCCATACCTTCATGGTTAGCTATTACAACCCACCATTATTGCCCAGTTAAAACTTTTAGCACATAACCAAACCACCAATTCCAGAATTTAATTACCAAGGCATTATGATGTGGTATCGTCATACCGATTATAACTTGCAAACAATGTCATTAGCCAATACTTAGGGAATTATCATGTACCCCATAGGATTTCTATTAAAATCAAAAACCATGGCAACCAAGGCCCTTCCAAACTATTTAGGATTCCATTACCATATTATGCAATGCAAGGTTTTCAGTAAAATTCAACTATGTGAAAAACATTCTCATTGGTATTCTAACAAACATGTTGAGGGCATATAATTTCCAAAACCAAAACCAAGAACCAATTAACCATTTTCATGCAACCACATGTTCAAACCAACATTATAACATAAAAACCATAAATAGAATATGGGAAAACATTATCCAACCATTAGTAACAAAAACCCCCAACACATATTTCCAAACTAACATAAACCCATAACAATGCTATGAAAACCATAGAGTAAAACATGTTTTTAGTTTGAAATAACAATGAGGGACAAGTAACATGCCTTATATAACAAGGAAGATATAGAGAAACTACCTTTTTATAGCCTTAATTGATTGCTTTAAAGAAAACTCTAGCCTTTCTTGAACCAAGAGCTTGAGAGAGATTTAAGAGTATTTGAATGTGAATAATAGGTTAAGGAAGCCTCCAAGTGTGTTTTATGTTGTGGGATCCAAAGTATTTATTTGGTAAAAATGTTCAGATTTCCCCCAACTTCAACTGTAAAAATTTCCGCAGGTGGGTACAATTTTGACTCCTCAATCTTACCTATTCATATGAGTTTTACCTTCCACTCATAACTTGATCAAAAAGTTGGACATCACATTCTGTCCAACATATGACTCTCCTTACCTAACTCATATCATCACCATATGACAAGTACCCCTAACTCATACCATAAGCTGAATATCTAGGCTAGACACCGGACAACATACGATTTAGACCTTACCTCTCGTATCATGTACATACGACTCGTATGGAGTCTTCTCATACCAAGAATAGAACTTGGCCAACATCACACTAACCAATATACGGCTAGGGTCCCTAGACCCATACCCACACCATACAACTAGTACGGTGGGTCATATGATGACCAGAAATCTTAAGACTCATGAAATTTGCAAGGACCAGAATTCAGGGTGTTTCACTATATCACCCCTAATTAATTATTATTGTCATTTAAGTATTTTTCCACATAAACTGGAATAAATGACAAACTATTATTAATCAAAATAATTAAAAACTTAAATTATTTTTAAAATATAATTGACTATCAATGTCACAAGACTTTGGACTAGGAGAGTAACATATATTATTTAAAAATTAAATAGAAAATATTATGAATTACAATAGTTAACAATTTAAAATATGTAAAAATAATTAATCTGTTATATATGTCAAAAAAATACATAAGAAATACTTTAAATCACAATAATTAATAACTTAAAAAATTTTAAAGATATAAAATATTTGGTTGACTATCCATATTATATCAGTGCCACTTGAATGGGAATAGACAAAAAAGTATTATAAATCACGATAATTTAAAAATTAAATTACTTTTAAAATATAATTGATTATCAATGTCACAAAAGTTTGGATAAGGTGAGTAACATATATTATTTGCAAATTGCATAAAAATTATTATAAATTATAATCATTAACAACTTAAAATATCTAAAAATATATTAAAAATATGATTAATTAATAAATTCTATTTGTGTCACATAAATTAAGATTTTAAAAAAGGTTGAATGGACAAGAATAGCCACTCGGTGAAAATTATTTCCAACCGAATTGCCAATGACTTGGAAATGTCATTTTTGGCCATTTAATCCTTCGCTGCTTTAATTATTGTCTGTTCTTCTTGATTTTTTAATTATTGATTTTAAAAAAAAAATTGTGCCAAATCTTTTTTTTAAAAGAGCATCACTTCTTGCTTTTTTTTACTTCTTTTTTTCGCTCCCTTTTTGTTGCTCGGGTTTTATAAAAAGTGTATAATTATTCTGTGTAACAAATATATAATTAATATATAATCATTGCATAATATATACAGATATATATACACACACTAATTTTATGGTGTGTATGTACACACGCGCTAATTATCACATTTTTTGCATAATCAAATAAGAAAAGAGTGTATTTTTTTAAATACAATCAAACACAAATTAATTGTTATTCTTTTTTATCAATCAAATAGCAAAAACAAGTATTTTTATTGATTATATACAAAAAATATATTTTATACAATAATGATACAGATTCATATTTTATACAATAATAATACATATTCATATTTTGTACAATAACGATACAATTTTTATACACATCTTATAAAAATACACATTTTATACAAAAACGATACAATTGCTATGTACATAATATACAAAATACATATTTTTTTTTTGATAACTAACATTTTATTGATCACCAAGTAGAGAATAACAAAACTGTTGAAGGTTTACAACTGAACCAACTTCCACTCAGTTAAACAAACTAACTCTGCCTAGGGATATTAAACAAGACTATTTGTTAGCTTTTTCAATTTAGGTGGTGCTCGAACATAGCACGAATATGCAATATCGTTAATTACTTGCTTAGCAGTTCGGCTTTTTCTCAAATACTTTGTGGTTGTTCTCCCACTATACACAATACACAAACTAAGTGAAAGTCATTGCGAATAAGAGAGTTCGAGGTGTTTTCCCTTTTGCCTGAACGATGATCCACACAAGGTACATAACCCATATTGTCAATATAGGTTGTCACCTGCAACCATGCTAGGATGTTGTTCCAAACAGTCTTTACATTGCTACATGTATTGAATAAATAAAATTAGTTTCATCCTCTTGCTAGAACACACATTTCAAATCAACTTCAGTGCCTCGTTTAGCTAGTTTGTCTGTAGTTAATAGTCTTCCTTGTACATGTGGCCACAGGGTTATGAGGGATTTTGGTCTAGCATGATTTTGAAACATCAGTCCCTTCCAGCTCACTCGACTTTCATTCCCCAGCAGCCAGTAATAAACTTGCCTTATGATCTTCTTAGAGTCTAAATTCCTTTGAGATGCTAGGAGGGTACTTCTAGTGTCAAATATTTTCTTGATTAACCATGCTGCCTGTTTTGGTGTAGTAACATGATGAAAAGGCGCCCCTTTAATGTAATATACATGAACCCATTTGATCTACAGAGTGTCTTAGTGATTACAGATTTGTTCCACTTGGCTATGTTTAGGTTGTTCCCCCCCCCCCCCCCCCCCCACCCACACATATTTTGCAGCACACAATTTATCCCAAGCTATTAAGGCTTTTCTGGTGACTACATTAGCCCCAGACCACAGGTAACTTCTACAATAGCTTTCAATAACTTTTAGAACCTTGGATAGTGTAGTAAACAATTGAGCCCAATATGCTTTGATGTTGGTCAAGACAAATTAAATTAATTGGAGACTTCCAGCATATGATAAATGCTTTGCAGTCCAAGATAATATTCTTGTAAGTATTTTATCAATCAATGGGCTCCATTGAACTAGTAACATCTTCTTAGTGGATAGAGGCACACTAACGTACTTATAGGGGAGTTCACCATTGAATAACCTAGCAGTTGCAAGATTTGATCTTGCTGTTGTTGAGACACTCCACTAAAATACACAGAACTCTTCCCAAGGTTTGGTTGTAGTACAGAGGCTTGGGTAAATTTCTTAAAATCTTCTTGTACTGTACACACTGTTTAAGCTTCACTCTTAGTAAACATTAAGAGATCATCTACAAAGCTTAAGAGAGTAATACTTATCTTGGTATATCTAGGACAATAGTGGAAGCCTTTATGCATCTTCAACTATGATAATGTCCTACTTAGGTATTCCATTGCTAAAGCAAATAAGAAGGGTGACATAGGGTCATCCTTCCTTAGACCCTTAGATAATGAAAAAGGCTCACTAGGTTCGCGATTGATCATAATACGATAACAAACAGTTTGTACACATATCATAAGCCAAGTGATAAATTTATCAGGAAATCCAAAAGCAACAAAAATATGATGCAAATATATCCATTCAATAGAATCATATGCCTTCTGGAGATCCACTTTAATCATGCATCTAGGGGAGATGGTTTTTCGGTTGTAGCCAATGATAAGTTCATGTTCCATGATAACGCTATCCCCAATTCTTCTACCAGGTATAAAACTAGATTGATCCTCATTAACAAGGGTTGGCGTGACATTTTGAAGTCTACTTGTTATGCTCTTACAAATCAGTTTATACACAATAAAGCAACATACAATAGGTTTATAGTCTTTCATTATGGTAGGAGCTTGGATTTATCGAACAGAGTTACTACTGCATAATTAAGGGGCTTGAAAAGCTTACCAATATCAAAGAAATTCTTCACTATGGAGATGACCACATGCTTAATAATATACCAAGTCTTTATAAAAAAACTAGATTATATCCATCCAGTCCAAGTTCTTTATCATCTCCTATAGCTTTTTCTTTTAAGAATTTATGCTTCAGTCACTGGCTCACATAGTAGTACTTTTTTTTATTTTGCTGCAGTCTAGGACCTTTCTACATAACTGAGATATCAGAAGCAGGAAGGGAATGAGCTACAGAACTTGTAAGACCTTTATAAAAAGACATAATTTCCTCTTTAATAGCTTTAGCATCAATTAGTAGGTCACCAGCCAAGCTAGTGAGTTCAGTAATATTTTTCCTCTGGGTTCAGCCAAGCTAGTAGTTCTGCCTCCGGGAGGCTTTGGTGATGTGCATGGTGGTTTTGGTTTTGGGGAGAGAAATGAAGAGGGGGCTACTCTATTGGAGTTCGCGAGGTCCTTTGGGCTAGTGGTGGTGAACTCGGGCTTCCCAAAGAAGGATGATCACCTGATCACATTTCGAAGTGCGATAGCCAGGACCCAGATTGACTTTTTGTTGCTTAGGGAAGAGGATAGGGTGTTGTGTAAGGACTGTAAGGTTATCCCGAGTGAGAATCTTTCTACCCAGCATAGGCTCTTGGTTATGGATTTGGGTATAAACAAGAATAGAAAGAGGAGGAGTAAGGAGTGTAGACCTAGAATTAAGTGGGGCGGCTTGACGCCAGTGAATGCGTGGGAGATAGGGGAGAAGTTGGCGGGAATGGGGGTGTGGGAGTGTAGGGGGAAGTGGATAGTATGTGGGATAGGGCGGCTAGGTGCATTAGGGAGAATGCAAGTGAGGTGATGGGTATTTCTAGGGGTCGGGTCGGGCATCATCGGGGGGGATTGGTGGTGGAATGAAGAGGTGGAGAAGAAAGTGGGGACCAAGAAATGGGTGTATGCTAAGTTGGTTGAGAGTAAGGACGAAGAAGAGAAGCGGGTAAACAGGAAAGAGTACAAGCTAGCTAGGAAGGAGGCTAAGTCAGCAGTCACGGTAGCTAAGACGGCCGCTTTTGAGAGCTTGTATGCAGGGTTACAGGGGAAATGAGGGGAGAAAAAGTTGTTTAGACTCGCTAAGGCTAGGGAGAGGAAGGGTCATGACCTCGACCAGGTGAGGTGCATTAAGGGGGAGGACGGTAGAGTGTTGGTGGAGGACGACCACATTAAGAATAGATGGCATTCGTACTTTCATAGGCTCTTGAATGACGAAGGGGATAGAGCTATTGTGTTAGGGGAACTGGAGCACTCAGAGGAGTGTCGGGATTTTAGTTATTATAGACGTTTTAAGGTAGAAGAGGTTAGAGAGGCTGTTCGCAGGATGCGAAGGGGTAGGGCGACGGGGCCAGATGAGATGCCGGTGGACTTTTGGAAGTTCGTTGGAGAGGCTGGTGTAAGGTGGTTGACTGGATTGTTTAACGAAATCTTCAAGATGGCAAAGATGCCCGAGGCTTGGAGGTGGAGTACCATGATCCCTCTCTATAAGAATAAGGGTGACATCCAGAGTTGCAATAACTATAGGAGGATTAAGTTATTGAGTCACTCTATGAAGATTTGGGAGAGAGTGGTCGAGGTGAGGCTGAGACGGATAGTGTCTATTTTGGAAAAACAGTTTGGATTTATGACTGGCCGCTCGACGACGGAGGCAATTCACCTGGTACGGAGGCTGGTGGAACAGTATAGGGAAAGGAAGAAGGACCTGCACATGGTGTTTATCGACAAAGTCCCCAAGGAGGTGCTATGGAGATGCTTGGAGGTGAGTGGAGTCCCGCTGGCATATATCAGAGAAATTAAGGACATGTGTGATGGAGCGAAAACTCAGGTGAGGACGGCGGGAGGAGACTCAGAGCATTTCACTGTCTTGACAGGATTGCATCAGGGAGCTACTCTTAGTCCCTTTTTGTTTGCTTTGGTGATGGATGTGTTGACGCGTCGTATTCAAGGGGAGGTGCGTTGGTGTATGCTTTTTGCAGACGATGTAGTTTTGATTTATGAGACTCGATGGGGGTGTGAATGACAAATTAGAGGTGTGGAGACAAACTCTTGAGTCTAAAGGGTTCAGGTTGAGCAGAAGCAAGACAGAGTATTTGGAATGCAAGTTTAATGATGTGAGGCTGGAGGATGAGGTGGTAGTGAAACTGGAATCACAGGAGGTATGTAAGAGGGATAGTTTCAAGTATCTCGGGTCCGTGATCCAGGGTAACGGTGAGATTGACGAGGATGTCTCCCACCGTATTCGGGTGGGATGGATGAAGTGGAAGCTCGCGTCGGGGGTGTTGTGTGATAAGAAGGTGCCGCCCAAGCTTAAAGGTAAATTCTACAGGGTGGTAGTCCGGCCGGCCATGTTGTATGGAATGGAGTGTTGGCCAGTTAAGAACTCCCACATCCAAAAAATGAAGGTGGCAGAAATGCGGATGTTGCGCTGGATGTGTGGGCTGACTAGAAGGGATAGAGTTCGGAATGACACTATCAGGGAGAAGTTTGGTGTGACTCTAGTGGATTGCAAGATGCGGGAAGTCCGATTGAGATGGTTCGGACACGTGAAGAGGAGGGGCATGGATGCCCCGGTTCGTAGGTGTGACAGGCTAGCATTGGATGGTTTTAGGCGGGGTAGGGGTAGGCCAAAGAAGTACTGGGGTGAGGTGATTAGGCGGGACATGGAGCAGTTACAGCTCACAGAGGACATGATCCTAGATAGGAAGGTCTGGAGGATGCGAATTAGGGCAGAAGACTAGGGCCAGTTTGGGTCGCTAGTGTAGGGAATTACTTGGTGGGGGTATTATTCTTGTTATGATTCCGTGTTCCATGTTTTATTACGAATCTGGGTGCTTTCCTCTGTTTTCGATTACTTATGGGTGCCGTATTTATGTTATGAAATCTTGTTATGTGCTTTACTATGTATTTGTGTGGTATCTCGTGTCTTGAGCCGAGGGTCTATCGGAAACAGCCTTTCTACTTCTTTAGAGGTAGAGGTATGGACTGCGTACATCTTAACCCCCCCAGACCCCACTAGGTGGGAATACACTGGGTTTGTTGTTGTTGTTGTTGTTCTGTCTTTGACAACTGCTAAGAAATATTCTGTATTGGATTCTCCTAGTTTAATCCATTGTGCTTTGGATTTCTGCTTCATAATATACTATCCTCCACTATGGACCATTTTTTAAGAGTTTGAAGAGCTAATTTCTCTTGAGCTTGCAGGGTATCGGATGGAAAGTACAACATATTTTCCTATCTATTGTGAAGATCAGTCCTAGCTTGTTTAGTCCTTTGAGCTATGGCTTTAAATTACAGGTTATTGAGGACTTTCAAGTCAGTATGCAAAGCTTTAAGATTCATCAAAAAGTTCTTTCCAGGGTCGAGGTTCTTTATATGTCATGACCCAAAAACAAAGGATCATGATGACACTCATCGCGGCGAACAATGATTAGTAAGCCTATCACCCAAACTGATACACAAAGGGAAAAGGATAAAAAATACCCCCAGGAAAAGGCTTCTAGAACGAAGCCAAACCATATAAGTATAATAAATACGAAAAAAATATACTCAACAACAAAATCATAACTCCCAAAACCTGATGTCAACAGTATAAGAACGTATCTAGTACAACTCAAATCCAAAAAAAGTACATAAGATATTGAAATACAAGAGAAACTCTATCTATGAATTGAAAATAAAGACATAATCTATAAGAAAGGTAGAAGAATACATCCGGATGCCTGAAAGTCATCCACTGCCTTGAAAGCACCAAATATCGCCTGAATTAACCAAACTGGGGCGCACTCGTACTAGGACCTGCACCGAAAGGGCGCAGTAGTCATGAGTACGACCCACTTTTACTCAGTAGGTATCATAGGTCGACCGAGCAGATTAGATAAAAAAAGATACAAAATACACATAAAGGGCATGCCACCTGTAAGCAGAAAATATCCCACAACGGTAGCCCATACTACTTGCTCTAACTGTTCTAATATATATATACATCACATACATTGCAAAAACACAACTAGGTAGAATGCACGTATACATTATATCACATACACTTATAAACAAGGAAGCATAAGTATATACAAGGTAGTCAAGTACAATTGACGAAAGATAGAACAAATAAAAGCCTGACAAGACAATATGGCAATTCATTCGTAGAATAAACACAAAAAGTGCAATGTATGAGAAGATGATGATGATAATGATGATGATGATGCACGAGGTCATTACACAACCTCCGTATACACCCATGGAGGCAAGTCTTCTGACGTAGGAGACATAGGGGGTTTGTCAAACCATATGCAATCCATATATCTATATCTCCTCCTCGGCACATCCCTCGGGTAGGGTTTATAAGATGCCTCAATATCTCTTTCCTGGCACATCCCTCGGGATATATTTTCAAAAGATGTTTCCAGTGTTTCTTAAATATTTTCATAGCGGTACCAACATTTAATGAATATGTATGACATGATGTAATGCTCACAACCAATCACAATGAGTATTTCCACAACCAACCATAATGATATATTTCCACAACCATATGAGCCAATATCCACTTATTATTCCATCATCCGTGGACTTCCACATGATTTATATACCAATAAAGTATGAATAAATTATAAAAACCCAATGGTACCGTATTAGGATTTTCTGCAACTCAATACAATTATTCATATGTAATTTAGGTGATTGACATCATATCGGATCCCACACGGTCACATATATCATATAATATCTCAAAATTGACAATTAGACCCCATATAAGCCCCTACACGGGAACAACACATTAAGTAGCCAAATTCATGATTAGTTCCCATCCCCTTAACATGCATTTTGTATATGAATTAACTACCCAACACAGTCTGAAAAATTAAGCCATAACCTACCTCAAAGACTGCAACCAATCTGCTACACGTCAACTCATGACCTTACTTGTCATAAACGATCCCAAAATCCACTAAAACTAAGAAATATAAAATCTATATGTCAGAATAAGGCTAATGATACCTATATTCCCTACTTTTGGTTAGGGGTCAAAACGGACCCCCAAAACAGGTTTTCAAAAAAGGGGGAAAATTATAACTTTATTTCAAAAATGTGTTCCCCAAACCTTTAGGAATCTATAGATGAAATCTTAAGTCAAATCGAGTTAAAAATGAGGTTCAATTCAAAGAAAAACCATTTTTAGACTCTACCAGGAACAACCTGTGAAATCCGTTTTAAAATCAAGAATCAAACTTGTTTTGATGATAAAATCGAGGAAAAAAAGTAATTATAGGATTAGGAACATTATTCAAGTAAAATTGGAGTTTAAAATCAAGCCCTAAGGTTTTGGGGTTTTGAACAATAATCAAGAAATTAAATTAAGAAAAAGGGCAAATTCTTACCGTAAATCCATAATAGAATCAAGAAGTAGATGATCTAGCTTTTCGAGCACCCATAAGATTTACTTTTAAGCTCTCACTATTTTAGGGTTTATCTCTCAAGATAAAAGGTGGAAAATGGGTAAAAACATGACCTAAGGTGCCTTTTAATACCCTTTCTAGGTCATCAGGTCTTGCTATCGCATAACTAAGTATGTGATCGCACACAGGGTTGCAGGAGGAGATGTTACGATCACAAAACTCCCTCTGGGAGATTGCACTACCGTCTGCACAAGAGATGCGACCGTGGACCACCAGATATCATCTGAAATTTTGAATTTTTCCAAGTTTCCTATAAGCCCTTGGGATCATTTGGAATCCGATTTTCACAAACAAACTATGTAACCATAAAAAATTTGACGCTCTGGACTCAATACCAATAGCGTATTTTCTAAAATACATCATTTTCATAAAGTTGATCTCAGAAATCATAATTTTCCACACCGATAGTAGAAATGAGATTTAAAAGCCACAAAACTAGACCCAACATGTTACCACCTTAAAATTAACGTTCCAAATCTGCTGGCACAGTCCATTTAGCCATCCATCACATGAATTAAAATGTTATTACATATGTCCATATTAAGGATTTCAAAGCCAACAAAAACTATAATATCACTTAAATAGTACCAAAATGCATCGGGACTCATTCTAATCAACCTCACACCACAAAAATACAACAATGCAACTACGGGGAAGGGTAAAATAGTCAAATTGCACACAATGCACAATACACATATTTCATCAAGTTTTCAGGTCGTTACATCATCCGCCACTAAAAATCTAGTTCTTCCTCAAACTAAGGAAAAGAAATACTCGAATCAACAAAGAGTTAGGGATAAGAACTATGCATGTCATACTCGATCTCCCAAGTGTCCTCATCTATGGGTCAATGTCGCCACTGAACATAAACTACATGGATATCTCTAGAATGTAACCGTCTAAGATCCCTAACAGAAATGGAGACCGACTCTTCAATAAAAGATAACTACTTATCTAGCTGAACTGACTCCCAATGAATGACATAAGACTCAATCGGAATATAAAGAAGAAGCATAGAAACATGAACAACTAGGTAAACAACTAATAAATTTGGGGCAAAACTAAGTCATAAGTCAATCACCAACAGTTCAAAGAATCTCAAATAGGACAATATACTTAGGGATGATCTTTCCACTACTCCTACACCTCTCACACCCTTCATGGGTAAAACTAGAATGAAAACATAATCACCCATACTAAATCTCAAGGCACAAAGTCGACGATCAGCAAGGCACTTCTACCTACTTTTAGCCACTCAAAGTCTATCCTAAATGACCCCAAATCTATCCAAGGAATCACGAAGGAAGTCCATACCTCGAGGACTAACCTTAAAAAAATCAAACCAACCAACTGGCGAGCGACAATGCCTACTATATAATGCCTCAAAAGAAGCCATATTGATACTGGAATAATAGTTGTTATTATAAGCAAACTCTGCTAGAGAAAGTATTGCTCCTTACTGGCCACCAAAATCCATCACACGCATATGGATTATATTTTCTAAAACTTAGATTGTCCGCTCGGACTGACCATCAATTTAGGGGGTGAAATGTTGTGCTAAGGTCAACCCGCATACATAACTCATCTTGAAAAGTCTTCCAAAAGTGCGAAATAAACACAGGACCTCGACATGAAACGAAAAACACCGGCACGCCATAAAGTTACACAATCTTGCGAATGTAGATACGATCTAAACTCTCCACACTAAAGGAGACCTACACCAAAAAATACGTAGACTTTGTCAATCGATCAATGATGACCCAAACACTATCAGATCGATAGGAAGTGTGAGGTAATACAGTCATGAAATCCATAGTGATCTATTCCCATTTCAACTCAAGAATGGGTAACCTCTGAAGCAAACCACCCAGTCTCATAAGCTCGGCCTTTACCTGCTGACAATAATGGCAATGAGCTACAAAGTTCATTACATCCTCCTCATACCACCCCACCAATAATGTTCCCTCAAATTATGGTACATTTTAGTTACTCTAAGATGGATATAATATCTAGAACAATGGGCCTCCTAAAAAATTAATATGATCCAATTACCCACTCTCAGCACATAAAATCGACCCCCAATCCTTAAAACACCATCTGAATCTAGTAAAGCTTTATTATCCTTACCACTCAACCTTATCTCAAATTGATCTCAAACCCATATCATCAAACAGATGAGCTCGAATTTGCTCGATCAAAGAAGGCCTAGCCTCCACAAATACCAAAACACACTAGGTGTCAAAATATCAAGCCTAACCATCTAGTTATCTAAACACTGAACTTCTAAGGTCAAAGGCCTCTCCTGGGTCAAAAGCTATACTAAGATACCCATGCTAGTTGAATTCCAACTCAAGGCACCCACAACATTATTAGCCTTATTCGGATGATAGAGAATTAAAAGTCATAATCTTTAAGAAACATAAGCCAACGACACTACCTCATATTAAGATCTCGCTGGGTGAAAAAAGACTGAAGGATGCAATGATCCGAGAATATCTTACAATGGACTCCATACAAAAAGCAAACACAACAACGCACAACTCTAAATCATGGGCAGGGTAATTCCTCTCATGGGGCTTCAACTAATGAGAAGCATAAGCAATCACCTTATCATCCTACATCAACATAGAACCTAATCCAACACCTAATGTATCACAAAATATGGTAAAGCCCACACCCTCCTTAGGCAAAGTCAAGATAGAAGCTGAAGTCAACCAATCCTTGAGCTTTTGAAAGCTCACCTCACAAGCATCAAAATATTGAAAGGAAATCTTCTTTTGTGTCAACTTAGTAAAAAGAGTTGCAATGGATGAGAAACCCTCAATAAAACACGATAATAACTTGCCATGTCAATAAAACTCTAAATCTTAGTTGGTGAAGTAGGTCTTGCCCAATAAAAAATTAATGCAATCTTTGCTAGATCAACCATAATAACTTTCTTGGTCACCACATGAACCAAGAAAGAAACAATCTCCAACCAAAACTCACACTTAGAGAACTTGGCATACAACTTCTCATCCCTCAATATTTAAAGCACAGTTCATAAATGATCCTTATGCTCAACCTTACTCTTAGAATAAACTAAGATATCATCTTTACATACAACAATAAAGGATTCAAAATATAATTAAAACACCCGATTCATCAACTCTATGAATGTGGAAGGGGAATTGGTTAATCGAAAGAACATGACCAAGAACTCATAGTTACCATGTTGAGTCCAAAAATCTATCTTCAAAATATTTGATGCTCTAATCTTCAACTGGCGATAACCAAATCTCAAATCAATCTTAAAAAATACCATAACACCTTAAAGCTGATCAAATAAATTATTAATACATGAAAGAATATACTTGTTCTTAATCATCACCTAGTTCAACTGCCGATCATTAATACAAATACGCATAGACCCATCTATCTTCTTCAAAAACAAGACAGGTACACCCCAAGGCGATACACTAGGTTGGACAAATCCCTTATCCAAAAACTCTTGCAACTGAACTTCAAATTATTTCAACTTAGCTGGGGCCTTACTATAAAGCGGAATAGAAATGGGCTTGGTTCCCGACCCATATCAATAGCAAATTCAATATCACAATCCGGATGCATACCAGGAAAATCAGTAGAGAACACATCCAAAAACTCACAAACAACACAAATAGAGTCCAATGAAGTTGGTGAAGCAATAATAATATAAAAAATATGAGCCAAAAAAGATTAACATCCTCTATTAACCAATTTATAAGCCTAAACATAAGATATGATCCTCAACTGATAAGTCATATAAACTACTCCACGCAACTCAAGAGAACCTAAGTTATGCAACTTCTCATGATAACCAATTGAGAATTCATAAGCTCCCTCATCCACGACACCACTGAATCCAGGAGGACCCAAAAAAGTAAACCTCTCAAACCTCTTCTGATCCTCAAAAGATATAATAGTACTCGCAACAAGAGGAGACATGGTGAATTTGGCCCATAAAGATCCCATTTGAAGAGGTAACATAGATTAAAGTTAGACTCCCAATCTTGGGACACCAAATTCAGATGTCGATGCTAAAATAGGAATAAGACTCAGGGTCTAAGGAGTACCCAAAATAAAAACAGGTGCAACATGAGGATCCACACTTAGAACTGGAGGAACACCCGGCATAACCAAGAGGAGCCCTCTAATCGGCTAAGTAAATGCACCAACAACACCTCCAAGATTGGGGTAGACAAGCCCTAAAGAATTGGAATTAAGTCTGTACCCCCAACATGCTCAACCTAAGTCTCAGGGGAGAGTTCGCTAGCACTCTTCCTAGATGGGGATGATCTATAATCCCATTCACTCCCTTGAGTCCATCCACAACTTGAGGCACGCCTTCTAGGTAAAGGCTCCATATCTCTACCCTTGCAGGACCTAGTCAACACTATTTATGCAGAAAGAGTGAAACATAACTCAGAACACAAGATATAAAAGAAATTTGCATGATAAGGAATAAAATAAGGGAAGTTTCCTAAACACATCATATAGACTCTCAAAGATAGATACTAACATCTACGTACCAATCCGTGAGACCCTATTAGACATCCTTTTCTCACACCATTGATACCAATGAAATCTGGCTACTCTGATACCAATTTGTCATGACCCGAAATCCAAGGGACATGATGGTACTCATTGTGGCAAACCTTAACGAGTAAGCCTATGACCTAAACTAATGCACAAAGAAAAGACAGAAATACCCTCAGGAAAAAGCTTCTAGAGTGAAGCTGAACCATATAAGTATAATAAATACAGATAGAATATAATCAACAACATATCTATAACTCCTAAAACCTAATGTCAACAGTATAAAAATGTATCTAGTACAACTAGAATCTAAAGAAAATGCATAAGATATCCAAATATAAGAGAAACTCTATCTATGAAATGAAAATAATGACATAGTCTATAAGAAAGGTAGCATAATACATCTGGACTCCCGAAAGTCATCCACTACCATGAACACACAAAATATCGCTCGAATCAACCAAACTGGGGTGTACTCATACTAGGACCTGCACCAAAAAGAGATAGTAAGAGTAAGTACGATCCACTTGTACTCAGTAGGTATCATAGGTTGACCGAGCAAAGTAGATTATAAAACATACAAAATACACATAAACGATACATTACCTGCAGCCAAAATAGTCCCATAATAATAGTCCATATCGCTTGCACTGATAAATATAATATGTGTATACATCACATATATTACAACAACACAACCAGATAGAACACAAGCATATGTTATATCACATACACTTAGAAACCAGAAAGCCCAAGTATATACAAAGTAGTTGAGTACAATTAATGAAAGATATAACAAATAAAAGCATGAAAAGTTAATATGACAATTGAATAACAAGATAAAAATAATAAAGTAAGTGTAGTGTATAAGAAGATAATGATGATAATGATGATGATACACTAGGTTATTGCACAACCTCCGTATACACCCACAAAGGCAATTCTCTTAATGTGGGACCCATGGAGGTTAGTCAACCCATATAAAATCCATATATCCATATATGCTAACCATCACATCCTTTTGGGAGGGTTTTATAAGATGTCTCAATATCTTCTTTATCACACATCCCTCGAGAATTATTTTTAAAAGGTGTTTTCTATATTTCTCAGATATTGCCACGGTGGTTCTAATATTTCATGAATGAGTATGAAATGAGGATGTAATGCTCACAACCAATCACAATGGGTATTTCCATAACCAACCACAATGATATATTTCCATAATAATCCACAATGATATATTTCCACAACTACATGAGCTAATATCCACTTATTATTCCATCATCCATGGACATATACATGATTCATATATTGATAAAGTATGAATAAAGAACAATACACCAATGGTATTATATTAGGAATTTCAATAACACAATACAATTATTCACATGTAATTTAGGCTATCAACATTATATAGGACCCCACATGATCACGGATATCATATAATATCTCAAAACTAACAATTACATCATATATAGCCCCACACATGGGCACAACACATTAGGATATCCAAATCATAATTAGTTCCTATCCCTTTAGCATGTATTTTGTATATGAGTTACTACCCAACTTATTCTGAAGAGTTAAGCCATAACCTACCTTGAAGGCCAAAATTGGTCCACTACACTTTAATATATGACCTTAATTATCATGAATGATGTCAAAATCTAGTAAATCTAAGAAATATATAATCTATGCATCAAAACATGACTAACGATACCCATATTGCCTATTTTTGGTTTGGGGTCAAAATGGACCCCCAAAATGGGTGTTCGAAAAAGAAGAGTATAATCATAAATTTATTTCAAAAATATGTTTCCCAAATCTTTAAGAATCTACAGCTGAATACCCAATTCAAATCAAGTTAAAAATGAGGATCAATTCAAAGAAAAACCATTTTTAGACTCTACTGGGATAAACCTTTGAAATTCATTTTAGAACAAAGAATTAAAGTTATTTTGAAGATGAAATCGAGGAAAAACAAGTAATTATAGGATTTGGAACATTATTAAACTAAAAGGAGTTAGATTAGGGTTTCAAATCAATCCCTAAGATTTTGACATTTTGAACAATAATCAAGAAATTAAACTAAGAAAAAGGTGAATTCTTACCTTAAATCTATAATAGAATCAAGAAATAGATGTTTATCTATCTTTCCGAGAACCCATAAGCTTTACTTTTTAACTCTCACACTATTTTAGGGTTTATCTCTCAAGAGGCATGGTGGAAAATAATCAAAAACGCAACCTAAGGGGCCTTTTAATACCCTTTTTGGGTCATTAGCTCATGCTATCGCATAATTAATTGTACGATCGCACATAGGACTGTAGGAGGTGATGTTGCAATTAAAACACTCCCTCCGTGCAATTGCATTACCCTCTTCAAAGGAGTTGTGATCGTGGCCCACACCAGATATCAGCTAAAACTTAAATCTTTTCCAAGTTTTCGTCAGCCCTCAGGATTTATTCAAAATCTATTTTTGGCAAAGAAACTATGTAAACACACTAAATTTGATGCTCCAGACTCAATAAAGATATCAGATTTTCCAAAAGATGTCATTTTTGCAAAGTTGATGCCCAAAATTCAAAATCATAATATTCCAAACCAAGGGTCAAAATGAGATTTAAAAGCTAAATAACTAGACCTAACATTTTATCACCAAAAAATCAATGTTCCAGATCTACTGGCCTAGTCCACTTAGCCATATATCACATGGATCATAAGATAACCACATAAGTTCATATTAAGGCTTTCAAAGGTACCAAAAAACAAAATATTTCATAAATGGTATCAAGACGCATCAAGAACTATGCCAATTAATCCCACACTCCAGAAATACTATAATCCAACTACGGGGAGAGGTAAAATAGTCACATTGCACAAAATACATAATTCACATATTTCATCAAATTTTTAGGTCGTTACATTATACCTTGGTAGTTATGCTCAATAATTTGTAGGAAATCTTTATGCTCTATCCAAACATTAGAAAAGTTAAATGGCACTTCAATATTTATATGTGGCCTAGTAAGATTAATAAACATTGGATATTGGTCTGAGAAGTAAGGGACCTTATATTCAACTTTCACATGACCCTATTATTGCATCCAAGCATTGTTGCCCAAAGTTTTGTCTATTCTGCTTTGGATTCTTATTGTTCCAAGTTTCCTATTGGACCAAGAATAATAATATTATTTGTATGACATATCATACAGTGCATAGTCATGAATGCACTCAGTAAAATCCTTTAGGACACTATACTGTATTGGATTCCCTGCATATCTGTCCTGAGGTACAATAGAGCATTGGAGTTACCACTGATCATCTATGGTAGTTTATTACCTTGAGATATCTATAGTAATTTGTCCTATAGAATTATTCTTAAAGATTCACTTGAATCTATATACACCGTAATTAAAAAGATACCCTCATAAGCTAAATTCCTAACCTAATAATATATTAATTGAATCTTCTCTTTCAAAAGGGTGACATGGTTGTGTCGAGTATCCCATAGTATTAAAATTTAACCATTTTCAATAGAGTTGTAATTATGTAACCTTCCTAGTTAGGAGGAATATTGGTACTAATTTTAGTGTCTTTGTGAGCCTTGACTCTAGTTTCTACTAATCCTACTAGATAAACTTTTTTATTCTTACACAGATTTTTAACTTCTTTCTACTTATACCTCTTATTGACACCCTTGATATTCCAAAACAACCATGTCATATGGTATTATGTATTTTTCCTTTGTTAGGAGGGGACAAACTCACCTCATCTATGTCACTATGAATACTATTAAACCTGTTCTTGAAGGAAATAGAAGGAATACTGATATCCAAGCTAATCTCATTAGGAACAACATCTCTTCTCTTTACAATTACTAGTTGAAAGCTAGTCTTATTAGACTTTACTAGCTTTATAAGTTGTGAAGATGTGGTCATTGTAGGCTTCACTGCTGTAGCTAATTTATCTCCCTTAATGATAGCATGCTCCAGTGGCTCTAGCTCTTTTATCTTTAACTTCTCTGGCCTCTTATCTTGATCCATAATTAAGTCATTGTATTGCCAAGTATGGATCAATATTTTGGGCATTTATTTCTTTTGTTTGGGAATTTACGGGGGTTCAGTATGACATGTATGACCAATAATCTTACATTTTTGAAAAAACACAGGCTTTCAATTATACGTGACTACCTACTAAAAAATATGACCATTAAGAGCTCTCATAGTGACTGAATCTAGTAATTGTCGAGTGATTTTGTCCTCAATTAGAATTCTAGCATAATATACGTGAGTATGCGTAGTGGTGCACTCATCAACATACATAGGAGTGCCTACTGAGATAGCAATCCTACTTAATGAGTCGCAATTTTAACAATTCATTGGAAGTTTGGGAAATTTCACCCATAATGGAATCTCAATAGGTTATTCTACATATAATCAAATTGAGCTGACCATGGCTTAAGTATAAGAGGACTATTATTTATAGTGTATGACCCTAAGTATAAATCCTTTTGTAGGTCAGTCTGTGAGTAAAATCTAGTAATAAAATAATATGCATATATAACTCTGGCCACACAATTTCCTTCCAATTTTGATTGATATATCACATCATCATATTTTAACTAGGATTTGTCCCTATTACATATCCAATTAGATCACACTTCCATTTCTGAGTTTCCTTAGCTACTCGGCCTCATCTAGTTGAGCTACACATTGTTCATTCACAATTACTAGGGCTATATAGTTCAATGTCATATCGTTCACTACAAATATTTTCTTCTTAAAGAGATTAACCCATGGTTCAACAACAACCTTCCCCTTATCTCTCCTCTTGAGTTCCTCCTTTATAAAATTTGGTATTTTTATTTCAGTGATCAGGTGTACAGAAGCTCGATTCACTATTCCATTGGGAATAGCACATTAAAAAGTTGTAGAAGCACTAGATTTTTCAATTTTACTATAGGTAGGGGTGTCACTTAGTTGGAGTTTCCTAGTTGCTACAGTGGTGCGACTCCTATCGCCTACCAGGTGCTGCTCTATAACCTCAATCCCTGATGGGTGATGTGTGGGATAATGCTAAAACATTTAAGGCTTTTAACTAGAAATAATTGTAAAGTCTTAAGAAACTTTTGTCGTTTTTCATTGTTTTCTCTTTGATAATGCAGGAAAGTCAAGATCCAAGAAAATCAAAGACAATAAGAGAAAAAGAGGTGAATTTTGAACAAGTGGCCATGAAGTGTAGTTGACGACTTGTATGATAAGTTGTCAAATTTGTGAAAAGTTATCAGATTCATTGGAAGCTGTATACAGTGTGAGAAAGTTGGAGCAGAAGTGTGATGACATCCCCTGATAAGCTGTCAGGTGTCTGATAAGCGATTAGTAATATTCTCAGCCTAAGGCACAGATCATAAAAGTGGAAGAGGAGATGATGACATTTCTGATGTCGTCAGACTTTTTATAAGCCATTAGGAGTTACCATTATCCTAAGGCAAAAATCATCAAACTTGGAAGAGGAGCTGACGATAATGTCTGATATGTCATCAGATTCCTAATAAGGCATCATATTTCATCATCAGCTATACAAGAAAAAGTTGTATTTTGTGATTTTATTCCTAATTTGGCTTTTTGGTATTAAAGGGAAAGTTCTTAGGTTTTATTGGAGGAGGACATTCATCTTGAACTTCACGACATTCATCTTGAACTACACGAACTTACACTATTTTCTCTCTAGTTTTCTCTGTAACCTTACAATTAACTTTTGAGAGATTGTTATCATAATTTTTGTGGGATTTCTACTGCGATCTAATCTAAGAAACACTTGTTGATATTCATTATTCTGTAATTTATCATTTATCATTTTACAATTGTCTTGTTGCATTTTACATTATGAGTAGCTAATTCCTTTAACCTGAGTTATGGGATCTATGGTTTTGGTTTTGTAAAGTAACTAGGTGTTCAAGATTCTAAAGGTAGTAGGAACTCCTTGGTAATTACTCTGTTTTACATATTGTCTATTGGTTGCAAATGATAGGTCATGCCTACTAGTGATTTGCTTGAAATAAGAAATCAATCCTAGTAGGAACTGAATTATCAACAGGAACTTGGAAGCATCAAACTTTCATTTAATAATTAATGTTGTAACAAGGTTAATTAACTTGAGACAATATCCTATTATGAAATATAAATTCCCTATGTTCGAAAGAATTAGGTAATTAAATGTCTAAATAGGTTGAGAAACATTTAGACATTACTTCGACAAGGATAATATGTTGTTCCTACCTACCACAAGAATCTTAAATCGTTACTAGTATCTGTAAAATACCTACACTCATAATGAACATTACTCTGGTTTTCCATATAATATTGATTAAAAACACTGACACAGAATTGAGAAATATTTACTTGTTACCCTTTCAAAAACACTTATTTACAGAAAACTACTAACTATCAGTTGATTGACAGATAGATAACTCAAATTAACACCATATTCCTTGTGGGATTTGACCACAACCTATTTGGGTTATATATTTTACAAAGAACGCTTACTCTCTCATAAGAGAGGTATAGTTTGAGTGTTATCAAAAATAGCGCTGCTGCCGGGGAATACATATGTAAATTTAAGTTTGTATGCACTAATTGACTATTAGTCAAGTTTCCTAACCTTACGTTTATTTGTCATTTTTGTTTGTAGTAGGAACACAGTGGTGTATGCCAAAAACTAGAAGTTCGGGAGAAACGTTATTACAGTTCAATCCAAAACCCTAATTGATCAGCAGATTGGCAGACCCACAGGAAGCTAACAGGCTAGCCGTCTTAGCTAGATCTTAGGTTAATCTACAGAATGATGGTCAACAAGCCCGTCATCCAAATTTCAATGATGATGACTTGGGAGATGACGAATTTCTAAATCCTATTAATCGAAGGCATGTAGAGGAGGTACCTGCACAAGTGAATAGAAATGTAAATAGAAACCATCATTTCAGGGTGAGACCTAATTACCAAGTCATGGAATTTGATCCTAATAAGGATGATGATGGAATGGATGGAGCTGGTGCTACTGGACCTATTATTATCCCACCTCTAGCACCAGGGGAGAAGTTCAATATACAAGTACTATGATTCAACTCTTTCATCTAAAGGGGTTGTTTGGTGGCTTTCCTGGGGATGATCTTAATATGCATTTGGTGAACTTTGTCATCATTTTCAAATCGATAACCTAGGAGTGGTTTAGAATGCTATCCGTTTGAGATTATTTCAATTGTCTCTGTCTGGGGAGGCAACACTCTAGCTAAATGAGCTGACACCCAATTCGATAACCCACTTGATGCAATTAAAAGAGGCTTCACTAGAAAGTTTTTTTCCAACTTTCAGGAGGGTGCAGTTGAGGGATGAGATCAGTAATTTTAGATAGCTCCTAACTGAAGCCCTTCATGAGACCTGGGAAAGGTTTAAGAAGAAGATAATGCAGTGTCTGAACCAGAACATGACAGACATACATTTGATGGATACTCTATACATGGCTCTCAATTCTGTGACAAAACCGATAGTGTATAATGCTACTGGTGGTTTGTTTATTGATATCACATTCCTAGAAGTATCGGATATTCTGGAAAGAAGGACCAAATAGTGTAGGGCTTGGCATACCAGGGATTCTGTGGTAGCAAGCCCCATTGTGCCTGTTGGTATGACTGTAAAACAATGTAGGAGGTATAAGGAGCGTGATTAAGACATGGCTTATTTGAAGACTTCGATGGATTTACTAACAAAGAACTTATTATCTGCAAAGACTGAAAAAGTTAAAGTTATTGCATCATAAGGTAAAGATTATTTTGATTCGGAATAAGAATCCAACTATTTTAATAACCAGGGGGTTTTCAAGGAAATAGCCAAGGAAATCAAGGTTGAACTTATTATGACAAGGCTATATATAAGGATCAGGATCAAGGAAACTGGAAGAGTAAGTTGGTAAACTCGCACACCATTTTGATCAAATAGTTGAAACAGCAAATGAGCCAACTTTCTGCAGCATTGAAAGGAAAAGTGGAATGCTGCCAAGTGATACGAGGAGCGTGATTAAGACATGGCTTATTTGAATATATTTAGTAGTTTGTGCATTGATATACATTTCCCCATGTTATGTGCTTTACTTATTTAGCATTTATTGAACTAGACTAATGACATGTGCGTTATAGTTATAAATTGAAATTTTATTGGATGAGTAAGTTGAATCAATTTATGGTAAAGGTTTTGTTTTTATGCTAGAACTAAAATAGTATATAGGGTGTGACTATAAAAGAAGGGAAGTCTGATTACCTTTGTTTGATGTGATATACACCCTAGTTAGCAACTATGTGTGGGATAGTCCCTAAATCCACTTATACTTAGTGATTTCTAACTCTCCTTTATTCGTGTTCTTATGGGACTATAAGGATGCTTACAGTGATATATAATATTGTCATGTGAAAAATTGAATAAGCCTTACATCGATACCAAATTCAACACCCAGGCAAAGAATTAGAGCCTTTTTTGTGAGACAGTGTATCACTTGAGCCATTAGCGCATCTGGGAGCCAGCTTAAATGGAAATTGAAAATTTCCAATATTGCTCTGCGAGAGTGGAGCATCGTACCAAACTTATAGGTTGCAAAAAAAGTGACAAGCGATAGCTCCGCATTGTGCCACCATGCAATTTCCCATTTGTCACTATCCAGAAACATGGCACGATAGGGCCGCATCGCGCAAGGGGTCCAAATCGAGAAATTTTCACAGAATTAAAATACTCGTCCAAGGGTTAAAAGGGTCAATTTCTCATCCCTATATATATACCCAATAACACGTGATTCAGCCATATTTCACCAAAAATATATTGTTTTGCTCAAGTTTCTCTCAAGAACAAGCTAGGGTTTTCAATTGGGGATTCAAATCCAAGACCTAATTCAAGAATCTCTCCATCAATCTTCATAGAATCAAGAACTAAGGTATGCACAGTATTGATTCATGGACTAATTTTGTCTATGAAGCTCAAGAACCCTATTTGAAACTATATGTCATGATGTTCTTGTTTTGAATTCATTATGTTCATGTTGTTATTGTTATGTGACTGCCAAGATTGCATCCTTATCATGTTTTCATGAAAATATGTTAGTATAGGGTAGAAATTAATGCAATTGAGTTAAATTTTGAAACCATGTTGTATTAAATTGATGATCATGCCTATGCCTTCAGTGTGCATGCAAGGTGTTTGATAATATGCCCTAATGAATAAATGATGATCAAGTACTTAGTTTTCATATGTCAAGATCATGTCATACCTCTTAATTTATGCTATAACTACTTGATTAAGATGATTCCTATGCAAACCTATGCATTATGATTGCTTGATGAGATGTTCATAAGATTAGAAGCACAAAATTATTCCATGTTTATACAGATTACTATCCATTTAAAAAATTATGATGATCATGTGCTTCATGAAATCTCCAACTATGAAATTATGAATTGTTGATATTGGTCATATAATCAAAAGTGTCAAGCCTTGTCATTTTATTCTATCGAGTCCTGGGGTTACTTGTACTCAAAAATTTAGCTATGTGCCTAGATCCATATCATGTTTTCACGATAATCTCAATCAATTCATGTTCAATAAAATTTAGTCAGTCTTATGACTTAGGAAAACTCAGTAAATTCAGTATCAACCCGATCTCTCTCAAAAATCTCAGTAATCGCTGTAGTTCAGCAATCTAGTGATCTTAGTACTCAGTAATCTTGGTAACTTTAGTACTCCCTGCAAATCTCAGTAATTTCAACACCCTCAGCCTGTCCTCATATTTTAGTAGCATTTTGTCAATCAACGAAACTCAGTGAAATCAGTTTAGCTCTGCTAAATAATACCATTAATATCAGTTTAGTTTAGTTTATTAGTTTCGTGTCTATTCAGTTGGGAGTAAGATTTAGCACCAAGTGAACCCAAAGATGGGGACTCAGCTGTTATTTAATGGAGGGTGTGATCCTTAGAAGCAATCCTTGTGCTCCATAACTACGTAGCTAGCGTAGGTTGAGATGTACCCCTATGCATAGCTATACTAATACATCTTGTTTGGGGTTATTCCTATAGGAGGGTTGACGGAAGAGGTTCCTATTAGAGAGGGTTACCTCACATCTTATCTTTACCAGTAGCACGGTATTAACACCTTTCCAGATGGGGTTATAGGTTGGACCCCACCAGTTTAGTTTTGGGGCATGACGATTAGATGATTACCTCCCATAGTCATAGTTTCAGTATCAGTCTCAATCTCTGTAATAGAACTTAGATAGTTCTACAAATTTTAGGATAGTCAGATACAGTCACTCAGAATAATATGAAACTCAGCTAGTTCCATCAGAACTTAGACTGTCAGATACAGTCTCTCATTATTAGTATACTAGTTATAAGAAACTTATGGTATTAATATTCAGACTCAAGACTATCAAATACAGTCAATCAGATTAGTTCTTCATAATCAGAACTATCAGAAATAAATATTTAGATTATCCATATAAGTAAAATCATTTATCAACTTAGCAGTAATACAATTAATCTGTATTCTAGTAATAGTAAAATCAGGTATCAGTAAATCCCTATTATCAGTGGACTCAGTAGTCAGAACTCAGTATTCAGTCCTATTACGATATCAGTTATAGTTATGTATTAATGCATGTATTTTTACATTCATGTTAATCAGTCAGTTAGTATTGTTCATGCATAAAAACCCCTTGCATTCAGCCTACCTTACTTCCATACCAGTATGTTTCAACGTACTGACGTATTTGCGCTATGGTGTTTCACTTTACACCATAAGATCAAAAGCACGGGCTCCAGAGCATCAGTACCATTTCAGATTCCAGTAGCAGTATATTTCCAGTGGGTTCTCATCATTAAAGGATGATATGATTTCATTATTAATATTTATTATCTCAGTTCAGTATTAGTAGATGGAGTTAGTCGGAGACATGTTCCTTTAACTATTTATTCAGTTCAATATAGAAGCTTTTAGACTACAACATTTTTCAGACAGTTTATCCCAATTTTAGGTATTCTTATACCCCACTATAGATATTGTATTATATCAGTCATGGGTTATCTTGTGGTCCTTCGGGGTCATGAGAACTGTGTAGCATTGTAGGTACCAGATTCAGAGCGTTACAAACTTAGTATCAGAGCCTAAAGTTCAACAATATCCTAGGAAATTTGAAAAGCCGCATCTAGTAGAGTCTTGTACATGGGTGTATTGTGCACCACACTTATATGCAGGAGGCTTTGAAATGTTTTAGGAACAGTTTCCATTCTTTTATTATTCATGTCGTGCCAGTAAGCATAGACTCAAAGTTAAACTCTCAGTTTAATTTGATTTTTCCTTTTCTTTATAGAACATGCCTCCCAAAAGTACTAACAAAAAGGGAACAAAAAATCAGTTAGTACCTTAGCCTGTCCAGGTAGATTCTCTGGATGAGCATGTCTCTCATGTAGAATTCAGGAATGCATTTACTACTCTAGCCAGTTCAGTTGCAGCTCAGAATGAACGGCCAGTTGCTATTCTAGCTAACCAAGTGGAAACTTCTAATGCAGCAAGGATTCGGGACTTCATCCAAATGAATCCTCCCCTATTCTCCGGTTCTAGGTCACGAAATGATCCACAGGAGTTCCTTGATCAAGTTTAGAAAGTCACAGAAATTATAGGAGTGAATTTTAGTGAGAGTGCCGAGTTAGTTACCTATAAGCTATAAGATGTAGCCCATGCATGGTTCAAATAGTGGAAGGTAGACAGGCGTACAAATGCAGATCCTATAGATTGGGAAGAGTTTGTTATGACTTTCTTAGATACGTTCTTTCCCATAGAACAGAAGGAGGCTAAAGTTTTAGAGTTCAACAATCTCAGACAAGGTAGTATGAGCGTAAAATAATACTCCCTTAAGTTCACTCAGTTAGCCAGGTATGCTCCCTATGTAGTAGCAGACAGTAGATTCAGAATGAGTAAGTTTGTGTATGGGGTATCAGGTAGAGTGGTTAAGGAGAACAAAATTGCAATGTTGATTAAGGAGATGGACATATCTAGGCTTATGGTCAATGCTCAACATATTGAAAAATAGTAACTTAAGAAGAAGGAGAGAGAAAATACGAGGGCCAAAATAGGTATTTATAGTTTTGCTCAGTCAGGGTGGAAGGGTGGTAATCATTTTCAGTTGTGCCAGAAATGTTCAGCCGTAGTTCACTCTTCATCTAGTACACCAGTACCAAAGTTTAGAAATGACCATAGGGATGGGGCATTAGGCTCCAAGGCCCAAGGTGGTGAGAGCAGGTTTTTTACTCATCCGTTTTGCAAAGAGTGTGGTAAGTATCATAAGGGGGTATGTAGATCCGGTAGTAATATGTTCTTTGAATGTGGAGAGTTAGGTCAAAAGGTCCAACACTGTCCTAAACACGGTCCTCAAAGTCACCATGGTTGTTCTTTAGCTCAGTCCAGTCACTTGAAATGTCAAGGCACCAATTCCAGAGCTATTAGTGGGCAACGCCCAAAGAGACTTTATACACTTCAGTCCTGACCAAATTAGGAATGTTCTCCTGATGTATCCACTAGTATATTACAGATCTCTCATTTACCTGGTCACGCTTCTTCAGATTCATAAGTTTTTTTTATTTTGAAACCTTGCATAACAGTTAAACTTTAGGGTCAGGAAGTCAAGCCTTCAGATTCTAGTTATAGTTCCAATATGTGTAGATAATCAGTAACAAAAGATGACTCCCGACCCATTCCTAGCTTAGTTCAAAGTTTCATACTATAGTAATCATGATATTTATGCATGCTACCCATTTCAGTTCCACGAATACAACATGCATCTGCATGCTTCTCATAGAATAGTGTGTGCCCCAGGTTCCTACTATAAGGAATTCTAGTTCACTTAGTGTCCTGAATCATGCCCCATGAAACACAGAAATTCCAGACTCAGATTACGCATCTCATGACTCAAGTACTCATGTCAAGCTTTACAGTATGCTTAGCCCATATGAATCATGTTCCACTTCTAGTGAGCATCCAAACTCAGTAGTTTCATATACACCCTTATCTTAAAGCCCTTGATAAATCCATGATTTTGTATTCTATTTCTCAGGCCTTAGTTAAGTGTCAAATTTGATATATCCCTAGCGTATGTCAATTTTCCATAAATAGTTATCAGAACTCAATTATAGTTTCAGTGTTCAGTTTTAGTAATTAGCATTCAGTCCTAAAATTAAATACTTTAGCACCATTCTAAACCTCAGTTATCAGAAATCAACGGTTACAGTCTCAATTACCATATAGCTATAATATCAGTCCCAGTCCTAGCCTAGTAATCAGGTCAGTAACTCAATTCAGTTTTAGGTTTTGCTTAATCATAGTGTACAGTTATCAAATATTTATTTATTAGTATTTCAGTACCTCAGTTTATAGACTATTCCAGAATTATGTTACACGCTTGGTCTTGCGTTCTTAAATAATATAGTTTTCACTCATTCATGCTCAGTTTCCTCATGTTATCCAGTCAAAAATTACTTTTCATGCATGATACTCTACCGTTTTGGTTCAACTATTCAGACTAAGTATAGACCGGCCTTACAGACTCAGTGTTTAACTACCAGTCCTTCAAATAATTGGATAAGTCAGTATGGTTATGCATTCGTGCTTAGCACCTACGTGAATCTTCTCAGTAGTCTTAGTTGCGGTGAATGAGGCTTAATTACTTCATCTTAGATGATGTTCATAGGTCTCAAATCATCTTACCGAAGCTCAATCAGGTTATGATTTTCTTACTCAACTGTCTTATACAGACAAATTCATACAGTTTGGTTTCTATGTCTCCAGCTATGTGCTCTAGCCGAAATCTCATAAAAGAATGTAACCATTCCAAGATGAACCAATAAGATAGATACAAGCTCAGCTCAGTTCATGTATCATGCCTTAGTTTTAGATCTCAGATAATTAGTTATGACTCAATTCCTAGGTGTCTTATACATCGCCTCAATTTTCCTCAACAGCTTAGCCCATCCAGTATTCCTCAAGAAACCTAGTGTCCCAAGGGGGAGAGATGCTATATTCCCCCAAACTTTTATGACATAAACATGCCGCTCTCTTCTCATTACGAATCTAGTTTGAAGTAGTGAGTATCCATAAGTTGACCCTCTAGCTCCAATCGTGGTTGTAAGCCATGTACTCAAGGTACTCAACTCAGATCATAATATTCAGCTCATGTATCACGTTCTAGACCCAGTTACATTCTCATGTTTCTGCTCATGCATATTAAGTAGTTAAACTTTGACTCAGCCCAATGCAATAGCTTTTCTTAAGCTTATCTAGTTTTATATTTAGATTTTCGTTACAAATGTTGTATTCAGTTCCATGCTCAATTTTTGTTTCAAACTTGGTGTCTTTACCCTTACATATTTAGTCACATGTTCATGAGTAAGTTCAATCATATATTCACGCATCAGATATGCGTAATCAGCTTATCAGTACTCTCAGTCATGTAGTCATGCATCAGCTCAGTTATAAAATCATGCATCAGATATGCATGGTCAGTATGAATCGCAGTAATGTCAGCCAAATAATTATGTTTCAGTTGTTTATGTTCAATATGTACTTCAGCTTATAGTTTCTCCCATCTCAATCAGTCTCATTCGAGGACAAATATTCCCAAGGGGGAGATATTGTAATACACATAATTATCCTACCTTAAAATCCTCCCAAAGATGTTAACAACTTGCTTCAATAAAGTTTCCATCGGTACCAAATTCACCCAAATTCAACACCCGAGCGAAGAGTTACAGCCTTTTTAGTGAGACAGTGTATCACTTGAGCCATCAACGCATCGCGGAGCCAGCTTAAATGAAAATTGTAAATTTACAGTGTTGCTTCACCATGGTGGTGTGTCGCGCCAAACTTTCAGGTCACAAACAAAGTGGCAACGTGATAGCTCCGCATTGTGCCACCATGTAATTTCCCATTTATCACTTTCTAGACACACGGTGTGATAGCACCGAGTTGTACTAGGTGTCTAAATCGAGAAATATTCACAAAATAAAAATACATTCCAGGGGTTAAAAGGGTTAATTTATCACCCCTATTTATACCCAATAATACATGATTCATCCATATTTCAAGAAAAATATATTATTTCTCTCAAGTTTCTCTCAAAACAAAGCTAGGATTTTCAATTGGAGATTCAAATCCAAGACCCAAATTCAAGAATCTCTCCGTCAATCTTCATAGAATCAAGAACTAAGGTATGCACAATGTCGATTGATGGACTCCTTTTGTCCATGAAGCTCAAGAAAACTATTTTAAACTATATGACATGATATTCTTTTTTGGAACTGATTATGTTCATGTTGTTGTTGTTGTATGACTGCCAAGATTGCATCCTTACCATGTTTTCATGAAACTATGTAAGTATAGGGTTGAAATTAATGCAATTGAGTTAAATTGTGGAACCATGTTGTATTAAATTGATGATCATACCTATGCCCTAAGTGTGCATGCAAGGTGTTTGATAATATGCCCCAATGAATAAATGATGATCAAGTACTTAGTTTTCATGTATCAAGATCATGTCATGCCACTTAAGTTATGCTTTAACTACTTGATTAAGATAATTCCCGTGCAAGCCTATACATTGTGATTTCTTGATGAGATGTTCATAAGATTAGAAGCACAAAATTATGCAATATTTATATGCATTACTATCCATGTACCACATTATGATGATCATGTGCTTCATGAAATCTCCAGCTATGAAATTATGAATTGTTGATATTGGTTATGCGATCAAAAGTGTCAAGCCTTGTCAGTTTAATTCTATCGAGTCCTGGGGGTACTTGTACCCAACAATTTAGCTGTGTGCCTAGAGCCATGTCATTTTTTCATGATAATCTCAGTCAAGCCATGATTACTAAAATTTAGTGAGTCTCATGACTTAGGGAAACTTACTAAATTCAGTATCAGTCTGGTCTCTCTCATAAATCTCAGTAATCTCAGTAGTTTAGTAATCTTAGAGATCTCAGTACTCAGTAATCTTGGTAGCTTCAGTATTCCCAGCAAATCTTAGTATTTTGAGTAGCCTTAGTCAATCCTCAGATATCAGTAACATTCCGTCAGTTAACAGAACTCATTAAACTAAGTTTAGCTCCACTAAACAATGCCATTAGTATCAGTTCAGTTCAGTTAATCATTTCAGTGACTATTCAGTTAGGAGTTGGATTCATCATCGAGTAAACCTAAGGATGGGGACTCACCTGTTATTCAATGGATGGTGTGATCCTTAGAATTAATCCTTGCATTCCAGAACTATGTAGCCAACATAGGTTGAGATGTACCCCTATGAGTTGGGCTACTAATCATCTTGTTTGGGGTTATTCCTATACCAGAGTTGACGAAAGAGCTTTCTATCAGAGAGGGTTACCTAACAACTTGTCTTTACTCATGGCACGGTATTGACACCCTTCTAGCTAGGGTTACAAGTTGGACCCTAGCAGTTCAATTTTGGGGAATATCGGTCATATTATTACCTCCCACAATCACAGTTTCAATATCAGTCCCAATCTCAGTAATAGAACACAGATAGTTTTATAGATTCTAGGACTGTCAGATACAGTCACTCAGTATAGTATAAAACTTAGCTAGTTCCATCAGACCGTAGACTATCAGATACAGTAGCTCATTATCAGTATACTAGTTATATGAAACTCATGTTATTAGTATTCAGACTTAGGACTGCCAGATACAGTCAATCAGATCAGTTCTTCATAATCAGAACTTTCAAAAACAAATATTCAGATTATCCATATCAGTAAACTCAGTTGTCAGCTTACCAATAATATAGTTAATCTATATTCTAGTAATAGTAAACTCAAGTATCAGTAAATCCCTGCTATCAGTAGACTCAGTAGTAAGAACTCAGTATTTAATCCTATCATGATGTCTATCACAGTTATGCATTCATGCATGTACTCTTACGTTTATGTTAGTCTATCAGTTAGTATTGTTCATGCATATAACATCTTGTATTCAGCCTACCTTACTTGCATACCAGTACATTCCAACATACTAATGCATTTGCGCTATGGTGTTTTACTTTACGCCATAGGTTCTGAAGCATGTGCTTCATAGCATCAGTAGCATTTTAGATTCTAGTGCAGTAGATTTCTAGTGCGTACTCATCATTTGAGGATGATATGATTTCTCTATTATTATTATTTATCTCAGTTCAGTATTAGTAGATAGAGTCAGTTAGAGTTATGTTCCTTCAACTCCTTATTTAGTTCACTTTAGAGGCTTTTAAACTTTATATTTCAGACTGTTTATCTCAGTTTTGGGTATTGCCATACCCTATTAAAGACATTGTATTATATTCAGTATTAGTTCAATTTGAACTGTAATACCCCATATTTTTATGCAAAAATTCTAACCGTCGTTCCTACACGTCTAAGCTCTAATCCAAATGAGTTGAGTGTTAATACAAGTTTCATGATCATTATCCAATTCTATGGGGTAGTTTGGAGGTGAAAAATGTTTATAGCAATAACCTAGAAAAAGGTTGAGCTAAGACCAATTGATTCATCCAAAGTTTGACATTCGATTCTACAAGGGTAAACTTCAAACATGTATATATCTCAATATACATGTAATTTTTCATCCTAATACCTATCAAATTGTAGATAATTGAATTAGGTTTCCAACAATACCAATTTTACAAAATCCAATACACGAGCGAAGAGTTATGCCCATTTTCATGAGAGGTAGTAAGGGTGTGCGATGGGCAATGCACCGCCCAATCAAATATGTGCGAATAGGAGTGCAAGGCATACTTAAATGTCTACCATAAGGTATGCACACACCATAAGATCTGCCATGGGTTGTGCGCCGCATATCTCACTTCTAAGTGCCAAAAACACTCCTATATATGTCTATAACACGGGACTAAACTCCCACAACATCAAAATAAGTTTACTTTCTCTCAAAATCACCAAGAACAACCTTTAGGGCTTTAACATAAAAACCCAAATAGCTAGAGATTCAACCATGATAATTCTATAATTTTTACATATTCGGAATTCCCGTTACGAAGGCTACGAGTGACATCCAAAAGTTTATGAATAGCATTATGTCATTCAGAAAGTCATTCAAAGCTTCAAGTTTAAGGTATGTGGGGTTTTTCAACAAGAACACCCTTTCGTTCTTGTGCCCAAATTGATTTTTCTTTTATGAATATACATGATTTTACATGTTTTGATATGAACTTGAAGCATTACCCTATATGGTTTTATATGAGATTATGATACTCTCTATGTTTTGGAAGGTTAACTGAATGAGAATAATGAAATTTTTGTACATAAAACTGAATTTTCCAGACTTTAATGTACGTTATATATATTTATGATAAAAAGCATGAATCTTGAGAAAATTTAATATGATTTTGATGTATAAGACCTTGAATCCTAATTGGGATTGTACTTTGAGAAATTATGTGCTATAAGCACAATGAGATTTGAATCCCAAAGTTAATTTTCTCTACCAAGATGTATGATTATAAAACTGAAATTTTAAGTTTTAAGTTATTATTTGTGTGCTTATGTCATAAAGTATGAAACTTTGGAAGGTTTTATGGTGATATTGATGTATGGATGTTTGGAACCCTATTTGAGATTATTATTTTGAGAAAATCATGTGTTATAAACACCTTGAGTTTAAATAATTTGAGATGATAAAGAAGTTTTGACCTTTTGGTCATAAAAAAGGTTGTTTTTGAAACCAAGATAAGAAAAGAAATCCACTTTTATTGATTTATTATGAAATAGGTAGCATGATGGTTATCATTACGAATTGTTGAAATATTTATTAGTAGATTTTCTTTTGAAAAGATTTGAGCTAAGTTCGGGAGTAGTCTTTAGCACCAACCAGGAGGTATAGCAGGATTGGTACTTTCCTAGAACTACGTGACCCCATAGGTTGTGAGCCTGAGGTTGATTTATATATAATGACCACTAGTGAATAAAAGATTAAGGTCCTACTCCAATGGCAAGGATAGAACAGCTCTCCCCAACATGGGTTGGACGTTGGACTCCATGTAGCTCACATAGTTTTTGTCGGTTATGAGAGACTCCCAATATGTGTGTGTGGATTATCCTATCTAATATGAAAAGTCTCATTCTTCTATCTGAAATAAAAACATATTTGTATGAAAGACTGAGTTTGAGAAAGTTATTATTTTTGAAAGATTTAATGAACATATATTCCAAAGAGAATTGTTATGAGATTTGATTGTTTTGATGATTTGGAATCGAGATGGAAGTGAATTGAAATTTGTTATGATGACTCACATGTTTCACCCTATATATTTTACTCTCTTATGATTATGATGATTTTAATTCGAGCTAAGTGAGTCATTTATATCAGTATGCACAATTTTATAAACTGTGATGATAGTAAGATATTATTTTATACATGCATTGCACCCCCATATGCTCGATACATTTCCATGGTACTGACCCACATATTCATATGTGGGCTATGTTTTCTCGGAATATTGGTACAAGGTATAGTGTATTTTTTGAGGATTATTACATATTGTATGGTTAGGATTATTAGATAATTTATGATGTTGTTGATAGCTAAGTTAAGGAGTTATGATTGAAGATGTTGAGCCTTTTAAGTATGTTTATTATTCTCATGGTTTGGGAAAAATATAAGTATTGAAGTGTGATCTTGGTAGGCTATGATTATGTGATTAGAGATGTAAGTATGGTTGCAAATGAGATTGTAACTCTTTGATAATGATTATTGAAGATAGAAAGTTAAGGATGGCATATGGATGGGTTGTTCAAGAATGAAGTTGGTAAGTTTTAAATTAGTTTATTCTTGTGAGTTTAGAATTTATGTGTAGATAATAGAATGATGAAGTTATGGTTTAGTCTAAAGGATATGGAGTAGACCATCATACTTAGAATACCAGTTTTGATCGAAGGGGGAGATGGTTAGTGAAGAACTAAATTGAGTTTTGAGAATTAGATTGTGATACATGTCAATAATGAGATTTGATGAGATAGTGATCCCTTCTTACTCTAGAGTATTCCTTGGATTTCAGTCATTATAATACCAAATCCATCACTTGCATGATAAATCCATTCCACATGCCTATGCTTATACCCATCATGTATGCTCAAGCCTATTCTCAGCTTCTAGTAAGTATGTAACAGCTTCACTCTGTGATTTGGATTATCTCTCATGAATCTATGAACTCCAGTCTTATGTTGAATAGCTCATGATAAGTATGAACTCATGTTTCAGAGTATGACCAGTTTTTAAACCGATGATATTAGTGAAGTTCACATTATATCATGCATTTCCTCAGCTTATATTTCTTTAATGAATCCATGCCGTTGATATTTTATTCCTTAGGAAAAAAATAAGTGTTAATGTTATGTATTGTAGTTTTCGTGCTTCTGGTTCATATGTGATTAGCCCTTCAGTGACCTTTTTCTATGTTAAGATAGTGGTGATGATAGCGGATAAGTAATGGTTTATATGTGAGAGAGTTGATGACCCTCATTGAGAAAGATTATTTATACTTTTCTATCTAAGACTAAAGTGTCAAGTAAGATTGAGGCCAAGTCTTTGATACATGTCATGGTTAGTTAGAAATTGTGTGTATGTTTTTAAAAATAGTGCAAGAAAATTGTTGTTGATAAAGGTTTAGAGAATATGCGAAGTATGGCTTTAGGGGTATTTTCCTTAAAGTTATATGTGATTTTTATTGATAGGGTTGAATATCATGTTGGGTGTAAGATGGTGAGTGCAATATGCACTAGTGAATCCATATCAAGAGTTTTAAATTTGTCATTGAAGTGGTAAGGCATGCTATGCGTAGGGTGTGAGCTCTAAGAAGATATAGAATATTGAACCTTGTGGTTTGGACTAGTATTGCGGTTTGGCATGTTGTATCTTGTGATTTAGTGTTAGGCTTGATCATGGTGAGAGAACTTATTTAGTTTAGACCTTAGTAGAAAGATTTTTCAGTGCCAATATGAGAATTATAAGCTGAATCGAATGGGTATGGTGTTTAAGGGAAATAGTATAGTTGAGAGAGCATTTGAGAAGTGATTCTAAGCTTAAAAGTAAGAAGTTGTGTTGCCTATGACCTAGCAATACTATCCTAGTTTATGAGTTATATATTTATATTCCATGCTATAGAGTTATATCAATGTTGTCATTCCTTAGTCGAATGTCTTGTTCAGAGAATGTCCAAAATTCTTTACTCTCTAATGTCAATAGAATTTCGTAGAAAAGTGCTAAAGAAATACTTCATTTGAGTATGGGTAGTCAGTATGGTCCAGTCCATATAGACTATAATCTAGTTTAGAAAGCAAGGAGATAAGCTTCTATAGATTCTTAATTTTCCAGCTAGTCTTACTATCCGCAGTCTTATACGTATGTACATTCCAAGAGGCAATGTGTTTGTTTCAAATTAAATTATGAATTTAGCTCAGTTCATGCATCAGTTTCAGTTTCAAATATTAATTCATGATTCAATTCGTAAGTATCCTTTGTAGTATCACAGTCTCTTCCTTGTATTTTTATCAAATTATTATCATTCGAGGACGAACGATCCGAAGAGAGGGATGTTGTAATACCCCAAGTTTACATGTCATAAACCTCTCATCCTTTCTCATGAGATCAGATCCTGAGAAAAGTAATGGTTACTCATAAGTTGACACTCTCGTTTCTATCTTAGCCATATAGTTATTTTTCTGGAGGATTCATGCACTTGAAGACCAGTTCAGTATCTCATTATTCTTGAGATACAGTGATTTAGTTCTATCAGTTATACATGATAGCTTAAAGACTAAGATTCCTCTGTGTTTCAGGTTAAATATTTACATTTGAGGAAGAGTGTTCCCAAGGGGGAGATAATGTAATACCCCATATTTTCATGCTAAAATTCTAACCGTCATTCCTACGTGTATAAGCTATAATCCAAATGAGTTGAATATGAATACAAGTTTCATGATCATTATCCTAGTCTATGGGGTAGTTTGGAGGTGAAAAATATTTATAGCAATGACCTAGAACAAGGTTGATCTAAGACCAATTGATTCATCCAAAGTTTGACATTCGATTCTACAAGAGTAAAATTCAAACGTGTATATATCTTAATATACATGAAATGTTTCATCCCAATACCTATCAAATTGTAGCTAATTGAATTAGTTTTCCAACAAGACCAATTTCGCAAAAATTCGATACCCGAGCGAAGAGTTATGCCTATTTTTGTGAGAGGCAGTAAGGGTGTGCGATGGGCAATGCGCCGCCCAATCAAACGTGTGCGATTGGGAGTGCAAGGCATACTTAAATGTCTGCCATAAGGTGTGCGACGCACACCTTAAGGTCTGCCATGGGTTGTGCGCTACATACCTCACTTCCAAGTGCCAAAAACACCCCTATATATGTCTATAACACGGGATTAAACTCCCACAACATCAAAATAAGTTTACTTTCTCTCAAAATCACCAAGAACAACCTTTGGTGTTTCAACATAAAAATCCCAATAGCTAGAGATTCAACCGTGAGAATTCTATAATATTTACATATTCGGAATCCCCGTTACGAAGGCTACGAGTGACACCCAATAGTTCGTGAATAGCATTACGTTATTTGAAAAGTCATTCAAAGCTTCAAGTTCAAGGTATGTGGGGTTTTTCAACAAGAACACCCTTTCGTTCTTGTGCCCAAATTGATTTTTGTTTTATGAATATACATGATTTTACATTTTTTGATATGAATTTGTAGCATTACCCTATATGGTTTTACATGAGATTATGATACTCTCTATGTTTTCGAAGTTGAATTGAATAAGAATGATGACATTTTTGTACATAAATCTGAATTTTCTAGATTTTAAAGTAAGTTAAATATATTTATGATGAAAATCATGAATCTCGAGAAAATTTAATATGATGTTGATGTATGAAACCTTGAGTCTTAATTGGGATTGTACTTCAAGAAATTATATGCTATAAGCACAGTGATATTTGAATCCCAAAGTTAATTTTCTTTACCAAGATGTATATTATAAAGCTGAAATTTTAAGTTTTAAATGATTATTTGTGTGCTTATGTCATAAAGTATGAAACTTTGGAAGGTTTTATGGTGATATTGATGTATGGATTTTTGGAACCCTATTTGAGATTATTAATTTGAGAAAATCATATGTTATAAACACCTTGAGTTTAAATAATTTGAGATGATAAAGAATCTTTGACCTTTTGGTCGTAAAAAGGGTTGTTTTAGAAACCGAGATAAGAAAAGAAATTCACTTTTATTAATTTATTATGAAAGGGGTAGCTTGATGGCTCCCGTTGTGAATTGTTGAAATATTTATTAATGGATTTTCTTTTGAAAAGATATGAGCTAAGTCCAGGAGTATTCTTTAGCACCAAGGGGGAGGTATAGCAGGATTGGTACTTCCCTAGAACTACGTGCGCCCATCGGTTGTGAGCCTGAGGCTGATTTATATATAGTGATCACTAGTGAATAAAAGATTAAGGTCCTACTCCGATGGTAAGGATAGGACAGCTCTCCCCAACGTGGGTTGGACGTTGGACTCCATGTAGCTCACATGGTTTATGTCGGTTATGAGAGATTCCCAATGTGAGTGTGTATATTCTCCTATCTAATATGAAAAGTCTTATTCTTCTATCTGAGATGAAAACATATTTGTTTGAAAGACTAAGTTTGAGAAAGTCATTATTTCCGAAAGATTTAATGAACATATATTCCAAAAAGAATTGTTATGAGATTTGATTGCTTTGTGATGATAGGCGAATTTACACGCCTATAGTGCTATATTTTACCCATATTTTAGCTAAGTTTTGAGAAAAAATTATATAATTCATGCACTTTTAGTCCTTTTTCCTATAAGTGAGCTAACGAACATGATTAGCAAGTTTTCAGGTATAAATGATTCAGAATTTAGCATTTTATGGATAACTTGACGCCAAAGAAAGCTTCACGCAGGAAGGAAGATGAATCTTGGACGCCAAGGACCAAAAGTGGCGCATGGAAAATCTATCCCGGGCAAAAACACCAATTCTGAAGACTTTGGGGACTAGCAGTAATTTATTAGGATTAGGATAATGATACCTTAACCTAGTAGGATTGGGTTAAGTAATTCATTAGCTTAGTAGGAATAGGATATGGGTATTATAAATACCCTATTTTGCTAGAGATTTTAATACATTCCTCCATTAGTTACAATTCATTCACTACTACTTCTAATTCTTCCATTAATTCTACTTTTTATTCCTCTTCTGTTCATCTATTCAATTCTTAATTTCCGCAACAAGAAAAACGTTACTCTGCAAAGAAGTCACGCCTAAATGCCTCCCACACTTTACTACACGAGATCTTTATTGTGGTATAATAACAATGTCGATTGTGATTTCCTTCGCACTCATGGGTAACCAAACTTCTCTTTTGGGGTTATGGAAGCCTTATGAGATACTATCTAAGGCTATGAGTTTGTGAATTCGTGACAAGTGTGTTTCTTATATCATTATTCTCTTCGTCTTAATGCAAATTCTTGTGGCTGCAGACGCATAGAATAACGCCAGTATAGCATTAACTTGTTTGAAAGAAAAGTTATATGTCTGGAAAAGAGATAATGTCAAGGTAATAGGGTCCCATCCCCTATTAAAAAGTTAGTGCCGTAACTGGATTAACCTCTTGGAGAATTTGCACCGTTAGATACGCTTTAAGCTCGAAAGAGTTAAAGTGAAATATTCCTTGTTGAGGTCGAAAGACGCTTGGATTTACCATCGAATACAATTCTCTTTAAGCACATACATGTCTGTATTCCGCATAACTCATAGCCAATAGAGACGTACAACTCATAAGGTGGACATACCCCGAACTTCTCAATTCTCATTGTTTTACATCTTACCAAACATTCTTTCTTTTTACTTTGCTATTTTCTGTTTTTACTTTATTACTTTGTTTACATTATTTTGCACGATAAAATTCCCCCTTTTTACGAGACTTGCACCAAAAGTCTAGTAATCTTTGCTTACTTGTTGACCAAGCTATTCCCTGTGGGATTGATACCCAACCCAGTTGGGTTATATATTTGACAGCGACCACTTTACACTCTTACGAGAGCTGTAGATTGAGCGTTATCAAAAATTGGCGCCGTTGCCGGGGAATACGGTTGTCAACTAAGTTTGTGATAATTACTAGACCCTTCGGTAAAAGATTCTCTTACTTTTACTTTTAGTTGTTGTTTTTTTCCTATTCAGGTTCTGTTGACAGAATGGATGCACAACATGACATAGAAAGAATGGCTGCTCAACAGGAGCAGGCTAGGTTAGCTGCATTGGCAGCTTCTCAAGTGCATCAACAGAATATTGATAACCCAGGTCATGCAACAAATCCTGATGATGAGGACCTGGGCGATGAGGAGCTACTAAACCCACGGCATACTACTGAGGTGGCGGCACCCATGCAGAGGAGAGATCGTCAAGTGCGATTGAGTCCTGATCGCCGAGCTGTACAGATTCCTTTTGATGACGATGACGACGATTTGGATGAAGTTGGTGCCACAGAAGCCATTATTCTGCCACCCTTGGCACCTGGAGCAAAGTTCAATATCACTAGCACCATGATTCAGCTTTTGCAACTCAAGGGATTATTTGGTGGACTAGCAGGCGATGATCCGAATATGCATCTGATCAACTTTATTTCTACATGCAAGTCGTTTGACAATCCTAGTGTTGGGCAGAATACAATTCGATTACGGCTATTTCCATTGTCTCTGTCTGGGGAGGTAACTCTATGGTTAAATGGGCTGACTCCTGATTCCATTACAAATTGGAGGCAATGGAAAGACGCTTTCCTAGAAAGATTCTTTCCGCCATCCAAAAAAGCACAATTCGGCAGCTTTCAACCAAAGCTCTCCACGAAACATGGGAGAGGTTCAAGACGAAGCTTATGAGGTGCCCAAACCATCATATGACCAATGTCCACTTGATGGAGATATTATACAGAGCCTTAAATTCAATAACTAAACCAGTGGTGGATAATGCAGCTGGAGGATCATTTATGGACCTCACCTTTGGTCAGGCAAGCAATATGCTAGATCAGATGACAAAGCAAAGTAGAGCTTGGCATACCAGGGATTTTGAGGTAGTAAGCCCCACTTTATCTATTGGCATAACTGCAGACCAAAGAAGAAGAGAAGAAGAATGCGATCAAGATATGGCGCACCTGAAAACACAAGTGGATCTTCTTACAAAGCATCTATTATCAGGAAAGACCAAAAAAGTCAAAGATGTTGCGTCAAAAGGAAGAAACAAATCTGATTTGGAAGAAAAAGCCAACTACTTGAACAATCAGGGGGGTTTCCGAGGTAATACCCAAGGAAACCAAGGTCGGAACTATTATGATAAATCTGGAAATAAGGACCAAGGTAGTTGGAAGAACAAGAATGACAAGAGTGGTTTGTATGTTCCCCCAGGAAGACGTGACGCCACTACATCTGGTTCTGGAAATATGGAAGATATGATGGCTAAATTGTTGAAATGAGTGAAAGCAACCAACGCGGGAGTAACGGAGGTAATAAATGATTTGTCCTCAATGAAGCAATTGGTTGAATCACATTCCACTTCAATCAAGCAAATAGAGCACCAATTGAGCCAACTTTCAGCAGCACTCAATCAAAGAAAGGCTGGCATCTTACCTAGAGACACTGTGCAAAATCCAAGGAATGACAGATCATGCATGGGTATTACTACCCGAAGTGGTAAGGTTCTGGAAACTTCATCCAAAGGCAAGCAAGTGGTTGACAAGGCAGCAGACATCGATGATAAGGCAAAAGGAGAAGCTGCCCACAACGTCTATGACGTCACACCGAGTATGTTGCAGCCTAAAAAGGCTGAAAAACAAAAGCAAGAGGAGAAGAAAGTCGTGGAGAAAACAATTCCTTATCCACCACCACCTTTTCCTCAAGGATTAAAGAAGTTTGCGGATGATACAAAGTTCAGCAAATTCATGAATATGTTAATGCAGCTGACCATTAATGTTTCGTTGGTAGAGGCACTAGAACAAATGCCTGGGTATGCGAAATTTATGAAGGATCTTTTGACAAAGAAGCGAGCAGCAAGCTATGAGTTGAAGGATACTGTTCATCACTGCAGCGCAATCGCTACCGAATCACTAGTTCAGAAGAAGGTCGACCCTGGTGCCTTCACTATTCCTTGCACGGTTGGATCTATGAATTTTGCGAAGGCTTTGTGCGATCTAGGTTCTAGCATCAATTTGATGCCACTATCCATCTACAAGAAGTTGGGGTTAGGCGACCCGACACCAACCAATATGAGGCTCATGATGGCTGATAGGTCGGTAAAACGACCTGTGGGTATCTTGAATGATGTGTTGGTGAAGGTTTCTTCATTCATCTTTTCTGCAGACTTCGTTATTCTGGATTGTGAGGTTGATTCTGAAGTTCCCATAATCTTGGGACGTCCTTTCCTCACAACTGGAAGTGTGCTTATTGACATGAAAGCTAATGAGCTTTTATTTCGGTTGAATGACGAAGTGGTCCGTTTTGATATACGCAAAGCAGTGAAGTAGCCCAGCGATATGAATGTGTTCTCTGTAGCTGATGTTCATTATAAGGATAAGAAAGCATTATCTGAAACAAAATAGCTTACTGTTGAGTCATTGTCTGCTGCGCCACTGGATGTTGAGCATAAGGATGATGAAGATTATGAAGAAACTACGTGTGCTCTAACAGAAATAGGGTCCTATTCTCATACTCCTGAACAGCCGGACCTTGATCTTAAGAATCAACCGTCACCAAAAGCGAAGACTTCCATTGAAGAGCCACCAATGCTAGAATCGAAAGAGCTCCCCGATTATCTAAGGTATGTGTTCTTGGAAAGTGGAAATATACTTCCAGTAAGTATGGTGGATGATTTAAGTGAACAGCACATAGAGGCTCTCATCTCTGCTCTGAAGAGATACAAAAGAGCCATGGGTTGGACTATTGATGATATAATTGGTATCCCTCACGGGATAGGCATGCACAAGGGTCATCTTGAAGAAGATTGCATGCCTACAAGCAAGCCTCATTGTCGTCTGAATCCATTCAAAAAATGATCCACCATCTATCTCGATGAAGTCTAAGTAATCGAGATAGCTATGTCGTGCCGCGATAATAAATCAAGCGCTTGGTGGGAGGCAACCCATCGTTTTTTATTTTTGTCTTTCTTTCGTTCTATTACGTGTTTGCTTTTCATAAATAAAAATCCAAAAAGAAGAGTCGTGCCACGACCAAAACTAAGGCGCTTGATGGGAGGCAACCCATCGTTCTAATCGTTTTTGTTGTCTTTGAGTAAATGTAGGTGCAAGAGGTGTAAAACGAGAAGGTCGGTTTCAAATTTTGATTTGGACGTATAGCATGTTAAAGGTAGTAAGTTAGGAATGAAGAAGCAAAAGGCTATGGATTGAGCATTGCTCATGAAAATATAGGCATCGAACAAGGCTAGGCCTAGGTAAAACTAGGCCACGAACAAGGCAAGGCCTATACTATGGCCTAAGGTCTCGGAATCTAGTGTGCCATGGCATAGGCGCCGCCCATGCCCAAGTATGCCATAGCATAGGTGCCGCCTATGCTAATGCCTTTTGTCTCTGAATCTCATATGCCATGCTAAAGGCGCTACCTATGCCTAGGAATGCCATGGCATAGGCGCCGCCTATGCTAAGACAATGCTTTGCAAAAGGCGCCGCCTATGCCAAGAATAGGCAAAGCAAAAGGCGCCGCCTATGGTCACTTTTTGTTTCTAAATCCGATTTTAAATGGGTCAAAACCCAACCCAACCTTTTCCTATATATATGAGACTTAGTCTTGAACCAAAAACACATTGAAAACCTAGCTTATGCGCCGCCCATAGCCTCCAAATCCTCTCAAAAAGTTTTCTTTTGCTCTTTTTCTTCACAAGAACATCATCCAAAGGCATCAATCAAGTAAGTACTTCTTTGTTCTTCATTTATATTTCATAACTACTACACTACTCCGCCTATTATGAATTGTTAAATCTTGAAGTAGTATTGATGATTTGAATGTGGTTGATGTGTGGTGATACAACTAAGTGAGTGAAAGAATACGTAAGAATGATCTTAACATGTTTCCAACTTGAATTTGATTTTGATGCACTGTCATACTTTTGCGGAATTGACATGGTCACACAAATTGCATAATCTTGTCAATAGAAAGCTTACATGTTGGAATAACTTGTTCATCAAGATGAGAATTATGGTTGACTACCAACATAGGAGGTTGTGATTATTTATAGATGTTATACCTTGATTCAATCCCTATGTAGTAGTCTTGATATATCAAACATGAAAGTATTGCTAAGAATACAAGAAGTATGACTGCACTGATTTTATTGTTGGAATAGAGCACCTAAAACATATATCGATGAAGTCTGAGTAATCGACCACTTTCACTTCACTAGTCTGTACCAACAAACTAAGTGTGGGGTGGTGCCCCTACTGCTTGTTTATAGATTGTATACATCGAGACGATGCTAACATGAACATTGTTTTAGTCTCAGGTACAATGGCACCCAAAGCAAGACAAGGCAAAGATAAGGCAACCACTTCCCAAAAAGGCAAGAAAAGAGGACGAAAATAGCAAACTGAATCCTCCTCGCTACAAATACCTCAAACGCACTTTTGGATCAAGTGGGGTACAATTTGAGGAAACTCAAAGGATGACGACTCTGATGATGATTCCAATGAATGGGGTATGACCCCAGACATAGAGGAGGAGTCCGACTAACCAGGTTCTTCTTATTTATTTTCCACTGAGGGCAGTGTCCCATCTAAGTGTGGGGTGGTGGTATTTGCATGCTATACTCCTTTATCCGCATTTGCATTTATGTTTGTTTGCTTAGTTTTTTTTTCCATTTTTTCCGTTTTTTTTAAGTAGTTAAATTTTTTGCGCTTAGCTTCGCATGAAATTATTCTAATAGGCAGCATGAGATTATAACAAGAGTTTGTGCTAAAATCATGACTATTGAGACGTTTAGGCTATAATTGTGACTCACTATGTGATACTGTGTGGTTCAATTCTTTCATCTATTGGGGCAAGAGTCTATACTACTCCCAATAAAGTCGACCATGTGCCTTGTGTGAGTGAGATAATAGTATATTCTATGTTTGTGACTGATGCTAGAACTTGCCTGGTATGTATGTAAAGTGAAAATAAAGAGTCTAAGTCTAGGAGATGATTTAGGCATTTCTTTGGCAACCTATACTTTTTTACCTTCTTTTTACCTACCCATGGACATTATCCTAGTTAACCCCTTTTGAGCTTTTAGCCGATCTTCTTTGACAACCTCATATGTAAGCCTAATCCATTTTTTTTCAAGACCAAAATTTGATCCAAATTCCTAAGTGCTTTAAAGTGTAAAGTCATGTGACAAAATAAGAGGAAATTGGGTGAGTATGATGCTTTAGAATGTATTGGTGCTTGAATTTGTTATGAAAATGAAGTGCTATCATAAGAGGTATGTTATGAAAAAAAAAGGAAAAAGAAAACTAAAACGTTAGTTATGTTCAAAATTGAAAAACAAAAGAGGAGAAAAGGGGTGGTAGAATAAAAGAAATTAGAAAGGTTGTTTGAAAGAAAAGTGTTAATGATACAATGTGATGTATTAAAGCGCTTAGGAACATAGTCACTATTTCTGGCCAAAATAGTCCTACCCGTCCCTTAGCCTACATTACAACCTGTAGAAGACCTATTTGATCCTAAGCTTAGCATTCTGACATTTAGTGGAGCATTACACTAAGGGCAAGCCTATGGTAATCAGTTGCAACATATGAATTCTTTGTGAGAGCGAGATAAAGGATACCCTTCTACCCATGTTTCGACAAATATACTATGCTTGTGAGTGATTATGGGTAATATATTGTGAGACACACATGGTTGATGAGTTTTGGGTAGTTTTGTATGATTCTTTGTGCCTTAACTTTTGAATATGAGTTGGCCACCATCACGAGTCTATGCTAGAGGTTAAATTGTTTCTACTAATGATCGGAAAACTACTCTTTGTTGATAATTGTTGTGCTTGTCTTGACGAATATTTTGTGTTGATACTGTGAAACCCTAAGTTGATGTTTAGACGGACATGATATTTTGTTCGAGGACGAACAAAGCTTCAAGTGTGGGGTGTTGATGATAGGCGAATTTACACGCCTATTGTGCTATATTTTACCCATATTTTAACTAAGTTTTGAGAACAAATTATATAATTCATGCACTTTTAGTCCTTTTTCCTGTAAGTGAGCTAACGAACATGATTAGCAAGTTTTCAGGTATAAATGATGCAGAATTCAGCATTTAATGGATAACTTGACGCCAAAGAAAGCTTCACGAAGGAAGGAAGATGAATCTTGGACACCAAGGACCAAAAATGGCGCATGAAAAATCAATCCCGGGCAAAAACAGCAATTCTGAAGACTTTGGGGACTAGCAGTAATTTATTAGGATTAGGATAATGATACCTTAACCTAGTACGATTGGGTTAAGTAATTCATTAGCTTAGTAGGAATAGGATATGGGTATTATAAATACCTTATTTTGCTAGAGATTTTAATACATTCCTCATTAATTCTATCACTCTATAACTCTTCTTCTAACCCTTCCATTAATTCTACTTTTTATTCTTCTTCTATTCATCTATTCAATTCTTAATTTCTGCAACAAGAGAAACATTACTTTGCAAGGAATTCACTCCTAACGCCTACCACACTTTGCTACACGAAATCTTTATTGTGGTATAATAACAATGTCGATTGTGATTTCCTTCGCACTCATGGGTAACTAAACCTCTCTGTTGGGGTTATGGAAGCCTTATGAGATACTATATAAGGCTATGAGTTTGTGAATTCGTGACAAGTGTGTTGCTTATATCATTATTCTCTTCATCTTAATGCAAATTCTTGTGGCTGCAGACGCATAGAATAACGCCAGTATAGCATTAACTTGTTCGAAAGAAAAGTTATATGTCTGGAAAAGAGATAATGTCAAGGTAATAGGGTCCCATCCCCTATTAAAAAGTTAGTGCCGTAACTGGATTAACCTCTTGGAGAATTTGTACCGTTAGATACGCTTTAAGCTCGAAAGAGTTAAAGTGAAATAGTCCTTGTTTAGGTCGAAAGACGCTTGGATTTACCATCGAATACAATTCTCTATAAGCACATACACGTCTGAATTTTGCACAAATCATAGCCAATAGAGACGTATAACTCATAAGGTGGACATAACCCCAACTTCTCAATTCTCATTGATCGAAAACCAACCAAGCAAACCATTTTTACTCCTTTATTTTTTGTTTTTACTTCATTACTTTAGTTACATTACTTGCACTACAAAACTCCCCCCTTTTACGAGACTTGCACTAAAAGTCTAGTAATCTTTGCTTACTTGTTGACCAAGCTATTCCCTATGGGATCGATACCCAACCCAGTTGGGTTATATATTTGACAGCGACCGCTTTACACTCTTACGAGAGATGTAGATTGAGCGTTATCACTTTGATGATTTGGAATCGAGATGGAAGTGAATTGAGATTTATTATGATGACTCACATGTTTCACCCTATATATTTTACTCTCTTATGATTATGATGATTTTAATTCGAGCTAAGTGAGTCATTTATATCAGCATGCATAATATTATAAACTGTGATGATATTAAGATATTATTTTATATATGCATTGCACCCCCATATGCTCGGTACATTTCCATGGTACTGACTCACATATTCATATATGGGCTACATTTTCTCAAAATGTATGTACAAGGTATAGTGTACATCTTTAGATCTAATTAGTTCACGACATCCAGTCAGCAGGTGATGAGTCCTTTTGATTCAAGGGCTTGAGTTAGTTATACAGTTTGAGAAGTGTTGTATTTTCTTTATTCAATCGTATTTAGTTGGGTTAGTGAGGAGTCATGACCCGGATACCTACAGTCAGTACAAGTAGAGGCTTCATAGATAGTCAGTAGAAATTGATGTATTTAATTTCAGTTTTGGTTGTAAAGGAAGAATTGTAATCCTGTGAAATTCCATTTTTGTATCGATCAGATTCAGAAAAGAGTTAATTTCTGCTGATTTGTATGGATTTGTATTTTTATTTAGTTACTTATGAGTTATGCCAGTAGAAGGGTTAGGTGACCCCAAGCACCGTGTGACGTCTTGGGACCCGATTTCGGGGCGTTACATGAAACTTATGGACTTTCAGCTTATATTCCACATATTTATTATGTATTATTCAGTGCTTAGTTTCAAATATAAGTCATGTGTTAGCTTGTTGTTCTTCGGGGTCATGAGCACCGTATAGCATTTTGGGTACTAGATTTGGGGCGTTACAATATACATAAGTAATGTATGTATATGAACATGTATTGAGACTTTAAAAATAAAAAATAACGAATCTCCCCTTGAATTAAGGACGTAATTAAGCTACTTGATTAATAATGGATTACTGTATCCTAAATTTTTTGTAACAGCTATACTATTTCAAATTTTGAAAACACCAAAACATAAAAGAAAAGTCAACAAAAACATAAATCACAAATGACCAACTCATAAGTTTATGATCTCTGGGAAAGAAATCCAATTTTATTTTTATTCAATAAGATGAATATTGTAATTCTTTTAAGGAACTCTAATGAATGACAATCCAAAAACAATATGTAAAATACAAAAGTGAAGGAATTGTTGTAGCAAAATAATAACTTATTTGAGGTTGTTTTCATCAATCGCTGCTGAATTAGACATTAACAAATCCCAAACATTAATTTATATCTGCTATGTTATCGATGATCATGAATCACTAATTATAATTAGGAATGATAATGGTGTTAAGCTGTATGTCGAGTTGAAGAAAACTCTTCTAGGCTTCATAATATATCCATTATTTATAACAATGACTGATAAATGTGCAGAGGACATAAAGTCTGTCAGAGAAACTGAAGCTATGGTGTGTTTGGAAGATGTAGAAATAGATGCTCTAGCTCTCTCCATTGTTGAGACACAAAATCAATATTTACTATATGTGCCTGAGTTTGAGGTTGAAAACTTGATTCGTGATAGCAAGAGTATTCATGTGAAGGTGAAATAATTGTATAAGGATGAGTCGACACTTTTTTTAGTAATGGCAAAACTTTTTCTATCACATGGTTTTAATTGCTGAGCATAATGCTCGAACAAAAAGAGGTATTTTTTAATATTTTGTGAAAATTCTTTAGATGTTATAATGTAATACCCCGATTGTTCCTTGAGTCTAAATTCGTCTTATGAGTATATGAAAATTACTTTCAAAGTGAATGATGATAAAACCGTGTAGAATTTCTCTAATTTCTACTTTTTTCATGTAGAGCATTGAATTAGCTTTCCATCGATACCAATTTCATCAAAATCCAAAATCGGACGGGAGAGTTATTGTGGTTTTACTAAATAATATCAGAATTGCCCAGGCCTGACGGTGGACCTGACGGACTGCCAAGTCCTTGGTGGACCGTCAAAAAGTTGATGGACCGACAAGCGGTCTGTCAGGTCGAGGCAGAATGTTCCATTTTTGGCCCCAAAGTGATGGATGATCTGGTGGACAGTCAGATTCCTAAAGGACCATCACTCTGAGGCAGAACATCCAAGTTTTAGCACTCGAGTGACGAACGACTTGGTGGACTATCAGTCCCTCTGATGGATCGTTAGGTCGACCGTCAAAGGCCACGATTAGCGAATTTCAGCTTTTTTAAAAGGGTATTTTGGTATTTTTTTTTGTCCATTTTGGTATTATAAATAGATCCAAGTAGTAAAGGGAAGATCATTTTCTCTTATTTCTCTCCAATCTCTCAAAGAATTCTCTAGAATCTAGGGTTTTCTTCCAAGACCCAAAAAAATCCAATCTTCTTTCAAGAAATTCAAGAATTTCCCATAGATTTCTCCAAGTGGTTCAAGAATCAAGATTTCCTAGTCAAAAACATCAAGAATCTTAGCCTAAAAGTCAGATAAAGAAGTTCCAATCAAGTCTCTTATTCTCAAATTTATAATTCAAGGTATGTGCAGCTTGAACAAGAACACTCCTTTCATTCTTGTGCCTAAAGATTTACTTTCTATTATTGATTTGCATGATTTTGCAAGTGGGTTTACACCCAAATTTCTTTTTTTATGATTTATGAGATTTGAGTTGAATATGTTTGATATTTATGATTATTTCACCATCATGTTTCCTAAATTGAGAATTTATTCCATGAGTTGTATATTGTCATTATGTATTGATGATTTCTAAGCGATTTAAGAAAAGTATCATGAGTTATGCCTTTCCATGAGAAATTTGACTATTGAATATACATCGATATTTGATATTGAAAGTCAAGAATGAGTCCTATGATGTGTCCTGGAAGCTTTTGATATTTGAAAATGATTAGAAAAGCAAATGTACTTGATGTTGAGAAATATTATTTTGATTTTGAGACAAGTTAGGAATCCACAGTTGTTCATGATTTACAGATGAGATATATTTATGTTTTGGTCTCTATGATAGACCCATGAGTTGATATTGATTAAGGTGGATTTCCTAACGCATTTTGAGATGAGTCTGGGAGGAGTATTTAGCACCGAGCAGGAAATGTGGTATTTCTCCAAAACTATGTGCCACCATAGAATTGATGTTGATAATTGTGGGCCAGAGACCGAGTATGGGATTTTGATAGCGAGATTGAGGTTGTACTCCCTGAAAAGAGTACAACACCCCTTCCAAAGTGGGGTTCTCTCCTTAGGAGGACAAAACGTTGGACTCCATGCAACTCACATGGTGTAGTCATGTCGGTTATAAAAAAACTCCCACGTCCATAAGAGTTCAAATGAGTCACCGAATCACTCTAAATCATGATTTAAAGAATTTGAGTTGAGTATAATGATTTATGATATATATAATGCTTTCATTACTAATTATGAGTTTCAAGGAATATATTTCAATTAATTCAAGCAAAGAAAGTCGTTATCGTCAGCATGTATGATTTTCATAATCATTTATGATATTATTTATAATGCTGCATTGCACCCCCATATACTTAGTACATTCTTTAAAGTAATAACCCCTATATATTTATATATGCTACAGTGCCTTATAATGTAGGTATAAGTTATAGCGCAGATACCGCATTCATTCAGTTTGCAGCTTCCAATCAGCAGGTGATGAGTCCTTTTGATTCGAGGGCTTGAGTCAGTTATACAGTTCGAGGAGTATCATAATTTCTTACTTTAGTCGTATTGAGATTGGGTAGTTGGGAGTCATGACCCATCTATCTAAAGTCAGTACCAGTAAAGACTTCATGGACAGTCAGTAGAAGTTGATGTATTCAGTTTAAGTTTCATTTGTAAAAGTAGAGTTGTAACCTTGTAACGTTCATAATTGTATTGATTAAGTTCAGATAAGTTTTATGTTTTTTCTGATCTCATGTAGACTTGAGCATTTTATTCAGTTGCTTATGAGTTATGCCAGTAGAAGGGTTAGCTTAGGGTCACTTATGCCCCTAAGCACCGTGTGACGTCTCGGGACCCAATTTTGGGATGTTACATATAACTTTGTTATGAATATTGGTGTAATGGTGTAATGTTACTGACATGAATGTTTTTTTATTTTTTGCCTAAGTATATGGTGTAGCATTATATTGTGATAAAGGTTGATAAAACAATTTGATGTTGTTACACATATATGTTTGTAGCAGTAGAATGGTATTTTTTGTTAAGTATTTATGGTATGCATGTGAACCTTCATATACATTTATCATACATATGAAAAATGTATATATATTAGTATACATAAACATTCAAAAGTAATATGGAATGTATAGTAAACGTTAATGTATATGAAACTAAATACGGAATGAACTATTATGTATTTAACCTACATATTTATTAAACCTACATATGATATTAGTATTGTATATGCAATATCCCATACTATTCTTAGCTCCATTTATCTTAGTTAAATACATAAGGGGCTTAAGGCTTGAAGTTTTCACTACGTGTTGGGGACTTATTTTCAAGACCCTTAAGCTTTGAGGATTTTCATTTTCACTTTCCCGATCCTAAGACATTAAGTTTTGACTTAATGCATGTTCAAGGGTATAAGAAGCATATCTCAAAGAAGTTTTGGATTTTTCGTACAAGGATTGGGTCATGTTTAGATCAGGAATCCAACAAGTCATAGCAATAGCACAGTGTTGTAATGTTATTCCCGTTGGCGCATATACCACATTGCGGTGAGGTTGTTGTGCCTAGTTCTTGATTTATAATTTGAATGCATGTGTCAAGATCATTATCCTAGTCTTTGAAGTTCTTATGAGGTGAAAAATGTTCATAGAAATTACTTAGAATAAAGTTGAGTTAAGCGTCTTTGATTCTTCCAATGTTTGGTGTTTGATCCTACAAGGGTCAAATTTTAACGTGTATAACTTTTTAAATATATGGAATTTTTCATCTAAAGACCCACCAATTTTTATAAAATTAGATTAGCTTTTTAACAGAACTAATTTTGCCTTAATTTGATCCCTAAGTAAAATGTTATGATCATTTTCGTCAGAACAGGTAAGCCAGCGGAATAAGACCGCATCGTGGTGACCCTTTAAACCGCGGTTCAGTTGTTAAACTAATTGCCTGAGGGGAAATTAAGTCTTTTTCCCTCAACCCAATCATTCATAACATGCGTTGGGATATATTTTAGGTCATTATTGGCCTTCCACTCTAACTTTTCTCTCAAGAAAACCTTCTCATTTCCCTAAGAACAAATTCAATTCCTTTCTCCCAAAGAAATCTTAATTCAAGTTCCCAAATTCAAGAACCTTCAAGAAATTATCAAGATTGGTGTTCCTCTTTTAAGTTAAACGTTTAAGGTATGTGTGATGTACATCCATTGGGCCTTTTCACCCATGGATTCCAAGAATTCCCTTTTGATATTAAATTATGAGTTTTTACATGTTTATGATGAATTGTCTCCATGAAGTTGTTATCGATTTTGATTACAAGTTATGTTACAAGTGTTTTTCAATGGAATGAGCCCTTATATAATTTGAGTATTGAAATCCTCATGTTAAATCCCTAATTCATGGTTTTAGTATTGTAACTATGTTTTCAATCACATCCTTTACCCATTCTCATGCTTAAATTCATGACTCCCATGTGTTTGATGAAACACCTAAATGTTGTTTTTTTGAATAATGATTCTCTATCATGGTTTTCAAAGCTTGTACATGTCCTTATCGTTATTTTCTTTCAGTGTTGTTGGGTTATGAACAGCTAATACCTAATTATTTACATAATTTCAGTATCTTCAGAATAATTTCAGATATACCATGAGCATTATCATTCAGTCAATTATTATGATCAATTGTTTGTTCAGTTAATTTTGTTTCAGTTCAGTAATCAGTGTCATTTAGTTGGAAGTAGGATTTAGCATCGAGTGAACCCAGGGATGGGGGCTCACCTGTTAGTAAAGGGTGTGACCTTTAGTAGCAGTCCCTTGGTTCTAGAACTACATAGCCTGTGTAGGTTAGAGATATCAACCTACTAGTTGAGGGTTGATAAAGTGTTTAACTGGAAGTTGAGGGCAAGAAATATCTCATTAGAGCACCTACCAAATGAGGGTGACTGATTAGTCCTTCAAGATATTAGTTTAGTAGATCCACAAAACCATTATTAGTACCCATGGCACAGTATTGCCACCCTTCCAACTGGGGTTACAGGTTGTACCCTAATTAGTTCAGATTAGGGCATGTCAGTTATATAATACCTCTCATAGAATTAGTATAGTATTCGGTGTATTATCGGTTTAGGTTTTTTCTTGACTAAGTGTACAGAATTTCAGATACTCAGTTATACAAATTTTAGTCTTTCAAATTATAGATTATCTCAGTGACATAATAGAGATACACTTAGTCTTGCATTCTCAGATATTATAGTTGTCATGCATTTATGTTCAGTTGTCTCATGTTTTCAGTTAGTCTCTATCTCCTACGCCCAGTACTCTGCAGTTTCAGTCCAGCTATTTAGACCATGTACAGTTTAGTTTTTCATGATCAGTATTTAGTTATCAGTTAAACAGTATACATGTATCAGCTAATCCGTATCCAGATACCATTTATATAGTATTCCGACATCCGTTACTCAGTATTCAGCTATCAGCTATTCAGTTAATCAAATCATCTTATTATATATTTGGTTTGTTTTATATGTTTATGCATTCATGTTCAGTATATTTGTATATTCAAATCCTTGAGTTAAGTCATTTTCCACCACATAGTTTCAAACCTAGTATTCATACGTCATCCTTAATACAGCTTCTACAACATATTCAACCCAACAAGAGAATGACTTATAACATTTATATTCCTACCGCCTCCAAGGTTACATAATTATTTTCAGTTCATGAGTTATAAATTCTCTATGATTTACAGTTTTCAGGTAGTCATGTTCCAAAAGCATAATTTCAGTAAATAACTTATATCCTCAGATTTATAGAATGTTTGAAATATTTCAATGATGCAGTACTTGTCTCCATATACTTAGTACATTCCTGTGTACTAACCATATATATGCATTTGTAGCTATATCCTTCATAATGTTGGTATCATATACAACTCTTACACCAAGTTCAGACTGTTTGCAACTTTCAGCCAGCAGGTGATAATTTCTCTTATTTTGAGAACTCTAGACAGTTATGGATCATGTACTTTATTTTTAATTTTTCCATATGTATTGATTAGTGATAGTTGGAGGAATGTCCCAGTTATCTATAGTTAGTATAGTAAAGGCTTCATAGATGCTAGTCAGAGTCAGTCATGTTATTTTAGTTCTCTCTTCAATTTTATTAGATTATAAATTTTACCAGTATTATATTTTTCCTAGATTTTATTATAATTATATTTCCGCATAGCAGAACCAGTTATTTAATATATTATAAATTAGTTTCTTAGTAGTATGCCAGTTCATGGGATATATTGGGATCACTTCTGGTTCCAAGTACCGTGTTATAACTAGGGGGTATTCTCGGGTCGTGATAAACTTGGTATTAGAGCCCAGAGTCAAGTGTCCTAGGGTGTCTATGAAGCTATGTCTAGTAAAGTCTTGCAGAATAGTACGGAGACATCAATACTTTTCTTCGTAAGGCTATAGGGTATTTAAGAAATATTTTCTTTCTTTCATATCATAGATCATGTAGTAGAAGTGTTCTCTAAGGAACTTATGAAGATTTTTACATACTCTATTCATGCCAACTTTACCTTAGTTTTAAGGCAATAGAAATAGTGAAGCTTAAATCCATAAAGGCAGAGTTTCCTCAACCAGTCCCCTCAGACAGTTATGGGATTGCACACAGGCTAGAAAGTATCCTTTCAGTTCTTTTAAGTTTTGAAGTTTGAAGAACTTCATTCATGTTGATGAAAAATCGTGCATTGAGCCGAAGTCAGATATCTCTCAAATCCCTTCTTAGAATCCTACGATAGCATATGACCTAGAATTAGAAGCATGAACCCAGAAGTTTAGTAGTGGTAGAGTTGGGATAGTGTTATCTGAATTAAGAATATTATGTATCCATGGGGCTAGTTGTATGAAGGGTGAATTAATGTATGCAAGAATTTAAGTTTATTGATTGAAAATTATACATTGTTGATATTGTGTATATTGGTGTAATGGTAATTCTCATGGTTCAAGGAAAAATATAAGTTTGAGATGTGATATTAGTAGGCTATGATTGAAGTTAGTATGGTTCATTAAAAGTGTGGGAATATCCATGTTAAGTGTTAGAATCTAAGTTTGAATCTTGAATGATTGAGCTAATAAACAAAAGAGTTGAAGTTCTATATGGTGTGAACTCGTGGTATAGCGATAATCCTGAAAACTCTAAGTTAGTCAGTGTTTACGTTATTGTATCATTATTGTGTAATGACTTTTGAGGAGATAGAAAGATAAGAGTTGTATATCAGAAGGAAGTATTAGTAGTGGGTTCTAAACCTTCAGGTTGAGTTTATTTTTTATATGTATTGATATATCTCGGGCTCTAGAGTAAAGTTCTTGCAGTTTATTTTAGAGTTTATTAAAGGGGCCTAAAGACTTAGAATAACGGCTTAAAGCTAAGGGGGGGATGATAGAACAAGTAACTAAGTCAGGCTCTCAGATTTTAGTAGTGATGATAGTATGTTGTAAAACAATAGTAAGGGAGGATGATGCCCAAACTATTCTTATCTTAGTGCAAAGTTTTGTACTTCAGTCATCATGATATCTACACATGCCTTACATTTCAGTTCGATGATCATAGCGTATATTCACATACTTTTCATATAGTCATGTACGGTTCCAGTTCTTAGTATGAGGAGTTCCAGTTCACTCAGTAGTACAAATAATATTCCACAAAACTTATGAACTCCAAACTCAGGTCATGCAACTCATGACTCATGTACTCATGTTTTACTGTACATTCAAATTCATGTACTCATGGCATACTCTTAATGATCAGTGAAATTCAGTGTATGCCATGTATGACTTCAGTTTAGATCTCTTTGATGAATCCATAATGTTGATACTCTATTCCTCAGGCCCTAATTAAGTGTTAAAGTTATTCTTTCATGCTTCAGTCCCTCATGTTCTAACCTTTCAGTAACCTCTTCTTATGTCAAGATAGTGATGATAAATAGTTGTTTAGAACAGAGAGTAAATATTTCTTGTTGACAAAAGATTATTGTATGCTTTTTTTAGCTAAGGTTGTAAGTGTGAAGTACGATTGAGGCCAAGTTTTTTATATATGTCATAGTTAGTTGAAATTTTTTGTGTGTTTTCTTGGGGTAGTGCATGGAAGTAGTTAGTGATAGAGGTTTGGAGGATATTAGAAAGATGCTTTTATGGGTGTATGTTTAGAAGTGTATATGTGGTTATTAAGATAGGGTTGATGTTATGTTTATATATATGTGGATAAATGTATTGCACATTTAGTAAAAGGCTGAATATAGTTGTTGAAGTGATAATAAGAATTATTCATGAGATGAGGAGTTGCGAAAATACAGGGTGTATCAAATTCATGATTCAAAATAGTATTACAGTATTATGTGTGCACTTTTTAGGTTCAAGCAGGCTTGAACATAGTGAGAGAATTCAGTTTAGCTCAAACTTCAATAGGTTGAGTTATCAGTACCTATGTGAATATTTTAAGTAGCCTCAAGTGAAGTGCAGTTTTGAAGTGGAATGTAGAGTTGAGTGTAATCTATCAGTATGATTCAATTCGTATAGCCATCAATTGAGTTTAGCAGCTAGACTGATAAATTCCTATGGGTTTCCCTCTTTCGATCTAATCTTACAATCTAAAGTTTCATGAGTATGTCTATTCCTGGAGGTAATTTGTTTGCATCCATGTAAATTGTGAATCCAATTCAGTCCATGCCTTATGTTTTAGATTCAGATATTCAATCATGATTCAGTTTGTATGTCTCATGTGCATCATCTCACTCTTTTCTTACTATTTTAGCCAAGTCAGTATTATTCGGGGGATGAATGATTCCAAGGGGGAAATGTTGTTATATCCCGGGTTTTCATATCTTAAATCTCTCAACTTTTCTTCACAAAACCAGATCCAGCCTGATGAAATGGTTACTCATAAGTTGACTCTCTTGTTTATATCTCAGCATTATAACCATTCTCATGTCATTGCATGTATTCAAGGAATCAGTTCAGTTCATGTATTATGTTTTAGACTCAGTTAAGCAATTATGTTTCCAATCATGTATGTTTCATATGAGATCTTAGTTGCCTTAATTCAATACTCTTAGTCTAACCAGTCTCATTTTAGGATGAATATTCCCAAGGGGGAGATATTGTAATACCCTATACTATTATTAGCTCGATTCAGCTCTTAGTTGCATGCTTAAGGGGATTAAGGCATGAAATTTTCACTAAGTATTGGGGACTTAGTCATTTTCAAGACCCTTAAACTTCGAGGATATTCATTTTGACCTTCTCGCCCCCGAGTTGTTACTTTTTGAGTTAATTCATGTTTAGGGGTGTAAGAAGCATATGTCGGAGAAGTTATAGATTTTTCAAACGAGTATTGGGTTATTTTTGGATCACAAATCTAGAAAGTCACTGCAATAGCGCTGCATCGAGGTGCTATTCCCATTGACACATATACCACATCGCGGTGAGGGTGTTGTGCCCAATTCATGATTTATAATTTGAATGCATGTATCATGATCCTTATCCTAGTGTGTGAAGTGCTTATGTGGTGAAAAATTTTCATAGGTATCACTTAGAACAAAGTTGAGTTAAGAGCCTTTGATTCGTCCAAAGTTTGGTGTTTGATCCTACAAGGGTCAACTTTGAATGTGTGTTTAATTCTATAAGGGTCAACTTTGAACATATATAACTTTAGACATATATGGAATTTTTCATCTCAAGACCCACCAATTTGTAGAAAATTTAATTCTTTCCAACGATACTAATTTCTCCTTAATTTGATACCCGAGCAAAAAGTTATGATCATTTTCATCAGAAGTAGTAAGGAACTGTGATAAGGCCGCGTTACGATGACCCTTTAAACTGTGGTTTAGTTGTAAAATTTATTGCCTGAGGAGAAATTAAGTCTTTTCCCCTCAATTCAATCGTTCATAATACGATTCAAGGCATATTTTAGGCCATTATTGGCCTTCCTCTCCAACTTTTCTATCAAGAAAACCCTCTCTTTTCTCCAAGAATAAATTCAATTCCTTTATCCCAAAGAAATCAAGAATTAAAGTTCCTAAATTCAAGAACCTTCAAAAAAATATAAAGATTTGTGTTCCTCTTTCAAGTAAAGGTTTATGGTATGTGTGATGTTCATCCATGGTCCTTTTTACCCATGGAGTCCAAGAATCCCTTTTTGATATAAAATTATGAGTTTTTACATGTTTATGATGAATTGTCTCCTAAAGTTGTTATTGATTTTGATTACAGGTTATGATATGTAATACCCTAGGAAATTTTCCGTTGAAATTTGTGTGTAAACATGTTGGGTTCTATATTCTAGAATGAATTATAAATTTTCCATGTAGAATGTCTTCGATTATGACCCACCATTGCATAGAGTATCAAATAATCTTTCCAACAATATGTGGATCATCCAAGAAGGACACCCGAGCAACGAGTTATGAACATTTCGATCAAACCGTGAATAGTAGTGAACAGTAAAACGTGCAGGAAAAAGTACTGAGGCCTGGCTTATTTTTTCTCTAACTTTAAATGATGGTAACTCCTTGTACATAATGATCTGGGTAATTTACTATATATCAATGGAAATCTATGCGAGTCCTCTTTCCAATGAAATTGGTTTCATCCAATTTGTCTATCAGAGCAAAAAGTTATGGTCGATCCATTTTGGGTCAACTTCAAACAATCTTAACTCCTTTTACACTATGATCTGGGTGAGATACTATATAGCAATGGAAAGATATGAGAGTCCTCTTTCTAATGAAATCAGTTTCATACAATTTAGATATCAGAGTAAAACATTATGGTTGATCTACTTTAGACTATCAAAACAGTCCACCAAAGGACAGATTTGAGAATTTTTTTGATTTTTAGGGACGTTTTGGTCATTCCCTCTCACCCAAAATCCATCCAAACCATATATTAAAGTCGATTAGAAGCATTATATGTTATATTTCATCAAATTCCCTAAAAAAAAACCCTAAGCTCCTACATCCAACTTCAAGAACCTCCAAAGTTCACCATTAATTCTGCAAATTTATTCAAGATTCCAAGTTCCTAATTCAAGAACTCCAAGAAACATCATTCAAAGGAACGATTAACATTTCAAAAATGATTATCAATCTAAAGTTCATCATTCAAGGTATGTGGGGTTTTTCAACAAGAACTCTTTTTCGTTTTTGTGCCCAAAAGTAATTTTCTTTACAAAGGCATGATTTTTATTTGATTTTTATGAATTTGAAGCATTAAGCCATATCTTATGATGATTATTATGAAATCTTGATGTTTATGATTTTGAAAGATGAATTTACATGTGTGGAGATATAAAGCATGAATCTTGAATGATATTTATCATGATTTTGATATTTGGGTCGTGAATCCCCATTGGAAATTGTGTTTTTTTAGAAAGTGTGTGTTATAAGTACACTGATGTTGAATATTTGAGATATTTTGAATGATTTGACCTTTTGGTCCTAATGGAGTTATTTTGAACTCGAGTGTGAAAAAAATCCACAACGTGGTTGATTTAGATAGATGGGAAGCATGATGGCTCCCGATGTATATTTATATATTACAGAAATTATTTTATTGTGGATTGTCTTTGAAATTATCTGAGCTATGTCTGGGAGAAATCTTTAGCACTAAGAGGGAGGTATAAAGCGACCTTACTTCCCTAGAACTACATGCCCCCATAGAGTGATCCTGAGGATGATTTATTTAGTGATCACTAGTTTGTGTGGATTTCATATCGATAGTCCTACTCCGATGGCAAGGATAGGATGACTCTCCCCAACGTGGGTTGTATGTTGGACTCCATGTATCTCACATGTTTTATGTCGGTTATAGGAACTATCAGTGTGTGTGTGTTTCCTTGTGTCTATGGTGAATGGTGAAGTGATTTGAAAGTGAAATTGTGAAAGTTATTCTTTCATAAGATTTAAATGATATTTACATTATGAGAATTGATATTCCTGATGAACGGAAAGTGATTGACAAATTGTATAATGACTCACATGTGTTATTGTACTTATTTCATCTTCTCATAATTATGATGATTTTCTTCGGGCTATGTGAGTCTTTCATACATCCTGCATATTTCTTATAAATATTTATGATGATGATGTTTATACAACTGCATACACCCCCATATACTTGGTTCTTTTCCATGGTACTGACTGACATCTTCGGGTGTGGGCTGTATTTTCTAGGAATATAGGTTCAGGTACTCAGTTCCAGGTTTGACAGTGATTCTTTGGGCACGCTGTTCTTCATCCTCTGTTGTAGTGAGTCCTCATGTTTCGAGGACGTGATGTCAAATATTGGTTTCACGGAATTGCTTATATTTGATAACTGAGTATGAGTCAGTTGGGGCATGTCTTAATGGCACGTTGGTTTTATTGATTTTCTTAGAGGCTTGTCAGACTAGTATAGATGTTGGGAGTTGACTAATAAGTCATATTTTGTTATCTTTCTAAAATTCTTTTATTCTTGGATGATGATTATTCTGTTGATATTTGAGAGTTATTTATGGAAACCCCGTTGATTTGTGTTGAACTGAATAAAAATGTCTAAAAGGGTTAGCTTGGGGCTACTCGTAGCCTCAAGCATTGTGTGACACTCCGGGACCCATTTTCTAGAGTGTTACAAACTTGGCATCAAAGCCTAAGGTTTTAAGGTGTCCTAGGGAGTCTGACAAGCCGCGTTAAGTAGATTCTTGATCAATGATGTGTAGCGCGGCACATCTATGAGCAAGAGGCTACAAGGAGTTTTAGGAAAAAGTATGATTCTTTCTTTCAGAAGTATATCATGCTTAAAGTGTCTCTCTATGCTATTGATTTGTGCTCTCCTCTTTCAAAAATATGCCTCCACATCGAGCGAGAAGAAATAATAACTGTCACCAACCTCAACCCGCTGACCCATTGAATGAAAACATGTCTCATGCTGAATTTCAGGTAGCTTTTCAAGCGCTGGCCCAAGCTATTACTGTAAATGTTCAGGCCAACCCAGCCCCGTCTCCATAACAGCAGGGAGGTGATTCATCTACTTCCAGGATCCATGACTTCATGCAGATGAATTCACTGGAATTATATGGTTCCAAGTCTGATGAGGATCCACGATTTAGAGAAGGTGCAGAAGATTACTCAGGTGATGCATGTATCTGAGGAACATAGTGTAGAGTTGGTTGTTGTTGTGTTTGTTTTGAAAATATAGAGACTCTATTTGTATGGCGTCCATGTTGATATTTCCACTGATCATAAGAGTCGGCAGTATGTGTTTACCTAAAGAGAATTGAATCTTAGACAGAGACGATGGTTATAATTATTAAAGGACTATGATATGAGTGTGTTGTACCATCCGGGCAAGGCCAATATTGTGGTGGATGCCCTAAGTAGAGTATCCGTGGGTAGTGTTTTGCATGTGGTAGAAGGTAAGAAAAAGTTGGCTCGTGATGTACATCATTTGGGTAAATTGGGGGTTAGGTTGTTTGACTCTACTGAAGGTAGTATAGGGGTTCAGAGTAGGTTCGAATCCTCTTTGGTTTCGGAAGTGAAGGAAAAACAATACTTAGATGTTAGTTTGGTCAGATTGAAGGAGTCAGTCAAGGACCAAAAAGTAGAGGTTTTCTCCCAAGGGAGAGATGGTATGTTGAGATTACAGGGTAGATTGTGTGTCCCGAATGTTGATGATCTAAGACAGAGGATTATGGCTGAAGAGCACGGGGTGCGATATTCTATTCATCCTGGTGCCACCAAGATGTACCAAGACTTGCGGGAAATCTATTGGTTGAGTGGTATGAAGAAAGATATAGCAACGTTTGTAGCTAAGTGTGCAACATGCCAATAGGTTAAGTGGTGGTAATGATGCAAGAGTTTAGTATTCCCACTTGGAAGTGGGAAGAGATAAATATGGACTTCGTGATTGGTTTACTTCTTTCCCGATGCCATCATGATTCCATTTGGGTTGTGGTTGATAGGTTGACAAAGTTTGCTCATTTCTTGCCTGTTCATACTTCATATACTGCTGAGGATTATGCTAGATTGTATATCCGAGAGCTAGTCAGACTGGATGGGGTTCCCTTGTCTATCATTTTGGATAGGGGTACTCAGTTCACTTCGTAATTTTAGAAAGCTTTTCAGAAGGGTCTTGGTACCCAAGTGTTTTTGAGTTCTGCTTTTCATCTGCCGACCGATGGTCAGGCTGAGCGGACCATCCAGACCTTAGAGGATATATTGAGAGCTTGTGCACTTGACTTTAAGTGAAGTTGGGATGATCACTTACCGTTGATAAAGTTTACTTACAATAACAGTTTCCACTCTAGTATTGGCATGGCTCTATTTAAAGCCTTATATGGAAGGAAGTGTAGATCACCCGTAGGCTGGTTCGAGGTGGGTGAAGCGGCTGTGAGTGGTCTTGATTCGGTATTTGAGGCTATGGAAAAAGTTAATTTGATTAGGGAAAGGTTAAAAACTGTGTAAAGTCGTCAGAAGTCATATGCGGATGTTAGAAGGAGAAACCTTGAGTTTGAAGTTGGTGACCTAGTGTATCTAAAAATTTCACCCATGAGGGGGGTGAAGAGATTCAGAAAGAAGGGGAAGCTTAGTCCCTGTGATGTTGGTCCTTACAAAATTCTTAGTCGTGTTGGTAATGTAGCTTATGAGGTCGAGTTGCCTTCCGAGTTGTCCTCTGTTCATCCAATATTCCATGTCTCCATGCTTAGAAAACATATTAGCGATGATATGGTAGTTGATTCCTCTGTGAGTGCTGATATTCAAGAAAATCTTTCTTTTGATGAGATTCCTGTTGAGATTTTTGATTTCAGTGTCCGAAGACTAAAGAACAAAGAAGTTGCCTTAGTCAAGGTGTTGTGGTGAAACCAATCTGTTGAGGGTGTAACTTAGGAAGCTGAGGCGGATATCCGATCCAAGTACCCGTACCTATTTTCCGTGAACTCTGATCAAGCCGAAGGTACCGTTCTTTCCTAAATCATACACTTTTGATAAAAGTTGCAGCAGTTCAGCTGTCATTTATTATGTGTTCAGCTGTAGTTTCTTGAATTTATGCATTCTATGTTGTATTCGGAGTGAGAAACGATGTGGTAATGAGTCTAACAAATGGTTTCAGCTGTATGATCTATTCCCTATCTAATCTTAGCATGTCTAGCGTCATTCGAGGGCGAATGTTTCCAAGGAGGAGATGATGTAATACCCTGGGAAATTTTCCGTTGAAATTTTGTACGTTAATGTGTTGGGTTCTATCTTCTAGAATTAATTATAAATTTTTCGTGCAGAATGTCATAGATTATGACCAACAATTGTGTAGATTATCAAATAAGCTTTCCAACGATATGTGGATCATCCAAAACGGACACCCGAGCGGCGAGTTATGAACATTCCAATTGAACCGTGAATATTAGTGAACAGTAAAATGTGCAGGAAAAAGTACTGAGGCCTGGCATATTTTTTCTCCAATTTTAAATGATCATAACTCCTTGTACATAATGATCTGGGTAATCTACTATATATCAACGGAAATCTCTACGAGTCCTCTTTCCAATGAAATTGGTTTCATCCAATTTTTCAATCGAAGCAAAAAGTTATGGTCGATCTACTTCAACCTACCAAAAGCAAATTTTAGGGTCAACTTCAAACAATCATAACTCCTCATACACAATGACCTGGGTGATATAATATATATCCATGAAAAGATATAAGAGTCCTCTTTCTAATGAAATTGGTTTCATCCAATTTGAATATCAGAGTAAAACATTATAGTTGATCTACTTTAGATTATTTAAACAGTCCACCAAAGGGCAGATTCGAGAATTTTTTTTATTTTTAGGGGCGTTTTGGTGATTTCCCCTCACCTAAAATCCATACAAACCCTATATTAAATCCTATTAGAAGCATTATATGTTATATTTCATCAAATTCCCTAAAAAAAAAACCCTAAGCTCCTACATCCAACTTCAAGAACCTCCAAAGTTCACCATTAATTTTGCAAATTTATTCAAGATTCCAAGTTCCTAGTTCAAGAACTCCAAGAACCATCATTCAAAGGCACGATTAACATCTCAAAAATGAGTATCAATCTAAAGTTCATCATTCAAGGTATGTGGGGTTTTTCAACAAGAACTCTCTTTCGTTATGGTGCGCAAAAGTAATTTTCTTTACAAAGGCATGATTTTTATTTGATTTTTATGAATTTGAGGTATGAACCCATAACTTATCAGGATTATTATAAAATCTTGATGTTTATGATTTTGAAAGATGAAGTTACATGTGTGGAGATATAAAGCATAAATCTTGAATGATATTTATCATGATTTTGATGTTTGGGTCCTGAATCCCTATTGGAAATTGTGTTTTTTTTAGAAAGTGTGTGTTAAAAGCACGTTGATGTTGAATATTTGAGATGTTTTAAATGATTTGACCTTTTAGTCTAAATGGAGTTGTTTTGAACTCGAGTGTGAAAGAAATCCACAACGTGGTTGATTTATATATTACTGAAATTATTTTGTTATGGATTATCTTTGAAATGATCTGAGTTAAGTCTGGGAGAAATCTTTAGCATCGAGTGGGAGATATAAAGTGACCTTACTTCCTTAGAACTACGTGCCCCCGTAGGAGTGAGCCTAAGGCTGATTAATATAGTGATCACTAGTTTGTGTGGATTTGATATCGATAGTCCTACTTTGATGGCAAGGATAGGATGGCTTTCCCAAATGTGGGTTGTACATTGGACTCCTTGTAGCTCATATGGTTTATGTCGGTTATAGGATCTCCCAGTGTGTGTGTGTTTCCTTGTGTCTTTGGTGAATGGTGAAGTGATTTGAAAGTGGAATTGTGAAAGTTATTCTTTCAAAAGATTTAAATGATATTTACATTATGAGAATTGATATTCTTGATGAATTGAAAGTTATTGACAAATTATATGATGACTCACATGTGTTATTGTACTTATTTCATCCTCTAATGATTATAATGATGTTTTCAAGCTATGTAAGTCTTTCATACATCTTGCATATTTCTTGTAAATATTTATGATGATGATGTTTATACAACTACATACACCCCGATATACTTGGTTCCTTTCCATGGTATTGACCTACATCTTCGAATGTGGGCTTCATTTTCTTAGAATATAGGTTAAGGTGCTCAATTCCAGGTTCGATAGTCATTCTTTAGGCACGCTATTCTACATCCTCTGTTGTGGTGAGTCCCCATGTTCCGAGGACATGATGTCTGATGTTGGTTTCATGGAATTATTTACATTTGATAAGTTATTTAGTCAATTATTATGATTAGTTATTTGTTCAGTTAAGCTTAGTTCTTTCCAGTATTCAGTGTTGTTCAGTTGGGAGTAGTATTTAGCACTAAGAGAACCCATGAATGGGGGCTCACCTGCTAGTAGAGGGTTTAACCTTTAGTTGTAGTCCCTTGGTTCCAGAACACTTGGAGTTTTTAAGAGGTTGATCAATTAGGGATCTCAAGAATGATTTCTCTCCATACATCTTACTATTTAAAGCATGCTACTCTTCCCTCATTGACAATTTTTTAAAAGCATATGATTTAAAGTGTTGTTTATGAGATGTTTACGTTGGTTTTGAAAAAAGGGTTGGGGTTTTTGAATGTTTATGGGTTGAACAATGTTTCTCATAGTTTATATATGATTTCTATGTTTTAAATATAGTTTTGAACTTATGGATGCATGGGTATGGTGAATGAACTAGGGGATTGTAATTTTTTCCAAACTTGTGACCTTTGAAGTGGTTATGACCCCAACCCCATAATGAAAAATTTGTTTTGATAATGAGTACTATGGGAATTTGTAAAATTGAACTAGTCTTAAACTATTTTGTGATACAAAGAGGTTTTTGAAATACAACGGTTCGATTTAACGAAGAAAGGGAGTTGTATTCCCCAAGTTAATAGGAATTATTTTGGCATATTGTTGTTACCTTGTAAGTTTAGTTAGTATTATGATACCAATAATATATACCCAAATGTGTATTGTGGTTCATTGAATGGGAATGTGTGACACCTATTTTAATTGGGTTCTAATAAGGATTGTATGGCTAAGTCGTGAAGCGGAGGTTTGATTGACCAATACTGGAAACCGCATTTGTTGAAGTGGTAATAGGGATGTTTGAGTCCCCCATAATTCATTATATGATTGGTTTCTTAAGTCACCTTGGTATATGGTGGAGGGTTCGAGTTTCCTATGTGTATATATATGAGATTATTCTCTGATTTGAGTTAGGGCCCATATATCCCATGGGTACTATTATAATAATAGTTAAGCTGTATAATCTAGGCTAAACTTTTGAAAAGTATTTTAAGCCTTGTTTCCTATCCCAGTATATGTTATATATATATATATATATGGATATATATATAGATAGATAGATGGATATTATGTTTATGCATTTTATTATGTGCATTGGTTTTTGAATGATTTTTAACTATTGATCATATCATTATGTTATCCTTATCCTTGAGTTACATGCTAGTATTTACCCCTCTAACCATCTTTGAATATTGTATCTCAACATGATGCAAGAATTGGTCGTACTCCTACTTCTTCTGCTCGGCGACTTGGATTCAGGATTAGCTAGCGAGTTAGATTAAAGAGGTAAGCTTTCATATTTTCGAAAACCCAATTTCATTATTATAATTTCCTTTACATTTTGCCTAATTATTTGGATTTGGTTTTGGCTATTTTCAGGGGCATATCCCAACACTTTATTTATATTCAATTTTTGATTATTGTATACAAGTATTTGTTTAGAATACTATGGAACTGGGCGGCATTGGTCAGTAGTTTGGCCGATCATCGGTGGTTGGTTATGGACATGCATTTAAAACTTTTTTAGACTATTATATGCGATCTTGTTATATTTTTGGATTTTAGTAGACCTTATGGTGTTGTGTGTTTGGTTTAGTTAGGTGAAGGGGGTGGTCGCCAGGCCATGTGGGACTTGAGATACCCGTCACGGCTAGGCCTTAGTTTGGGTCGTGACATAGGTGGTATCAGAGCCTAAGTTTAGGGTCATTAGGAGTCCAACAAAGTCATGTCGAGTGGAGTCTCTTTTATGGGTGTGTAGCGCACCGCACTTATAAGGGAGAAGCTACGAGACATTTAAGAATATTTCTTTTCTTATTGTTTTTTTTAGCTATAGAGTCTAAGGTCTTGAGTCTCTCTAATTCCTGTTTGTTTGCTTTTCAGATCATTACTCCCAAATTATCTGAAGCTCATGGAAAATCCTCTATCCCACCAAAGGATAATGCTAATGGGACACGCCCTTTTTATGTGGTATAGACCCTGCCTAGGGCTCCAATTCCTGATTTCTCTCCTGGAGTTCCACCAGTCCCCTCTATTCCCCCTTGAGTTCCTCAAGCTGATGTGTCGAATGCAAAATTTTGTTAGTCTATTTATATATTGGCTCAGTGGTAGCTTCTTATTTTGAGTGTGTAGCTTTTGTTGATCCATCTGCAGAGGCCACAAGGGTTGGCCATTTTATGATGCTGAGTCCTCCTATGTTCACTGGATCTAATGTTGAGGAATATCCTTAAGGTTTTATCGATGAGATGGAGATCTTTTGAGTTATACATAATTTTAATGTAGAGGGAGTAGAATCATATCTTATCAGTTAAAGGATATAGCATACCAATGGTATGAAGAATGGGAATAGTCTAGGGGAATAATTTTAAATACACACTATGGGACGATATATCTAGTGCTTTTATGGAATGCTAATTTCCTCAGGAGTTGAGGGAGGAAAAAGTGGAAGATTTTGTTAACCTGAAGCAAGGAAGGATGACGGTTAAGTGTATGCCTTGAAATTTCATCAGTTAGTTTATAGAATGAGGGATAGAATAAGGAAATTTTCTTCTATGTTTTCCTATGATTTTATCTTGGAGACTAAGGTTGTATTATTGGACAATGATATAGATATCTCCAGATTGGTCGTGTATATACAACATGTTAAGAAAGAGAAGAAGAGGCAGGAGGAGATAGCAAAAAGATAGAATAAGAAGTTTAGATTTTCTGATTAGGGTGTAGGTTAATAGTAGAGTGGAAGGGATAGTGGAAAGTGGTCTAAGAAGAAGTAGAAGAGCTTTGGTTCCTACTCTACAGCTAGTTCTCCTTATACGAAGTTGTCGAATGATTATCATTCTCAGCATAACGGTGGGTTTAGGCTAAAAATGCCGAATCTTAGGCTGGTGAGGCTCAGTCCGCTCTATCGTATCCTCCTTAAAGATTCTGCAGGTAGTTGCACCATGGGTTTTGAGAAAAAAAGAGGAACATGTGTTTCAAATATTATTAGAATGGTCACTTGCAAACGAATTGTCCTTCTAAGGTTGCTTTAGGGGAAAATAAGATTCTGAAATAGCTTGTATGCTCTTCCTACCCGCCCAGACTCTGAGGTATCTCCCGATATTTTCACGGGTGTGTTACAACTTTTTTCTCATGATGTTTATTTCTTGCTTAATCTGGGGTCTACTCTTTCTTATGTGACCCTATTTGTGGTTGTGCATTTTGGTCTTAGTCGTGGGTGTATCCCCAATCCCTTTTTTATTTCTACCAAGATGGGTGACTCTGTGGTTGTTAGAAGAGTCTATAGGGGTTGTGTCATATTGGTTGGTGGTACAGAAACTTTGGTAGATCTGATAGAGTTAGACATAGTTGATTTTGATGTCTTATTGAGGATAGATTGGTTGCATTCATTCTATGTCTACTTATATTATAGAAATCGTAAAGTTATGTTTAAATTTCCTAATGGGTAGATCATTGAGTGGGAAGGGGGTTCCCTAGTCCCTAAGAGAATATTCATATCATATCTTAGAGCTCGTAAGTTGATTTCCAAGAGAAGTCTTAATCATTTGGTTTGAGTTAAAGATTCTAACTTAAACGGTCCTTTATTGGCATCCATTCCCATGGTTAATGAGTTTCCCGAGGTTTTTCCTAATTATCTTCTTGGTGTTCCTCCCAATAGGGAGATTGATTTTAGGATTGACCTTATTTCGAACACTCATCCTATCTCTATCCCTCCCAATAGAGTGGATCCAGTAGAGTTAAAGGAGCTTATGGAGAAGTTGAAGAATCTCATTGACAAAGGTTTTATCTTCATGGGGTGCTCCTTTTTGTTCATGCATAAAAAAGATGGTTCCATTCAGATGTACATAGATTATTAGTAGTTGAATAATATTATGGTTAAAAATAAGTATCCTCCTCCTTGAATTGATGATTTCTTAGTCTAACTTGAGGGTGCTAGATGTCTCTCTAAGAGTTATCTTAGGTCTGGGTATCATCAGCTAAAGATTAGGGAGGTGGATATCCCTAAGACTGCATTCTGAACCTGATATGGTCATTATGAGTTCTTAGTCATGTCTTTTTGTTTGACTAATGCCCCGGATATATTCATAGAGTGAGGTGGATCATGTCGATCACCTCTGTATTATGTCACAAATCTTGAAAAATCAGCAATTGTCTACTAAGTTTTTGAAGTGTGAATTCTGGTTAAAGGCCATTACTTTTCTGAGTCATTTCATTTCTAGTGAATGGATTATGGTGGATCTACAGAAAGTTGCAGCGGTTAATAAGTTGCCTAGGACCGTCACTCTAATTGATAACTGGAGCTTCTTGGGTTTAGCTGATTAATATAGAAGGTTTGTGGAGAGTTTCTTGACTATAGTTACCTCATTGACTAATTTGACCATGAAAAAGGTAAAGTTTTTGTAGTTTGATGCTTGTGAGGGTAGTTTTGAGAAGTTGAAAGATAAGTTGACTTCAACGTTTATTTTGACTCTTCCCGAGGGTACTGATGGTTTTGTTGTCTATTATAATGCATCTCGTATGGGACTTGGTTTTGTGTTGATGCAATATTGTAGGGTCGTGGCTTATGCTTCTAGGCAATTGAAAGCTCATAATTTGAATAAGCTAACCCATGACCTAGAGTTGTTGGTTTGTGGTGTTCGCATTGAAGATTTGTCATAACTATTCATATGGAGTCCATGTTAATATCTTTTCTGATCATAAGAGCCTACAATATGTGTTCACCCAAAAGGAATTGCACAGCCGGTGTGGAAATAGGAGATAATTAATATGGATTTATTTATCGGTCTTTCTCATTCATAGAACTAGTTTGATTTGATTTGGGTCATCGTGGATAGGATGACTAAGTCTGCTCACTTTTTGCTAGTGAGGACAAATTATTCAACAAAGGATTATGCAAAGTTATTCCTCCAAGAGATTCTAAAGTTGCATGAGGCACATATTTCTACCTTGTCAGATCGTGGTACTTAGTTCTCATTGCATTTTTGGCATTTATTTCAAAGGGATTTGGGAACTAAGGTGAGCCTTAGTACTTGTTTCCACCAGCAGTTAGATTGGAAAAGAAAAAGACTATTTAGACATTAGAAGATATGCTTCATGATTGTGTGATTGACTATGGTGGTAGTTAGGTTGATCATTTGCCTCTTATAGAGTTTGTGTATAATAATAGCTATCACTCTATAGTATTGGGATGGCTCAATTTGAGGTGTCGTATGGTAGGAGGTGTAGATCTCTTATTAGGTGGTTTGAGATTGGAGAGGCGGATATGTTTGGTTCAGATTTGGGTCACCAAGCAATGGTGAAGGTGAAGGTTATTCGGGATAGCCTTAAAGCTACCCAAAGTCACCAAAAGTCCTATGCGGATGTGAGGCATAGGGAGTTAGAGTATAATGTTGGCGATTGGGTGTTCTTGAAAGTATCCCCCATGAAGGGAGTGATGTCGTTTGGTAAGAAGAGGTAGCACAGTCAGTGATATGTCGGCTAATATTTGGTTGTAAAGAGAATTGGTAATGTTCCGTATGAGTTGTAGTTGCGTATGAGTTGGAGTGCATGGATGATACTTCGATGGTTGTTCTTTTGGAGGAGGTGGGTATTTTGGAATCCTTATCATATCAGGAAGTCTCGATTGAAATTTTGGATTGGCAAGTTTGTCAGTTGCAGAGGAAGGACTAGCTTCTGTAAAGGTTTTATGGAGAAATCAAAAGGTTGAAGAGGCCACTTGGGAAGCCGAAGACGATATGAAGTCCAAGTATCCATTCTTGTTTTCCCCTATGGATAATCGTGCTTAAGGTATGTGTTATTCTTAACATCTTTATTTTCTATCTTTGTTAAAGTTAGGAGTAGATGTATATGGAATCAATTCATGCTAATAAACTTGTCCCATTATTCGAGGGCAAATGATCCAAGTGGGGGAGAATTGAAACATCTCGGATTTTGGCCCTTGAAAATTTCTTGAGCTTTGGGCTCAGTGTCTTGGTTACGACTTGAACCCTAGAGTCTTAGGGTGTCTCGATGACTTGTAGGGATGAGTCATAACCAAACTATTAAGTTTGAGGATTGATTCTTCTCTGAGTACGAGTGTATCACTAAGAGCCATAAGGATATGTTACGAGTCATTAGGTGTATTAATAGGATGTCCAGTATAAGTGCTAAATTGGTTTCTGTGTTAACTACGACTAAACCCTACGAGTCATAGGGTCTCATTACAAATGGGTTGGTTGAGTCATAAGGGCAAAAGTGTATGGGGTCCTAGTCACTGTCTTGGATACGACTCATCATGACGAGTCGTATGCTTCGGTTACGAGTCAAGGGGTCAACTCTTGGTCAAAGGAGACACTTTTTCAGCATTTAAGTTGAGGCATTCTAGACATTTCCCCTCTTAACTAACTTAAAACCCGTCTTATAACCCCTTTAGGGTATCATTAGCCCTTATAAATGCATCAAATAATTCTTGAATTACTCCCAAATCATCAAGGTCAAGAACACTTAGGGTTTTGAAGAGATTTATCAATTAGATCTGTGAAGAGTGATTTCTCTCCGTACATCTTACTATTTCAGGCATGTTACTCTTCCCTCATTGTGAATTTTGTAAAATCATGTGATTTAAAGTGTTTCTCGTTAGATGTTTATGTTGTTTTGAAAAAAAGGTTGGGGGTTTTGAATGTTTATGGGTTGAACAATGCTACTCATGGTTTATATAGATTTCCATATTTTAAATATGGTTTTTAACTTATGGGTGTATAGGTATGGTGAATGAACTAGGGTGATGCAGCCCAGACCGGTAGCCTTATCCTAATGGGTATTCTAAGTCCACCTAGGATCGAGGACCACCCCCTTAACCCAACCCAACCACCTTCCACAACCTTAGATGTGCTGAATTTTGAGCATATAATAAGAATTAGCAATGCTCTCATGAAGACTTTGGGATAGGGTCATGTAGCTTAGTCGTCCTACTACCCATGGGCCATATTAGCTTAGCTCCCCTACAGAAAGAGTCCCAGTAAATGTATCCGCACGAATAGGCAATAACCCTGAGATGACTAGTACATCCCTCCAATATAAATATGACACTCGCACGTGGCAATCAAAGACCCCTCATGTCGGCAAATATGAGTTTTCGATTTTGATCCCCCCAGGATCGCCACCTTCCACGGGTTAGCTTACACTTCCCACCATTAATGCCTAATTAAAACCAAGTCCAAACAATCCAATTATACATTTATTAACCAAGTCTATTTGATAAACCAGTGATATCGTCATACCACCATACTTGCAGGAATTATTCATACCCAAATTATTTAGATTAAGGGGACTCTCAGTTCCCTTTCCATTTACCATATTAACCTCTTGGAGACTACCATGTTCTCCACAAGCATAACCAATTATCCTTTAACCTTTTTAAACCATTTAAACCATTTGTAGTTTCATGCATAAGATGAAAACAAACAAGAATTCCCTTTTAAAAGAGTAAATGCAATAAATATATCTTTATAAGCATTTAATCAAGCACCTTGGGGGCATAGTAAAACCAAAACCAAAGTACATTAACATTAAAACATCGCCATGAAATTCCATTATTTAAAACCACCATTAAAGCATAGAAACCATAATAAAAACCATAAGAAATTATAACCAAGCCTTTAACATCAAAACCCCCAAATCATTAATTGAAAATCAAAACCATGCAAAAGAAAAATCCATGAAATTAACCTATAACCATGCCTTTAAGTGAATTTGTTCCACTGATGGTAGTCAATGCACATTCGGAGGGAACCATCTTTATTGCACACAAAAGGAACTGGAGCACCCTATGAAGAAACCCTAGGCCTGATGAAAAAACATATCTAGGAGGTATTTCAACTGATCCTTAAATTCCATAAGCTTAGCTAGAGACATTCTGTAAGGTGGAATTGAGATAGGTTGGGTATCTGAAAGGAGATCTATTATGATGTCAATTTCCCTCTCTGGAGGAACTCCGAGAAGATCTTCAAGGAACACTTGTGGAAATACTTTCACTACTAGAACTGAATTAAGACTCAAAGTTTTAAAATTTGATTCCTTAACTCGGACGAGATGGTAAACAGAACCCTTGGATATTATCATTCTTTCCTTAAGGTAGGAGATAAATCGACCTATAGGCACTGTGTTACTACCCCTATATTCTATAACGGATTCATTAGGAAACTAGAACTATACTATTTTATTCCTATAGTCAACTGATGCATAGCACGAGTGCCAAGAATGACATCAAAGTCTGTTATCTCTCACTCCATAATATTAACTGAAGTGAATTTTTGAGATACTATGATCGGGTAGTTTCTGTAAACCTATCTTTCTTTAATAGAACTACCTACTAGGGTAGACACTGAGAAGGGTTCTACTAGGATTTTAGGATTGACACCAAAGTCTACTGCTATATAAGGAGTCACAAAATAAAGCGAAGCTCCATGGTGTAACAATTTATAAACATACAGATGAAATACTTGAAACGTACCTGTAACTACATCAGGAGAACTTTCCTAATTTTGTTGATTCTGGAGAGTATAGAGTCAATTCTGACGCTACCCACTAGTAGCACTGGAGGTGGCGCAGCTGAGATGGGCGACCTGCTGGAGTTGATGAAAATTTAGATTGACCTTGTTGATAAAAATCCTTTCCCTTCTAGGCAACCACTGGGCAATCCATGAACCTATGGTCTGGCTTGCCATATCCAAGACACACATCACCACCTACCCAACACTCTCCCTGATAGTTCCAACCACATCTCCTGCAAAACGGATTGGTACATCCACTACTCACACTTTACTAGGACATAGAGCCTGATGCTCTATCCCTATCATCTTTCCTAAACTTAAGAACTGGAGCACTGGCTGAAGATGGGACTGGCACTAAAAATTCTAGCAAAATTGTAAATGATTCCCACCTTCAGACCTTTTCTGTGAAAATTTGAAACAACAGGTTTTGGCCCTCTTATTCTCCCTTTCCTTTTTTGAGCTTCTCCTCGTCAATATGTTGACCATGGAACATCAGTCTAGAAAGGTCCATATCCTTCACCAACATAACTGTTCTGAACTTCTTGACTATATCCTCCAAAATCCCAGACACAAACTTACACATTCTAACCCTATAATCAGCCATTATAGTCCAAGCATACCCCGCTAATTGGGTAAACTTGAGTAAGTACTCCTTCACACTCACGTTACCCTAATTTAGATTTATAAACTCGTGCACTTTGGACTCCTTCAACTTGAGCGGAAAAAACCTATCGAAGAAGGCCATAGAAACTCTTCCCACTCTATAGGCCCTACCTCAACACCTTTGTCCTCCTTCCACTTCTTGGACAAGGTATGATCCACTCCTTTCAATTGGTAAGAAGCTAAATTAGCCCTCTCACTTGAAATAACACCCATAATATCTATCACTTTCTGCACAACCTCCAGAAACTCCTGTAGATCCTCCTTAGACTTAGATCCAAAAAATAATGGAGGATTCATTCAAGTGAAGTCTCAGATCTTTGATAATTCCGTGCTCACTATTGGATTGGCTGGGGAAACAGTGTATTGGTTATTCTGAGTAGCAACAGTCTGGACTAAAATAGTGAAAGCAGTCCTGAATTAGGCATGGGAAACATGTTTGTTCAGAGGGTCTTCCTGAGCAGGTGGTGGTGTGGGATGATCCCCGTTCCTCCTTCCATTATTTTTTTTGTGAGGAATTTTTTGTAAACAGATGAAGGACGGGTTGGAAAAGGGAATTCAATAGAGCTCACACTCTTTCACACGACATGAATACAGAAAGAAGGGAAACTTTCCTAAAATGCCTTGTTGCCTCTCACCCATAAGTGTGGCGCGCTTCACACCCATGCACAAGACTCTACACAACATGGCTTTCAGAAACCCTGGGGACAGTTTATATCATGGCTCTAATACCATGTTTTGTCAAGTTGCGAGGCTACCCCTAGTCGTAACACGGTGACTAAGGCCATAATCCACCCTAAGATAACTCAATATCTAGTACCTACTATGGGTACTAAATAAATTAATAAGACAAGCATCATGTGTGGAACCAAAACGGATGAAAACTCTGCCAAGATAAAATACTGAAACAATACTTAACATGATTGAAACTTTTGATAAAACTAAAAACGAGTGTGGCTGTCTGACTATCAGAATAGATGAAAGCCACTAATACATGAGAAGTTGATGGGAAAAGCCTCCAACTAACTCCGACTAATAAAAATAAATAAAGTACTAAAAATAAATGTAAATAACTTGTCCTCAATGAATGAGGACTCACCACAACTGCTGCTTAGTGATACTGAACTGACAAAAGACGATCAGGGAACTGAACGTCCGAACCTATGTTATAAGACAACATAGAGCAAAAGAAATTTTGCGGTGTCATGACCTAAACTAAGGCTTGGCCGTTATAGGTATCTCAAGTCCGTCGAGGATCATAGACCACCCCCTCTTCCTAGTCAAACGAAATACAACACGTATATTATAGCAAAAGCAATCCAAATAAATATAAGCATCATAACCTAAACCAAGACATGGTTCTAAGAATTCAACATGCATCCTAGTCCACAGTAATATCGACAAAGCCTCTAACCAACTGAATATCAATAAAATATGGGACAAGCCACCGACAATAGACCAAAACTAAGTCTAAAGGAATTAGTCAATAACATAAAGAAACTCAAAACATGAAATGAGGTCTTTCGAAGTATAGAAGCTCACAACTTCAATCTGACTCATGAACAATCCCACAATCACCTAGTCACCAAACAAGAAAAGTAGAAGAATTTCCAGTTTCTGCATCACATGGGGATATAGCGTCCGGATAATGTAACTCAGGGATAAGAAAACAAAATAATTCCATCATCAACACTTCAAAATTAGTTGAAATTTAATGCACATAACCTTATGCAAATACAAATATATATGTATATCATATACTGGGGTAGGGAAGAAGACTTAAAATGAACTTTAAAACCTTAACCTAGGTTGTATAGCTTGACCATCATAAATTATCCTATGGGATATATGGGAATAGTAATGAACTTTAAAACCTTAACCTGGGTTGTATAGCTTGACCATCATAAATTATCCTATGGGCTATATGGGAATAGTGTCTGCCCCTGGTCGGGCCCCAGTGCGTGTTAGCCGTACGAACTAGAGATATCATAGAAGGCCAAGGATTCTGATGTACCTTTCACCAACTATGATACAATTATAAATATACACTTGGGGGATTCCTTTGTACCCCACAAGAACATGGTCATTCAGACGAACACTCCCGTCGGCAAACATGAGTTTCCAATATCAGTTCTTTGGGACTCACACCTTCAGGGCTATCTATCACAACTCTCTTTAAGACTACTTAAAACATTTAACACATAACCCATCCACCAATTCCGGGAGTCAATTATTAAGGAATTATTAAGTGGTATTGTCATACCGACTATAGCTTGAAAGAAATGTCATTAAGCCAACACTTTGGGGATTCCTTCGTACCCCAGAGACTCCATTAATAAAATCACTTGGGGGATTCCTTCATAGTCCATAATCTTTTCATAATCTTTCTTATCCATTTAGAAATTTATGCAATGCTTAAGTTTAAAATAAAATAAGTCAAACCAAATGATAATTCACATTCCAAAATAAATTATGCAAGTGGGTTGAGGTTATCACCAATTTTAATACCAAAACCAATTATTTGGGGATTCCTTTGTACCTTTATAGCCATGGTTTACAAATTTGGAGAATCCTTGTACCCCTATTTGATCCACCATTTTTATGTGCCCCAATGAGTGCACAAACAAAGAATCCAAGTATAATTAATCCATAATAACCATGAAAAAAATATTTAAACAAATTAAATCCAAAACCCTCAATTCAAACCATACAAAATTCATGAATGCCATTGGGAAAAGCTATTAATTCAAGAATATTCAATAACCCTCAACCCACATTTAGAATCATCAATAAAATCACATGAATACAATTATAGACACATGCTTTCGATAATATAATATTTAGGGAAGAGTAACATGCCTTAATTGAAGATAAACCCTTGAAGAAGATAAAAAGATTTGAACCTACAAGATGTAAGGTTGAGAAATCTTTCTTGATGTTCTTAGGAGGAAGAAGATGATGTATTTTGAGATCCTTCTGCTATTTTTTGGATGTCCTTAGGGTTTAAAATAGGTTGGGGGAGTTATAGGGTATTAAAGTACCTTTTTATCCTTGAAATAAATCAAAATGGAGAAACTTTTGATGCTCGAAAGGGGGTTTGCATTGCGAACCCATCGCGAACCTCAGGTTTGCAGAGGTGACCAAACACAAAGCTGGAAGTTTGCCTTGCGACCCCAAACGTGTACCTTGGACGGTGTCTCACTAAAACACTCATAACTTTTCATTCGGAATTTGAATTGAAAAACAGTCAGTTGCTTTGGAAAGAAGACTCAAAGGTATTTAATTTGATATATAATGGGCAAAACATCTCCTTACATTATAGGAGTAATGGACGCTGACCATCCCACTCATTTTTTGTTATAAATCTTTGGGCTCAAGTTTATACGTATACGAAGGATGCGTTTGAATTCTAGCCTGAGATAATGGGGTGTTACGGTATCTCTCCCTTTGAATTATTCATCCTCAAATGATGGATAGGACCTTTTAAATCTCAAGAAGTATGTAATAAAGGATGTAATATCACCTTAAGAGTTCCCCCTAACCAAACATACATAGGAATCAGAAGAGCTTCATAACAATACCAAGTAAATCGTGTGAGCATGAATCATGAGATAATGAGATTTCGCATAGACACGATGTAAGACATGAGTTTATAGGACATGATCATTCCTAAGTAGAGTATGATTTTTGCGGAAATCATCAGCCTGAGTAAGATTGATACAAGACATGATGTAAGATTCTCATGGGATATAAGAATAGAACCATTCTCTACCTCCATTGATATTCCTATTAGAACTTAAATATAACTATACTTCTCAAATATTACTTCAACTACCGATACCATACTTCACCATTTTAGTCTTATAATTCCCCCGCAAAACACATAACTATAAGAGCCTAAGTCTAACTACATATTTCTTACATGTTAAAGCCTAACCCGGAGTTTAAAGGTGTTAGATTAAGCTATGGGATCATATACTCTACACTCCTCAAAGAATACTACTTTATATAATCACCATAATCAAACAATTTCATGTCTTAATCAAGGAGTACTTGGAACATAACAAAATGATTAGTGTATCTATTAATCACAACATTCAAGTCTATCTTTACTATACCCACATTATGGATCTCCCCACCAAAAACCCAACAACTTCATTCATTTTCACAAATATTTTCACTACATATCCTTTTTTAACTATTTCAATTGACAAAAATTGATCTCACTCTTCCCTCTTCATCTATAACCTTAGTTCGAGTTGTCATACTACAAATTTCACAACAAAGAACATCTACTCTCTTATTTAAAACATTACTATGCTACCATAACCAACATCATCCTAAAATAAGGAAAGTAATTGAGGCACTAGAGCACAAACAACCAGAAAGGGGTAACACCATTCTAATCAAAACTTATATTCACTACACCATACCCAAGGTGAGGCTTATGATCTAAGATATGACACAATCAGCCCAGAGTGATTCAGATATTAAACATCTAAATCATAAATAAAGGTCAAAACATGGACATAGGTTGCATAGAGAACTCGGACCTTAGGCATAGGCACAATTTGAATACATAAGATATTGGTAAAATGCCCTCTTAACACAAAATGGGAGAAATTCACTTGAGTAAGAGTAGATTTACTATGAATCCTCCTTGATATACACTACCATAAGGAAATTTAAGATTAGCCTTATCTTACTATATCCCTTTTAGATCAAGTTCACCATCCTAAAGTTGTAAACATATTCTCTCATTCAATTTATAAGCACAACACTTAGCACCGAGGGGGTGGGGTATTACTATATATATGAATTCTAGGCTTGCCCTAATACACTATTATAAGAAAAGTACTTACTTTTTGCTATGAAATTACTCCCACAGGCACTACTCCTAACTTCCTCTAGCCACCAAGTTTGACCTCTAGCGGTACGGCTCTCAAAATGAGCTTTAAAGAAACAAATTACCCATTTCAAGTGATTACAGTTGATTTATGGAATAGAAATGGGTTATGTAAAGATTGGACAGTTTATATGATGTAAAAGAATAAAATTAACCTTAATACACTTTTAAGACAAAGTTCCATTGATGAAAGGAGGGAGGTTTATTGCACAAAGAAAATGGAGAATCCCCAGGTTCATAGCACAGTGCTCAATGCAAAGTTCCAGCTCTATGGCACAAAGCCTAGCACAAATCTGAGACAGTGAGCCTTTTCACTACGTCATGGAGCAAAACCAAAGAAAACCCACCCCTTTGCGATGCACGACCTCTTTTCTTTGGGTCCCAAACCTTCCCCTAACGCACCTGAACTCTTTTTGAAGTATTTTATGCTCAAGATAGGGGTAATATAGGCTCATTTTAAGCACAAGTTAGACTCCAAAAATACTCGTGTTGTTACAAAATCATTGCTCCAATACTAATCCTCATATACATATGTATACATCACAATTAGCCAATATAATATTACATAAGTAATCAACCTAATATCTTACACAAATTATATCGAGCCTACTAGTTCACTCTCACCAATCTTGCATCACAATCCTCGAGCTAACATCCTTATCACCAAAATCAACATCTAAAGTTAAAACTTTGTGTCTAGCATCAATCATGTACAACCGATGAAACATCCCACATATTATACTAGTCCATCAAATTTGGAAATCATCCTAAATTCCTTATTTCACTTAACTATGGCCTACAACCATATCTTCTACACAACATTACTTCTACGCCTTAAAATTTACTACATACTTTCTCACCTACAAAGCTAACTTAATATCACAAGATAAAAATAAAGGGACCAACATTATAGTAAAACCACATAGTAAGGATAGTCTATCTTAATCTTGTAACATAACCTATTATGGTCTATAGAACATCCACCTTCCTCACATTACATCTACTGAACTATACATACATCCTATATACCTTCAAAACACTATAAATATCACTAGGTCCCTCTTACCAAGATTTTTCCCAGGTAAATGATAAATTTATAAATCATTAGCCAACCTATCCTTCTATTCACAACCTATGGCTACTTTAACTATTATAATAAATGTCCATCATAAGATCCTTCCCTATTTCAAATAGACCCTAAATTATCATACTTAATTACTTCCTCTAATAACAACCGTAAAATCTTTAAATTTTTCTACATCTATAACCAATCACCGTAAGATCATACCACCCCCTTCACGCACTCAAGGTTACATAAAACACTACCCCCTGTTTTTACTATAGAGTTATACTCACTTCGATTTCTAAACTTATGACTTTATTCAACTAACTTTGGGATCATTCTACTACTCATAGGTCATAACACCCCAATTTATGCTACCTCTAGGATGGAACTACCCTAGCGTTCGGATTCATATCTTTCCCTTTAAGCGAGATATCTGCAAAAAAAGTCTTTGAAAGGGACTAAATACACACCATACCTCTGGCTTGAAAGCACAATTTATGAAGATAGAGATATACACTTGAGTTAACATACCTTAATGCACTCATGGACTCTTTTTAATTCCTTGAGCTATTGCATAACATTCTTTATGACATAATCAGAAAAGACTATATCATTTGGAACCTACACTTTTGCACTTCTATCACCTCAGTGAGGAGTCATAGACCACAAATTAGAGCATGGAAGAAAGTTGGATGACTTTTATATGGACAACACAATGGCATGATCTAGAGAATGAATGATTGACAAACATTTCCCAAATGTGTCATAGCCTCCCCCTTATAAGTGCGGCGCACTACACACCCATAAAAAGAAATGTACTTTACACAACTTTGTAGACATCCCTAGGACCCTGAACCATTCACTGATACCAAGCCTTTCATGACCCAAACTAGGGCCTGGTCATTACGGGCATGTCAAGTATTCCTAGGACCAAAGACCACCCCTTTTTCCTAGTCAAATATAACACAACACATCTACAATAATGAAAGCAAACCAAATAAATATAATCATGATAAGCTAAACGAAGACATGGTTCTTAGAATTCAATAAACATCCCAATCCATAATAATATCCTCAAACCCATTAACCAACTGAATACCAATAAAAGTTGGGACAAGCCCCTGACGATATCCTAAAAATAAGTCCTAATAATGAGTCAATAAGATAAATAAACTCAAACATGAAATGAGGTATTCTAAAGTATGGAAGCTCACCACTTTAATCTGACTCACGGACTATCCCACGACCACCTAGTCACTGCACAAGAAAAGCAGAAGTATTTTTTATTCCTGTATCACATGGTGATACAGCATCTGGAGATGGCTAGTGGGTTGAGAGCTAGAATGTAAATCCAGGATAAGGGAACAAAATAATTCCATGATCAATACTTCAAAATCAATTGAAATCCAATGCTTATAACCATATGTAAATACACATATATATCACATGCTGGGGGTAGAGAACAAGGCTTAGCATGAGTTTAAAACTTTAACTTAGGTTACATAGCATGACCATAATAAACCATCCCAGGGCTATATGGGTTCATTATCTCCTCCTAGTTATGCCCTAGTGCATGTTAGCCGCATGAAACAGAGATATCAATAAAGGCCAGGGATTCTGATGTACCCTACACAAACAATGATGCAATTATATATTTACACTTATGGGATTCATTCATACCCCACAAGCATATGGACATCAAGACTAACCCTCACGTTGGAAAACATGAGTTTCCAGCATTAGTCCTTCAGGAATCACACCTTCACGATTAGCTATCACAACTCTCTTTAGGCCAAATTAAACCATTTAACGCATAACTCATCAACCAATTTTGGAAGTAAATTATTAAGGCATTATTAAGTGGTATTGTCATACCAACTATTACTTGCAAGTAATGTCATTATGCCAACAGTTTGGGATTTCTTTCATACCCCGCAGACTCCATTAATAAAATCACTTGGGGATTCCTCCATACCCCATAAACTTTTCATAATCTTTCTTATCCATTTAGTAATTTATGCAATGCATTAGTTTCAAAGAAAATAAGACAAACCAAATGATAATTCACATCCAAAAATTAATTATGCAAGTGGGTTGAGGTTATCACCAATTTCAATATAAACCAATTATTTGGGGATTCTTTTATACCCCTAAAGTTATGGTTTACCAATTTGGAGGATCATTGTACCCCTACTCCATCCACCATTCCCATTTACCCCAATGAGTTTACAAACCAACAATTGAAGTACAATTAATCCATAATAACTATAAAGAAAATATTTAAACAAATTAAATCCAAAACCCTCAATTCAAACCATACATAATTCATGAAAGCCATGAGAAAAGATACTAATTCAAAAATATTTAATAACCCTAAACCCATATTTAGAATCATCAATAAAATCACATGAGTATAATTATAAACACATGCTTTCGATAAAATAAGATTTGGGGTAGAGTAACATGCCTTAATTAAAGATAAACCCTTAAAGAAGGTAAGTTGATTTGAACCTACAAACCTTGGGATTGAAAAATCCTTTTTGAGGTTTTTAGGTGGAAGAATATGATGTATTTTGAGATCCTTCTTCTTTTTTATACATGTCTTTAGGGTTTTAAAACAAATTGAGGGAGTTACGGGGTCTTAAAAGACCTTTTTGCCCTTGTAATAAATCAAAAAAAATCAAATTTTAATACTTGGAAGGGGGCTTGTGTTGCGGACCCATCAAAAACCTTAGGTTTTACAGCAAGGACTAAAAGCAAAGCTGGAGGTTTGCCTCATGACCCTAAATACTGACTCTGGACAGTGTCTCACTAAAATACTCATAACTTTCCATTCGAAACATGGATTAACAAAAGGTCAGTTGCTTTGGAAAAAAACTCAAAGGTATTTAATTTGATATATATTAGGTTACACAACTCATTATATTCTAGGAGTAATGGTCGCTAGAAGTTGGCCCATGAAAAATCGTATACTAAAGTTTAATAGTTTGGAAAGTTCTCAACCTAACCTTGACCTAAGAGATTTTTTTGACTTTAATCATTATCCAAAGATGTTACCACTTGATATAACTGAATATCCTAGTAATTTTCAGATAGAAATCTTTGGGCTCAGGTTTATACACATACGAAGGATAGGTTTGAATTTTAGCTCAAAACTAGAGGTGTTACATATGGTCAGTACTTTGAATGTATAGGTATATGAGATAGGGACTAACCGGAATACATATAACTACTGATAATGAGTGCATGAACATGTAAAATGAATGAAGTACCAAGCATAAGCATGTACTAAAATGATCTGAATAACTAAATAATTGATATCTAAATAACTGAGAAACTGATAAACTAAAAAACTAATATTTGTACACTTGGTCATGCAAACCTGAGCTGACATACTCTGAATACTGAACTGAGACTGTGGGAAATATCATATTATTGACATACCTCATCTGAGCTTATTGGGGTCCAATCTGTAACCCCAGTTGGAAGGGTATCTCCACCTTGCCACAGGAACTAACATATGCCTGACGATGTGGGTCCATAAGGCTAATGTCTTGAAGGACTAGGGTGCCAGTCCTCTAATAAAGGGTGACCCCTAAGAGAGTGTCAATCCTCTACTGTCGGATGACATCTCAGAACCTACATTGGCTACATAGTTTTGGAGCTTAGAGACTGCCACTAGAGGTTTTTGTCCTTTAGTAGTGGGTGATCCTTCATCCTTAGGTTTGCTCAGTGCTAAAGCCTACTCCTAACTGAAAAGACACTAGTTCTAAGTTAAGTTAACTAGATTCATAAATAATAATTGCTCCACATGAATATGATAATCTGACATGATAAAATCATGATCTGGCTAACTAGAAACTTGAAAATCTGAAATATGTATAAACATATAGGTATCGGTTGTTCATAACCCTCCAGCATTGAATAATAGTTTAAATACAATAACATTATTTAAAACAGTGTAAGGGAATTCATGATTTGTAAATCCCAAAACATAGTATATTTCACTAAACTGATCAAAGTCATGATTATGAGTATAGGAATGTGTTAAACTTATGAGAACAATGAATCACATGGTTTATTTCATAACTTGAGGAATTAAAATGCTATCAACTAAACATAATGTGGGTGACTGAGATTATAAATAATGTAAGAGTATAAATCACATCGAAAAACACAAAGTCATGGTTTTTATTCAAAACTATTAAGAATAATTTGAGTAATTTCATACATAACATTAAAATTTCATGAAATAGGGAAAAGGATTTATACTTGAAAAACAAAGGGTTCTTAGGACACAATGGGTGGAAGGAATCCCATTGTTAAATATCCCACATAACTAAGTTACTTGAATTCTCAAGAAAATCTTGGAATTGGGACCTTGGATGGTTGAATTATTGGAAGAAGCTTTCAATTTTGTGTTCTTGGGGATGGGATATATTTATACGTCATTAACTTATGATGAATGGGGCAAATAATGTAATTTTTGGGTGTTAAATTGTAATTTGGGTGTTCAGAGTGAGGGGGAAAGACAAAAATGCCCCCTTGAACCTTTAAATAATGCTACAGGATTTCACAACCTCTGTGGCACAGAGGATATCGCTGATACTAGACTCTATGAAATAGTATGTATAATAGAGAATAACCTCCATGACATGCCGTATATCGCGGATGGTCAGTCTCTATGACACCTTTAAATGATGTAGGCATTCTGACTCCGTGGTCCAAAAATACCCCAAACCCCTTTTAAAAATTCTAAAACTCGCTAGGATGACCCTTTTAACATCCTTAAACATATTTCACTCATAAATCAATGTTTAGAATACAGAAAGTCCAAAAATAAAATTTTTAAAATCTTGGAGTCTTAAAAGGACCATGTCACTTGTACTTAGTGTGAAATAAATGGCTTGGGACTTCTAACATGGGACGAATAGCTGGAACCTCCTCTAGAATCTTGTAGGGTATCACATTGACATTCATAGTGGATTGATGAATAGACTTGGTTGAAGTTGGGCACACGACTTTCCTATGTCAACATGCTCTAAAGAACATTTAGAAATTAGAGGATGTTTAGTTCTTGATTCACTATCGACTGTCAATTTCTCTATTGATAGATCTCCTCTTGAGATATTAGTTGTTGTTATCTATGGTTCTTGCATCTCAATAACTTTTTCATCAAAACAAACTATCCGTCTCCTCTTCATAGGTTGTGTAGATGATGTATCAGTATTGAAACCTATATTTTTAAGAATTTTAGGTGGTGGTACTGTACTAAAATCCTCAAAACCTTGGGGTTCAAAGTACGAATATGAATGTATTTCATCATCAAACCTTTTACCATGATGATCTACCGAAGTATTAGGTGAAGATGAAGGGGTGAGGTCATTTATTTAAATACATTTCTCAGGAGAAAATCAAGCCTTTCTTCTTATTTACAAGTTTGACATAAATTGTTGTATACAAACTGTGAATAAATAAAATTTGAGATGTTTACAAGTCTTCTGAACTTTACAAAAATGGAATAAAAACATGAAATTTATACAAGTTACTAATACTATCTTGCTGAGTATGCCACCTATGAAATTCTCGTACTTAACCTCGAGCCTAATAACATTTTAGTTAAAAAATCTTAGTATTACGTTTCTCACCCGCTTAGCTATTGTATAGTCAACCATCAAACAACATTTGTACATCCATATATTCAATACATGGGGCATTCTTCCCATCTGGTATAACTATTTTTCAACAAAAAAATCATGTCTCCATGTTGTCATAAGCTTTTGAAATGAAGTCTTCCCTCATGGAAAATGTTCATACCGTCCATCCTCAACCATCACAAAGTTCGATCTTCTAATAGTTGCATCATGAATACAAAAAAGTGTGAATGAAAAAAGGAATAGACATGTGAAAAGCATTTGTATGGTTGTTGAAGTTTCCAAACTTAAAACGTTGAGCAAAATTTAGTTTTTTAAAAGAATATTATGTATTTAGGAAATAATTCTCCATTAAAATAGACATGGATGATTTAGGATAAAGGTGATCCTCAATGTTACCGGTATAGCTAAGTCTGGTAATTAAAACAAACTCAAGAATAGAAAACTTGAGAATAGTTCCTAAATAAAAACATGTATTTCATCTAGGTTATCCTTATCTATCTCAAGCATGAGCAAATATTTCAAAATCTGCCCCTGAAAGTTACATTGAGTCATGTCAAGAAATGACCCAAAAAATAATTGTCAAAAAAGATTTTAAACTTCTTTGCCCAGATAGTTCTTGATATTTGATCCAAAATTATAGTTGCATGAACTATCGCAATACAATAGATACATGGTAACTTGTTTTATCCTGTATTTCAAATCCTATAAGAAAGAAATAAAAAACACATCGTAATGTCCATACCTATAAACAACAATTGTATAGTATAATGAACATTTACATTGTTAGATATGTGCCTATATAGGTACGTAACATTGTGTACACTATATTACACAACACATTATTGTCTATGATGGTATATAAACATATATGGGCTATGTATATTGTCACTATACATAAAAAATTAGTGTGTATATGAACTAAAAATAATCCTATTAGACCATATACATAACACCCTGATATATATGAAACACCCTAGGATTTAGACCCTTGTAAAATTTCTTTAGTTTTGGACTTATGAACTTGGTACGGCTCAGGGGTACCACTTCTACCCTTAGATATAAGTTAGATGTTGTCTTGAGGGTTCACTCATAGTATTTTAGACTTGAGCTCTACCCAAGATACGGCTCACTAAGGTATGAATTTTATATAAAGACACAAAATGTGTAAGGCTAAGTCATATGATGCTTGATTGATTGGCCTTATAAAATTGGCCAAGATACGATATATGGGTACGGCTTGATGCATCACTCATACCCTAAGGTACGAGTTAGGTTGGTAAGTTATATAGAAACCAGTCTGTAAGTTCTTGGCAAGGTCTTGGGTACAAGTTAGGGTACGGATCCCATGGGTGAGTCGTACCGTACATAGTGGCTTGTTTTAATTTTGAGTCATGGGTAGTCCGAACATTTCCTACTTCAAAACCCTTATTGCCTTACGTTATATATCCCTTGGTGGCCTCTCATAACATTTTTTAAAGAATGGAAACACTCCAAATACTCTCTCAAACTTACTCTTGATGATTGGTGGCTAGGGTTTCTTCATGTGTTCTTCAAAGGGCGCAAGAGTCATATTTCTCTTTGGAATCTTCTTGTATAAGTCATGTACTCATTACCTCATTGTTATTTCCAATTAAATACATGCATATTACATTTTAAACATTGATTTATGAATCATGAATGGTGGTTTCAAAATCATATATTGAGGGTTTTGATGCATATTTTTTGGTATTGGTTTAAACTGTGTTTTTACATGATTTTGGTAATGGTTTGTACATGTAGGTGTTTGTTGGTTATGGTTTAACAAATGGGTCTTGAATAACACTAATAATTATGGTTTATACTTTGGTTTTGGTCTTGGTAAAGGTATGCCCTCAACATGTTTGATAAAAATGCCCAAAAGAATGTTTAAACTCTATTGTTAAATTTTTAATGAAACTTATACATGGTTCAAACTTGGTAATGGAACCCTAAATGGTATGAATGGTATAAATAGTTTTAGAATGGTTTGGCATAATAAAGATAATTGTGGGGTACATGGGAATCCCCCAAGTAAATTGGATAATATGATATGTGTCAACATAGGAATCCCTTGATCTCAAAAAGGTTTAGCTAAGGACAATAGTTGCAAATTATAGTTGGTATGATTATACTGATAATAGGCGTATTTACACGCCTAAACACCATAATTTACCCATATTTTAGGCTATGTTTTAAGGACAAAATATATAATTCCTGTACTTTTAATCCTTTTTCCTGTAAGTGAGCTAACAAACATGATTAGCAAGTTTTCAGGTATAAATAATGAAGATTTCAGCATTTTATGGATAACTTGACGCCAAAGGAAGCTTCACGAAAGAAGGAAAGCAGCGTTTGGACACCTATGGACTGAAAGTGATGCATGGATAACTTGTCCCGGGCAAAAACAGCATTTACAAAGACTTGGGGATCAGCAGTAACTTAGTAGGATTAGGACAAGTATGCAGTAACCCAGTAGGACTAGGACAAGGATAAAAACCCTATTTCAATAGGACTAGGATATGGATGTTATATAAATCCTATTTTGCTGAAACTTTTCAGCATTCTCTTCTTATTCCCCCTTCTATTCCTTCCCATTCTAATAAATTCTTATTCACTCATTAATTAATTCAAGTCTTTTTCATTCAACGTTTGATCCTAATTCACGTTACACTTTCTGACAGAGAAAGCACAGCCCTTGTGACCAACGTGAGATCATAATGATGTTTATTGTGATCTCCGTTGCAATCATGAGTAGCTAAACTCCTCTGTTAGGGTTATGGAAACCTTATGAGATACTATCTATTGCTATGAGTTTGTGAATTCTTGACACGTATGTTGCTTATATCATTACTCTCTTCATCTTAATTTAAATTCTTGTGGCTGCAAACATATAGAATACGCCTGTATAGCATTAACTTGTTCGAAAGAAAGGTTACATGTCTGGAAAAGAGATAATGTCAAGGTAATAGAGCACCAACCCCTGTTAAAAAGTTAGTGTCGTAACTAGATTAACCTCTTGGAGAATTTGTACCATTAGATATGCTTTAAGCTCGAAAGAGTTAAAGTGAAATAGTCCTTGATGGTCGAAAGATGCCTGGATTTACCATAGAATACGATTTTGTATAAGCGCATGCATGTCTGAATTCCGCATAACTCATAGTCAATAGATACGTACAACTCATAAGGTGTACATAACCCTAATTCTCGATTCTCATTGATTAAAACCTACCAAGTACTCCATTTTACTCTTCTATTTTTCATTTTTACTCTACTATTTTGTTCACGTTATTTGCACACACAAAATACCCCCCTTTATTCGCAGAACTTTCATTAAAAGTCTAATAATCATTGCTTACTTAGTGACCAAGTATTCCCTGTGGTATTCGACACCCAACCCAGTTAGGTTCTATATTTGACAGCGTCCGCTTACACTCTTACGAGATCTGTAGTTTGAGAGTTATCATATACCACTATCTGATTTCTTTGTTAATAAATGGTCAATGTTTTAACTATTTGGTAATAGTTTTACTTAGGCAATAATGATGGAGGTGTAATAGCTAACCGTGAAGGAGTGAGTCCTAAAGGACAAACACTGGAAACTCATATTTGCCGACATGAGGAATGGCTTTGATGTCCATGTATTTGAGGGGTACATGAGAATTCTCTAACACATATATATATATATATATCATATAGAGCGGCGGGTATGCAAGAATCCCCTACTTTTATGATATTTTCTGTTTGTGTGACTATATGCATCTGGGCTTGTTCAGGGGTTACATTGAATCCATATAGCTCATGGGTTGTTTTATGGTGGTTATTCTTCACATACCCGGTTAATGATTTTAAATACATGCTAAACCCGACTCTCTTTCCCGGTATGGTTATATGTGTTATGGATGGTGATGATAGGCGAATTTACGCGCCTATATCAATATATTTTGCCCATATTTTAGCCTAGTTTTGAGAACTAATTATCTATTTCATACACTTTTAGTCCTTTTTCCTGTAAATGAGCTAACAAACATGATTAGGAAAGTTTCAGGTATAAATGATGCAAAATACAGCAATTTATGGCTTACTTGACGCAAAAGAAAGATCACAAACGAGATGGAAAGGAGCTGGACGCATAAAGGACTAAATCTGCTGCATGGAAAATCTGTCCCGGGCTAAAACAGCATTTCTGAAGACTTTGGGGACTTACAGACACAAAGCTGGATTTTTGCCATAATACATTAACCTAGTGCAATTAGGTTATGTGTTTCATTATTCTATTTGGATTATAATTTTGTAACCTTACCCTAGTACATTTGGGTCAAGGATTTCATTAGTATATTAGGATTTGGTCATTTATTTCATTAGCTTAGTAGGAGTAGGATAGGAGTATTATAAATACCCTATCATGTTAGAGATTTTGATTCATTCTTCAACTATCAATACAACTATTAATTTTCTTTCATCTTCCACCACAAACACTTCTAATCTATTCTTCTATTCATCTATTCCACAACAAGAGAATCGTTACTTGCTACGGAATCACTAAAACCACACGCCAGACACCTACTATTCACGCCATCCACCATGCAAAACGTGATATCCTTCGCATTCATGGGTAACTAAATCTCTTAGTTGGGGTTATGGAAGCCGAATGAGTTACTATCTATAGCTATGAGTTTGTGAGTTCAAGACAAGTATATTGCTTATATCATTATTCTCTTCATCTTAAATCTACATCCTTTGCGGTTCAAACACAAGAACACGCCATTCTAACATCTAACCTGTTCGAGAGAAAGGTTATTTGTCTAGAAAAGAAGACGCATAGACCAACGCCAGGTTAACATTTAACTTGTTCGAGAGAAAGGTTATTTGTCTGGAAAAGAGATAATGTCAAGGTAGTAGGACACCCTTTCCTATTAAAAAGCTAGTGCCGTACCTGGACTAACCTCTTGGAGAATTCGTACCGTTAGACACGCTTTAAGCTCGAGAGAGTTAAAGTGAAATAGTCCTTGTTTAGGTCGAGAGACGCTTGGATTTACCATCGACTACAATTCTCTATAAGCAATTGCATGTCAAGACTCTACACACTCATAGCCAATAGAGACGTATACTTCTGAAGGTGGACATAACCCCAACGCCTCAATTCTCATTGTTTCACAACCTACGAAATACTCTCTTTTTACTTTATTATTTTTCAGCTTTTATTTCATTACTTTGGTTACTTATTACAATCCCCCCATTCTTACGAGACTTGCATCAAAAGTCTAATAATTTCACTTACTTGTTGACCAAGCTATTCTCTGTGGGATCGATACCCAACCCAGTTGGGTTCTATATTTGCTAACGACCGCTTTACACTCCTACGAGAGCTGTAGATTGAGCGTTATCAAAAATTGGCGCCGTTGCCGGGGAATACGAGTGTCAATCAAGTTCGTGATAATTACTAGACCCTTTGGTCAAAGATTCTCGTACTTTTACGTTTAGTTTTCGTTTTTGTTTATTGCAGGTTTTTCTTTTAGTGCATGCCCCATACTAGAAGTTTTGGTCAACCGTTATTACCAATCAATCCGGAACCGCAACGAATTAGAAGAATGGAAGCACAAGCGGAAATCGACAGGATGGCTGCTCAACACGAGCAAGCAAGATTAGCTGCTCTTGCCGCTGCTCAAGTCCAACAACAAAACATTGATAATCCTGGACGAGCAACAAATCCTGACGATGAAGATTTAGGAGATGACGAGTTGATCAACCCAAGGCATGGCGCTGAAATGGCAACACCTGCCAACAGACGAGGTCGACAAGCTCGGTACAGATATGATCGCCAACCTTTGCAACCAGCTTTTGACGATGATGATGATGATCTTGATGGTGCCGGAGCCACTGGAGCTATAATTCCACCACCATTAGCGCCCGGAGCCAAGTTCAACATCACTAGCACCATGATTCAGTTATTGCAACTCAAGGGATTATTTGGTGGACTAGCAGGCGATGATCCGAATATGCATCTCATCAACTTTATTTCTACATGCAAGTCTTTTGACAATCCTGGAGTTGGTCAGAATGCTATTCGATTACGTCTATTTCCATTGTCTCTGTCTGGGGAGGCAACATTATGGTTGAATGGGCTGACTCCTGATTCTATTACAAATTGGAGGCAATTGAGAGACGCTTTCCTAGAAAGATTCTTTCCGCCATCCAAGAGGGCTCAATTGAGAGATGAAATCAGCAACTTTCGTCAGCTTCCCTCTGAAGCTCTTCACGAAACATGGGAGAGGTTCAAGACAAAGCTAGCGAGATGCCCAAACCATCACATGACTAATGTTCACCTCATGGAGATCTTATATAGAGCCTTGAATTCAGTAACTAAACCAGTGGTGGACAACGCAGCTGGAGGTTCTTTTATGGACCTCACCTTTGGTCAAGCAAGCAACATGCTAGATCGTATGACGAAACAAAGTAGAGCTTGGCATACCAGGGATTCTGAGGTAGCAAGCCCCACTTTATCTATTGGCATGTCTGCAGACCAAAGAAGGAGAGAAGAAGAACGTGATCAAGATATGGCGCACATGAAAACCCAAATGGATCTTCTTACAAAGCATCTATTGGGGAAGACTGAAAAAGTGAAAGCTATTGCGTCAAAAGGAAGAGACGAATCTGATTCGGAAGAGGAGGCCAACTACTTGAACAATCAGGGGGGTTTCCGTGGGAATGCCCAAGGAAACCAAGGTCGGAACTATTATGATAAATCTGGAGGTAAAGACCAAGGTAGTTGGAAGAAAAATAATGAAAATAGTGGTTTGTACGTTCCCCCTGGTAGACGTGATACCACCACATCTAATTCTATGGAAGACATGATGGCTAAGTTATTGAAAGGAGTGGAAGCGACGAGCGCGGGAGTTAAGGAGGTGATTGACGATTTGGCCTCCATGAAGCAATTAGTTGACTCTCATTCCACTTCTATCAAGCAACTAGAGCAGCAATTCAGTCAACTTTCAGCAGCACTCAACCAAAGAAAAGCCGGCACCTTGCCTAGCGATACTGTGCAAAACCCAAGGAATGATGGGTCATGCATGGCCATCACTACGAGGAGTGGTAAGGTGCTGGAAACTTCAGCAGAAGGCAAGCAAGTAGTTGACAGAACAGCAGACATGGACGCCACACCTAGTGACGCCACTAGGGAAGACGCCGCAATATCCACTTCCAACGTCAAGGACGTGTTGCCTAGTGACGAGCAGCCTGAAAAAAATAATAAACGGAAGCAAGAGGAGAAGAAAGCCATGGAAAGAACACTTCCATACCCACCACCACCTTTTCCACAAAGACTGAAGAAGGCGGCCGATGACACTAAGTTCAGCAAGTTCATGACCATGTTGAAGCAGCTGACTATTAATGTCCCATTGGTAGAGGCACTTGAACAAATGCCTGGGTATGCGAAGTTTATGAAAGATCTTTTGACTAAGAAGAGGGCAGCAAGCTATGAGCTGAAAGAAGATGTGCATCATTGTAGTGCAATAGCTACCCGATCCATAGTTCAGAAGAAGGCCGACCCCGGAGCTTTCACTATTCCTTGCACCGTCGGATCTTTGGACTTTGCTAAGGCATTATGTGACTTAGGAGCCAGCATCAACTTGATGCCATTATCAATCTACAAGAAGTTGGGGTTAGGAGACCCTACACCAACTAATATGAAGCTTGTTATGGCGGATAGGTCGGTAAAACGACCGGTTGGTATTCTATGCGATGTCTTGGTGAAGGTATCTTCATTCATATTTCCAGCAGACTTTGTCATCTTGGATTGCGAAGCAGATTCAGAGGTTCCCATAATCTTGGGACGCCCTTTCCTTGCTACGGGAAGTGTGCTCATAGATTTGAGAGCTAATGAGCTTTCATTCCGAATAAATGATGAAGTGGTGCGCTTTGATGTTTGCAAATCAATGAAGCAACCCAAAGATCTAAGTGTATTTTCTGTGGCTGATGTTGTCGTTGATGACGAGGATGAGTTACTTGCTGAAGAGCAAATTCTTGATGATCCTTTGGAGGTTTTGCTCATGGAAGAAGATGATGATGATGCTGAAATTTCTGAAGATGATATTTGTGCTCTATCGGGATTAGGAGCATATCGTTATCCTCCTAAGAAGCTGGATCTTGATCTCAAGAATCGACCCACACCACCAGCTAAGCCATCTATTGAAGAACCACCCACATTAGAATTAAAGGAGCTGCCAGGCCATTTGAAGTATGCATTCTTAGGAAGCGGAAACACACTTCCAGTCATAGTGGCAGCCGATTTAGGTGAGCAACAAGTTGCAGCTCTTATTGCAATTTTACGCAAGTATATTAGAGCTATTGGATGGACCATTGCGGATATCCTTGGTATTCCACCTGGGATTTGCACTCATAAAATTCAGCTCCAAGAAAAGTGCACACCCACCATCGAACACCAAAGACGTCTAAACCCACCAATGCAAGAAGTGGTGAAGAAGGAGATTATCAAGTGGTTAGACGCAGGAGTTGTGTATCCTATTTCTGATAGTACATGGGTAAGCCCAGTACAATGTGTTCCCAAGAAAGGAGGTATGACGGTGGTTGCGAATGCAAAGAATGAGCTTATTCCACTCAGGCCCGTCACTGGATGGAGAGTATGCATGGACTACCGCAAGCTGAATTCTTGGACTCTCAAGGATCACTTCCCCATGCCATTTATGGACCAAATGCTAGATCGATTAGCGGGAAAAGGATGGTTTTGCTTTCTTGATGGTTATTCAGGTTATAATCAGATTTTTATTGCACCAGAAGACCAAGAGAAGACAACGTTTACATGCCCATATGGTACGTTTGCCTTCAAACGTATGCCATTCGGGTTATGTAATGCACCAGCCACCTTTCAGCGATGTATGATGTCTATTTTCTCTGATATGGTAGAAGACACTTTGGAGGTATTTATGGACGACTTTTCAGTTGTTGGGGAGTCTTTCGAAGCATGTTTGGTGAATTTAAGCATGGCATTACAAAGATGTGTAGAGTTCAACCTTGTGCTGAATTGGGAGAAGTGCCACTTCATGGTAAAAGAAGGAATTGTTCTTGGGCACAAGATCTCCGAAAGAGGAATAGAGGTTGATCGCGCCAAAATAGAGGTAATTGAGAAGCTACCACCTCCAATTTCGGTGAAGGGAGTTCGTAGTTTACTTGGCCATGCTGGGTTTTATCGAAGATTCATCAAAGACTTCTCCAAAATTTCTAATCCATTATGCAAGCTATTGGAGAAAGATGCGAAGTTTGACTTTAATGATGATTGCTTAAAGGCATTTGAATGCCTTAAAGAAAAACTCATTGAAGCCCCTATCATGGTAACACCAGATTGGACGCTCCCGTTCGAAGTCATGTGTGATGCTAGTGGTGTAGCCGTTGGTGCTGTTCTTGGACAGAGAAAGGAGAAATTATTTCATCCTATATACTATGCGAGTAAGGTCCTCAATGAAGCCCAAAGGAACTACACCGTCACTGAACAAGAGCTATTAGCGGTTGTGTATGCGTTTGAGAAGTTCCGCGCCTACCTATTAGGTACTAAAGTGATCGTTCATACAGACCATGCAGCTCTTAGGTATCTAATGACAAAGAAGGATGCAAAACCAAGGCTGATTCGATGGGTGTTGCTGCTGCAAGAGTTTGATTTCGAAGTCAAAGATAGAAGAGGTTGCGAGAACCAAGTGGCTGATCACCTATCTAGACTTGAGAATGAGTATGTGGCGCAATCAGAAAATCAGATTGGCGATGCATTCCCTGACGAGGAGATACTAGCGACAACAATGGAGAACTTACCATGGTATGCCGACTTTGCAAATTTCGTGGTGAGTAATGTGTTACCTTCCAATTTATCTTACCACCAGAGGAGGAAGTTTATGCATGACGTTCAGCACTATTATTGGGATGAGCCTTATTTGTTTCGAAGATGCGCGGATGGTATCATTCGACGATGTATATCCCATGAAGAAGTGCCCACTATATTAGAAGCATGCCACACTTCGCAAGTTGGAGGCCATCATGCAGGGAATCGAACAGCAAGAAAAGTCTTGCAAAGTGGTTATTATTGGCCTACAATATTCAGAGATGCACACGACTACGTGAGAAGGTGTGACCAATGCCAACGTCAAGGTGCTATTTCAAAACACCATGAAATGCCCATGTCCAAAATTCTGGAGGTAGAACTCTTTGATGTATGGGGTATTGATTTCATGGGACCATTCGTGAATTCGTTTGGAATGAAGTACATCTTGGTTGCTGTGGATTATGTGTCGAAATGGGTTGAAGCTGTAGCATTGGCCGATAATGAAGGAAAGCGTGTTGTAGCGTTTTTAAAGAAGAATATCTTCTCTCGCTTTGGGGTACCTCGTACTATCATAAGTGATGGAGGATCTCACTTCTGCAACAAGCTATTCAAATCTGTATTGGCCAAGTATGGAGTCAAGCAACACAAGGTAGCTACGCCTTATCATCCCCAAACTAGTGGACAAGTAGAGGTTTCCAATCGTGAGATCAAGCAAATCCTTGCCAAGACGGTCAATGCTAATCGGAAGGATTGGTCTCAGAAGCTAGATGATGCACTATGGGCGTATAGGACTGCATTCAAAACACCCATTGGCATGTCACCTTATCAGCTAGTTTATGGGAAGGCTTGTCATCTACCCATCGAGCTTGAATACAAGGCATTATGGGCATTGAAGCACTTGAATCTGAATTGGGATGATGTGAAGAACCTGAGGTTGGAGCAGCTGAACGAGCTAGATGAATTCCGTCTCCATGCATATGAAAGATCAGATTTATACAAGGAGCGGATGAAGAAGTATCACGATCAGCGGATTGTTCGACGACACTTCCAAAAAGGTGACATGGTACTACTCTTTAACTCCAGATTCAAGCTCTTCCCAGGTAAGTTAAAATCAAAGTGGTCTGGTCCATTTAAAGTCACCCACGTCTACTCGTCTGGAGTAGTCGAACTGGAAAATAATGAGGGTGTTATCTTCAAGGTGAATGGCCAACGTGTTAAGCCATATATCGGTCCTCTTGACTCGATGAATGACATGGCCATCACTTATCTCGACGAAGTCTAAGTACTCGAGATTACTACGTCGAGCCACGACAATAAATAAGGCGCTAGATGGGAGGCAACCCTTCGTTTTATTGTTTTATCGTTTTGTCGTTTTAGTATTTTTTCTTTTTGATAAATGAAAATCCAAAAATAAGAGTCGTGCCACGACCAAAACTGAGGCGCTTGGTGGGAGGCAACCCATCGTACTAATCGTTTTCATTTGTTTGAGCAAATATAGGTGTAAGAAGTATGCAACGAGGAGATTGATTTCAATTGACGATTTGGTCGCATTGTATGGTAAAGTCGGTAAGTTAGGAATGGTGATGCATAAGGCTATGGATTGAGCCTTTCTCACGTCATAATAGGCTTCGAGAAAGGCTAGGCCTTGGTAAAAATAGGTCGCGAACGATGCACAACCTATTCTATAGCCTAAGGACTCGGAATCTAGTGTGCAATACACTATGCGCCGCCTATTCCTAGGTGTGCTTTTGACTATGCGCCGCCTATGCTATGGCATTTGAGATACTGAGACCAAATGCCATACCATATGCGCCGCATATGCCTAGATATGCCATACCATGTGCGGCGCATATGTCCCATTATGCCATGGACAATGCGCCGCATATACATGTGATATGCCGAGGGATATGCGCCGCATATAGGGTGATTTTGTCCCCAAATCCGATTGTAAATGGGTCATAACCCGACCCATACTCCTCCTATATAAAGGGGACTTGGTTTTTTATCACAAACACATTAGAAGTAACCCTAAAGGCGCCGCATATCATCCCAAATCCTCTCAAATTTTTCTTCCTTTGTTCTTCCAATCCACAACAACTTCTCCACAATCTTCAAGCAAGTAAGTGCTCTCTTATTCTTCATCTATTTATCGTAAGTATTACTTTACTATGCTTATTATAAAATGCTAACTCATGAGAGATTGGTGGTGATGTTCATGTGTGTGGATAATTGTTGCAAAATCGTGTGATTGATTATATACGTATGGAATTCATGACTTGTTTCCGACTTGAATTTTGTTTCAATGGCATTGTTGTGATACTTGCTGAACATATGTGGCCATGAATATTGATTGAGAGTGTGGTTTGAATGCTTGCATGATTAACCATCCCGGCCATCGGGATAAGGTTATAGTGACTATCGACTTAGGTGGTGGTGTTTGTTGTTCGAATAGCAATTCCATGTGGTAACTCCTATGTTATAGTATCGCTATATGCACCATGAAAGACGTCCATATGGCTGTTCATAAGTGATGTCATGCTGATTTTCTTGTCGGAATACAATCCTAAGACGTATGTCGACGAAGTCTGAGTACTCGACCACGTTCACTTCACCGATTTGTGCCAACAAGATTAAGTGTGGGGTGGTACCCCTAATGCTTGCATATAGATTGTCTAAAGTGCGATTGTGCTGCATCTAACATTATTTCTAGTCTCAGGTTCAATGGCACCGAAAGCAAGGCAAGGCAAGGAGAAGGCTACCACAACCCGCAAGGGCAAAAAGAGAAGCCGAAAAGACCAAGGCGAATCATCTTCCGCACACCTACCACGCAGAATGTTCGGAATCAAATGGGTTCTTGAGGAAGAAGCCAAGGCATGGTACAGCAGCAACAAAGAAAAGAAATATGTGCACGTCGACTTAATCAACAAGGAGACCTTAGCAAAGAAGGAGCCGCAACTGTTGGCTAAGATAATGGCTTTGAAGCTGGATTTCATCTTCCGTGACATGGGAGAGTGCAATCTTGACTTGACAAGAGAGTTTTATGCCAACTGGTCGCCAAACACAACAGGCAACGAAGTCAAAATTCGGGGCCAAGTGTTACAGCTTACAGCGGATTGGATCAACTCGTTTCTAGGCCTACCTTCGGTCGACACTGCACCATACAAAGAGCTGTACAGCAGGCCTCCTTACAGAGCTATAAGACACACGCTTTGTGGAAGCAGATCGATGGCAAGATGGGGCAGACATAAGGAAACAGGCCGTCACAACACATTCCCCTATGCTCCACTAAATAGGGAAGCAAGAATCTGGATGCGCATTGTCAACTCATGCCTCATTCCTGGGACGCAATACACAAAGATATCGAGAGATAGAGTGTGTCTGGTTTATGCATTGATGACAAATGTCCCTATCAACTTTGGGGCAATCATTCGATCGACCATGAGAAAAGCCAGACTCCACAGCAGGTCCCATTTCACATTCGGCAATTTGTTGACAGCAATGTTGCGGAAGGAGGAGATAGAAGAGGAACCAGCTGACCACAAACTCCCACATACCCCAAAGAAGGTTGACCTCACCAAGGTCAAAGATGCTGAAACCACGCATGGAGTCAACCTTACCACTGCGGAGAGACATGCTCGTGACGAGAGTTTCTTCCGTCATCTCTATGGCATGACACGATTCACTATGATGAGTGGTGGACGTATTCCAACTGCTGAAGAGCTCCAACAGCTGGACCACGACTACCCAATGAACAGACATGCCCGGGAGATGTGTGGAGTGGGAGTATATTTCGAGGAACCTCTTGATGATGACGTGCCAACTGATGATGATAGACGCTTGCCTGATTCTGATGCTGAGGAGAACTCTGACGATGACTCTTACGATGACTCGGATGAAGGGGGTATGACCCCCGATATTGAAGAAGAGTCCGACTAATCAGGTTCTTCGACTTTATTTTCCACTGAGGGCAGTGTCTAGTCTAAGTGTGGGGTGTCGGCAGAATCTGCATGCTATGTTTGTATGTTTGCTCTTGTTTATTTTGTTTTGAGTCCAAATTCCAAATTTTTTATTTTTTTGTGATTTTTTTTTCGTGTGACGTTTTTTTTTATTTTTAGGAGTAAAATTTTTCTAGCTACGCATGAAATTATTTGGATAGGCAGCATGAGATTAGAACAAGAGTATGTGCTACAATTGTGACTATTGAGACATTTAGGCTCTAATGGTGACTCATTATGTGATAGTGTGTGATTCAATTCCTTCACTTGTTGGGTCGAAAGTCTATATTACTACCAATCAAGTCGACCATGTGCCTTGTGTGTGTGAGATTAATAGCATATTCTATGTATGTGGCTGATGCTAGAACTTGCCTGGTATGTATGCAAAGCGAAAATAAGGAATGTAAGTTTAGGAGATGATTTAGGCATTTCTTTGGCAACCTATACATGTTTACCTTCAGTTTTTCCTACCCATGTACATTATCCTAGTTAAACCCTTTTGAGCCTTTAGCCTATTTCTTTGACAACCTTGTATGTAAGCCTAATCCATTTTTTTCAAGACCGTAATTTGATCCAAATTCCTAAGTGCTTTAAAGTGAAAAAGTCATGTGACAACATAAGAGGAAATTGGGTAAGTATGATGCTTTAAATTGTAATGGTGCTTGAATGTGTTATGAAAAAAAGTGCTATCATAAAAGGTATTTTGTGAAAAGAAAAAGGAAAAGAAAGCTGAAAAGTGAGTTGTGCTTAAAATTGAAAAACAAAATAGGAGAACAAGGGTGGTAGAATAAAAGAGTAAAGAAAGGTTGAAAGAGGAAAAAGTTTCAATGACTCAAAGTGATGTATTAAAGTGCTTAGGAACTTAGTCACTATTTCTGGCCAAAATAGTCCTACCCGTCCCTTAGCCTATATTACAACCATCTAAAGACCTACTTGATCCTAATCTTAACATTCCGACATTTAGTAGAGTACTACATTAAAGGCAAGCTTATGGTCATTAGTTGCTACATATGAATTCTTTGTGAGAGTGAGTGCAAGGATACTTTGATACCCATGTTTGAAAAATATGCTATATTTGTGAGTGATTATGGGTACTATATTGTGAGACACACATGGTTGATGAGTTTTGGATAGTTGTATATGATTCTATGTACCTTAACGTTTGCATGCGAGTTGATCACCATCACGAGTCTATGCTTGAGGTTAAATTGTTTCTACTTATAATCGGAAAGCTACTCTTCGTTGATAATTGTTGTGCTTGTCTTGAAGAATGTTTTGTGTTGTTTCTGTAAAAACCTTAAGTCAATGCTTAGAAGGACATGATATGTTGTTCGAGGACGAACAAAGCTCTAAGTGTGGGGTGTTGATGATAGGCGAATTTACGCGCCTATATCAATATATTTTGCCCATATTTTAGCCTAGTTTTGAGAACTAATTATCTATTTCATACACTTTTAGTCCTTTTTCCTGTAAATGAGCTAACAAACATGATTAGGAAAGTTTCAGGTATAAATGATGCAAAATACAGCAATTTATGGCTTACTTGACGCAAAAGAAAGCTCACAAACGAGATGGAAAGGAGCTGGACGCATAAAGGACTAAATCTGCTGCATGGAAAATCTGTCCCGGGCTAAAACAGCATTTCTGAAGACTTTGGGGACTTACAGACACAAAGCTGGATTTTTGCCATAATACATTAACCTAGTGCAATTAGGTTATGTGTTTCATTATTCTATTTGGATTATAATTTTGTAACCTTACCCTAGTACATTTGGGTCAAGGATTTCATTAGTATATTAGGATTTGGTCATTTATTTCATTAGCTTAGTAGGAGTAGGATAGGAGTATTATAAATACCCTATCATGTTAGAGATTTTGATTCATTCTTCAACTATCAATACAACTATTAATTTTCTTTCATCTTCCACCACAAACACTTCTAATCTATTCTTCTATTCATCTATTCCACAACAAGAGAATCGTTACTTGCTACGGAATCACTAAAACCACACGCCAGACACCTACTATTCACGCCATCCACCATGCAAAACGTGATATCCTTCGCATTCATGGGTAACTAAATCTCTTAGTTGGGGTTATGGAAGCCGAATGAGTTACTATCTATAGCTATGAGTTTGTGAGTTCAAGACAAGTATATTGCTTATATCATTATTCTCTTCATCTTAAATCTACATCCTTTGCGGTTCAAACACAAGAACACGCCATTCTAACATCTAACCTGTTCGAGAGAAAGGTTATTTGTCTAGAAAAGAAGACGCATAGACCAACGCCAGGCTAACATTTAACTTGTTCGAGAGAAAGGTTATTTGTCTGGAAAAGAGATAATGTCAAGGTAGTAGGACACCCTTTCCTATTAAAAAGCTAGTGCCGTACCTGGACTAACCTCTTGGAGAATTCGTACTGTTAGACACGCTTTAAGCTCGAGAGAGTTAAAGTGAAATAGTCCTTGTTTAGGTCGAGAGACGCTTGGATTTACCATCGACTACAATTCTCTATAAGCAATTGCATGTCAAGACTCTACACACTCATAGCCAATAGAGACGTATACTTCTGAAGGTGGACATAACCCCAACGCCTCAATTCTCATTGTTTCACAACCTACGAAATACTCTCTTTTTACTTTATTATTTTTCAGCTTTTATTTCATTACTTTGGTTACTTATTACAATCCCCCCATTCTTACGAGACTTGCATCAAAAGTCTAATAATTTCACTTACTTGTTGACCAAGCTATTCTCTGTGGGATCGATACCCAACCCAGTTGGGTTCTATATTTGCTAACGACCGCTTTACACTCCTACGAGAGCTGTAGATTGAGCGTTATCAGATGGTTTTACTTGGTTTCATAAATGATATTATTCCCCTGAATGCATGCTAGTGCTCACCCACTAACCCATCTTTTGACAGCTGTATACACATGCTATATAGGGACCGACCATTCTACTTTTCCTGCTTAGTGATTAAATTCAGGGATAGTCGATGTTGGATTAAAGTGGTGAGCTCCCATAGTCTGGAGGCATTTATTTCATGTCATGGTTTACTTTACCTATTTCTTCTCTTTTATAGACTTTGGTTTTTCGCTATGGTACAGGGCATGTCCAAACTAGGTACACTTTGGTTGGTATAGAGTCTTTGTATGGACAACTTTAGACTTGGGTATGGTATGGATTAGTTATGTCTCATACATATATATACACACACATATATATACATTAGATTATCATACTTGGTTTTGGTTTATGGTTTTGGCATTGGTATAGTTAGTTATTGGATAGTTAGACTTGTTGGGTTGGTCTCAGTTATAGAATTATCCAAAGTCACCATATGGTTGGATACACTATTTTGTTATACATTTAGACTTCAGTCAACTTGAGGTATGCATTTAGTGGTTGGGTTGGGTAATGGGAGCAGTTCTTGGTCCTAGTTAGGCTTGGGATTTCCTATTATGACAAGAACTTGGTCTGGGCTGTGTCAAGTTGGTATCACAGCTTTAGGTTTTGGTGTCATGGTGTGTCCACAAATCTATGTCAAGTAGTGTCTTGCTTATGGGTGTATTGCGCACCATACTTATAATCAAGAGGCTACGAGGCATCTAGAAATGTTTTAATTTCTTGGTGTTCTATGTTTGAGCGATGGATTCTAAGGTTCTGAACTCTTCTCTAAATTTTCCTTGGTTCAATCTTTGGGTCATGTCTTCTCAATGATCTAAAGTTTGTGAAAACTCACCTATCCTACTAGAGGACAATATGGATAGATCTACTCCAACTCATGAGGCACAGACCTATTAAAGGGTCGCAACTTTTAGTTTTTCCTGTAGAATCCATTTGGTCTCTACTAACCCTATATCGAAAGGTGGTACTTATAGTCGATTACCTCAAGGAGAGGTTATCAATGTTGGGTTTTGACATTCTATTAATCAATTGACCCAGATAGTGACAACTCTATCATGCCAGATTTTTCTTTTTGGTACGGGATGAAATAAGGTAAGTTTGGTAAATGGGCAAGGTAAGTGTACTCGATCTTCTAAAGAAAGGGGAGGCCAATGATATGGCAATAAATGGTCCAAGGGGAAGAGTTGGTTGAGCCCTAACTCCTACTTTATGTCTTTTATTCCCTATCCAAATTCATTGGGAGGCATGTGATTTTAGATTGGTAAATTCTTTTGGGCATGTGCCCAATCTCGAGCTAATAGGGGCCAATCCATAACATTCTACTCTTTTATTTTAGATTTTATGGTTGGTAACGCTATGGTTATTATGAGAAAGGAAGGAATTAGTGTGCTGATTGTGGTCAAGTGGGTCACACACAATGGGAGTGTCCCACAAGGGTAGCCACTTGGGAAGTTAGAGTATTGGGTGCTACTTCTAGTTTTGGCACTGGTCAGGATTGTCTCAATGTTATTATTATTTCTCGAGAGTCCGAGGCATCTTCTAATGTCGTCATTGGTATATTAAAAGCTCTTTTCCTTGTGGTGTGTATGGTTTACTTAGTTTGGGGTCCTTTATCTTTTATAGCCACATTTGTTATTATGTTTTTAGTCTCAAGGTTGCTTCAGACTCTTTTCTTCTACTGTTTCTACCCTGGTAGGTGAATCTATGATTGCTAAAAGAGTATATATATATGGTGTGTGGTATTTGTTGGTAGTAAAGGGGTCTTGGTGGATTTGTGTAACTTGAGTATGGTGGATTTTAATGTCATTCGGGGGAATGGATTGGTTGCACTCATACTATTTATTATTTGATGGTCAGATCCATAAGGTTATCTTTAGGCTCCATGGTGAGTCATTTATGGAGTGGGAGAATGGCTTCATTTGGGTCCCTAGTTTTTAAGGGAAAGGTTGTATATTAGATTTCGGAGAAGGATTGCCAAAAAGATATCCTTATTATTTGGTTTGGGTTAATCATTCTAACTAAAAAGGTCCTTCTTTGGTTTGGTTAAAGTGGTTCATAAGTTTCTTTGAGTCCTTAGTGATGACCCTCATGGTCTCTTTCTAATAGGGAGGTTGGTTTGGGATTGGCCCTATTTTAGATATTTTTTCGATTCTTATTCTTCCTTTATAAAATAATTCTAGTTGAGTTAAAAGAGATTAAGAAGGAATTAAGGGATCTCTTGGATAAAGTTTCTCTTTATCTTAGTGTTTCCCCATGGGGTGTTTTATTCATGCATGCATAAGGTGAATGGTTTCCCTGGTAATGGATAGGTTATTGGTTGGTGGATAAGGAATTTGGAGTGTCTTTTTTGCGGAACGGATCATATATGTATATTTCATTTTATATGGGGTACTTTGTCAGTATTGCATGGTTGTTGATAGACACTAAGTGTGAATTTTAGATATTGATTTTGACAAAAAAGAGTATAATAGCTCGAGAATAGCAATGCAGAAATTATGAAGATAAATTGGTAGGTTGGATAAAGTTGATGACTTGGGAAGTGCAATAGTGGGTAAGGGTGTAACTTTTAGGCTGGAGGTTTAGGTTGAATGAATGGATATGGATTGGGGATTAGGCGATTAGATAGGTTAGATCATAGAGCTTCCATGTATTTTGTCCCTATTCTGGTACTTTATTAATTGGCATGAAATTGATTATTAAATTCATGGTTTTGAATTTGGGTTTTGGTATAATTGAGGGCTTTGACATAATTACACATTTAATTGATTTTTCATGGATTATGATGCATTATTCACGCTTTATGTATGTTTATAAACATTGTTAGATGCATGGGAATATTAAATAGATTTCGAGGTATTAGTTATTTCCCAATTCCATGGTTTTGGTCTTGAAAATTAGATGCCCTCAAGCTATTTGTGAAATTGTTGTTGAATATAATTTTGTCTTACAGTTTGACTATTCACAAATCTTTGCATTAATAAATAAAGGAACATTAATTGGTTTTGATTGGATTCAAAGGATTTTGGAAAGTCCATGGTTTAATTTAAATAGTTTTGATTTAAATTGGAAACCTAAGAATCAATTTGGTCTTATGGTTTTTGGCATGTCTACACTGACCTCTAGGTAGCATTAGGGGTTAATAAAGTTTAGGGTATGGGAGAATAGAGCATCCCTGGAGTACATATTCGGTGACACCCATTGGAGTAGAGTATTTTACTTGTAGGAGTAATAGGGTAAAGCTTGATGGTTAGTCTAAAATTTTCCTTTAGCATTGGACTTAGGAAAGGTTGGGTTGTATATTCTAGTAATACTCTTCTCTTTCGGTTAAGAGACTACTCTAGTAGTGTTGCATGTATTCTTATAGAACTTATGCCTAAGGTTCGCATTTGGTATTCGCACTGTTCCTTAAATATGAGTTTTGACTTATATTACATTACTCATGGTATATGTGGTTGTGTTTCTTTCAGTGTCCAACCTTAAGGACTCCTTTTTGGTATAGTTATGCTGGGATGGTTCTTCATTATGGTTTAGGTGGTTATTATAAAGTACTTCATACCTATGGTGCCATGTCTTGTTTTGGGGGACTTACCTTGGTTGGCATGAGTAATTCTTGTACCTTAGTTTCTTAATGTCTCTCCTTATGTTAGGAATATAGTGGTTTGATAGGTATGGTGAAGGGATGTCTAAGTTCCTAACTGGGGGGGAGTCTAGGATGACTACTGAAGTTAAGGTTTGGAAAGTGAGGTAACGTTATTGTCATAGGAAATGATTAAGAAAGGAATGGATGGTGAAAATGTTGTAAAGGTGGTAAAGGATGCTAGATCTTTTGATGGGTAGATCATACCATGGGTATATAGGCGGTAGGCTTGAATGTTGTGATTTCTAGATATAAAATAGTTGTGTGGGTACTTAAGGGGCTTGGAAAGGTTTGGTTTTATATAATGCTTTCATGGTTTGATTATTGTATGGTTTTGGGTGTTCAATTGTAGGATTGAGGTTTTGGTTATAATGGGTTGATATGGGTTTGTCCATGTTTTTTACTTATGGTCTTCACATATAATGGTGGTGGGAGCAAAATAGTATTTCGAGATAGATGTAGGGACTAAAGCCCAGTGGCCTATGTTAACTCTTTTTAGCTTTGGATAGCTTGAACATAGAATCAGTGATGTATAGTTATCGGAGTGATATGTCTTGGAAAATTCTAAATCAAATTGGACTTGCTCTTTAGCATAAGTCTATTAATTCGTAAATCTATATGTTTGTGTTAGGGTAAAGTGTGGATGGTCCTTGGTTGGTTAGTTTCTTTAGGCGGTATTGGTATCTCGAATTCCTTGTTATTTAAGGAGGTCCCGATGAGAATCTTAGGTTGGTAAGTTCACTGGTTGCGAACAAAAGGAGAGACTCTGATAAAGGTTCAATGGTTGAACTAAAAGTCTGAGAAAGTCATTTGGGATGCAGAAGAGGACATGGAGTCCAAATATCCGCATTGGTTCTTCATCCTGGAAAATCATGCGTAGGGTATATGTTCATTATCTCATCTTGGTTTCTAACTTGGTTACAGGTGAGGAATGGTTCCTTTTCCATCTTTGTTTTATAACTTAGTTAAGGGTCAAAGTGGAGTTGTTGGGGTGTAAATCGTGCTTGGGGTATATGGCGATCATCTTATCTTGGTTTTTTGTCCTTTTTTCTATTTTGGGTTGAAGGAAAGTTTGATGTGTGTTAATGTTCTACCCCATACTTGTTCTAACCCTTTCCAATCATTCGAGGATGAATGATCATAGTAGGGGAGACTGAAATACCTTAGGATTTGGTCCCTTGCAAAATTTCCTTGGTTTTGGACTTATGGACTTGGTACGTCTCAGGGGTACCACTCGTACCCTTGGATATGAGTTAGTGGTTTTCGTGAGGGTTCACTGATACACTAAGTAGTATGTTTGGTTTGAGTTCTGCCTAAGATACGACTTACTAAGGTATGAGTCGTATAGAAAGATACGAAGGATATAAGGCTAAGCCGTATAGTTCTTGAATGATTGGCCTTGTTAAATTATCCAAGATATGATAAGTGGGTATGGTTTGGGGCATCACTCGTACCCTAAGGTATGATTTAGGTTGGTGAATCATATAGGAACCAGTGTGTAGGGTCTTGTCAAGGTCTTGGGTACGAGTTGGGGTACCACTTGTACCCTAGGGTACAGATCCCATGGGTGAGTCATACCCTACATCATGGCATATTTAAATTTTGAGTCAAGGGTATTTCAGACATTTCCTACTTTAAAACCCTTATGCCTTCACGTTATATAGCACTTTGTGTCCTCTCATAACACTTGTTAGAGGATGGAAACACTCCAAATACTCTCTTAAACTTACTCTTGAAGATTGGAGGCTAGGGTTTCTTTATGTGTTCTTCAAAGGGCTCAAGAGTCATATTTCTCTTCGAAATCTTCTCGTATAAGGAATGTACTCCTTCCCTTATTGTTAGTTCCAATTAAAGTCATGTGTATTGAGTTTTAAACATTGATTTATGAATCATGAATGGTGATTTTGGAAATATATGTTGAGTGCTTTGATGAATATTGTTTGGTATTGGTTTAAACTATGTTTTTACATGTTTTTTGTAATGTTTTGCTTATGTGGGTGTTGGTTGGTGATGATTTAACAAATGGGTCTTCAATAAACCTAATCATGATGGTTTATACTATGGTTTTGGTCTTGGTAAAGGTATGCCCTCAATATGTTTGATAAAATGCCTAAAAGAATGTTCTTAATATATTGTTGAATTTTCAATGGAACTTATGCATGGTTTAAACTTGGTAATGGAACCCTAAATGGTATGAATGATATAAATGGTTTTGGAATGATTTGGCTCAATAAACATACTTGTGGGGTACATGAAAATCCCCCAAGTAAATTGGATAATATGATCTATGGGTACATGGGAATCCCTTAATCTCAAAAAGGTTTGGCTAAGGATAATATTTCCAAGTTATAGTCGATATGATGATACCACTATCTAATATCCTTAGTTAATAAATGGTCAATAGTTTGATTGTTTAGTAATGGTTTCAATTAGGAAATAGTGGTGAGAGTGTGATAGCTAACAATGAAGGTGTGAGTCCCAAAGTACCGACACTGCCGACATGAGGAATGTCCTTGGAGTCTATATATTTGAGGGGTACATAAAAATATCCTAACATATGTATATATGTATCATATAGGGCGATGGGTACACGAGAATCCCCTACTCTTATGATATCTCCAGTTCGTGCGGCTACACGCATCGAGGCCAGTTCTGGGGGTTACACTAGACCCACATTGTCCGTGGGTGGTTTTATGATGGTTAAGCTTCACATGACTAGGTTAATGATTTCAAATGAATGCTAAACCCAGTTCCCTTACCCTGCATGGTTTTATATATATATATATATATATATATATATATATATATATATATATATATATATATATATATATGGTTGTATGTATTATGGTTGTATACCTACCTTATGTTGGGACCGGCCATTCTAGTTCTCCTGCTTAGATATCGAATTCGGGGACAATCAATGTTGGATTTAAGTGGTGAGCTTTCATAGTTCAAAAGGCATCTATTTCATGTCATGGTTTACTTTACATATTTCTTGTCTTTCATAGACTTTGGCATTTATATATATATATATATATATATACACACACACACACACATTGAATTATTATACTTGGTTTTGGTTTATGGTTCTGGCATTGGTACAGTTAGTTATTGGTTAGTTAGACTTGATTGGGTTTGTCTCGGTTATAGACTTATCAAAAAGTCACCATATGGTTGGATACGCTATCTTGTTATATGTTTGGACTTTAGTCGACTCAAGGTATGCATTTGGTGGTTGGGTTGGATAACGGGAGTGGTTCCCGATCCTAATTAGGTTAGGGATTGCGTATTACGACAAGGCCCTGGTTCAGATCATGTCTGTATATTTGATGTTGGGCGTATTTACACGCCTAAACACCATAATTTACCCATGTTATAGCTAAGTTTTTTAAAAAAATATATAATTCCTGTACTTTTAGTCCATTTTCCTGTAAGTGAGCTAACCTATGTGATTAGCATGTTTTTCAGGTATTAACGATGAAGATTTCAGCACTGTGTGGACCTTTGAGCAGCAAAGGAAAACTTCACGTAAGAAGTAAGGCAACTTTTGGAAGCTTGTGGACTGAATGTGATGCATGGAGAATCTGTCCCAGGCAAAATCAGTATTATTTAATACTTAGGGGTGCAGCAGTAACCTAGTAGGACTAGGACAAAGATGTTATAAGAACCTTATTTGCTGAATTTTTCAGCATGCGATTCATTGTCATTATTCATTCGCTTATTATCATTCGACACTTTTAGTTTTATTCAGTTTACAGATTCTGTAAGTTAAGACAGAGAAAATACGGCTTTCTTGAGAAAACGGCCAAGAAGAAAAACGTCACCTCCTTCTTGACATTAAAGTCATCCCATCGCGAAGATTATTCAAGTTGTGGTATGATGATTATGTCTATTGTGATTTCCGTTATACTCATGAGTAGTTAAACTTCTCTGTTAGGGTTATGGAAGCCTTGTGATATACTATCTATTACTATGAGTTTGTGAATTCTTGATGTGTATGCTACTTATATCATTACTCTCTTCGTTTTAATTAAATTCTTATGGTTGTAAACATAGATAATATGCCAGTATAGCATTAACTTGTTCGAGAGAAAAGGTACATGTCTGGAAAAGAGAGTATGACAAGGAAATAGGGCTACCAACCCCTGTTTACACGTTAATGCCTTAACCAGATTAACTTTCTTGGAGAATTTGTACCGTTAGTTATACACTTTAGGATCGAGAGAGTTAAAGTGAGATAATCCTTGATGGTTGAGAAACACTAGGATTTACCATTAGAATACGAATCTCTATAAGTGCATGCATGTCTAAATTCTGCATTACTCATAGTTAATAGATATGTAGAACTCATAAGGTGGGCATAACCCTAACTTATTATTCTCTGTGATTAAATCTTACTAAACAAAGCATTCCGTGTTACTTTAACAATAGTAATTCACGCCACAATTAAATCCCCCCTTTCCGTAGAATTTTCAACCAACAGTCTGCTAACAATTTCAACACTTAGTAACCAAGTATTCCCGGTGGGATTCGACACCCAACCCAGTTGGGTTCTATATTTGACAGCGACCGCTTACACTCTTACGAGAGCTGTAGTTTGGGCGTTATCAAATTTTGGCGCCGCTGCCGGGGAATACAGTTGTCAACTAAGTTTGTGATAGTTAATAGACCCTTTGGTCAAAGATTCTTGAATTTTACTTTTTGTTTGTTGTTTTTTTTTTATTCAGGTTTTGTTCAGTGCATGCCAAATACTCGAAGTTCGGGTCAGCCATTATTACCCATAAACCCTGAACCGCAACTTATTGGCAGGATGGAGGCACAACGAGACATTGAAAGGAGGGTTGCTCGGCAGGAGCAGGCTAGATTAGCTGCATTGGCCGCTGGTCAAGTGCATCAATAGAATATTGATAACCCAGGGCAAGCAACAAATCCTAATGACGAAGACCTGGGTGATGATGAGCTACTGAACCCAAGGCGCGATGATGATTTGGCGGCACTTGTGAATAGGAGAGATCGTCAAGTTAGAATGAGGCCTGAACGCCGAGCTGTGCAGATTCCTTTTGATGATAATGATGATGGTTTGGATGGAGCTGGTGCCACAGGGGCTATTATTCCTCCACCCTTTGCACCTGGAGCCAAGTTCAATATCAGTAGCACTATGATTCAGCTGTTGCATCTCAAGGTATTATTTGGTGGACTTGCAGGCGATGATCCGAATATGCATCTGATCAATTTTATCTCTACATGCAAGTCATTCGACAATCAGGCGTTGGACAGAATGCAATTCGACTGCACTTATTTCCATTGTCTCTATCTGGGGAGGCAACTCTATGGTTGAATGGGCTAACTCCTGATTCTATTACTAATTGGAGGCAATTGAAAGACGCTTTCATAGAAAGATTCTTTCCGTCATCCAAAAGAGCACAGTTGAGAGATGAGATCAGTAATTTTTGACAGCTTCCAACTGAAGCTCTCCACGAAACATAGGAGAGGTTCAAGAAGAAACTTATGCGGTGCCCAAATCATCATATGACCAATGTCCACTTGATGGAGATATTATACAGGTCTTTGAATTCGGTGACTAAGCCAGTGGTTGATAATGCTGTAAGAGGGTCATTCATGGACCTTACTTTTATTCAGGCAAGTGATATGCTAGATCGTATGACAAAGCAGAGTAGAGCTTGGCATACCAGGTATTCTGAGGTAGCAATCTCTACTATATCTATTGGCATGACTGCAGAGCAAAGGCGAAGAGAAGAGGAGCGTGATCAAGATATGGCGCACATAAAAACGCAGATCGATCTTCTTACCAAGCATTTATTATCAGGGAAGACCAAAAAAGTCAAAGCGGTTGTGTCAAAAGGAAGAGATGAATCCGATTCTGAGGAAGAAGCTAACTACTTGAATAATCGGGGGGGTTTCCGAGGCAATGCCCAAGGAAACCAAGGTCGGAACTATTATGATAAATCTGGAAACGAGGACTTAGATCAAGGTAGTTGGAAGAACAAGACTGACAGGAGTGGTTTGTATGTTCCGCCTGGAAATCGTGAGGTCGTGGCATCTGGCTCTGGGAAGATGTCCATGAAAGATATGATGGCTAAACTTTTGAAAGGAGTGGAGGCAACCAATACAGGAGTAAATGAGGTAAAGAATGATTTGTCATCAATAAATCAATTGGTTGACTCGCATTCCACTTCAATAAAATAGCTGGAACAACAATTGAGTCAACTTTTAGCGGCATTTAATCAAAGAAAGGCTGGCACTTTACCTAGTGACACTGTGCAAAATCCAAGGAACGATGGATCATGTATGTCTATTACTACTAGGAGTGGTAAGGTGTTGGAGAATCCATCCAAAGGAAAGCAGGTGGTTGATGATATAGCAGATGATGTTGTTGATGCAGAATGTGAAGATGACGAAGAAACCGAAGTGAGTGTTCATGACATCACCCCTAGACGTCTGCAGCCTGAAAATATTGATAATTGGAAGCAAGATAACAAGAAAGCGGTGGAGAAAACTATTCCCCTTCCACTACCACCTTTTCCTCAGAGACTGAAGAAGAAAGCTGATGATACCAGGTTCAATAAATTTATGACTATGTTGAAGCAGCTGACTATTAATGTGCCTTTGGTGGAGGCACTGGAATAGATGCCAGGGCAGGCTAAATGCATGAAGGACCTTTTGACAAAAAAGCGGGCAGCAAGCTATGAGCCGGCAGACAATGTTCAACATTGCAGTGCAATCGCTACAAGATTGTTAGTTCAGAAGAAGGCAGATCCTGGTGCTTTCACTATTCCTTGCACGGTTGGATCTATGAATTTTGCTAAGGCATTGTGCGATTTGGGAGCTAGCATCAATTTGATGCCGCTATCTGTCTACAGGAAGTTGGGATTGGGTGATCCTACACCAACCAATATGCGGCTCGTGATGGCAGATAGGTTGGTAAAACGACCTGTTGGTATCTTATATGATGTATTGGTGAAGGATTCTTCCTTCATTTTTCCTGCAGACTTTGTTATTTTGGATTGTGATATGGACTCTGAAGTTCCCATAATCTTGGGGCGTCCTTTCCTTGCAAAAGGAAGTGTGCTTATTGACTTAAGATCTAATGAGCTTTTATTTCAGCTGAATGACGAAGTGGTCCGTTTTGATGTATGCAAATCGATAAAGCAGCCTAGAGATATGGATGTGTTCTCTGTAGCTGATGTTTATTATGATTATAAGAAAGAATTATCTGTAGAAAAGCAGCCTACTATTGAGCCATTATCTGCTGTGCTGTTGAATTTTGAGCGTGAGAAGGTTGAAGAATGTGAAGAAACTATTTGTGCTCTAACAGGAATAAGGTCCTATTCTCATGCTCCTAAGAAGCTGGACCTTGATCCTAATAATCGATCTTCACCAACAGCGAAGACTTCCATTGCAGAGCCACCAGTGCTAGAATTGAAAGAGCTCCCAATTCATCTAAGGTATGTATTTTGGGGAAGTGGTGATACAGTTCCAGCTATTGTTGCGGATGATTTAGGTGAACAACTCGTAGAGGCTCTCATCTCTGTTCTGAAGAGGTATAAGAGAGCCATTGATTGGACTATTGATGATATAATTGGTATCCCTCATGGGATATGTATGCACAAGTTTCATCTCGAAGAAGATTACATGCCCATAATTAAGCATCAGCGTCTTCTGAATCCATTCAGAAAACGATGCACCATATATCTCAATGAAGTCTAAGTAATCGAGATAACTATGTCGTGCCACGACAATAAATCAAGCGCTACGTGGGAGGCAACCCATTGTTTTAAATCGTTTTGTTTTCCTAGGAGTTTGTTTTTGTTAAATAAAAATCCAAAAATAAGAGTCGAGCCACGACCAAAACTAAGGCGCTTGGTGGGAGGCAACCCATCGTTCTAATCGTTTTTGTTGTTTTTGAGTAAGTGTAGGTGCAAGACGTATAAAGGAGGAGATTGGTCTCAAATTTTGATTTGGAAGTGTGCCATGTTAAAGGTGGTAAGTTAGGAATGAAGAAGCAAAGGCTATCGGTTAGGCATTGCCTATGCAAAACTAGGCAATGGTAAAGGCAAGGCCTATACAAATCTAGGCAACGGACAAGGCAAGGCCTATGCTATGGCCTTTATTCTCGGAATCTACAATGCCATAGCATAGGCACCGCCTATGCTCAACTAGGCAAAGCATTAGGCGCCGCCTATGCCAATGCCTTTGCTCTCTGAATCTACAATGCCATAGCATAGGCGCCGCCTATGCCCAACTAGACAAATCATTAGGCACCGCCTATGCCAAGCATAGGCAAAGCATTAGGCGCCGCCTAACCTTACTTTTTGGTCTCCTAACCCGATTTCAAATGGGTCAAAACCGACCCAAGCCTTGGTCTATAAATAGAACTTCAACCTTAAGACAAAATCTCATTGTTTTCTCAACCTAAGCGCCGCCTAACCTTCCCAAATCTCTTAAAACTTTTCTTTTTGCTCATCTAACCTTGCAAGATCATCTTCCGAATCCATCACCAAGTAAGTCTTCATCTATATTCCGTAGTTGTTACAATGCTATGTTTATAATGATTTGTTAGTTCTTAAAGTGATGTTGATTATTAGAATGTGGTTGATTTGTTATGATACATCTAGTTGAGTGAAAGAATACGTGTGGGTGTTCTTAACTTGGTCCCGACTTGTATTTGATTTTGATACACTGTCATACTTTTGCGGAATCAACATGGTGAAGTTAATTGCATAATCCTCAAAATTGAAAGGTTGAATGTATGAATGACTCATTCATCGAGATGAAGATCATGATTGAATACAAGCATGTGATGTTGTGATTATTTCTATGCCATAACTTGATACGATCTCTATATAGTAGTCTTGTTCAAAAAGATACATTAATCCAAATATGAAAGTATAGTCAAGATTACATGAAATAGAGTTGGAAAGGATAGTTAAGATGACATGAAAGTATGACTGTGCTGAACATATTGTTGGAACATACCACCTAAATGTATGTCGATGAAGTCTGAGTAATCGACATCACTCACTTAATTAGTTTGTACCAACAAATTAAGTGTGGGGTGGTGCCACTATTGTTTATTTGTCAATTAAATCTTTCGAGATGAACTAACATGAATCTATTTTAATCTCAGGTAGAATGGCACCAAAAGGACGACAAGGAAAAGAAAAAGTATCCACCTCACAAAAAGATCAGAAAAGGGGAAGAAAAGAGCAAGCTGAATCCTCCTCGCTGCATATACCTCGACACACTTTTGTGATAAAATGGGTCCTAGAGGAGGAAGGAAAGGAGTGGTATAAGCACAACAAAGTGAAAAAATATGTTCACGTGGAGTTGATACAAAAGGAAAGTCTAGCGAAGAGAGAACCTCGCATTTTGGCTAAAATCATGACGCTAAATCTTGATTTCATTTTCCGAGATATGGGAGAATGTAATCTTGATCTAACGTGAGAGTTTTATAGAAATTGATCCCCAAAGACTACCGGAAGTGAAGTGAAGATTCGGGGCCAAGTCTTGCAACTGAATGCGGAGTTCTTCAATACTTTTCTGGGCCTTCCATCTGTCGATCCATCACCGCTCAAGGAACTTTATCACAGACCTCCGTACAGGGCAATCAGACACACATTGTGTGGAACTAGATCAATGGCACGTTGGAATCGTCACAAGGATACCGGTCGATACAATACCTTCCCGTATGCTTCCCTAAACAGAAAAGCTCATATATGGTTGAGGCTAGTCAACTCTTGCCTTATTCCTGGGAGACAGTACACAAAGATCACACGTGATAGAGTATGATTGGTGTACGCTCTGATGACTAATATCCCCATCAACATTGGTGCGGTTATATGATCATCAATGCGTAAGGCTAGGCTGCACAAGAGGTCCCATTTCAGCTTTAGCAATTTGCTGACTGCGATATTGAGGAAGGAGCACATTGAAAAGGAACCTGCAGATCATAAGCTTCCGCACAACCCGAAGAAGGTTGATCTGACAAAGGTTAAAGATTCAAAGACTATGCATGGAGTCAACCTGATCACTGCAGAAAGACATGCTCGCGATGAAAGCTTTTTCCGCCATTTATATGGCATGACGAGGTTTACCATGATGAGTGGGGGTCGTGTTCCAACTGATGCAGAGCTCTAGAAGTTGGATTATGACTACCTGATGAATGAGCATGCGCGGGCTATGTGCGAAGTAGGGGTACATTTTGAGGAACCTCTCGATGATGACATGTCGACTGATGAAGATCGCTGAATGCCAGACTCAGACGTGGAAGAGAACTCTGATGACGACGACTCTGATGATGATTCCGATGCAGGGGGTATGACCCCAGACATAGAGGAGGAGTACGACTAATTAGGTTTTCCTTATTTATTTTCCACTGAGGGCAGTGTGTCCCGTCTAAGTGTGGGGTGCTGGTATTTGTATGTTGTACTCATTACTATTGAGACGTTTAGGCCCTAAGTGTGACTCACTGTGTGATATTTGTGTGGTTTAATTCCTTCATATGTTGGGTCAAGAGTCTATACTGCTCCCAATAAAGTTGACCATGTGCCTTGTGTGTGTGAGGATTGTAGTATATTCTGTGCTATGGATGATGCTAGAACTTGCCTGGTGTGTGTGTAAAGCGAAATAAAGAGTGTGAGTTTAGGAGATGATTTAGGCATTTCTTTGGCAGTCTGTAATTGTTTACCTTCTTTTTAACTACCCTTGTACATTATCCTAGTTAACCCCCTTCGAGTCTTTAGCTATTTTCTTTGACAGCCTCATATGTAGCCTAATTCATTTTTTTCAAGACCATAATTTGATCCAAATTCCTAAGCGCTTTAAATTGTAAGGTCATGTTACAAACTAAGAGGAAATTGGGTGAGAGTGATGCCTCGGAGTGTATTGGTACTTGAAATAGTTGTGAAAGAGAATGGCTATCATAGCGGTGTGTTATAAAAAAAAGAAGAAAAAAAATAATATAAATAAATAAATCAAAAAAAAGAAAGAATATAGTTGTGTTTATAACAAAATAGGTGAAAAGGGGTGGTAGATGAAAGGAAAGTAGAGGGATTGTTTAAAAAGAGAGTGTTAATGGCATAATGTGATGTATTAAAGCGCTTAGGGAACTTAGTCACTATTTCTGGCCAAAATAGTCCTACCTGTCCCTTAGCCTACATTACAACCTGTAAAGACCTACTTGATCCTAAGCTTAGCATTCTGATATTAGTATAGCATTACACTAAGGGCAAGCCTATGGTCATCAGTTGCAACATAAGAAGTCTTTGTGAGAGTGAGAGCAAGGAGAATCTTGTACCCATGTTTCAAAAAATGCTAAACTTGTGAGTGATTATGGGTGATATCTTGTGTGAGACACACATAGTTGATGACTATTGGGTAGTTTGTATGATTCTTTGTATCTTAAATTATGGATACGAATTAACCATCATCACGAGTCTATGTTGGAGGTTGAATTATTTCTAAGAGTGATCAAGAGAACTACTCTTTGTTAATGATTGTCGTGCATGTCTTGTTGAACATCTTGTGCTGTTACTGTGAAATTCTAAGTAGATATTTTCATGGACATAATATTTTGTTCGAGGAAGAACAAAGCTTTAAGTATGGGGTGGTGATATTGGGCGTATTTACACGCCTAAACACCATAATTTACCCATGTTATAGCTAAGTTTTGTGGATAAAATATATAATTCCTGCACTTTTAGTCCATTTTCCTGTAAGTGAGCTAACCTATGTGATTAGCATGTTTTTTAGGTATTAACGAAGAAGATTTCAGCACTGTGTGGACCTTTAAGCAGCAAAGGAAAACTTCACGTAAGAAGGAAGGCAGCTTTTGGAAGCTTGTGGACTGAATGTGATGCATGGAGAATCTGTCCCGGGCAAAATCAGTATTTCTTAATACTTAGGGGTGCAGCAGTAACCTAGTAGGACTAGGACAAAGATGTTATAAAAACCTTATTTGCTGAATTTTTCAGCATGCGATTCATTGTCATTATTCATTCGCTTATTATCATTCGAAACTTTTAGTTTTATTCAGTTTACAGATTCTGTAAGTTAAGACAGAGAAAATATGGCTTTCTTAAGAAAACGGCCAAGAAGAAAAACGTCACCTCCTTCTTGACGTTAAAGTAATCCCATCGCGAAGATTATTCAAGTTGTGGTATGATGATTATGTCTATTGTGATTTCCGTTATACTCATGAGTAGCTAAACTTCTCTGTTAGGGTTATGGAAGCCTTGTGATATACTATCTATTACTATGAGTTTGTGAATTCTTGATGCGTATGCTACTTATATCATTACTCTCTTCGTTTTAATTAAATTCTTATGGTTGCAAACATAGAGAATATGCCAGTATAGCATTAACTTGTTCCAGAGAAAAGTTACATGTCTGGAAAAGAGAGTATGACAAGGAAATAGGGCTACCAACCCCTGTTTACACGTTAATGCCTTAACCAGATTAACTTTCTTGGAGAATTTGTACCATTAGTTATACACTTTAGGCTCGAGAGAGTTAAAGTGAGATAATCCTTGATGGTTGAGAAACACTAGGATTTACCATTAGAATACGAATCTCTATAAGTGCATGCATGTCTAAATTCCGCATTACTCATAGTTAATAGATATGTAGAACTCATAAGGTGGACATAACCCTAACTTATTATTCTCTGTGATTAAATCTTACTAAACAAAGCATTCTGTGTTACTTTAACAATAGTAATTCAAGCCACAATTAAATCCCCCCTTTCCGTAGAATTTTCGACCAACAGTCTGCTAACAATTACAACACTTAGTGACCAAGTATTCCCTGTGGGATTCGACACCCAACCCAGTTGGGTTCTATATTTAACAGTGGTCGTTTACACTCTTACGAGAGCTGTAGTTTGGGCGTTATCAATATTGCCTCAAATAACCACTCAAATCCTACAGAAAACTACTAAATACTATAGACCTTTATGTGATATATATCGACTATACATATTAGTGTAGTTTATATACATAACATTACTTGTGTTTATGTCTGTCATATACATAAGTAATGTTATGTATATAGATTGACAACTACTAAGACACCCTTACATTACTGGAAAAAACCTACATAATGCTGCACAACTAACAATTATATTCAAAAATTAAAAATTAAAAAACCTCACATTATTGAAAAAACATTACATTCCGGTACAATTAACAATCATATTCAATAATAAAAAATCAAAAAACTTTTAGTAAATGTGGTCGTGCAGTATCATCTTTTTTTATCTTTCTTGATAATTTTTTGATTTAATTTTTTAAACTTCGATCAGCAACTTTCCTGAACTTTTTCATCTTAATGGAGTTGTTGTGATATTTTGATCTATTTTCAATAAAATTAGGGCCCTCGTAATCAAATTCTCCATGAACAAACCCAATAACTCAATTTGTTGGTTCACTATACTCTAATTTAGTTAATCCTAAACTAAAAGATGGAGAATCATCCATTACTAAGTTATAATTAGTGAATGGAGTACATGCAAGAACTTATTCAATCGATTCTAGATTTTGGTAAAGTAGAAAAAAAATCATACTCCAATGCTAAGTAAGAATTATTGAATGAACAACATGCAAGAACGTGTTCACTCGAAATCTCAGATCTTTCATAAAATCAAAAAAAGTTAAAAACTACTAACCTCGAATCTAAAAATTATAGAATGTTGTAAATGAAATTTTGTTAAAATTGAATGTCACTGAGTAAGAGTTTGAATCAAACACGGTTGATAATTCAAAAATGATAACCGCTACATAATGGCTCCTTGATTGTAGGCTTCTTCCGAGGAGAATAAACTATAAATATATTTTGGTAAACTTCTGTATATGAACTTTTAGAGAGACGAATTGAATAAATAAAATTTTTGTAATAAGTTTTCAGAATTGAAATTTTATGTAATAAGTGATAGGTAAGTTGTTGCTTTATATAATTTTTAGTTTAATAAACTTATCATAATCGATTGCTAGCTTATCTTTCTTTTCATAATGGACAGTTAGATATTGTAATCTTGTAAGTGACTCATTAATGTAATCATTATACCATAAGGTTCATTTAGTAGTTGGTTAGAATTATATATGTACTAGTAAACTTAGTTGCACTTTGCGCGGTCATAAAATATATTATTAAATACATAATTTAATTTATTTTTAATACACTAATAGTAATCAAAGAACCTTAAATATGAAATTCAATTGTAAATTATTTTAATTGTTTACAGTAATATCAAACACATATGTAGTATCATATCAATATACACAATAATAATTTTTTCAGCCCTATAATATATTGTGAAATTTTTCAGTGTTCAAATATTATAAAATCATGAACAATTAAACCCTCTCAGTTATTTCATGTCCTAGTAAAAAAATTTATAATTATTGATTAAAATATTAATAATTACTAAATACTAAAAATGAATATAAGATTTTTTTTTGATAGTTTAATTTTGTGACAAAACTTATTGAAAGAAATCAAGCTCATAATTTAGTTGAAACTAATATTTTTCAAGTTACAGTAAAAACCTTCATAATCATTATTATTAAACAGGACAGTTAATTTAATGATTATACTTTTCATCCTCTTAATTTATTCAGTTATACTGTTTATTTCAATAATTATTTTAATTTTTAATTAAATGAAAAAATTAATATATACCAATGTTAATGTCTTTTATTTTTCTTCCATAATTATTATTCCTCTTAAATTTGTTATTTTTGTGCGTTCAGTGTGCAGTTTTTATTTAAATATCTAAAAATTTAAATTGTGATCTCTTATTTGCTCTTTTTGAATATGGATAGTTGATTTATATATGTGGTTATCTAAAAAAATTATTAGATTTATTCTCAATTATTTTATTTAAATTTGAATTCAATTATGTATTTTGCAGAGGAAGTAATCTATTCTTTTTGAGCTAGCCTAGAAATCTATCTATATGTGTGTAGATATAGATACAGATATAGATAGATTTCTAGGCTAGCTCAAAAAGAATAGATTACTTCCTCCGCAATACTTATTAGTAGTTATAACTGAAGGCATATTTATAACATTACCAAATATGCATCAGATCATATTACTTTTTAAGTAATAAATCAAATAATGAATAGAAATAGAGTGTAATTCTCTTTCAGTGAAACATACGTACAACGACAATTGAATAGATTTATCATATTGATTATACCTTTCAAATATACAAACAATTATTAGAATACATAAGAAAGAGAAATTTTCGCACTAATAGCTGGCTATAATCGTAGAGTGGCACCACAGTTACATGCACCATATCTCATGAAGATTATTATCTTGATCTTAATTTTTTATGAGCTATCTTTCTAAGCAACATTACCTACAAAGATGTTCAACAGAAAGAAGTTAGAAGGAAGGTTATAGAGCTATAAATTAGGATACTCAATAGGAAATAAGTTAGGCAAGAAACTTAGTGATATTATTAAAGAAAATGAACATTAAAAAACTTCACATGTTTCAAATCATTTTGAAGTGGAAGATTCATATACATAGATTATTCAGTCACTACAACAATAGATGCATGTCATATCACTATATATATATACATATATATATATATATACACATACATATATATATACATATATATGTGTGTATATATATAGAGAGAGAGAGAGATGTATGTGTATTCCATTTATTTATCATCTATAAAATATAACATAAAATATATATGCTAAATGAAACAAGAAGAAATAGAGAAAGATGGAAAGGTAAAGGACAGAAAAATTACAAATTGTTTTAGCCAAAAGTTCATTTTTAAAGCCAAGTTGATGATGATATGCTAGAGCTTTAGGGAATGACTAAATATATGGATGGAAAAACTGATATACATAAATTGTAATTACTATTGGAAGGTGAAAGAAATACATAATCTCTAATAAAGAAGGGAATTATAGTGTGAGGTGAAAAGTTGATGAATTGAATAAATGATTTTTCAAGAAATGGTCATAAAAAGGAGAAAGAGGGTAAATAGAAATGGTTCCCTTAGAAGCATGCCACATCATCAATTTCTAATCCTCCTTTATATATATTATTAGTACAAAATATTAGTTATGGGGGTATTAAATTATTAGTTATTTCATTTTTCATCCCCCATAAGATAATATATCAATTATCTCATAATTTACACATGTATTAATTATGTATATTATCTCCTAAGTAGCTGTAAAACAATGTATATAACTTATATAGAGAATTAATAGTATGTTAATAAGTTACTTCTGGCTGTCAATCGACCCTTCAGTGTAAAAAAAAAAATTTGTTACATCATCATCATATTCTTAACTTCTTGTCATTCTTTGGAACTAGATTCGACCCTACCTATGAAGGATCACTTGCTTTTTTATGATTAATCCAGCTATTATTGATTACAATTGATGAAAAATTTATTATGGGAATTTATTCAAATTAGATTTCTCAATTATTTGTGATTAGACGGTGGAATTCAGGTCATTCAAATAGATATTTTCTTTTTCACAAACCAAATAGTAACTGGCGGAAATGTGACTAATACTTCCTTTCTCTATTTTGTTTGTCTGATTATAACTTAACGCAAAATTTAAAAAAATAAATAAATTTTTTAAATTTTATAATTTTAAATTAATATATGTATAGCGTACCAAAAAAAAATTATCTTGTGATATTAAATATACATTAGAAAAAAATTAATTATTATGTATAAAAATATTGTTTTAAAAATAAATTCAAAAAGACAAACAAATAAAATGAAAAGGAGTATTTTCTAAAGGGACAGCGAACATAAAATTGGTGATATTTCCGAAAACCTTGTTTGATTCTTTGGAAATATGGTATACGTACGAAAAGCAAATTCAGTAGTCAATGAACAAAATAAAAGTTGTTCTAGAAATAAAGGAGACACAACTTTGGATGTATTATCACCTAGGGTCTCATGCTCGTCACGACAATGACAACTTATATCTATATCTATATTATACTACTAGGGAGAGATGGTTTGTGCAAGTACGGGCTCAACGTTGAAAGATTTTGCAAGCTAAATGCATACACACATAGATAAATATGATAGACATAGACATTCTATATATGATTGGAAAGTATTTGTTTCAGTTGCAACTGCATTATTTACATTAGAAAATTTATATCCTATACTATTTACCTAGAGCTGCATTTTGGCTTCTTTGTAGTGTCAGTGAGCGCTTGACAAAAAGTATTTGTTGAAGAAGAGGTAAAATGAATTTAGATTTGCAGTTGGATATAAATTTGTAGTTATAACTTTTGGTCGTACCTGATGTTATTCAAAAAACAGGCAGCAGAAATGTGCGGCATCAACATCTGCAACAGTTGAGTAGTCAATTCCTCTTAGATCTCAAAACCGAGACTATTAAACTAATGAATGTAATGACATTCTAAAAGGTTAAAAAAATTTAAAAGTTAAGATCACGCTTCTGTATTTTTTCTAATAAATCAAATATTTGATTATATGATATTTTAAAAGCACGGTTTAAATGTGAATCACTTATGATTACAAATATTTCACCCCTTTTTTCCCTTTTTTTTAAAATAAAATTATTTCACCCCTTAAAGTTTGTATCTTGTTCTTAAGAAATTGGCACTTTCGTTTTTTAATAGCCATATACATATCAAGAAATTATTGTAGAATGGAAGTATCAATTGAATAGATATTAGCTTAACACATGTCTTCATTAGGATAGCTAACAGATTAGATCCATGAACAAAAAAATGACAATTCAGGTAAAATTACGCCTGTTGAGTTGCTTTTGCATTTCAAAATTATGAAGGGGTGAGGAAAAATTGCATGGTGAAATTAAAAGTCATAAAAGTAGCTTGTGGTTCCCTTAGTGCATCTTCATTTCTCAAGAGGAGTGGATTAAAAAAATATAGGCAGAAAATTACGTCTCCACCAGTCATTATATTCTGGGGATACTTTCCTGATTCACAACCAATATCTAATGAAAAATGGTGATTTTCATAAAATATTGGTGGTTTGAACATGTGGTTTCATGGAAATGGTTAATTACGGATTGATTTTGGATTTTGAAACTATATGCCCCTAATGTGTTTGATAAAATACCTATAAGAATTCTTTTGATACATAGTTGAACTTTTAATGAAACTATTGCATGGTATAACTTGTTGATAGAACTTAACTTGATTTGGATGGTTTTAAATGGTTTGAAATTGTTAAATAGTAAGGTCTTGGTGTTCATGGTTTTGTTTAATTAAAAGCCTTGTAGGATAGAAGGGAATACCCCCAGCAAACATGATGAGGAACTACTTGTGGGGTACATGGGAATCCCTAAAATAAACTTAACAATAATGTAATCTATGGGTACATGGGAATCTATTTTCATCTTTAAAAGGTTGGCTAAGGATATTGCTTGCAAGCTATAGTCTGTATGATGATACCACTACTTATAGCCTTTGTTAATAACAAATGAAATGGTGGTTTGGTTGTGTGCTAATGATCTTAATTAGGCAATAATGGTGGGGTGTGATAGCTAACCATGATGGTGTGAGTCCAATGAACGAAAACTGGAAACTCATATTTTTTGATAGAGGATTGGTCATGGAGACCATATAAGATCTTTATGGGGTACGCGAGAATTCCCTAAGTTACACTTCTATAAATTTATCATAGAGAGCGAAGGGTATATGGGAATCCCCTACTCCTGTGGTATCTCCAGTTCATGTAGCTATATGCATCGGGGCCCATTCAGGGGGTAACACTCGACCTATATATCCTATGGTTGGTTCTAGGACGGTTAAGCTACAATACCCAGGTTAATGGTTTTAAGGCATGCTAAATTTGGTTCTCTTTCCCGGCATAGATATATATATGTGTGTATGGTTATGTATGCATATGGTAGTTTACGTGGTTTTAAAGGTTGGTATTATTTTATCCTTATCCTGAGTGCATGATAGCATCACTCATTAATCTATCTTTTGGTGTTGTATCCTTACGTGATACAGGAATCGGCCATTCGATTCCTCCTACTCAGTGATAGAATTTGGGATCTGTTGTTGGATTGAATTTTTAAGTTTCCATATTTTGAAAGGCTTCATTTCATGTCATATATGTCTTTATATACTTTGGTCATTTTACATACTATGGTTTTGGCTATGATCGGGGGTATGTCCCGATCAGATATTGTTTTACTTTCAGTTATAGGTTTTATGGAACTATTAAGGGTTGGTATGGGCGGTGTTGATATTAGTATCAGTGTTGGCATAGGCATTGGTATTATGGTTGATACTGTTTGACTGTATTTATGATTTTTCCATCCTTTTATGTTATGGACATGGACTTGGTTATTATTATGGTTGTTGGTATTGGCATTGGATGAATAGAATTATCCAGGTTGGTCACGATCGTGAACCTATCCTAAAGTCTTTGAGTTTCAAATACTCTATCTTGTTATATGTTTGGAATTCATCTAATTTAGGGTATGTGCTTGAAGGTCAGGTTATGTATCGGTTGTGGTCCCTGGTCCATGGTTAGACTTGGGATGCCCATTACGACAAGACCTCGGGTCGGGTCAGGTCAAGTTGGTATCAGAGCCTTAGGTTCATGGTCAATTGGGAGTCCACAAAGCCGTGTCGAGTAGAGTCTCTTTTAAGGGTTTCTAGCACGCCATGCTCATAAGCCAGAGGCTACAAGGCATTTAGGAATTTTTTACTTCTTTATATTCTATTTTCAAGCTTCAAGTCTAAGTCTTGGAATCTTTTCTAATTCTTGTTTGTTCACTTTTCAGATCATGCCTCGACGATCTAATACGCATGGAAACTTCTATGTCCCAATTGGAAATGGTGTTGATAGGACATACTCTACTCAGGGGATCCATACTCAGTCTAAGCAGCCCCTGACTTTTTTAAGTTCCACCTATCCCTCTAGTCTTTCTTAGGCCCCTCAGGCCAACGTGACGAATGTTGATTTTCATCAGTTGATTCATGTGATTGCTCAATTACTAGCTTCTCAGGTTGAGTGTGGTACATCTGTTATTCCATCTTCTGAAGCCATAAGAGTTGGCCAGGTTATGTGGTTGAGTCCTCCAACATTCACTGGTGTTAAGGTGATGGAGGATCCTTAGGATTTTCTTGATGAAATAGAAAAGATCTTCAAGGTGATGTATGCCATGAATGTGGAAGGAGTGGATTTTGTTGCCTACCAGCTGAAGGATGTAATGTACTAATGGTATAAGGAATAAGATAGGGAAAGGGGTGATGTTGAGGAGTCATCTTTGTGGGAGACTTTTTCTAATGCATTTCCAGATCGTTTGTATCCTCGGGAGTTGAGGGAAGCAAAAGCAGAGGAATTTGTTAATTTGAAATAGGGGAAGATGTCGGTCAAGGAGTATGCCTTGAAATTTCAGTTGTCTCAGTATGCTTCGAAGATGGTGTCGGATATGAGGGTCGGGATGAGAAAGTTTGCTTCAGGATAGTCTTGTGAGTTGATCATTGAAAGCAAAACTATATTACTAATCAAGGACATAGATATTTCTAGGTTGGTTGTTCATATGAAATAGGTGGAGGAGGAAAGAGAAAGAAGGTTGAAATAAAGAGGAGGTAGGGAAAGAAGTTTAGACTTTCTGAGTAGGGTGGTGGTCAACATCAAAAGTGGTAGGGATAGTGGTAAGTGGCCAAAGAAGAACTGGGGGAGTTTTGGTTCTTTCTCCATAGCAAGTGCTCCTTACCCGAAGCCATTGAGAGACAAACGTCAGTAGGGTGGCGACAACTTTACGGCATATGGTACCCAATCTCAGTCTAGTAGGGCACAATCGGATTTATCATGTCCTCCTTGAAGGTTTTGTGGTCGGTTGCATTGGGGTTTTTTATATGGAGAGAGGGACATGTGCTTCAAATGTGATCAGCCAAGCAGTATGCATAGGAATTATCCGGTTGGTAAGGTTACTTTGAGAGCGAATAGGGTTTCGATTGCCTCTTCATCTGCTCTTACACCAACGGGTTCTACTTCTATATCTATTTCTTCTTCTGGTACTGACACTGGCCAGAATCGATTATACGTTCCTGTGTCTTAACAGGAGTCTGAGGTATCGCTGATATCGTGATTGGTATATTAAAACTCTTTTCTCGTTACATATATGGTTTACTTGATCCGAGGTCCACACTCCCTTATGTAATTCCATTTTTGGCTGTGTATTTTGGTTTTGATCCCAAGGTTATTTTGGATCCTTTTTTTGTTTATACCCTAGTAGGTAACTCTATGATTATTAAATGAGTCTATGGGAGTGTGTGGTATATATTGGTTGTAAAAAGACTTTGGTGGATTTGTTTGAATTAGATATGGTGGATTTTGATGTTATTCTGGGTATGGATTGGTTACACTTATGTTATGCATCTTTAGATTATCCGACCCATAAGGTTGCCTTTAAATTCCTTGGTTAGCTAGTTATTGAATAGGAGGGTGGTTCCCCAACTCCTTAGGGGAAGTTTATATCATATCTTAGGGCTCGAAGATTAATCTCCAAGGGGTGTCTCTATCATTTAGTCTGAGTTAAGGATTCTAACTCGAAAGGTTCTTCTTTGCATTTAGTTCTGATAGTGAATGAGTTTCCACAGGTCTTCCCAGATGACCTTCCTGGTGTTCCTCCAGATAGGGAGATTGAGTTTGGGACTGATCTTGTTTTGGAAACTCATCTAATTTTGATTCCCCCTTACAGAATAGCTCCAGCTGAGTTGAAGGAGATTAAGGATCAACTTAAGGATCTTTTAGATAAGGGTTTTATCCATCATAGTGTGTCCCTATGGGGTGCATCGGTATTATTCATGCATAAGAAGGATGGTTCCCTTCGAATACGCATTGACTATCACCATTTAAATGAGGTGATGGTTAAGAACAAGTATTCTTTTCCAAGGATAGATGACTTGTTTGATCAGTTGCAAAGTGCTAAGTTCTTCTACAAAATTAACCTTTGGTTCGAGTATCATCAGCTTAAGATTAGGTAGGTGGATATCCCAAAGACTGCTTTCTGTACTCGGTATGGGCACTTTGAGTTTCTGGTTATGTTATTTGGGTTGGCCAATGCTCCTGCGGTATTCATAGATTTAATGAATAGGGTCTTTCGTCAGTTTCTAGATTTCTTTGTCATTCGTTCATTGGGTTCATTGATGACATTTTGGTGTACTCTAAAAGTAAGATGGATCATGTTAATCACCTCCGTATTATGTTGTAGACCTTAAAGAAACAACAATTGTATGCCAAATTCTCAAAAAATGAATTTTAGTTAAACATTGTCACTTTTCTAGGTCATATTATTTCTAGTGAAGGGATCATGGTTGATCCACAAAAGGTTATAGTGGTTAAAAAATGTCCTAGGCCCACGCCTCCAACAAATATTCAAAGCTTCTTGGGTTTGGCCGGGTATTATAGGAGGTTTGTGGAAAGTTTTTTGACTATAGCTGCCCCATTGACTAAGTTGACTAAGAAGAAGGTAAGGTTCTCTTAGTCGGATGTGTGTGACGGTAGTTTCGAGAAGGGAAAGAATAAGCTAACTTTGGCTCTAATTTTGACTTTGTCGGATGTCACTGAAGAGTTTGTGGTTTACTGTGATGCGTCCCAGGTGGGACTTAGTTGTGTTTTGATGTAGCATAGAAAGGTGATAGCCTACGCTTCTTAACAGTTGAAGGTACATGAGAGGAAGTATCCTACTCATAATTTGGAACTGTTAGTTATGGTATTTATATTAAAAATCTGGTGGCACTATTTGTATGGGGTGCATGTGGATATCTTCTTAGATCATAAAAGCTATGTATTCACTCAGAAAAAACTTAACCTCAAGCGTAGGTGATGGCTTGATCTTCTCAAGAACTATTATATAAGTCTTCCCTACCACCCATATAAACTAATGTGGTTGTTGATGCTCTTAGTAGGTGGTCCATGAGAAGTTTAACTCGTGTGGAAAAGGATCAATGGGAGTTGGTAAAGGATATTCACTGCTTGGCTAACCTTGGGGTTTGTCTTTTAGACTTCGAGGAGGGTAGTGTATTGGTACAGGAAGTGGTGTGTTTATCTCTTAGTGAAAAGATCAAGGAGAAGTAAATGTTATATCATATCTTAATGAAAATCAAGGGTGATATTGGTGGGTAGAGGGTAATGGTATTTAAGATTAGTGGTGATGGTACCTTGCAGTACCAAGAGAGGTTATGTGTTCCTGATGTCGATGGTTTGCGAGAAAGGATATTGGCTGAGGCGCATGAGTCGTACTATGTTGTTCATCCCAATTTGATGAAAAGTATCATGACCTCAAGAAAATGTATTGGTGGAATGGTATGAAGAGCGACGTGGCTGATTTTGTGGCCAAATGTATGGTGTGCCAACAAGTGAAATTTTACCATAAGAATCTTGAGGGATTATACCAAGAAATTGAATTACCTGAACGGAAATAGAAAGTGATCAATATAGATTTCATTATCGGACTTCCTCGGTCTTGAAATTAATTGGATTCAATTCGGGTCATTGTGGATAGGATGATAAAGTCAGCTCACTTTTTGCCAGTGAGGACTAGTTTTTCGGCTGAGGATTATGCGAGGTTGTATCTTTATAAGATTGTGAAGTTACATAGGGTACCATTTTTTATCATTTCTAATCAAAGTTTTCATCTAATTCCTGGCATTCATTACAGAAAAGAATGGGTATAAAGGTTAGTCTGGGTACTATTTTCCATCCGCAGATGGATAGGCAAGCAGAAAAGACTATTCAGATATTGAAGGTTTGCTTCGTACATGTGTGATTGACTATGGTGGTAATTGGATTGAGCATCTACCTCTTCTGGAGTTTGCTTACAATAATAGTTACCATTGTATTATTGGTATGGCCCCTTTTGAGACATTGTAAGGTATGAGGTGTAGTTCTCCTATTGGGTGGTTTGAACTTGGTGAGGCAGATATGTTTCGCTAGAATTTGGTTTATCGGGCAATGAAGAAGGTAAAGGTGATTTGGAAAAGGCTTAAGGCTGCCTAAAGTCACCAAAAGTCCTATATGGATATAAGGCAAATGGAACTAGATTTTAAGGTTAGGGATAGGGTATTCCTAACGGTGTCTCCCATAAAGGGAGTAATGTTGTTTAGAAAAAGGGGAAGCTCAGCCCTCCGGTATATTGGTCTTTATTTGGTTTTAAGGAGGGTTAGTAGTGTTGCGTATGAATTAGAGTTGCCTTCTAGTTTGAGCTCCATTCATCTAGTGTTTTATGTCTCTATTTTGAGAAAGTGTACAGGTGACCCTTCATCAGTCGTTCCTTTAGAAGTATTGGGTATCTCGAATTCCTTATCATATGAGGAGGTCCCGATTATGATCTTGGACCGTCAAGTTCGTCGGTTAAGGACCAAGGATGTAGCTTCTGTTAAGGTTCTATAGCAGAACCACAAGGTGGAAGAGGCTACTTGGGAAGCAGAAAAGGTCATGAAGTCCAAATATCTATTCCTATTTTCTGCTCTGGGAATTCGTGTGTAAGGCATGTGTTCTTCATCATACTTTTGTTTTCAAACTTTGTTAAAGGAAAGATTTATTCCTTGCATCTTTGTTTTCTAACTTAGTTAACGGTCAGAATGGAGGTGTTGGGGTGTAAATTGTTCTTGTGTATGCCTTACCCTTCATTTGAGGATGAATGATCCTAGTGGGGAAGAATTGAAACACCTTTTCTTTGTACCCTTAGAAAATTGCCTAAGTTAGAGTTTCTATACCACATACGACTAGGAGGTACTAGTCGTTTAATAGGGTACGGGTCAGATGACCCAGTCATATATTTGCCAATTTTTTGTGTTGTTAGGTGGTTGAGTTTTTTTAGTAGGTACGAGTCATATGTTGGTGATGGTTTGTTGGGTTGGGTTTCACTTCACTTAATTTGAAATTTAGTAACTTCACTTGGATCTGAGTACGAGTGGATCACCATGAGTCGTGAGGATAGGGTACGATTCGTATAGTCTAACTCATATGTTGGACAGTATTCAACCCCTTGTGATTCTATTATAGGTATAGGTTAAGGGTACTAGTCGTATGCTTTGGTACGAGTTTCCCTTGGTGGTCGTATGTGGGATAGTGTTGGGGGTCCAAGGGATGCCTAAGGTACGAGTAGCGAGTACCACTTGTATGATAGGGTATGATTAGAAGGGGTTGGTCGTACTATACTGCGAGAAAATTTTACATTTTAAGTTGGGGGTATTCTGGACATTTCCCTTTATAACTCCTTGGGAACCCATGATTTAAAACACCTTTTTTGGGGCTTTATTAACCTATTTTCAATCAATCAAACACTCTAAACTCTCTCCAATCTCTCTCAAGTCTTTTGGATCAAGGAATGCTAGGGTTTCTTCAATAAAATCAATTCGGGGCTTATGAGGGTGTTTTTTTTCCGTCTTCTTCACTATCTAAGGCATGTTACTCCTCCCTCATTGTTAGTTCTAATTAAAGGCATGTTTTATGAATTGTCCTCATGGCATACATTTTGATAATGTTTGGGTTTTGAATTATACTTTAGGGGTTTTGGTTATAATGGTTGGTTATGGTTTTCCCATGTCTTTTACAAGTGGTTTTCATAACATAATGGTGATTTGATCATGTGGTTGCATGGGAATGGTTAATTGGTGCTTGGTTTTAAATTTGGAAACTATATGCTCCCAATGTGTTTGATAAAATGCCTATAAGAATGCTTTGGCTACATAGTTGAACTTTTAATGAAACTATTGCATGGTAAAACTTGGTAATGGAACTTAACTTGGTTTGGATGATTTTAAATGGTTTTTAATGGTTAAATGGTAATGTCTTGTTGGTCATGATTTGGTTTAATTGAAAGCCTTGTAGGGTAGAAGGGAATCCCCCAAGAAAATATGATGATGAACTACTTGTGGGGTACATACGGAATCCCCCAAGTAAACTTAATAATAACGTAATCTATGGGTACATGGTAATCCCTTTGCTTATTTAAGAGGTTGGCTATGGACATTGCTTGCAAGCTATAGTCGGTATGATGATACCACTACTTATAGCCTTGGTTAATAATAAATGAAATGGTGGTTTGGTTGTGTGCTAATGGTTTTAATTGGGCAATAATGGCAGGGTGTGATAGCTAAACTTGAAGGTGTGAGTCCAATGGACGGACACTGAAAACTCATGTTTGTCGACATGAGGAATGGTTATAGCGACCATATTTGATAGTTATTGGGTACACGGGAACCCCCTATGTTACACTTGTATATGTATCATGGAGAGCAAAGGGTACATGGGAATACCCTATTTTTGTGATATCTCCGGTTTGTGCGGCTAAATGCATTGAGGCCTATTCAGGGGGTAACAATGGACCCATATAGCCCATGGGTGGTTCTAGGACGGTTAATCTACACATACCCAGTTTAATGATTTTAAGGCATGCTAAACCCATTTCCCTTTCCCGGCATGGATATACATATCTATCTATATATATATATAACCTTATACTGAGTTCATGCTAGTGTTCACCCGCTAACCCATCTTCGGGCACTGTATCCCCAGAAGTCAGATTCGGGATCGACTATTGGATTGAAGTGGTGAGCTTTCATATTCCAGAAGGCTCTATTTCATGTCATGGTTGTCTTTACATACTTTGATCATTTTATAGACTATGGTTTTGTCTATGGTTGGGGGCATGTCCCAACCAGATATGTTTTACTTTTGGATAGAGGCTTTGTGGAACTACTATGTGTTGGTATTGGTATTATGGATGATATTGCTTGACTGTATTTATAATTGTTCCATCCTATTATGTTATGGACATGGACTTGGTTATTACTTAGGGTTGGTTATGGTTGTTGGTTTGGCATTGGATGACTAGACTTTTTCGGGTAGGTCACGATCGTGAACCTATCCCAAAGTCATTAAATTTCAAATACTTTATCTTGTTATATTTTCAAAATTTCATTCGACTCAGTGTATGTGCTTGGAGGTTGGGTTGGACATCGAGGGTGGTCCCCAGTGAATGGTTGGACTTGGGATGCCCATTACGTCAAGGTACTGGGTCGGGTCGGGATAAAAAAAGTATGCACAAGTTCATTTGGCTTATCAAGAATGTTGTCAAAGGAGATGTTTTTGCAATTAAAGAAAGGAGAGCTCATCTACCTGAAGGTTATGAAGAGAGGTTAAAAGTAAGAGGAATTATTGTAAGATAGTGGGCACCTTAATTAAAAATACTGGCACATCCTCTCACGTGTGATTCTATGAGTCATTGCGGATAGAATTCATGTGTGAAAAGCATTTCCTTTAGAGTTACAATAGCAGCCTAGCCAATGCATTAAGATCAGCCAAGGAATTCTCAGATGGTAACAAAGTTCCTAAAAATTAGCCTAACTGTGAGGCATTGGGCACGTCAAGAAAAATTAGTTATATCAGAAATAGATAAGAATTTTGTAAGAACTTTGATGGCATCACCTAATGGGGATGAGTTGAGGAAGAGAGCATCAAAATTAAGTGTCGTTGCTAAATAATCAGTCATGGATGGGGGAAGTACCAGTACGGAGATGGATTCTTTTATCACACACATTACTCACTTTCTCTTTTGAATTGGAAAATTGGTTATACACTGCCATCTAGTTAGTATAAGTCTTTCCTGGAATATTTGAATCACACTATAAGCGCACACACAAAAGGAATCAAAAAAAAGGTAAAAGATGGGTAAAATATCAGTCAAACCTCTAGGCAAAGTATGAGGAACAACAACAGCATAAAGAACTTGAGTAAGAACACCACGCCATCTAGATTTTGTCATGCACTTTACCGCCTATGCCACAGTTCAATTTATTTTAGCAACATAAGATTTAAGAAGGATTTAAAAAATGGTAGGTATCATTTTACATCGACCGCATTCAACCGTTTAAGGGTGAGCTTTGAGTCCAACGTCGAATTCCTGTATTTCTTTAAAACCATTTTTTGATAATACACCTCATGTTACCCAAAAAAATAAACTCAGATATCCTCTGATATTATCAATAGAGAAACAAGATAAAATGTTACAGAAACTCTAGTTTCAAGTATCAACAATTACTTGCCATCAAATAAATGTTAGTAGAAGCAATAGTACATATTATTACTGACTTTTAAACTTAAACAAAAGACACCTACCCACCTATAAAATCTTTATATTACAGGAAAGTTTCGTAGAAACACAACAGAGAATAATTATATATGAACTCACAACCTCTGATGTTTGCTTGATTAAAACTAAGGATCCATCACTCTGTCTTGGTTTCCATCTATATGAGATCTCCAATTTACTTTATGATTTTAGGACCTACTCGACCCAGTAAATTCTAGCAGCTAATATATCGACGCTATAAGCTAAATACTAATGATACCTTTATTGAAACAAAGAATACAAGTTTGCAACAGGAACATTCCTTGACCAGTAGATAATGAAAACTTGACTTGACTCAACCTATCCAGTGTCCTAACTCATCTTTGTCAAAAGTTGAGAGGAAAATTTTGATGAATAGTCCATATATTCTTGAATTATGAGAAGGCTCAAAAAGGATATGCTAATCAAATTCTAGGCACAACATATCCTGCAAGTAAAATAATACACAGTAAATGGTAAAGCGATTCCTATCATGACTTATTGCCTCAACTAATACTTTCATGTGAGATCTCACATTTCATACCATGTAAAACAAATTAAGTATGTAGTTGAAAGAGTATTTACAACAAATTTAACTTAAAAAAGCAGAGAACAAAAATAGATTTCCTAAATTCCTTCAAAGTACATGTCCTCATAAGATGATGTGATACTTTTTCAAGCTACATAAAGCTTTATTTATAAGATCAGGTTAGTTTCTCGAGTATTTATAGGAGTGCATCGGATAAAGATCTATAATCTTCTCCAAAGAACAGAAGCCATTGATTGTAGAATCTGCATGAAATAATTTTCACTTTACATAGTTTGTTATGTTAGATAAGTTTAGGAGGGAAAGCCAGACTATAGGAAATTTTGTTTAAAAGGCAAAGTTCGTTATACTCAAAGCACTACTATTGACCCTCCATATATGTTGATCCCCTTATTGAACACTCAGACAAAAAGTCCTAGAAATATCATTCCACGGTGTACTCATTTAGTTTTTAATTTCACTTCTCAAAAAATAAAGTTAAAACATTAACACTTATAGTAATATACACCTATAAAATCCATACATATACAGTAAATAAGCTTCAAAACAATAGTAATGCTAACTCGGTGGACAAAGTAAAGATATCGACTCATAAATTTGACATATCCTAGCATGAATGAACTCTTTAACTCTACCATTTGTAAGCTAACTTAGAAGCTTAGGTCCTTGACCCTTCTTTGACAAGGACCCAAAGTTCTAATCTCTCCATCCCTATCGATGAAATGCTCGATGCCTTCACTATACATTCGAACCAAAACTCTACTCGAGACATTTTCATTCTTAGTAGGCCAACGTTTCCTATAAACCTCATTAGTCATAGCACCACTCAAATGGTGAACTTTTAAGTTCTTCACATCTAGCCAATCTCGTATTTTATAGAAAAAGGTAGAAGCAATTTCATCAATTTCTCCACAATAAAGACTTCACCAACTTCATTTATCTTCACCGCCATCACAGAACAAAAACCAATAGAAAAGCTTACCTAAGAATTTATCAGAATAAGAAAGTCTTGTCACCAAGTATCCAAATTCTAACACAAGAAATTCAAGAAAGTGACAAAGTTTCTCAGGCTTGTCACCAAGTATCCAAATTCTAAGACAAAATTGAAATAAAATAATAAAATCTATCAAAATTAGAATCACCAAGTATCCATATTCCAACACAAAATTTTCACGAAAGTGACACCACTCAAACTACCTGAAATCAAACAAACAAGTCACTCATATGCTATTATTAAACAATCTCCTAAGGTTTCAAATTATCACAACCTACCGTGGGCCTATCCATGACGGGTATGTCAAGCCCACCATGGAATGGAGACCATTCCCTTAACCTAACCTCAAGAACACAATAATAACAATGAAGAAGATGACAATCAAGATAATACTAAAAGATGAATAGATAACTCAAATAAAACTAAGAGTCAAAAAAATAACCAACCAACCCACATCTATCCACAATAGCCTCTAAGACCAGAATAGCAACTAAGTTGGGGCAGTTACCTGACTATGACCACAAAGAATCTATAAGTACTGAGTTAATAATGAAAAAATAATGAAATAATAAAGCCTTTCGAAGAATGAAGTCTTACCACTTCACAACAACACAACAGAAGTGCTAATCCATCAGACGTTGTACAGGAGCAACCAAAAAGTCTTCTGATTCATAATGCAGCGTACTAAGATAGTCAGTAGGATAAGCACTGGCATGTAACTCAGGAAAAGTAATAACATAATACATGTCTAAAATCAGTCAAAACCACATGCACACATTCACATATATATATATAAGATATCGGGGATAGGGTAAGGGTCATGAACATAAGAGTTTTAAAATCATTAGCCTAGACTGTGTAGCTTGATCAGTCCTAAAGGCACCCATGGGCTATATGGGTCCAACTCTCCCTGCTGAGGGGAAACTAAAGCCACCATAGGCAATAGCCATCCCAAATATATATATATATATCAAGTGTGTATAAAGCACACAATCATATAGACCCCCAATGCCGGCAAACATGGTTTCCAATATTTATCTCTCGGGACTTACACCTTCACTGTGAGCTACACAACCCCCTTTAAGCCTAAATTAAAAACACTTTGCACATAATTACAACCATTAACCCAGGAGTCATTCATTAAGGCATTTACCACTTGATATCATCATACCATTATGCTTGCAAGCTAATATATTTATGCCAAATCAATTCACACAACCAAATTGGATCCCAAGTTCCATTAAAATTCAAACTATGGCTACCAAGGCCATCCAAATCTATTTATCCATTAATGCAATGCATTGGGTTCAAAATCAAGTTAAATAATGCAATTTTCCATAATAAATAATAAATTTACAAAGTGGGTTGAGGTTCATGCAAGTCCAAGCCAAAATTCATCCAATTTGGGGAAACTCATGTGCCCCATTCCAACCATTTAAATAATGTACCAATTCAGTCCCAAAAAAATATCTATTTAAAGCATGAATAATCAATTAAAAACATGAGACAAGTAATTCAATCAATAACAACCAAAATTCTTTAACCTAATTTCAAAACCCACAGTTTAAATCACATAAAATCTATTCAATTCATGTCATAATGTAACATTAAAGTTTAGGGAAGAGAAACACGCCTTAAATACACCAGAGATTAAAGTTAATTTGACATTTGAATCCCGGAGTAGTGATTTCTTGAAAAATCCTTGAGCTTTATTGGATTTTGAGTTTTAAGAGAGAGTAAATAATTTTGATCTTTGAAAATCGAAGAAAAAAGGCTTATTTTATGTTTAAATGTCATACAAGGGTAAAAAGGACAAAAATCCCCTCACCCTAACTGAAAATAGAACAAAACTAGATGAAATTAAAATATTGGCATGGCACTCCATTATTGCGGAGGTTATTCTCCATTCCACACCGACATCGTGCAAGTTAACCTCTGTGACACGACCTTATCACTTACCCTTACTGCCTCGGGGTCCCAAAATTACCTCTAACTCCTTTCAAAAATTCTAAAACTTTTCCAAAGCATAGCATCATTTTAATATCCCTAAACATAATTTAAGTCAACACTCGATATTACGAATGCAGGAAGGTTAATAATAAAGTGATCAAGAAATTTTGGGGTCTCATATTATCCCCCCCCCCCTTAGGATCATTTATCTCCAAATGATAAGTAAGCGCACTTTTATCATGAGAATAGCAAGAATATACCAAAATCATTGACAAACTCGAAAAGTGACAAGAGGGAAATAAAACTCATACCTTAAGCACTTTCATCCAACCCGAGTAATAAGAATGAGTATTTGGCCTTCATATCTTCCTCAGATTCCCGTGTAGCCTTTTCCAACTTTTGGTTTCTCCAAAGAACCTTTACCGAAGATACATCCTTGGTCCTCAATCCTATGAACTTACCTATCCAATATCTCCATCGAGGCTTCCTCATAAGATAAGTAATTCGTGACACCAACATCCTCAATATGCACTATAGAGGAAAGATCACCCACACACTTTTTTAGTATGGACACATGGAAGACGGGATGAATAGAGCCCAACCTTGCAGGAAAATCTAACTCGCAAATAGTATTCCCAACTCTCCATACAATTTTGTATGATTCGATGAAATAAGGACTGACCTTTCCCTTCTTCCCAAACCTGATGTCTCCTTTCATATGAGATACCTTCAAGAATACTCAATCATTTACTTTAAAATCCAACTCTCTTTGCCTCATATCCGCATAAGACTTTTGGTGACTTTGAGCAGTCTTAAGTCTTCCTCTAATCACTTTTACCTTCTATATGGTTTGGTGAACCAAGGCAGGAATAAACAACCTAGTCTCACCAATATAAAACCATCCAATAGGAGTCCTACACCTCCTACCATAAAGGGCTTCGAAAGGATCCATTTGAATTCTCGAGTGATAACTATTATTAAATGAAAACTCAATGAGAGGCAAATGATCAACCCAACTCCCTTTGAAATCAATCGCATAGGCCCTTAGCATATCCTCCAAAGTCTCAATTATACGTTCTGTTTGTCTATTTATTTGAGGATGGAAAGTAATATTAAGGTTCACCTGTGTACCTAAACCTTTTTTAAACGAATGCCAAAAGTGAGAAGAAAACTGCGTACCTCATTCTAAAATAATAGACATTGGCTCACAATTAAACTTCACAATCTTTTGAATGAACAACTTAGCATAATCCTCTCCTGAGTAGTTAGTCCTCATAGGCAAGAAGTGAGTAGACTTTTTCATCCTATCCACAATGACCCAAATCTAATCATACTGGTTGCGAGACCGCGGAAGACCCATAATGAAATCCATATAATCATCTCCCACTTCCATATGGACAACTCTATATCTTAATACATACCACCAGGCCTTAAATGCTTAATCTTAACTTGCTGACAAACTATGCATCATTTGGAAAAAAAATTTGCCACATCTCTCTTCATATTATTCCACAAGTAGATTTTCTTTAAGTCATGATACATATTCATTGAAACCAGATGACATACATATCTTGACTCATAAGCCTCAGTCAAAATCCTTCCCCATAGCCCATCAACATTAGGAACACACAATATACATTGGTACCTCAGAATACCATCTCCCCCAATCTTAAAAGACAGAACCTTGTCCTAACCTACATCATCCTTAATCTGCATAACTATGGGATCCAAAGCATACTTCTCCTTTACCTCAGCACTAAAAAATGATTTCACCACTTCCTGAACAATGACCCTTCGACCCTCAGAGTCTAAAAGATGAACTCCCAAATTAGCCAACCTATGAATATCCTTCACCAGTCATCATTTATCCTCATCCACATAAGACAAGATCCCCATAGATAACCTACTAAGAGTATCAGCAATAATATTAGTTTTACCTGAATCGTAGTGCAAGCTTATCTCATAATCCTTGAGTATCTCGAGCCACCTTCTCTACCTGATATTTAACTTCTTCTAAATAAACACATACTATAAGAGCTTATGATCTGAATAGATATCCATATGCAACCCATACAGATAATGGTGCAAAATCTTCAAAGCAAAAATCACAGCCCTCAACTCTAAATCGTGAGTTAGATAATCACTCTCATAAACCTTAAGCTACCTGGAATCATAGGCTACAACCTTACAATGCTGCATCAAAACACAATCCAGTACCACACGAGATGAATCACAAAACACAAAAAAAATTATTTGTACCCTTGGACAGGGTCAAAATTGGCGCAGAAGTTAACTTATCCTTCAACTTCTCAAAACCACCCTCACATGCATCGAACCACAAAAACTTAACCTTCTTTTGTGTAAACCTTGTCAACAAAGCAGCAATAGAAAAGAAACTCTCTACAAATATCTTATAATACTCGGTCAAGCCTAAGATACTAATAATGTCGATTGGAGTCATGGGTATAGGCCATTTTAACTAAATCAACATTTTGTGGATCCACCTTGATCCCCTCACTAGAAATAACAAGCCCAAGAAAAGTCACAGCATTCAACCAAAACTCATACTTGGAAATTTAGCATACAACTTCCAATCCTTAAGAGTTTGCAACACAATTCGAAGGTGAGTGGCATGATCCTCTTCACTCCACATGGGGCAGAACAATCAAGATCAAGGACCCTAGATTGGGTCTGCACTCCATAAATAATGAGTCCCCTCCATATTATTCTCAGGTAGGATAGAGTTCGCAACAGATTTTTAATTGAAGTCAGATATTTAGAGAAGCATGATTTGAAATGCAAGGAATCCAGGAGTTAGAGAAGTTTCATAACACCAGACTCTACAACCTAAAATAGATAACAAGAAAGGGAAACATTCATAAATACCTTGTAGCCTTCTCCTTATAAGTGTTATGCACTACAAATCAATAAAAAAAACTCTAATCGATACGGCTTTGTGGACACCCAATGAATCTAACCCTGGATCTACTACCAAACTTTTCGTGATCCAACCCTGGGCCTGGCTATGACGGGTATCTCAAGTCTACCATGGACTAAAGACTACCCCATAAGATAACTCAAGAGCACAATAATAACAATGAGGTGAAAGCCAATAAAGATGGTACTAAAAGATAAATATTTAACTCAAATTAAACTAAGAGTCAAAATAATAACCAAAAAACCCACATCTATCTACAGTAGCCTCTATGTCTAGAATAGCAACTAAATTGAGACTTGCCTGATGCGACCAAAACTAGGGCCTAGTCATGTCGTGTGTCTCAAGCCCAACCAGGATCGGAGACAACCCCTAACACCTAAACCATAAAATGCCTTACACCCCCCATCTAAATTATTTTGAGCATATAACAAGATAAACTAATAATAATTTAAAGACATTAGATGAAACCATTAACCATAACCAAATAGTCACAACCAAGTGTCTAACTAATACCAATCCCAATGCCAATACCAATACCAATACTAACACTAATATCAACACCGCCCATGCCCATAGTTGTTCAACAAAGCCTCTAACTAAAATAAAAGAATATCCAATCATTACATGCCCCTAACCATAGCCAAAACCAAAACAAAAGAAATAACAATGATGAAAAGAAGTGCATAGCATGGAATGGGGTCTTCCAAAGTGTGGAAGCTCACCACTTCAATCTGACTCAAAAGTTATCCCTAAATCTAAGTCACTGAGCAGGAAGAATGGAAGTATGGCCAATTCCTGCATCACATGGGGATATAGTGCCCAAAGATGATTAGAAAAGTAAATGCTATCACTCAAGGATCAAGATAAGTTAATTTCTTTAATTCAAAACCAAATCAAATAACCATATGTAATGATATACATACATATATATATAATATGTTGGGATAGGGAAGAAGGTTTAACATGCATTTAAAACCTTAACCTAGATTCTGTAGGTTTACTATCATAAATTAACCTATGGTCTATATGGGTCCAGTGTTACCCCCTAACGGGCCCAGTGCATGTAGCCACATGAACCATAAATATCATACAAGATCGATAATTTTCGTGCACCCTTCACCCTCCATGATATATGTACAAGTATAGACTTAGGGGATTCCCGTGTACACCACAAGCATATGGTCACCAAAACCAACCCTCATGTAGACTAATATAAGTTTCTAGTGTCTGTCCTTCGGACTCACACCTTTATGGCTAGCTATCACAACCCCCATTAATACCCAGTTAAAAACTTTGGGCCATAGCCAAACTACAAATTCTAGGAGTTAATCATAGAGGTATTATAAAGTGGTATCATCATACCGACTATAGCTTGTAAGCAATGTCATTAGGCAACACTTAGGGGATTTGCATTTACCCTGCAGACTCCATTGTTAAAATTACATAGGAGATTCCCATGTACCCCCACCAAGTTTTAAATTCAATTCAATTTATTTCCATCAAATCCTTTATAAAATCCTTCATTCATTATTACCATTTTTATGCCAAAGCCTTAGATAAAAAAAAACAATTTTACTTGTGACAATATCATTCTAATTGATAATTTCACAAACACATTGAGGGCATACCATTATAAAGCCAAACTCAGAAATTTTGGGGTTCAACTATTACCCCTCAATTAAATCACCATTACCATGCACCCACATGTGCAAAACCAAAATTTAAAACATGCATAATCATAATTTAAACCATAGAAAATAATATTCAATGATATTCATTCAAACCCCTTAACCTTGGTTTCAAAACCACAATTAATTATTCATGAAAAATGCTTTGAACATATGCTTTTAGTAAGCTAAAAATGAGGGAATAGTCATATGCCTGAATTACAAAGATTCATGAAGAGAAATTGATCCTTAAGCCCTTAGATGACCACTTTGGATAAACCCTAGCTAATTTTGGTTGAGAGAATTTTAAGAGAGTAAGAGGATGTTTAATCTTATAAAGTGCAGAATGAATGACCAAAAATTTTTATAGGGATGATGGGTCTTAAGGGTTTTGAGTGCAAAATGTCCAAAGTGCCTCTAGCTAAAAGCTGTAAAAAACTGTCCTTAGTTATGAGTCGACCCATCGACTCGTTACCACATCATACGACTCATGACTATGAGTCATACCCTAAACAGTGAGTTGGACATTTAAACATTGTCTATCTCATGACTCCATGATCTCATTTGTGACCTGATCGTATAATTCATATAGTCTAGTTGTATCCAAGATAGAACCAAAAGGGATTAGACACTGGATAACATACGGCTCAACCCTACCACTCGTAACCTATCCTTACGGCTCTTAGTGAGCCACTCATACTCAGTGTAAAGTTAAATCACTATTTTACTAATTTAGTTTAGGTTCATCCTAATGACTCATCACCACCCTTAATGACTCGTATCCCAAAGTATTAACCATAGCAGAACCCCAACCACCATCTACTAGACACTTTACAACTAGCATCACATGACCAGTCATAAGGCCATATGACTTGTATGGTCAAGTAGTGAACAAGGCAGTGATCTCAATGCTCAAGAAATTTCCAAGGCCAGAATCTGGGTGGTTCAATTCTCCTTCACTTATATCATTCTTCCTCGAATAGTGGGACAAGGAATGGACTAGTATGATTAAACCCCCAAACACTGTAACTCTTACCTTTAAGACAGAAAATAGAATACCAAGGAATTTTACAATTTACCTTTAACAAAGAAAGAAAACAAAGATGATAAGAACAACATATACCTTAAGCACTATTTTCTCGAATAGGGAATAGGAATGGATACTTGGACTTCATATCCTCTTCAGCTTCCCAAGTATTTTCTTCGACCATGTGGTTTTTCCATAAAACCTTTACTAAAGCTACACCATTTGTCCTCAACCGATGAATTTGTTGATCCAAGATTTCAATCTGGACCTTCTCATAAAACAAGAAATCCAAAATACCAATATCCTTGATAGGCACAATTTGCAATGGATCACCCATGAACTTTCTTAATATAGAGACATAGAATACCGGGTGAATAGAGCTCAAGCTAGAAACTCTAATTCATATGCAACATTACCAACCCTTCTAAAAACAAAGTATGGGCTAACATACCGAGGACTGATCTTTCTCTTCTTCCCAAACTGCATCACTCTCTTTATGGGATATACATTCAAGAACACACTATCTACAAACTCAAACTCTAACTTCCTACTCCTCACATCCGCATAGGACTTTTGAAAGCTTAGAGAGGCTTTAATCCAATCCTAAATTACCTTCACCTTCTCCATGGCTTGGTGAACCAAATCTAGGTTGAAGAACTCCGCCTTACTAAACTAGAACCACCCAATAGGAGACCTACACCACCTACCGTACAAAGCTTCAAATGGGGCTATCCCAATACTATATTGGTAGATATTATTATATGAAAACTCTATAAGAGTCAAATGCTCAACCCAACTACCACCATAATAAATCACACAAGCTCGAAGCATATTCTCCAATGTCTAAATAGTCTTTTTCGCTTGTCCATCCGACTGCGGGTAGAAAGTCATACTAAGACTCAACTTAGTCCCCAAACCTTTATAAAATGACCACCAAAAGTGTGATGAAAACTACATACCATAATCCAAAATGATAGAAATAGGAACCCCATGCAATTTCACAATCTCTTAGAGGTACAACCTTGCATAATCATTTGTCAAAAACTTTGCTCTCACTAGCAAAAAATAAGAAAACTTTGTCATCCTATCGACAATAACCCAAACTGAATAAAACTAATTCCAAGATCAAGAAAGATCTGTAATGAAATCCATATTGATCACTTCTGACTTTAACATAGACAACTCAATTACTTGATACAATCCCCAGAGCCTCAAGTGCTCAACTTTCACTTTTTGGCACACCATGAATGAAGCATCCTAGGTTTAGACCCTTAGAAAATTTCTTGGAATCCTATTCTTTGGACCCAATAAGACTCATGGTATGAGCCATATGTTGGGGTACGAGTGGTGAAGTCCTATCATAAGCTGACTAATATTAGTTGGTGGGATGGTTTTGATCACTGGAATGGATACGACTTATGGGTAAGTGTTGTATGGTTGGGTACAAGTCATATATATGATTCATAAGGTAAAAAATATTTAATCCTCTTGGTGTTACATTCTGTCAGGGATACGAATCATGGGTACGAATAGTATAATGAGGTTATGCCTTGGGTAGATGAGTCATTTACTGTACAGTGTCTGATCCATAGTTGAGGCTTGGATACGATTGGGTGGATACTAACCACAGGGTAGGTTACAACTTGCAAGGTTGTCAGTCGTAACCCTGTGTTGAGTTTTTATGAGATTTAAGTGGGAATATTCTAGACATTTCCCTACTTACCTTAATAAGGACCCACAACTTCTAATACATAAATAAGGTTATTTACCCTATTATTTTATTATTAAAAACTTAGAAACTCTCCCTAAACATATCATAATTCTCTTAAGAGCTTTTGGGACAATGAGCTAGGGTTTTAATTAAGGGATTAATTTTGGGGCTTGTCTTGGTGAATTCTTTCTATCAATCTTCTTAGTTAAGGCTTGATTCTCTTCCCTAATTGTAATTTTAATTAAAGGTATGGTTACATGGTTGATTTCATGGTTTTACTCTTGCATGATTATGGTTTTCAACTATTGATTTGGGGTTTTGATGTAAAATGCTTGGTTATGATTTCCTATGATTTTAATTATTTTTTATGCATTAACGCTGGTTTTGGACAATTGAATTACATGGTAATGATTTAATGGTAATGAAATTTGGTTTTTGTTATATTATGCCCCCAAGGTGTTTGATAAAATGCTTATAAATATATGTTCATTGCATTGGCTTATTTTAATGGAACTCTTGCTTGTTTTTAGCTTATGCATGAAATATTATATGTTTTTAAATGGTTTAGAAAGATTATGACTAGTTGGTTATGCTTGTGGAGAACATGGAAGTCTCCCAAGAGGTTTAATATGGCTAATGATAGGGCACTTGAATGTCCCCTAAATTAAAATGGTTTGGCTATGGATAATGCTTGGAAGTATGGTGGTATGATGATTCCATTAGTTTATTAAGTAGCATCTATTAATAAATTGATAATTAGATTATTTGTTAATGGTTTTAATTAGTAACTAATAGTAGAGAGTGTAAGCTAATCCATGAAAGGTGGCGGCCTGGGGATTAAAACTGAAAACTCATATTTATTGATATGCGGGGTCTTCGATGGCCACGTGCGAGCGTCATGTTTATATTAGAGGGATGTACTTGTCATTCCAGGGATATTTCTTGGTCATACGGATACACACACTAGGACCCTTTCAATAGGGGGAGTTGAACCCATATGGCCCATGGGTGGTAGGACAGCTAACTGCATAGCCCAGGTAATGGTTTTAAATAGCATGTTAATCCTAGTCCCTTTTCCTAGCACTTATATATATATATATATATATATATATATATGTATTTATGGTTTTTTCCATTGGATGGCTTTCACTTGGATTTGATAACTGCATTACTTTATCCTTATCTCAAGTTTCATGCTACTTTACACTCACTAACATATATACTGGCGGTTGTATACCTATGCTCTGCAGAAATCAGCCGTTCAACTCCTCCTTCATAGTACTTAATTTGAGGATAACTTATTGGACTGAAATGGTGAGCTTTCATCCTTTCAGAAGGCATTATTTTAGGTTAGACATTCTTAGACATTTTACTTTCTTTCTAACTATCAGTTTTGGACATGGTTGGGGGCATATCCTAATCAAATATTTGTATTCTTTTAGATAGAGGCTTTGTGATACTTTTGAGTATTGGTATGAGTGGGATTGGTGTCATTGTTAGCCTTAGCATTAGCATTAGTGTTGGGGCTAACATCATTGGTTGATATTATTGGTTGTTCTATCGTATTACATTTTGGGTTTGATTATCATATTATGCTTGATATTTTCTAAATGGTATGGATGATTGGTTTGGTATAGTTAGACTCGATTGAGTCGGTCATAGTTATGATCGTATCATAGAGTCTTGATGAGATCATTGCTCCATCTTGTTATATGCTTGAAATTTAGCTTATCCAAGGTTGTATAAGGTGGTTGAGTTAGGTTAAGGGGGTAGCCCCTGGTCCTGGTTGGACTTGAGATGCCTATTATGATAAGGACCCAGTTTAGGGTGCGTCAAGCTGGCATTAGAGCCTAGGTTCATGGTCAATTGGGAGTCCACGAAGCCATGTTGAGTAAAGTCTGTTGTTTTGGAATGGGGGTTAGCGCGCCACACTCATAAGAGGAAGGTTGCAAGACAGTTAGGAATGTTTTACTTTCTTGGTATTCTTTATTCAGGCTTGACTTTTTAGTCCTGGAATCTCCTCTAATCCTTGTTTGTTCATCTTTTAAATTATGCCTCCTAGACCTAGAACATAAGGAAATTTTTCTAGCCCATCTGAAAGTGACGCTAAGGAAGCACATTCTACTCTCGGGGTTCATCTTTGATCTCATGGTCCTATTCTTGATGGTACCAAAGTTCCTCCTATTCCTCCTACTGCTTCTCGGGCCCCTCAGGGCAACATGAGAAATTTGGAGTTTTGTCAGTCTATGCATGATATTGCCAAACTGGTTATTGCTCAGGCCAAGAAGGGTATGGCTAGTGTTGTATCTACTGAGGCCGCTAGGCTTGGATAATTTATGAAGATGGGTCCTCTAACTTTTATTAGAGTGAAGGTAGCGAAAGACCCATGGGGCTTTTAAAATGAGAGAGAGAAGATCTTTCAGGTAATGAGGGATACTAATATGGAAGGGGTAAGTTTTACATTTTATCAGCTCAAAGAGGTTCCTTATCAGTGGTATGAGGAGTGAGACAGAGATAAGGGTAATATAGAGGAGGATGGTTTATGGGAGGACTTTTCTAATGCCTTCATGAATCAGTTCTTTCTTGAAGAGTTGAGGAAAGCTAAAATGGAGGAGTTCATGAATCTAAGGTAAGGGAGAATATCTATGAAGGAGTATGCTTTGAAGTTCCATTAATTGTCAAAGTATATTATTGATTTGGTGGTTGATACGATATCAAGAATGAGAAAGGTCACTTTTAGGCTGAATAGAGAGATGAATCTGGAGAGCAAGACTATTTTTCTTATAAAATATATGGACATGTCGAGGCTGACTATTTATATACAGCAGGTTAAAGATGAGAAGAAAAGGTAGGCATAATATAGAGACAGGCAGGATAAGCGGGGCAGGTTTTCATATCAGGGAGGTGCTTAGTCTCAGGGTGGTCAAGATGATGGGAAGTGGCAGAAAAAAAAGTGAGGGAGTTCTAGGTCCTTCTCTAATGCTAGTGCTCTTTACCCCCAGCAGTCGGCTAATAGGCATCATCATGGTGGTGATAATTCTCGGGCGTAGGGAGCCCAGTCTCAGGCAAGCAAAGGTTAGTCTATTTTTTTGTGTCCTCCTTGTCAGTTTTGAGGTCGTACTCATTAGGGATTCTATGAGAAGAGAGGGATAAATGCTTCAAGTATGTCTAAGTAGGCCATTGGCTCAGGGATTGTCCGTCTAATAAGGTTGCTATGGGGGCAAATAAGATTCCAGTGGCTTCATCTTCTATTCCTACACCCAGTTATGTGGAATCTGCTTCTATTACTGCTCCTAGTTTTAGTATTGGTCAGAATAGTTTGTATGCTTTGGTCTCCTATCAGGAATCTGAGGCATCGCCTGATATTGTTACTGGTAGGTTATAGCTTTTCTCTCATGAAGTATATTATTAGCTTGATCCGAGTCTACCCTTTCTTATGTGACTCCTTATATAGTTGTGTATTTTAATTTTGATCTAGAGATTATTTTGGATCAATTTCTATTTTTACCCAGGTAGGAGATACAGTCATTGCTGAATGGGTCTATAGGAGGTATGTGGTATCTTTGAGTGGTAGACAGACTTCGGCATATCTATTTAAGTTGGGTATGGTAGATTTTAATGTAATCTTGGGCATGGATTGGTTGTATTTTTGTTATGCAAATTTGGATTGTCGAACTTGTAAGGTCATCTTTAGGTTCCCTGCTAAGCCAAAAATAGAATGGAAGGTTGTTCCTTAGCGCCAAGATGGAAGTTTATTTCTTATCTTAGGGCTTGGAGGTTAATCTCTAAGGGTTGTCTTTATCACTTGGTCTGGGTTAAAGATTCTTATTCGGAAGGTCCTTCTTTGTCTTCAGTCACTGTGGTTAATGAGTTTCTGAAGGTCTTTCTGGATGATCTTCCAAGCGTTCCTCTAGATAGGGAAATAGAGTTTGGTATTAATTTGCTTCTAGACAATCGTCCAATTTCTATTCCTCCATATAGAATGGCTCCCGTTTAGTTAAGAAAACTCAAGGAGAAAATTAAGGATCTTCTAGACAAAGGGTTTATTTGCCCTAGAGTTTCTTCATGGGGTACACCGGTGTTGTTCGTGCACAAGAAGGATGGTTCTCTTTGCCTGTGCATCGACTACTGGCAGTTGAATAAGGTAACAATTAAGAATAAATATCCTCCTCCTCAGATAGATGATTAGTTTGATTAGTTGCAAGGTGCCAAGTTCTTTTCCAAGATAGATCTTTGGTATAGGTACCATCCATTTAAGATTAGGGAGGTGAATATCCCTAAGATGACTTTCTACACTTGGTATGGGCATTAGAAGTTTTTCATGATGTCATTTAGATTGACAAATGCCCCAGCAGCATTTATGGATTTGATGAACAGGGGATTTCGGTAGTATTTCAACCTCTTAGTCATTATGTTTATTGATGATATTCTAGTGTATTTGAAGAGTAAGGTGGATCATGCTAATCACCAATGTGTGACGTTGAAGACCTTAAAGGAACAACAGTTATATGCCAAGTTCTCTAAGTGTGAGTTTGTATTGAATGTTGTGACTTTCTTGGGTCATATCATTTCTAGTAAAGGGATAATGGTGGATCTGCAGAAGGTGGTTGTGGTGAAGAAGTGGCCTAGACCTACGACTCCATCAGATATTCGGAGCTTCTTGGGTTTAGTCGGGTATTATAGGTGGTTGGTGGAGAGTTTTTCATTTATAGTTGCTCCTTTGACAAAGTTAACTCAGAAAAAGGATAAGTTTTCTTAGTCAGATGCATATAAGGGGAGTTTTGAGAATTTGAAGGATAATTTGAAGGATAGTTGCTTATTGTGATGCATCTCAGGTTGGTCATGGTTATGTGTTAATGCAGCATGGGAAGGTGATAGCCTATGCTTCCTAGCAGTTGAAGGTACATAAGAGGAACTATCCTACTCATGATTTAGAGTTGTTGGTCATTGTATTTTATTTAAAAATTTGGCAGCTTATTTAAATGAAGTTCACGTGGATATCTTTTCTGATCACAAGAGTTTGCGGTAGGTGTTCACGTAGAAAAATCTTAATCTCAGGCAGAGAAGATATCTTGATCTTCTCAAAGACTGTGATATGAGTCTTCACTACCACCCAGATAATGCTAATATGGTTGTTGAAGCTCTTAGCAGGTTGTCTAGGGGTAGTTTGGCTCATATGGGAGAAAAAAAGCAAGAATTGGTGAAAGATATTCACTATTTAACAAATCTAGGGGTTCATCTCTTGGACTTTAAGGATGTTGGTATGATGGTTTAAGAAGTGGTTAGATTGTCTCTTGATGCGGAGATTAAGAAGAAAGAAAGTATTGGATTCTGCCTTAATAAAAATCAAGGGTAACGTTGGTGGGAAAAATACGGTAGATTTTGAGATTAGCAATGATGGTACTTTGCAGTACCAAGGGAGGTTGTTTGTTCTTGATGTAGATGGTTTGCGATTAAGGATCTTGGCTGAAGCGCACGAGTCACCCTATGTTGTCCATCTTAGTTCTACTAAGATGTACCATGATCTCAAAGAGATCTATTGGTGGAGTGGAATGAAGTGGGACATGGTTGATTTTATGCCCAAATGCATGGTGTGTCAACAAGTTAAGGTTGAGTACATGAGTCCTGATGAGTTGTATCAAGAAATTGAGTTGCCTAAATGAAAGTGAGAGGAGATCAATATGGATTTCATTACTGATCTTCCTCGGTATTGGGACCAATTTGATTCAATTTAGGTCATCGGGGATAAAATGATAAAGTCCATACATTTCTTGCCTATGCATACTAACGTTTTGGCAGAGGATTATTCGAAGCTTTATCTTCAAGAGATTGTGAAACTACATGGGGTGCCTGTTTTAATTATTTCCAATCATGGTACGCAATTTACGTCCCACTTCTTGCTGTCTTTCCAGAAAGAGTTGGGGACTAAGGTGAGTTTGAGTACTGATTTATATCCGCATTCTGATGGTTAGGTGGAGAGAAATATTCAGACATTAAAAGACATGCTTCAAGCCTGTGTGATTGATTATGGTGGCAGCTGGGTGGTTTATCTACCTTTGGTAGAGTTTGCTTACAATAATAGCTATCATAAGAGTATTGGTATGGCTTATTTTGAGTCATTGTGTGGTAGGAGGTGTAGAACTCCTATTGGTTAGTTTGAACTTGGCAAGGCTGATTTGTTTGATCCGAATTTGGTTTATCAAGCTATGGAAAGGTGAAGGTGATTCAGGATAGGCTTAAGGCTTCCCAAAGTCGTCAGAAGTTCTATGCGGATGTTAGACATAGAGAATTGGAGTTTACAATTGAGGATAAGGTTTTCCTTAAGGTGTCTCTTATGAAGGGAGTAGTGCAGTTTGGCAAAGAAGGAAATCTCATTCCTCAATACATTGGTCCTTATGAGATTTTGCGGAGGGCGGACAATATTGCGTATGAGTTGGAGTTTCCATCTAGCTTGACTTTGGTAGATCCAGTATTCCATGTTACTATATTGAGAAAGAGCATTTGTGATCCGTCTTTGATTGTTCCTTTAGAGGGGCTGGATGTCTCAGATTCTCTATCCTATGAAGAGGTCCCAGTTGAGATATTGGATAGGCAAGTTCATTGGATGAGGAAAAAGGATGTGTCTTTGGATAAGATTTTGTGGCAGAACCACAAGGTGGAAGAGGCCACGTGAGAAACGGAGGAAGACATGAAGTGTCAGTATCCACTCTTGTTTTCTGCTCATGATATTTGTGCATAAAGTATATGTTCTTGAACACATCTTTATTTTCTGAGTTTGTTAAAGAAAGGGTTGCATCTCTTGTATTTTTGTTTTCCATTTTGTAAAAGTAAAAGTAAAGACATCAAAAGGTGGGATTTATGTTTGATAATGCAAATGACTCTGTGTTTGGTTACCCCTACCTTATCCATGATTTGGGGATGAATTTTCCTAGTGAGGGAGACTTAAGCATCCAAGGTTTAGACCCTTAGAAAATTTCCTGGAATCCCGTTCTTCGAACCCAATGTGACTCATGGTACGAGCCTTATATTGGGGTACGAGTGGTGAAGTCCTACCATTAGCTGACCAATGTTAGTTAGTGGGATGGTTTTGGTCACTGAAATATATACGACTTAGGGGTGAGTGTTGTATGGTTGGTTTCGGGTCATATAGGTGACTCATAAGGTGGATGGTGTTTGATCCTCTTAGTGTTACATTCTGCCAGGGATAAGGATCATGGGTACGGGTCGTATGCTGAGGTTACGACTTGGGTGGATAAGTCGTATACTGGACAGTTTCTCCATGGTTGAGGCTCGGTTACAATCAGGTGGGTACAAACCGTAAGGGAGGTTACAACTCGTAAGGTAGTCAACCCTATGTCAAGTTTTTATGGGATTTAAGTGGGGATATTCTGAACATTTTCCTACTTACCTTAATAAGGACCCACAACTTATAATGCATTAGGAGTTTATTTACCATATTATTTTATTCTTAAACACTTAGAAACTCTCCCCAAACATATCATAATTCTCTCAAGAGCTTTTGGGACAAGGAGATAGGGTTTTAACTAAGGGATTACTTTGGGGCTTGCCTTGGTGAATTCTTCGCATCAATCTTCTTAGTTTAAGGCATAATTCTCTTCACTAATTGTAATTTCAATTAAAGGCATGGTTACATGGTTGATTTCATGGTTTTTCTCTTGCATGATTATGACTTTCAACTATTGATTTGGGGGTTTTGATGTTAAATACGTGGTTATGATTTCCTATGATTTTAATTATGTTTTCTATGCATTAACTGTGGTTTTGGACAATTTAATTCCATGGTATTGGTTTAATGGTAATGAAATTTGGTTTTGGTTATATTATGCCCCCAAGGTGTTTGATAAAACAATTTAATTGCATGGTATTGATTTCATGGTATGATTTCCTTCATTGCATTGGCTTATTTTAATGGAACTCTTGTTTGTTTTTGGCTTATGCATGAAATCTTAAATATTTTTAAATGGCTTACAAAGGATTAAGGCTAATTGGTTATGCTTGTGGAGAACATGGAAGTCTCCCAAGAGGTTTAATATGGCTAATGATAGGGCACTTGAATGTCCCATTAATCTAAATGGTTTGGCTATGGATAATCCTTGCAAGTATAGTGGTATAACGATACCACTGGTTTATTGAATAGCCTATGTTAATAAATAGATAATTGGATTGTTTGTTAATGGCTTTAATTGGGCATTCATAGCGGGGAGTGTAAGCTAAGTCGTGGAAGGTAGTGGTCATGGGGAGATTATCCTTCATGCCACACCGATATCGCGGAGGTTAACCTCTGTGACACAGCCTTATCACGGACCTTCACTGCCTCGGGATCCCAAAATAACCCTGAACCCTTTTCGAAAATTTCAAAACTTTCCTCAAACACCCTTTTAACATTCATTAATTCAATTCAAGTGAAAAATCGACATTACGCAGGCAAGAAGGTCAAAAATAAAATGATCAAATTTTTTTGGGTCTCACACTAATTATAGCTAACAATAGTTCTTTTGTTCCTAATTATCCAAGCCTTATCGTATAGAGTTATCCTGTACCTATGTTGGTAAGGGTAGACGATATCCTATGGAATCAATTGGGCTTCGTGCAAGCTAGCGCAGACACCATAGGCTAGCTTTATAAAAAAATCTCTTTGTGATTTTCTATTTTCTTCCTCTTTCCACACTACATAGGCTTCGATAAATGGTATTATACCAATCTAATAACTATTTATTATCTAGTGAAGTTACCGCACCTAAATCCGCACCCCCTACAATTGGTATCAGAGCCTATGTTGTTTAAAGTTATAGAAGTAGTATATATTTGGATTTATTTGATTAATTTATTAATCATGACTTATCTGATAAAACTAGATTTAGATATTTCCCAAAATATTATTTAGATGAATAGTGTACAAAAATTACCAAAATATAAAGAATTAAAGCAAATAATATCTGAAAAACATAAAGAATTAAAAATAAGGATAGAAAGACTACAATATGATATAATTGTCGGAGTTAGTAAAAACTCAATAAATGCACAAAAATAAGAAATATCAAATTTAGAATCAACAATAGATAGTCTAGAATATACATACCAACATGATCTATTAACAATTAAATAAAAAATGAAAAGAAGAATTTATAATAGATGATAAAATATATGAAAACCATGAATGATTAAAAATAAAAATAGTATTTTCTAATCTAAGAAGAAGGTATAAGAAAATAGGTGAACATTTATATTTAATGTTAGAAAAAGAAGAATTAAAATTAGAAGATAAATTGACAGGTATGGTAAGAATAGAAAAAGAAAATGAATAAATATATAGAAAAAGAAAATAGGAAAAATAAAACAACAAACTACAGAAGTAATACAAAAAATAGAAAAAACTAAAAATAGTAGGATTGCTGAATTAGAAAAAGAACTACAAATGCTAAAAAAATTGTATGAAAAAAGACAGAAAGAAAAAAAAAGAAAAAGATAAGGAACAAAAATTATTAAACAAGATAAATCAATTTAAAGAAAAATTAGACATAAATACAATAGATGTTGAAAAACAGATAATTATGATTCAGAAGATAGTGAAACAGATACAGAAATCTTAACAAATACAAAAAATTTAGAAATCAATGAAAAACAAGAAGTAATTAATGAAGAAAACTTAGAAAATAGAAACACAGAAATAAATATTCTTGATAAAAAAGAAGATGAAAATTTTTAATACCTAGAACATCAGAAATAAGAAAACCTACATATTATAAGAATAAGTTTAAAAGATATAATCTAAAGAATGAATATGACAAATGGACACCAAAACAAATAGTTAACAAAAATTATAACTTTTTAGACTTAGATTGTGTAATAGATACAGAAAAAATAATACAATTATGGATATGATATATGAAAAAACAATTATTAGATAATAATATAAATGTAACAGATGCACCAGAATATATAGAAAAAACACTAATAGAAACAGTGAAATTATGATTTTCAAATCTAACTGAAAATAGTAAAAGAGTATTAAGAACTGACAAACCTACAGAAGAAACATCATCAACAACTACAACTAAATTAACACCTATAGAATTATTAAAAAAAATATGAAATAGCTATAAAAGACGAATTTAGCAGCATGACAACAACACAAAAAGAACAAAATGAAGAGAAAGATACAAATAGCAATTTAATGTTAAAATTAGCAATATGTAATATATGTTACATAGATGAATATACTTGCGCATTTAAAGAATATTATTATAAAGGAACATATAATATAGAAGAAAGTAAAGAAATAAGAAAATTATATTTTAGTAAATTACCTGAACTATTTAGTTCAAAAATAATAAAAAGTTGGGATGAAGCAAAAATAGTAGATACTTCAGGAGCAAGAATAAAATTTTTACAACAATGGTATAGAAACCTATGTGAAAAATATCGAGAAGAAATAAAAATAAAAAAAAATATTAATAAGAAATTTAGCATGTTGCAAAGACAAAATAGCACCTCAATTTGGATGCGAAGAAAGATATTATAAGAAAAGAAAAAGACATAAGAAATATAAGAAATACAAAAAATCAAAATATAAATATAAGAAACCAAGAAAAAGATATTATGTAAAAAATTATAAACATAAAAGACCATATAGGAAAAAGAAATCTATAAAAGAATGTACTTGTTATAATTGCGGAAAATTAGGACATTTAGCTAGAGATTTTAAATTACCTAAAAACCCAAAAATTACATAAATATCTGAAATAAAAATAGAAAATACAGAATATATGAAGATAGATTATATAGATTACGAATTAGAAAGTGAAGATAGTATATATGAAATTTCAGAGAACGAAACAGATAATGAAATAGATAGTGAATTAGATGAATTAAATGACTGAAGAAGATATAAGAATAAACCAAATAACTGAAGAAGATATAAAAATAATAACAAATGAAGAATATTTGAATGAAAAGGAACAGATCAAAAAATAATATTTGATAGTCATATATTTGAGGAAATAAAAGGAAAAGAATTAGATTTAATTGTATAAAAAATATTTAAAATACCAACCATAAAAAATATATTTAGAATACTACGTAATAAGCAAAAAAGAACATTTAATAGACTGTAGATATGCAAAAGATAAAGCTAGTATACCACTAGTAACAAAAAGAATAATTAATAAAGAAATAAACGATATAAAAAGTAGAGACCCAATAAAATATGTACACTTTGGAGGTATAGAGATATTAATAAAAGAATGTTTTAGAGAAGGAATAGATACACCAATAGAATTATATTAGCAGATGATAGAATTATAAAACCTATAGAAAAAAGTATAATAACTGCCATAAAAGGAAATTTAATATACCAAAAATTTAAATTTATAATAAGTGTGAATTATTCAGTAGCAAAAACAGATAAAAATATAGATAAATCACTAGTATTATATTGAAAAATATCAGGAATAGAACTAACCCCAGGAAGTAAAACATTTACAGCAAGACATAAAAATCTATATGTATTAACAACAAAACATAAAATAATGGGAAAAAATAAAATTAACAAAATACAAATAGAAAGTCCCTTCGAACAATTTGTAAAAACAATTGATAATAATGATTATAGTTATAGAGACATAGATACAGAAGAAAATTTAGAAATAATAAATGATAGAATAAGTACAACAAAAACAATAGCTTATGAAAAAACAGAATCATCAAGTTCATCAAAAAGAACAAGTTATGAAATAAGTTCAACAACTAATTTAAACCAATATTACATAACAAGAACAATAAATGAAAAAGAATATTTAATACGCTTAAATACTGGACAAGAAGAAAATTATATAGCAAGATATTTAGTAAAAAATGAAGAAATAAAATCTGACAATAATATATGCCCAGATCTACCAAGAAGTAGGGATGGCAATGGTGCGGTGGGGGTTTTTACTACACCCGCAAGTTTTAAAATCGCACCGCATCGCATGACATTTAAACCCGCATAAACCTGCCCCACATTCATACCCGCGGATAACCGCACCGCACCGCCCCATGTTTTTATTTTTTCCCTTTTTAAAAAAAAATTGTAACTCTATTGAAAATCATAATATTTTCAAATATACAACTAGAAAATAATAACTAATTTCTATTCTAGCACTTTTCACTAAAAAATTGTCAAAAAGTATAACGTGTACAAGTAATGATCAAATATCATATTTTTATTCAAATAAATAGAGATGTTAAAAAAGCTACTATAATATTATTTATTGGTAGTGTTATGCATGTAGTTTTAAGTATCATAAAATTTAAGTAAAGAACACATATAATTTTAGGTATATTCACGAGAACAATATTAATTTTTAGCTTTTTTATTATTTTAAACCCGCATATACCCGCAACCCGCACCGCACCACACCATTTTAAAAAAAATTACTTTGACCCGCACCGCACCCATACTGCACCGCATAACTTAAAACCTGCACCGCACTTTATAGCTTAAAACCCGCACTGCATCGCACGTGCACCCTCCCCTTGCCATTCCTACCAAGAAGCTTATTAAACACTAAAAATATAGCATAAAAAGAAATAACAATAGGAGTTAGAAAAATAAAAATAGAATTTGAAATAAAGGAAGAAATGCAAAAAACATACATAATATTAGGAATAAAATGGCTAGAACAAGTAAAACCATATCATATAGAGCATACACAATTATCTATAAGATATAACAGAGAGAAATTATTCTTAAGAAGAGCTTTAACATGATATGAAAATATATGTATTAATGAAGATAGTAGTGGAAGGGTATTACAGTAGATATTATACGTCTATGATAGATACAAGAGCAGAAGCTAATTTATGTAGATATAATTGTTTGCCAGAAAGCAAATGGGATAAATTTAAAACACCAATAATAGTTAAAGGATTTAATAATGAAGGAAGCTTAATTACTTAGAAAGCTAAGAATGTAAAAACACAAGTATGGGATAAAATATTAATAATTGAAGAAATCTATAATTATGAGCTAACATCAAAAGATATACTTTTAGGAATGTCGTTTTTAAATAAATTATATCCACATATAATAACTAGAACGGATTGGTGGTTTACAACACCATGTTAACAGAAAGTAAGAGCAAAAAGAGTTATTAATAAAATAAGAAAGAAAACTGATTGGATAGAAGGAAGTGAAAAAATTACACAAAAATTAGAAAATATAAAAAATATTGAAGATAAAATAGAACTGGTCGTATTTTCAATAAATAAAAAGGAAATGACTTTATTTTCAATAAATAAGATAGAAAAAATTAAGAAAAAATAAGAACAATTATATTGTGAAGATCCATTAAAAGGATGGGAAAAACATAAAACTAAAATAAAAATTGAATTAATAGATAATAATAGCATAATAACTCAAAAACCATTAACATATAATTTTGACAATTTAAAAGAATTTAAAATGCATATAGATGAATTATTATAAAAACAATATATACAAAAAAGTAATAGTAAACACAATAATCCAGCATTTATAGTAAATAAACACAGTGAACAAAAAAGAGAAAAAAATAAAATGGTTATTGATTATAGAAATTTAAATGCAAAAACTATGACATATAATTACTCAGTACCAAATAAGATATTAAAAATAAGACAAATACAAGGGTATAATTACTTTAGTAAATTTGATTGTAAATTAGGATTTTACCATTTAAAGTTAGAAGAAAAATCTAAGGAATTAACTGCATTTACGGTACCACAAGGATTTTATGAATGGAATGTACTACCATTTGGATATAAAAATGCACTCAGTAGATATCAACATTTTATGGATGGCTATTTTAAACAATTGCCTAATTGTATAGTATACATAAATGATATACTATTTATATATAAAAACTAAAGAAGAACATTTAAAATTATTAGAATAATATACAGATATAATTGAAAAATCAAGAATAAGTTTAAGTGAAAAGAAAGCAAAAATAATGAAAAATCAGATAGAATTTTTAGGAATACAAATAGATAAAAGTAGAGTAAAAATACAACAACATATAGTCCAAAAAATAATAAATTCAGAAGAAGAATTAGTTACAAAAAAAATTACAATCATTTTTAGGATTAGTAAACCAAGTAAGAGAATATATTCCAAAATTAGCAGAAAACTTAAAACCATTATAAAAAAAATTAAAAAGGGATGTAGAATATAACTATAATGAAGAAGACAAAAAACAGGTACAAAAAATAAAATTACTTTGTAAATAATTACCAAAATTATAATTTCCAGATGAAAATAAAAAATTTACATATATAGTAGAAGCTGATGCAAGTGAATATAGTTATGGAGGAGTACTCAAATATAGATATGAAGAAGAAAAATTAGAACATCACTGTAGATATTATTCAGAAACGTTTAACGAAACAAAAATAAAATGAAAAATAAATAGAAAAGAATTGTGTTCTTTATATAAATTTTTAATAGCATTTGAACCATATATCGTCTATAACAAGTTTATTGTTAGAACAGATAATACACAGGTACGATCGTGACTAACAAAAAAAATACAAAACTCAGTTACGACAAAGGAAATTCGGAGACTAGTATTAAATATACTGAATTTTACATTTACAATTGAAGTAATCAATACTAACAAAAATATCATTGCAGATTACTTATCAAGACAAAGCTACTCAAACTGATTTACCAATAGAAAAGGCTGATGCCAAAGATACCCAAACTGACTTATTGCTCCAAATATTTAAACAAATGGGGTTATTACAAGAACGAGTTATTACACTAACTACTGAAGTTACAAATATAAAAGTGCAGGTCGAGCACTATAAAAAAACAAGATACTGTACAGTAAGAGCACATTAAAAAACTGGACCTAGAAGGTGACGATGAGAAACAACTTAAAACTCAAATTACTAACGAAACTTCAATTATAGCTGCAGGAACATCTAAAGGGAAAAATATAATCACTCAAAATAGACCTGAAATACCAAAGAAAAAGAATTATAACCTCAACCAAATATTTTCAAAACCATATACACCAAATATATAAAATTCAGAATCATTCGCACCGACCCAGATATATACATATTCTGAATCACTTAACTAAGAAAAACAGACATACAACTATGCTTCTTGTAAATACATTGATAATATATACACCATACAAACCATATTAAATACCAAACCTATTCAAAGTGAAGAGCTAGCCGCACAACAAAAAGGATATAGTACCTAAAAATGCTAAAATTACAATAAACTTATTGCCCTACCAGGTACAAACTCAAATTTTATTAAATTATGTTACTATTATGGATTATTAGCTACGGTTTACACAACCAATGGAGAAGAGCTAGCAGGAATCTCAGAAATTCACAAAGAATTTATGACTTACAAGAGAATTACCAACGAATAATTATTCTATGTTCGATTTTATTCCGCACCAGCAAAAATATTCTTTGACGAAATTAAGTAGATTATTAATGTGGTCAAAATAGGTATGAGCAGAGATTATATTATTCCGGAAAAAATATGTGAACAGGACGAGATATCAAAAATACAGATACCAGAATTTTACCGCAACAAAAGAGTTATTGGAATAAGTAATATATTATCAGAGTTACTTAATAATTATTCAAATAAAAAACCAGTTTGGATATATAATTCGAGGAATCAAGCATTGATTTATTCAACTTGCAAAGAAGTTAGAGACCAAGATATGGAAGAACTTAGAAAATGGAGATTAACACTCCTTAGACCAGCAGAACACCGTTAACAAGATCTATCAGAAAGAGAATTATTCAGAAGAAGCTATGGATCAATTTTGTGAAAACGTTGGCCGAAAATACATAGACCACATATACCACAGATGTAGTGGCAAGCACAACTTTATTTCAGATGTGATGCTACACTGACAAGAAATAGAGAAGATAATCAAAACAGATACATGAAAGAAAGAGATAAAGACAAAAGACATGTGAATAAATTAGCATAACTTTACTTTATGTAAAATCTTGTACAAAGTTTTGATGTAAAGTCTTAGGCATTTAAAGTTTTTTTTTGTCATTTACTGCTTTATGTCAAAGTCTTTTTTTAAAAGACGAAGACTTTTTTGTAAGCATTAATTAGTCTATCCAAGACTAGTATAGGCTTTGATTTTTCAAGTCATTCTAGGAAACATGTAAAGAAATCATTTGTAAATTTTAGTTATAAATAGAAGAACCGAAGGCAATGCAAAGGCAAGCCTTCATGCATTGAAGCAAAAGACTCTCTCTTGTCTACAATAAATAGTTTGCTTATTTATTAAAAAACAGGTATATATTTCAATGAAAAAATCTATGGACGAAAAAAACTTAGAATTATCAAACCTACCAGAACAGGTATATTCATTTACAGTTATGAATAGATAAATTCATAATTTCTAACAATCATGATATGATAAAATAAGTTCATGTTAGTTACCTTATAGTAGAATTATTCGAAGAATAGTATGTTAAGAAATTTATTAGCAAAGTGGAAACAGAGAAAAATTCCTAAGAACTATGCCATCCTAAGGTGAAACCAATGAGGCAAGAAGCCATGGTGGGGAATAGCCAGAGTAGAGGCGTTGTTTAAGGGAAAAGTATCTGAATTACCATGCTAATAGTGACCAACAAACATGTTATTTAAGAATAATCTAGTATATAGTAATCTAAAATGATCATATTTTGTTATATATATAATTGGAAGGAATATTTTGATAATAGCATTTTATGAAAAATGAATAATTATTTATCTAACGAAATGGTAGATAAATTTAAAATACTTATTTTGGATGTGCTTAAGGATATAGAAATAACAGATATGAGAAAAATCATATTAGAAAAATATTTGGTAAAGATTATATGACTAGAGTAAATTATATACCATACTGTCCTAACTACTCTTACAAATATTTACGTACACACCAACTATAATAAATTACGTATATCTAGAATTTTGGGAAAAAGATATGAGAAACATACAACTAATAGAAAAACAAATGAAAACAAATTTAGACGAATATATGAAAACTAAAGATATAAAATATATAGAATTTCTTAATGAAAATATGAAAAAATTATTTAGACTAAAACAAACAACTAGTAAATATTATATAAAAGCATTTAATCAAGCCTAAATGACAGATGATATTAAAATACTTGTTTTATATATACTTAGAGATATAGAAATTATAGACATAAAGAAAATAATATGGGAAAAATTACAAGATTATGAAGAGGAAGAATTCTTAAACAATATAGAAAACTTATGCATATATTATGAACATCAATACTATTTAGATTCAGATGGATATTATACAGACTAAAAATGTCAGAATATATTAAGAAAATTAGAGAAAACCAAGAAGACCTACATAAAGAAATTAATTATAGAAAAAAAATTAGAGAAATAATGAAAAGTCTAATAGAAAAATTAAAATGGATAGACGAAACCTTGAAAATTTTAGAAAAAAGCAAAGATAAAAGATTAGATAGTTTAAAAAATTCATTAAGAAGAGAACAAGAAAAAATAGTTAGTAGTATTAATAACCTCAAACAAGATATTAAATATTGTACAAATAGAATAGATTATTATACATTTACTTTAGAAGAATAAAATGATAAACTACGAATATCTAAAATATTGGAGACAAGAAATGGAAGAAATAAGATTAACAAAAAACCTTATAAAAATAAATTTAATAGAATATTTTAAAACAAAAGATATAGAATATTTAGAATATCTTAAAAATAATATAGAAGACTTACAAAAACTAAGAGAAAAAGCTAAAGAATATTATAGCAAAGCATTTAATCAACTACCATTTAATCACCCCCCAAAATATGAATATCAGTAAAATTAAATATGTTAATAAGATATATGGAAGTAAAAGATACAAGAATGAAGAAAAACAGTTAATGAATATTACTACAAACTATTTAATAATTACATAAATTAATGGATACATCTTATGAAAAGAATAAATCATTAAAAGAAATTGAAAATAAACTATATAGCTTATACTTAGAATACAAAAGATTGTATAATACTAACGAGGATCCTAGAACACTAAATAATTTAATTACGATAATATCTAATTTAGAATATGAATTAATAAAACATCTTAAGTCAAGAAGATAAAAATGAAAATTAATCAAATCAATAATATTCACAAAATACATTATATAAAAATAAATACTTATTATCTAATAACTATTTATTATCTAGTAAAGTTACCGCGCCTAAATCCGCATCCCCTACAATTGGTATCAAAGCCTATGCTGTTTAAAGTTACAGAAGTAGTATATATCGTGATTCATAAGGATTTATGAATTTAACTATTCATAACTGTAAATGAATATACCTGTTCTGATAGGTTTGATAATTCTAAGTTTTGTTCCTAGAAGATAACCAAAGAAGATACAAGGAAGAAAGAGATAAAGAAAAAAAGACTTGTGAATAAATTAGCATAACTTTATTTTACGTAAAATCTTGTACAAAGTTTTGATGTAAAGTCTTAGGCATTTAAAGTTTTTTTTGTCATTTAGTGCTTTATGTCAAAGTGTTGGTATTAGAGAGACTTTTTTTTCATAAAAGTCCTAATGCTAATAAATAAGTTTTTTAAGGCACTAATTAGGCTCATCTTTAAATTATGTAACATAGTATAATATTTTCTAGACGTAACTAAAATCTTATCTTTATCACTTTGCAAGGGTTATAAGATTTGTTTTTCGTTGAAGGTGACTTCTGACTCTTTGAGCTTTGCTTTCTTGTTTCTTTCTTCTATGTTTATTCTTTAGATAATTGTTGCTTCATCACCTTAAATAATTTGGCAATTTTTGATTGACATGCAAGCATAAAACTAGGTTGTGATATACATATCCAAGGTAAGTAAATATTGTTAGACTTTGATAAAAATGTTCTCATAGAAGGAAGGAATTTGAAGGAATTAGGAAATAGAACAGACAACAATTGTAAGAAATTTTCACGAGAGATAAATTTTTTCAACTTCAAGGAACGATCTCAGAGAAGTCACATAATTATGGTATGCATTCTGTCTTAAAGAGAGAGATACCTTTTGATAACTCTTGAAAATTAATTATCCTTAGTAACATATGCTTTTATTTATTCGGTAACAATCATAATAATAACATTCTTCTATGTGAATTTCTTGTGCTATACTTCAGATGGGTGTGAGATCAAGTTCTTGACTCCTGAAAAGATGGATCCATAAAGCTTTGATGGATCGGTCATTTGTCATAGGCTTCAAGAAAAAAAGAAGACTTGCCATAATATTTTTCACATTATAATTAATACCAATTTTTATGTTGTCTTATTTTGTTTAGGTTGAAAATTCACTTTAGCAGACTTTTTTAACAAAATTGTCGTAGGCTCTTTGGAATCTTAAAAAATATTAGGTTTTAAGATATTCAATATTTCTAGTCGATAATTGTGGAGATAAACTTACTTGTAATTTGAGGTAAATTTTTTATATTTTTAGTTTGATGTTGAGCTAGAAATCATAAATAATTGTATATTCCAATTTTATTGATAAATAATTGCACATTTTATTCAAGAAATTGTCAAAATCTCTAGATATTCTTCTTGGCGGTGGATTAAAGACGAGTTTTATAATTGAATTCATTTTTTCCTATAGTGTTTGTTGGCAAATAAAGTACCCACTATGATATTGGATAAAATTATAATTGTATATACTAATTACAACTCATTTTTCTTGAAATCAACTGTCGATAACATAAGCTCTTTCTCACAAAGAATTACTTTAATTTTTGAAAAATACTATTGAAAAGACACTTTTCAAAAAAACTTAATGTAGAAGTTTAGTCAAACACTAATAGATCCTCACTAATATTTTTTGAAATAATATTTTTGATAAAAATACACTTAAAAATACTTCTATATAATATTATATATTTTATTCTTTTGTATGCAACCTTTTATATTGACGCAAGATATATGTGCAACGAATGTAGAATAAAATAGTATTTAATACAAGATAAAATAGATATAAGTAAATTAACTCAGGATTTTTTTTAATTAACTTGATGTCTTATATAAGGCCAAATTAAATTTTTTTACGAGTATTTTTATAGTAATTTTGTGATATCACTTCTAATTATTTGTTGTAAGTTATTTAAGACATATTTGTTTCGATGCTTCAATCGTAATTTTAATATATTACCCTCAATTAAATATTATGGCCATGTAAGTATTACGTCACTTAAATTGGAGTAGAAGAAAAAATATTATAAATTAAAATAATTAAATACTTAATTTAATTTTAAAATATAATTAACTATCAAAGACAAAAAAGTTTGGACAAGGAGAGTAACATATATTATTTGAAAATTACATAAAATATATTATAAATTACAATAGCTAAAAATTTAAAATATCTAAAAATAATTTAATCTGATATAAATTTCAAAAAAATATGTAAAAAATGTTATAAATCACAATAATTAACAACTTAAAAAATTTAAAGGTCAACATGCCTTCTTTGGCACAATTTGGCCCTTTCCCTTGTGTCACACCCCAAATCCCATTGGAGCGGACTGGCACCCGTAGCCGAGGAGGCCCGGGAGAACCCGTTCATAACCTATACTTTCACATTTACATTACTTATGAAAATTAGAAATTTGGGCAGCACTTCGTTGTAAATAGAAGAAAACAGTACCTGTATCAGCCCAGCAGACACGCATAAATATATATATAAACAGTAATTGGCCGTCAGAGCCATCACGTCTATCAACCAAACACTCCTATGGCTGTACAATATGTCTACAAAAGCCTCTACATAGATACACAACTGAGTTAGGGTCGGGACAAACTCCCGCCCACAAAAGACTTTTATACAAATACCAAAAATACATATAGACACGACTTGGGATGCCCCGAAACAACTGGAGCTCACCACTAACAACAGAATGTCCTGGCTCTTACTGCGGAGGTGTACGACCTGAAGTACCTGTCCCTGCAGGCATGAATACGGGTCCCCCGTGAGGGACGTCAGTACGGAAATATGTACTGAGTATGTAAGGCAGTGAGTATCAAGATGAGATACAAAATATCAACAGAACCTAGATACCAGTGAATAAACAGTATGAGTAGACCACACTTAAAAGAGCTGATGGGATACCTTGACATTACTTTCATATCATTACTTCCCGTAATCCTTATCAATACATAACGTATGTCATACAATGGTCAACTGATCAGTGGTCCTAATACAATACATCAGGGACCACCCCTGGAATAGAATATATACATAAACTTTATAATACAATGGCCAACTGATCAGTGGTACTAATACAATACATCATGTCATCAATTTAAAATACAGACATTCCATTTCTTAATTCAATTAATCTTTGAGATTGGTTACTTTGTGGTCACACCTTATGGAACTTGAAACCATGATACCTCAATAGGAAAGACATGTAAATAGGTAATCAATATCATGAAAATGAAGTAGAGAATCATGGATACCTCATTAAACCATTTCGGAGTCAATAATAGTATATGGACATTTTTTTTTGACTAGCCGGACATCTTAAAAGTGAAAATAAGTTCAATTGGTAGTGTCGAAGATCATATGATGTTATTATGTGTCATGTGTCGTAGGACAATGTTGGAAGCTTACTTGAGAGTGCCATGGGTCATTATTCATGCCAAAGATTAGATAGAGTATGTCTTAAATACCTTGATATAACCACTTCAATACAAGTCCAACTTGACTTCCCGTACTCTTCGAACACTTATCTACAATAAGTCATTTGTGGCAAACTAGTATTAGCAACCAAACCTTACCATTTAGATATTAACTTCACCAAATAATGTCTAGGAAGTAATCCTTTAACTCATCAATAAGAGTGCTACATACATCCTCTTATACTCTTATTACATTCACATATCATGCATTTTCATGAAATATCCCTCAACATCACTCTTAGCCTTTATTTCCCTTCTTAATCATCATCCAATACCAACATGATCACTAGGCATACATAACCACTAATATAATGATATATCACCACAATTCATCCTCCATAATCCAATACAATAACTTCCATAATTTACTACTAACAATTTATACAAAACAATTCATAACTATGTTTCTGGTTATCTTCCAACATCAAGACAATTCTCATAATCCTTTATCAATACTTATTCATGGATAAGAATCAAGAATAAACAATATTCATACCTTAACAATGAACTCTTGCATTTAGAATCCTCCTTACATAACCATGGGGTTCTTCTCGAAGCTTTCGAGATGGTGAACACAACTACGGAACTAATTCGAATTTTCTACGGTTGAATCACAAAATATGTGAAGTTGAAATTAGGCTAGGGTTTCACCTTCTCTTAATAATTGGATGATATATGATATATTTGAAGCTAAGTGTAGGTTTATAAAGACCCATTTTCGTCCAAGACATAATAGAAAATGACCATTTTGCCCTAAAAATTTAAATAAATCCGAATCTGTCCCCAGTGGATAGTTTTGATAGGTTGAAGTAAATCGATCATAACTCTTTGATCCGGTATCGGATTTGGGTGAAACCAATTGCATTGGAAAGATAATTCAAAGGTCTTTCATTTCCATATAAAGTATACCACTCAGTTCTTTCTGTACAAGGAGTTATGGTCGTTTAAATTTGACTCAAAAATCTGTCCCACAATTCTATTTTTTTTTTGATAGGCTGTAGTAAAACGGGTATAGCTCCTTACTCAGACATTGGATTTGGATGAAACCAATTTCATCGGAAATAAGACTCTCGGAGATTTTCGTCGATATATAGCAGCTCACACATTTCGTTTTGTACAAGGAGTTATGATCGTCTAAAGTTGATCCAAAAATAATTGCCTAGCTGCAGTAATTTTCCTGCAGATTTACTGTTCACAGGCTTCCCGGCCACCGTTTTGAAATTTCGAATGTGCTCGCTTATATGAAATACTCCTCTGTTTTGGGCAAACTTTATATCGTTGGAAAGCTTATTCCAATACTTACACATACAACTATTGGCGGAATACTTCCGAACACCATAAACTTAATTTAACCCATATGCAAGCCTTTAGGACTCCATATAATCGCGATAAGTGTACGAAAAAATTTACGGGGTGTTACATTCTCCCCCCCTTAAGAACATTCGTCCTCGAATGTTAGCATAATTACTCAATTAAGACATGTCCAAGCTTACAATTAACATATTCATCATCATAACATACTTGCATAAAAATAAACACTTACTTGTTATTGTTCTTCTTCCGTCTTATGAACTTCCTCCTCATCGTTGAATAGGTAAGGGTACTTAATCTTCATCGCTTCCTCGGCTTCCCATGTGATCTCCTCAACTTGTTGATTCCTCCAAAGTACTTTTACCGATGCTATCTCTTTATTCCTTATCTTTTTAATCTGGCGATCAAGAATAGCAATAGGCATTTCTTTAAAAGTGAGATCCTCTGTAACTTGTACATCTTCCGAAGTAGTGATGTGCGATGGATCTCCGATGTACTTGCGAAGCATCGAAACATGAAATACGGGATGAACTGTTGAGAACTCTTGAGGTAGCTCTAACTCATAAGCAACTTGTCCAAATCTTTAAATGATCTTGTACGGACCTATGTATCGTGGACTTAACTTTCCTTTATTGCCAAACCTCATCACTCCTTTCATTGGTGATACTTTCAAGAATACCCAATCGTCAATAGAAAACTCAAGTCCTCTTCTTCTAACATCCACATAAGATTTGTGTCGACTTTGAGCTGTTTCAAGCCGTTGTTGGATCACTTTAACCATCTCCATTGCTTGATAACTAAGATACGGTCCAAACCTGACCGCATCACCTGCTTCAAACCATCCTATTGGCGATCTAAACTTTCTTCCATACAATGCTTCATATGGTGCCATTTTGATACTTGAATTATAGCTATTATCGTAGGCAAACTCGATAAGAGGTAGGTGATCATCCCAGTTGCCTTTGAAATCTAATACACATGCTCGTAACATATCTTCAAGTGTCTGGATGGTACATTCTGCTTGTCTGTCCGTTTGAGGATGAAAAACCGTACTTAGATTTACTTGTGTCCCCAAACTCCTTTGAAAAGACTTCCAGAAATTCGCGGTAAATTGGGCTCCTCAATCGGATATAATGGAAATTTGAACTCCATGTAACCGAACGATCTCCTTAATATACAACTTCGCATACTCTTCCGCCGTATAAGTTGTCTTAACTGGTAAGAAGTGCGCAGATTTGGTAAGCCTATCAATGATCACCCATATGGAATCAAACTTCTGATATGTACGAGGCAAACCCGTGATGAAATCCATATTGATCTTGCCCCACTTCCAGACTGGAAGATCTATACATTGCATGTAACCACCGGGTTTCTGGTGTTCTACTTTGACTCTTTGACAATTCAGACATTCAGCTACAAATTCGGCAATATTCTTCTTCATGTCATTCCACCAATATATTGTTTTCAAATCTTGATACATCTTAGTCGACCCTGGATGGATGGAATACCTTGAACAGTGTGCTTCTTTCATAATTCTCTTTCTTAGCTCAACTACATCAGGTACACATAAACGATTCTGACACTGAAGCACTCCTTCTCGCGTAAGCTCAAATGCCTTTGTCGTGCCACTCTGCACATCCTCCTTAAGCTGCAATAAAATTGGATCTACATACTGCTTCTCTTTCACTTCAGCTATCAATGAAGATTCCGCTGCATTACGTACAATAACCTCTTCATCTGGAGTTTCGATAAGTCGAACTCCCAAATTAGCTAGTTGGTGAAGATCCTTAATCATCCCCTGCTTTTCTATAGATGCCATTTTAGACTTACGACTCAGTGCATCCGCTACCACATTTGCTTTCCCTAGATGATACAAGATATCAACATCGTAATCTTTCAACAATATAAGCCATCTCCGCTGCCTCATGTTTAGATCTTTCTGACTGAAGATATATTGCAGGCTCTTATGATCGGTATATATGTCAACATGAACCCCATATAAGTAGTGGCGCCATATCTTCAAAGCAAATACAACTGCAGCTAGCTCAAGATCATGTGTGGGATAATTCCTCTCATGTGGTCGCAACTGTCTAGAGCCATAGGCTATTACTCTACTATGTTGCATTAATACGCATCCTAAGCCACTTCTCGAAGCATCATAGTACACTGCATACCCTTTTGTGCCCTCAGGAAGTACCAATACCGGTGTAGAAGTCAACTTGCTCTTCAGATCTTGGAAACTCTTTTCACAGGCATCATTCCATTGAAACTTGGAGGCTTTATGCGTCAACTTAGTCAAGGGTGCAGAAATAGAAGAAAAACCTTCAACAAACCTTCTATAATAACCTGCCAACCCGAGGAAACTACGAATCTCCGTAGGCGTCGTGGGTCTTGGCCAATTCTTCACAGCCTCAATCTTCTGAGTGTCAACTTTTATGCCTTCACTGGATACAATATGGCCCAAAAATGCCACTGACTTGAGCCAAAACTCACATTTAGAAAACTTCGCATACAACTTACGATCACGAAGAATCTGCAACGCCTGCCCTAAGTGATTAACATGGTCCTCTTCTGATCTAGAGTAGACCAGAATATCATCTATGAAAACTATCACGAACACATCTAGAAATGTCTTAAACAGCCTATTCATCAGATCCATAAAAACTGCGGGTGCATTTGCCAGCCCGAATGACATAACCAGGAATTCATAATGACCATACCGTGTTCGGAAAGCTGTCTTGGGTATATCTTTATCCTTGACTCTCACTTGATGATAGCCTGATCTCAAGTCAATCTTGGAAAAACACTGGGCACCCTGTAACTGTTCAAATAAATCATTAATTCGGGGAAGAAGGTATTTATTCTTGATAGTCACCTTATTCAATTGCCGATAGTCAATACACATCCTCAGCGAACCATCTTTCTTACGCACAAACAATACTGGTGCTCCCCAAGGGGACATACTAGGCCTGATGAATCCCTTCTCTATCAAGTCTTTCAGTTGCTCTTTCAATTCTCGCAACTCTGCTAGTGCCATTCTATAAGGAGGAATTGAGATTGGCTGTGTGTCTGGCAACATATCAATACCAAACTCCACTTCTCGTTCAGGAGGTAAACCTGGTAGTTCTTCAGGAAATACATCAGGAAATTCATTCACAACCGGAAAGGTTTGAAAAGTTGGCGGCTCTGCCTCTGTATCCCTTACTCTAACCAAATGGTATATGTACCCCTTGGAAATTATTTTTCTTGCCTTAAAGTAAGAAATAAATCTACCTCTCGGCACGCCAACATTACCCTTCCATTTAAGGACTGCCTCATTTGGGAAATGGAAATACACTTTCTTAGAACGGCAATCTACAGTAGCATAACAAGACGCTAACCAATCCATGCCCATAATAACATCAAAATCTACCATTTCTAACTCAACAAGATCGGCCATCGTATCACGACCACAAATATTCACAAAATAATTTTGATAAACATTCCTAGCTATAAGAGATTCCCCCACTGGCGTTGATACTTCAAATGGCTTGGCTAATAATTCGGGTGTTCTCCCGAACCTTCCCGCAACCAAATGAGTAGCATATGATAATGCAGAACCAGGATCAATTAAGACATACACATCAAATGCAAAGATGGACAATGTACCTGTAACCACGTCTAGAGAAGACTCTAAATTCTGCCGATCTGCTAGGGCATACACACGGTTCTAAGCTCCGCTAGAACTAGCTGCTCCTCTATCACCTCTACCGTGACCCATAGGTTGTGCACCCCTACTCAAAGGAGGCACCGATGATGACGCAACAGCTGATCCGATAGGTCGTGTTATACCACCTGTGGTCCTGCGTGGGCAATCTCTAGCCATATGCCCCGGCCTACCGCACCAAAAGCAATTGTTCATTCCAAGCCGACATTCGCCAAAGTGAAATCTTCTACATATGGGGCACGGGTGTCGTGGAGGTCTCAATTGACTCATACTCTCTTGCCCTTGATACCCCACTATTCGCGAACTCTGATTTTCACTACTTTGCCCGAACTGATTACCTCTGAAACTTTAAAATTACGGTGGAGCACTAATTGCCGAATAAGAAGATAACGGGCTAGGCAATCTATGAGAGAACGGAGGTCGAAAACCTCCCTGAGATGCCATAAACTGTCCTATAGCTCTGGCCCGCTTAGAATATCCTTTTTCTGATTCCTGGGTTCTTCTTCTTTGCCTCTGATCTTCCATCTTCTGAGCGAAAGCTTGTATCCTTGCTATATCCATGTCCTTGTTCAAAGCAGCAATGGTACAATCTCTAACCAAGTATGGTTCCAATCTATCCACATAGTGATGAACTCTGTCATCCATAGTAGCTACCACATTAGAAACATATCGAGACAAGGAGTTAAATTGAAGACTATACTCCCTTACACTCATATTACCCTGACGAAGATTTAACAATTGATCTGCACGGGCCTGAAGAGTCTCAAATGGAAGATAATGATCAATAAATGCATCTTTGAACTCTTCCCATGTAGTTGGAGGTGTATCAATACCCCTAGATCGTTTCCAATCCTTGTACCACAATATAGCCTCTCCTTTCAGTCTATATGCTGCTAGCTCAACCATCTCTTTACCGGATATGTGCATAACATCTAGAGCCCTTTGGGATTGATCGACAAAGTTCTGCGGGTCTTCGTTAATATCTGATCCGATAAAAGTAGGAGGATCCAGTTTCAAAAAATCCTGTGTCCGAAGGCTAGCTGCTCTATCCGTACCACTAGAACCCGTGGTAGGAATAGCTTGCCCTTGGACTTGACCGACAACTATACGCGTCAGAAGTTGTACTGCATCCCTCAAATCTCGATCAACAACATTAATAGATGGCCCTTCCGGAGGAGAAAAAGTTCCTGATATATGCTCAGCTTGAGACTCACTTTGTTCAGCTTGTGCCAGTGGTGACTTACTAGTACCTTCTCTGGCCACTACATCCACTCGCTTCCACTTATTATTTCTCCTTGTAACCGGCATCGTTACTATAATAAAAAAAAATAATTGGATTAAGTGATCGATTATGACTTTATCTCTAATATGGGCTCTATTGCACGATCTAAGAAATGGAGAGTGGAAACAATCCCTAAATGTCCAATAGCCTCCTGTTTATAGATGTGGTGCACAACACACCGATAAACGAGATTCTACATAGACACGGCTTTGTAGACTCACTAGGACAAACTTCTCTGATACCACTTCTGTCACACCCCAAATCCCATTGGAGCGGACTGACACCCGTAGCTGAGGAGGCCCGGGAGAACCCGTTCATAACCTATACTTTAACATTTACATTACTTATGAAAATTAGAAATTTGGGCAGCACTTCGTTGTAAATAGAAGAAAACAGTACTTGTATCAGCCCAGCAGACACCCATAAATATATATATAAACAGTAATTGGCCGTCAGAGCCATCACGTCTATCAACCAAACACTCCTATGGCTGTACAATATGTCTACAAAAGCCTCTACATAAATACACAACTGAGTTAGGGTCGGGACAAACTCCCGCCCACCAAAGACTTTTATACAAATACCAAAAATACATATAGAAACGACTTGGGATGCCCCGAAACAACTGGAGCTCACCACTAACAACAGAATGTCCTGGCTCTTACTACGGAGGTGTAAGACCTGAAGTACCTGTCCCTGCAGGCATGAATACGGGTCCCCCGTGAGGGACGTCAGTACGGAAATATGTACTGAATATGTAAGGCAGTGAGTATCAAGATGAGATACAAAAGATCAACAGAACCCAGATACCAGTGAATAAACAGTATGAGTAGACCACACTTAAAAGAGCTGATGGGATACCTTGACATTACTTTCATATCATTACTTCCCGTAATCCTTATCAATACATAACGTATGTCATACAATGGCCAACTGATCAGTGGTACTAATACAATACATCAGGGACCACCCCTGGAATAGAATATATACATAAACTTTATAATACAATGGCCAACTGATCAGTGGTACTAGTACAATACATCATATCATCAATTTAAAATACAGACATTCCATTTCTTAATTCAATTAATCTTTGAGATTGGTTACTTTGTGGTCACACCTTATGGAACTTGAAACCATGATACCTCAATAGGAAAGACATGTAAATAGGTAATCAATATCATGAAAATGAAGTAGAGAATCATGGATACCTCATTAAACCATTTCGGAGTCAACAATAGTATATGGACATTTTTTTTTTGACTAGCCGAACATCTTAAAAGTGAAAACAAGTTCAATTGGTAGTGTCGAAGATCATATGATGTTATTATGTGTCATGTGTCGTAGGACAATGTTGGAAGCTTACTTGAGAGTGCCATGGGTCATTATTCATGCCAAAGATTAGATAGAGTATGTCTTAAATACCTTGATATAACCACTTCAATACAAGTCCAACTTGACTTCCCGTACTCTTCGAACACTTATCTACAATAACTCATTTGTGGCAAACTAGTATTAGCAACCATACCTTACCATTTAGATATTAACTTCACCAAATAATGTCTAGGAAGTAATCATTTAACTCATCAATAAGAGTGCTACATACATCCTCTTATACTCTTATTACATTCACATATCATGCATTTTCATGAAATATCCCTCAACATCACTCTTAGCCTTTATTTCCCTTCTTAATCACCATCCAATACCAACATGATCACTAGGCATACATAACCACTAATATAATGATATATCACCACAATTCATCCTCCATAATCCAATACAACAACTTCCATAATTTACTACTAACAATTTATACAAAACAATTCATAACTATGTTTCTGGTTATCTTCCAACATCAAGACAATACTCATAATCCTTTATCAATACTTATTCATGGATAAGAATCAAGAATAAACAATATTCATACCTTAACAATGAACTCTTGCATTTAGAATCCTCCTTACATAACCATGGGGTGCTGCTCGAAGCTTTCCAGATGGTGAACACAACTACGGAACTAATTCAAATTTTCTACGGTTGAATCACAAAATATTTGAAGTTGAAATTAGGCTAGGGTTTCACCTTCTCTTAATAATTGGATGATATATGATATATTTGAGGCTAAGTGTAGGTTTATAAAGACCCATTTTCGTCCAAGAGGTAATAGAAAATGACCATTTTGCCCTAAATATTTAAATAAATCCGAATCTGTCCCCAGTGGACAGTTTTGACAGGTTGAAGTAAATCGATCATAACTCTTTGCTCCGGTATCGGATTTGGGTGAAACCAATTGCATTGGAAAGATAATTCAAAGGGCTTTCATTTTCATATAAAGTATACCACCCAGTTCTTCCTGTACAAGGAGTTATGGTCGTTTAAAGTTGACCCAAAAATCTGTCCCACAATTTGTTTTTTTGATAGGCTGTAGTAAAACGGGTATAACTCCTTACTCAGACATTGGATTTGGATGAAACCAATTTCATCGGAAAGAAGACTCTCGGAGATTTTCGTCGATATATAGTAGCTCACACATTTCTTTTTGTACAAGGAGTTATGATCGTCTAAAGTTGATCCAAAAATAATTGCCTAGCTGCAGTAATTTTCCTGCAGATTTACTGTTCACAGGCTTCCCGGCCACCGTTTTGAAATTTCGAATGTGCTCGCTTATATGAAATACTCCTCTGTTTTGAGAAAACTTTATATCGTTGGAAAGCTTATTCCAATACCTATACATACAACTATTGACGGGATAATTCCGAACACCATAAACTTAATTTAACCCATACGCAAGCCTTTAGGACTCCATATAATCACGATAAGTGTACGAAAAAAAATTTACGAGGTGTTACACCTTGCCTCCATTTTTTTTCTCGATTTTAATTTATTTGTCTTATTATTTTTAAATCTATAATATATTTTAAAAAATAAAAAAATTTCTATAAATCAGAATAATTAACAACTTAAAATATTTACAAGATATAAAATATTTGGTTGACTCTGTGCTAAGCACGGACATGACAATCTAGTTTATATAAAAGAGTGAGTTATGGAATGATCAAGAATAACATTGTCATTTTTTAAAAAATCTAGAACATTTGTTTCTATCAAAAGTTGATGATAAATTTAAAATCACAAAATAACCAAACATCTTTGCCTAAATGCCAAGTGTATCTAAATTATGTGATTTAGGCGGACTTCATAATTTTTCAAGTACAATAGTTTTAAAATGCTTATTAATAGTTAATCTATTTTAATGAGTTATTACCCTCATTTAAATTTCTAACTTTTTTATGTTGTGAAACTTTAATTTTAATTTTATTTTATAAGAATAGAAATATCTAAAAAAAGAAGAAGAAGAAATTAAATTTTATTTGCATAATTAATTGCTGACTATCATAAATCTTATGGTAATTATAAAGTATGATTTGTTAAACCTAAAAAATGATTTAAGTGATGATTTTTATTTTCATTTTAGATTAGGATACTATACAATTCAAACGATAAAGTAAAACAAATATTTTACTGTGAGGTCTTATAAAGGTAATATGAATAATTTTTTCTATAGAAAATGAGATTTATTATTTTTTTAAAATAAGAAAAACTACATATTACATTAAATAAATGAATTTAATAGTGTTAAATTTCTTAACTAATGATTTATATGATATAAACTCATTTAAATATGTATTTCTTGGACTCCTTTTTTCTATGAGTTATATTTTTTAAAATTTTATATTGTTTCATTATGAAATTACATATGATACGCCTATAAAAAATAGTTCTTATCTCTTTAAAATACATTATGTTATTTACTTTCATTTATAATATTAGGTACCGTAGTTTAACCATTTTCCTATTGAAAAATATTTATAATATGTATAATTTATGAAAACTTATGTTCAAATATTTATTATTTTATCACCCGTTAACATCATTAATTAAAATAAGCTACATAAAATATAATTTAATAACTTTATTTAATGATTATAATATCTATCACGCTAATTTGTGTTAGTATTTTTGATCTTTTTGTTAGAGGTTATTATTTGATTTGATATGTTTGATATAATTAAAAGAGTTTACACACATATAAGTTTTTAAGCTTAATTAAGGAAACATAAAATAGTTATGTGTCATTATTTAGATTTATGGAATATATAAAAGAAATGTATTATAAACTGATAGGATATCTGCTAATGTCATCGTATATCGTTCTCGAAAATATTTATAATTAATCTTTTTAAATAATTAAACATTTAGAACTCAATTTAATTCTATTACAGCGTTAGACCCATAAAACGGGCATTTCAATGCCTAACAACGATTATGTTTTGAATATTTTAAATTTAAAAGTAGATATTCATAATTTGATACCAATCAGATGCTAAATTATAAGTATGTATGATAAACTGGAAGACATTTTAAGCTGTTAACTATTATAATTTATAATATTTTTTATATAATCATTAAATAATATACGTTACTCTACTCTCCTTGTTCAAACTTTTGTGGCATTGATAGTCAATTATATTTTTAAAGCAATGTAAATTTCTAATTATTGTAATATATAATATTTTTCTTCTATTCCAATTTAAGTGGCATTGATATAATTTCGATCCAACATTACAACTCACATTTATTCTCATACTGAACTGATAACGGCAATAGCTTCGACGCAAAATAAATCAAGCTAATTTAATTGAATAACATCCAATTCAGTAATGACGATGAAAGGAACCTCTATTTGGATTAAGTGGCCAAAATAAAACAACATACAACGATTGATTTTGCAGCTTGCTAGATTCTCCTCCTGCTATATATTTTCACTTCCACTTAAATAATTTTATTGTTGATATAACAACAATACTAATGCATACACGATTTTATCAAACAAATATTTTAAGTTTAAATATACGTTGAATCTAAAGTATATCTTTTACTAACATTAAACAGTATATGTGAAAACTGAGATTCTAGTTAGTGCTACATAGTGAATTTTTGAAGCTTCTCATCTCTTGACAATCTATCTCCACCTTGGTAATATTTTACATGCTTCAACTCAACTGTAGGAATAAACTAATCCCACCACACATATTAGGAACCTGATCATTGCAGTAAACAATAAACGGTAAAATAAAATGCAACACAAATTTATCGTGGAAAACTCGTTGCCCAAGGGAGTAAAAAACCACGACCTACACTGCATAGAATTTCACCACCAATCTCTACTAATTTCAAAGAGCTTTGTTCAAGATTACAACCCCTCAATCTTAAAACCTGACACTTAACTCACAACTCCACAGTCTACTCCAACTGTTCTACCCACTATAGAGCACTCCAAGAAGTCAAACCCGCTTCTTGTTACAACACCTTACAAACAAGAAGTCAAACCCGCTTCCTGTTACAACACCCCACGAATAAGAAGTCAAGCCCGCTTCTTATTATTCACACTCATAACTAACTAGCGTTCAATAATACAAAAGATTACAACTCAAAATCTATCCTATTATAGACTCGAAACTCATTAATTTACTCCAACTAATGAACTCAACAACGACTACTAACTGTAGCCTTAAGCTTCTCACACTTCAGTATTCAGTAGTGCAAACTCGAACAGAAACTGTGAACAAGGTTTCTGTTTTGCTGTGATGACCTCCTGTAGTTTTTGCTCCGATGGCTATTGCTCTGAAGATGATTAATTTTATGGATATGTAATAGGTGAGGCTCTCAATGATCTTCTTGTCATATATATACTAGAGATTTGTCATGTCCTAAAATATCGCAGAATTGGACTCCTTCTCCAAATGGAACATGGTTTCCTATGAGGAAATATGTGATTCCTTTTCTTATAATGAGGTTGTATCATATAAGGAAACTTTGAATCCTCTTGAGACTCTATTTTTTGTTTTTATTTCTTTCCTTCTTTGCTCTTTATTTCTTTCCTTATTTGCTCCATTCTTTCCTTCTTGCTTTTTTATTTATTTTCTTCTTTATTTCGTGGCTCCAGTCTTTCTTATTGGTCCTTGATTTTCTTGTATAGTCACGTCACCTGTTCTGGGACCTGGTTCACATGATACCATATTCATATCACTTGTTTTGGGACCTGATTCACATAATACAACATACAAAAGACAATAGGTAGTAAACTTGGTTCGTATTTATCAATCATCAAAACTACAAACACATGCTCCTTCTTTCCCACAATTTCCCCATTTTTGATGATGGCAAACAATGCATCATATATTCCTTCTCCATACCATATAACTTCCCCCTTTTGTCATCATTGAAATCAACAACCAAAGAACCCAATGAACATATAATGAGTGCAATATCATTTCAACTCATGGCCATTCAGGCAATACTATTCAACACACATTTGTTGATAAAAAGGTAAGTCAATCTGAGGACATCAACCATTTTACATACATAATCAACACATATAGAGAAGAAATACAATGAAGTAGACAAGTGCAAATTTAATCCCTTAGAACCCCAATCAAAAGCATATCATATCATAAGTATGAGACAAAACATAAGCACCACAAGAAAAACTGGAGGCAAAGGAGCTCGAGGATATATACTGGTAGGAAAAGTACTAAGGTTGAGAAAGAGGAGGTGGAATACTTTTTCATATCATTGTGCACTTTTTTTTCATAATAATTCATGCTAAGCATTCATGAGGTCCACCTTTAGCTGAGTTTTTTAGCTTCAGATATACTATGCATTTGAAAGATATAGATGAAACAACAATTGAATGATGAGACCTATATTTTTTTCAGATGTTGGTTCATATGCACAAATATCTTTCTCCTTTTGGATATTTTTGTCAAATGTCTTCTTCTTGATGACTTTAAAACCCTTGTTAGGAAAAGTAGATATGATTAAAGGACTCATCAAATTTTATGCAACAATGATGGATTTTGCAATAATAAGGGAACTGATATTAGTTTGTTCCTAAGAAAGTTGTTCCCCCAAGAAATGGTTAGTTATACTTGAAAGGTGAGGCCATGATTTGGGATTTGTGAACCTGGTTCAGATGAATGAGGTGGATAATACAATGATGACGCTAAAGAAAAGGGACTAGGTTCCCCCTGAATTGGAGCTAGGGTAATTTTAAAACCCCTGAACTTGTTTTTTTTCTTGAAAGAATTGGATTTTTAAGGTTGGATCAGGTTCACCAGTGCTTAAGTTTTACTCATACTTAAAAAATACATGCATTGAAAGGGATGGTACATACCTGATTGTAAATAAGGAACTGAGTTCTCCTTTTATGAGTTCCTCCTGGATTTCTGATCTTGGGTGTATTTATACGCCTAAGCACCATAACGTATCCATATTTTAGCTAAGTTTGGAGAACAAAGTTCCTAGTTTCTTATATTTTTACTCTACTTCTATGTGATTGAACTAACCGATGTAATTAATATAATTTTAGGTATTAAAGAGGTAGATGGAGACATAATGGGACTATGGAATGCGGATGGCATATAACACAAGATAGAGTAGCAGTATGGATCAAATATGGCACCTAGAAACTATGTCCAAGACTAATTTATCATTTATAATAGGTTTAAGGACTTAGAAGGCAATTATGAGAGAAAAGATTATTAAAAAGACTTGATGCTGAAAATTTATCATTATTTATTATTCAGTATTAGTTTTTGAACAGGACAAGGGCGACTTAGCTTGGGAGAGAGAGAAAAATGATTTTACTCTTGTTTTCACTATTCGCACACCAAGATCATCTTCTAGTTTTTGGTATGATGAATATTTCTATTGTGTTTCCCGTTTTATTCATGAGTAGCTAAGTTTATTAGTTAGGGTTATGGAAGCCTTGTAACATACAATCTATTACTTTTTTGAATTCATCATGTATTGATCTGCTTATATCATACCCTCTTTGTTTATCTTGAATTCTCGTGGTTGCAAACATAGAGAATGTGCCTTAAAATTCAACTTGTTTGATAGAAAGGTTGAGGTTTGGAAAAGGGAGTAGTGATAAGAAAATAAGATTTCCAACCCCCATTTCATATGTTAATGCCTTAAAAGGATTAACTACTTGGAGATTTCATATTGTTTTTGTAAATACTTTTGATTCGAGAGAACTGAAGTGAATTAGTCCTTGATGGTTGAGAAACACTAGGATTATGTTATTAAAAGCAATACATTTCTCTGTAAGCATGATGTATACATAAACTCATAAAGCCCATAGTTAGAAAGTATTAAAAACTATAAGGTGGACATAACCCTAGCTTGTTATTTCTCTGAATTTGAATACTACTACACATATTTCATCTTGTTAAGCTGAAACCATTAATTTGTGAACTGAATCAAATTCCTCCTTTTTGTTTTATGTAAACGAATGATTAAAAGTCAACTAATTTTTATACAACTTAATTAGCACCATATTTCCTATGGGATTCGACCCCAACCTTGTTGGGTTCTATATTTGATAGCGACCGCTTACTCTCTCGTAAGAGAGGTGTAATTTGGGCATATCAATTTGTTGATGCAATTAGTTAAAAAGCAAGGGTAATATCCACAGACCTTCTAGCCACTATCAAAGATGTATCTGAGGTGTATATCTATAACAGTACGAGACCTAGTTATTAGATATACATTATATATTCAATCAGGCATAAAATTGTTTATTTACTTGCCAATTATTAAGGAAGTGATGATGCATCAATGCTTCTTCATAAGACCAAGCTCCAGGCAAAGAGAAACTAGGTTCACATTGCATTGAACTCTTTAGTCATCCAATACCTCCCCCGTTTTTTTGTTCACCATGCATATTCTCAACATTGGTTCCCCTTGTCTCATGTACCCCCTCACAGATATAAGGATCACCACTAGACTGTAAATTTGATTATTTTCCAGAATATTTTAGAAACCAGGTGCTACCAGTACAGACTATTCACAATTTTCACAATTATCTCCAGTAATAACAAATCCTTCATTATCAACCTAATATTCAAGATAACATTCATCAAGATTGCCATTCACAAGATCAATATTTTTATCATTTTTCTGTAAATTTGTACAAACCAGGTTCCTGTTGTATAATTTTCTCAATTGTTGTGAGCGAGCCTTCAATATTGAAGCTAGAACATTCTAACATTCTTCTTGATTTTTGATTACTTTGAGCAATTCTTTACTGAATTGGGTGTTGGACAACTTATTAAACATAATTTTCATGACTCCTTCATTTCGAAACAGGTTTCAGAATTTGAGTGCTTTTGTTTTTTCATACGTCTAAGAGACACTCAAAAATTTATCTTTCAGTCTTTTTTTTGGTTCCAATGAGTACTTTGTAACCTTGGAAATATGTGAGTGAGAGAAAACTTTCTCACATTTCGATTATGTGTTCGAAGCATGAATTATTCAGCTATCATGATTTATATTTTCCTCTCACCTTCACCTGAAACACTAGTTAAAGATTAGTATTAGGTACCCAGATTAACTTGGGCCCCTTCCAGTGAGTAAAAGGATGAATGAGATATCTTATAGTCCAGAAAGACAAATAAGAAGACTGTTTCTTTTGAGCATTTGCATGGTAAGGAACTGATTTCTTTTTAACAAAATTAGAACAATTCATCTTATAAGAACCAGATCTCTTTTTGACAAAATTAATATTTTTATAATCTGCTCAAATTTGACCTTGACATTGATTTCTAAGATGGCCTTGCTTTTTACAGTGAGTACAAAATTTTAATCTAACGGGGTTACCTTGTGAGGACTTGTGTTCTTCAGGTTTAAAATCAATCCCATGTCTAGTAGTGGTTTGACTATCCTGAATTTTAGTTAACAGTGTTGAGGACCTGGTCCACTTTTTATTGTGTTCTAACTCATCTTTAGTCCTTGCAAGATTTTCCTGCAACAACCTATTTTTTCAGTAAGCTCTTGAAGATTTACAGTCAATTTCTTGATGTTATCTTCTAAAGATTGTTGATAAGTGGTTACTTGGCTTTTTCCTTTAGAAGAAAATTCTTTTAAAGAGTTTCTTAAGGAACAGTTTTCTTCATCAAGACTTTGGTAGTCCATTCTTAAAGATGCATACTCACTCATAAGCTGATTCTTGTCATAACAAGTAGAATAATAGGCATCTATAAGAACATAAGCCAAATTTTCCAGTTTTCTTTTAGAAAAATTTCTGAGTTCAGGTTTAAGATCAAGAAAACATACCTTAGATTCTCCTTGTTCAGTATCACCATCTGATTCTGAACTTGCCATGTGTGAAAGTATGACCTTCTTCTTCACCATTAAATTCCACTATAGTCAGTAATGACCGATTTTATGGTTCCTCATCTTCAAATTCATTAAAAGAATTTTCTATTTTAGCACGTGCCTTTTTAATAACAACATCCGCTTCATGTTTTGTCATCATTATGTGTGATGGAAGAACCAGGTCCTTCTTTTATTTCTTATATTTTTCTTGTGCTCAACTGTCCATAAAGGAAAAAATTTCATGAAGTGTTTAGGACCGACACACTTGGTCATGATTTTCCTTTTCATAATTTCTCGGAACTTGGTTCCTATTTTGAATATTTAGGCTCTTCCTCAACTCCTTTGAAATCTCCTAGTCATGAGTGCCAAATTCTCAGGTTCAAAATCTACCTTTTTAGTATCTTTTAGAACCAAATTATTTTTCTTTAAGACCCCAATAATTTACGTTCTTGATTTTTCTTAAGCTCATGCGTTTTCAAATGTTTAATATGTCCAAGTTATGAGCCTCAGAGATAACTTCAACCTTACATTTCCATGACTCTGGCAACACACTGAGTAATTTTTGGACAGCCTTACCATTGGGAACAACTTAACCTAGAGAGTAGATCTCATTAATGATTGATGTGAACCTGGTATGCATCTCCTGAATAGTCTCTCCTTTCTTCTTCCTAAATAATTCATATTTTCTTTCTAGTACATCAATCTTAGACTTCTTCACTTGACTGGTACCTTTATGAGCTATTTGTAAAGTATCCCAAATTTCTTTTGCAGTGGAACACGAGGATATCCTATTGTACTCATCAGGACCAATTCCACAGATTAAGATTTTCTTGGCCTTTGCATTATTTTAAAAATTGATCTTGTCATTATTATCAAATTTTAATCTCCCTTTAGGGACTCATGTCTTTCTATCTTCACCAAGCTTTGTTAGAATTGTTGGTCCATCCAACACAATGATCCAGAGATCATGATACTCTCAATTAATGAAGTTTATCATCCTGTTCTTCCACCACCTATAATATTATCCATTAAAGAGGGGTGGTCTAATTTGCAAAACACCTTCCTGAGATGTTTATAGGGCAACCATCTAATCCTTTTTAAGGTGTTAGCCTTTAATTGAAAAAAGCTTCTCTGATACCAACTATAGGAATTAACTAATCCCACCACACGTATTAAGAACCTTGTTTCGGAACTGCAGTAAACAACAAATAGTAAAATAAAGTACAACACAAATTTATCGTGGAAAACTCCTTGCTCAAGGGAATAAAAAATCATGACCTAAACTGCGTAGGATTTCACCACCAATCTCTACTAATTTCAAAGAGCTTTGTTCAAGATTACAACCCCAAAATCCTAGAACCTGACTCTTAACTCACAACTCCACAGTTTACTCCAACAGTTCTACCCAATATATGAGCACTCCAAGAAGTCAAACCTACTTCTTGTAAGAACACCTCACAAATAAGAAGTCAAACCCACTTCTTATTACAACACCCCACGAATAAAAAGTCAAACCCATTTCTTATTATTCACATTACATAACTAAATAATGTTTAATAATAGAAAAGATTACAACTCAGAATCTATCCTATTATAGATTCGAAACTCATCAACTTACTCTAATTGATGATCTCAACAATGACTACTAACTCCATCCTTAAACTTCTCACATTTTAGTAATTAGTAGTGCAAACTCAAAAAAAAAACTGTGAACCAAATTTCTGTTTTGCTATGATGAACTTCTGCAGTTTTTGCTCCGATGACTATTGCTATAAAGATGATTAATTTTGTGGATTTGCAATAGGTGTGGCTCTCAATGATCTTCTTGCCATATATATGTTTGAGATTTGTCATGCCCTAGAATAACACTTAATTAGACTCCTTATCCAAATGGAACTTGGTTTCCTATGAGGAAATATGTCATCCTTTTCCTTATAATGAGGTTGTATCATATAAGAAAACTTTGACTCCTCTTTAGACTCTATTTCTTCTTTTTATTTCTTTCCTTCTTTGCTCTTTATTTCTTTTCTTATTTGCTCCATTCTTTCTTTTTTGCTCTTTTATTTATTTTCTTCTTTATTTTGTGGCTCAAATATTTTTTATTGGTCCTTGATTTCCTTGTATAATCATGTCACTTGTTTTGGGACTTGGTTCACATGATACCACATTCATGTCACTTGTTCTAGGACCTGGTTCACATTATACAACATACAAAAGACAACAAGTAGTGAACTAGGTTCGTATTTGTCAATCATTAAAACTAAAAACACGTGTTCCTTTTTTCCAACAATAACGCAAAATAACAGCTCCTTACAGGAAAATCCCCTGGTTAGTCTAATCTCGAAGAAAGACAATTAGACCTGATAAGGCTCCAAAGATCATTAGGCACGCACTACAATTGATGTTACGTGTTGTTGATGTTGAAAGTACACTTCACTTGATATGACATATATTATAGAGAACGATTTCATGTATTTTTTATTTACAGAATCATGCCATCGTAAATATAAAAATCCTTTCTTCTTTGCATTCCTCATCATTACTAAAACCACATTAATAAACAAAAGAAATATGATTGTTTTGACTTATAGTGAAATCCAAGTAATGAATGTACTTACCTTGGGATAGTTCACGATGCTTTTTGCTCCACCAACATCATCACGTAAGGCATGATCAACATTTTACTCCATATACAAGCTCAATGACAATGTTCCTTCTTATAATTCATAAGATATTAAATTTTTAACTACAGTATTCTACTCACAAGGATTAAAAAATGCATAATTTTGATTGCAGACAAACCTTGAGTGGACTAACTTTGAAAAATATAAATTTTAAATTTTGTGAAAAAATTGTACAATATATTACTCAAAATTGAAAAATACCAAACATAAGGAGCATGAGAAGGTGGAGGGGGAGAGTATAGAAACACAACAATCATCAAAATCATAAATTAATGGTTTCAATAAGATCAGAACCCACATAGCAAACAAATCTAAAAAAATTGACGAAAAATAACAATATGAGATGAAAAAATCATAAGAAATATTATGTCTACAATTGCCTTGCTTTATCTATCATCATCTTCACTAAGTTGCAGACTCTTGAAATTAATCAGATTAATAAAAAATAATCAGAACATAATTGAACATGGGATGCACAATAATTTTTAGATCATTGATCTAAGATAGTTTTTTGAAAAAAGAATTTACTTATTAGCACTTAATGCCAATCTTACTATTCATTTTTCCTTAGCACATCACTGGAATATTATATCTTGTGCACAAATAACAACAATGTAATTCTCCTAAAGTGGAACTATCTTTTCTACTCATGTTACCATCTTTGATGTGAAGTCTACGGGAGTATTGGATCATCTCAAATATGAGAAAGGAACAATTTCAAACTGTCAAAGACCATCCACAATAGACATATCATAGTTTGTTATGTCTTTTTAAAACTTTGGTTCCTTCTCTTTTAGAGCATAACATAAATAAAATATTATAGAAGTGCTCATAACATTGACACACTATGCCTCCTACGTGAATTTTGTAAGAAACATCTTTTCCTAGCACAATAACAAGAGATTGCAAATTTTCTGATTATAAAATCTATATTATATACCCTTTTCTACTTCTATTGTAAGTTGAAAAAAGTAAGAGCCACTATAGGACTAGTATATGATATATTTTTAAATTGGAATGTAAATGCATGATGTAGGAGAGAAGGGAGAAATAGGAATCATATTGATTCATATTAGCCTTTAAGATAATTTTTTTTTGAAAAAAGACAATATGGTAAGTAGAAATAGATCATCATGAACATTAAGAGAGCTTATATTAGAAATAAAGCTACCTATTTCTAAAGCAACAGTAGAAGTACTACTGTTTTATTCATCTTAAGGAAGATACAGGGCAAAAAATATCATTTTCTCTTTTTGGAGAATAGATAGCGAGATCGCAACTTGATAGAGAGAAACTACAAAGCTGCAATACATTAATGTCAAAATCCAAAAAATAAAAGAGAATGGTAAGAGAAAGAAACCTGCAACACCTGTATACCATACATACAGTATATCACACCAAATAGGTAAAATTTATCACATCATTTTCTAATGTAACTTGTTGAGATCTATCTTATCCTTTATACTTCATTGACATGCCATATCTCCTACAAATTGTATGAACCAAATAAGTCTAGTTAATTATAAATAACATGAGATAGGAGTAAGTGCAAAGCTCACATTCAATGGAGTCTTGAAAATATAAAATTCCAAATACTTGAACTTATCAAGTACTTTTTTAATGTAATGAGACCGTAACAACGCCAACACTTGTGGAATCCTATGGATTCTTATTCCTAAGATCACATCCACAACTTTAAGGTCTTTTATATCAAACTTACTTTCAAGCATTCGTTTTGTAGCATTTATATCAGAAATTTCTCTATTGATGATCAACATATCATCCAGATACAAACAAATAATGACATTGTGATTTTAAGTGTCTTTAATGTAAACACATTTATCACATTCATTTAACTTGAATCCGTTTGCCAACATGGTTTGATTAAACTTTGCATGCCACTATTTAGGTGCTTATTTTAGTCCATAAAGTGAATTAACTAGTCTGCACACCTTCTTTTCTTTAACAGGAACCACAAAACCCTCGGGTTGTGCCATGTAAATTTCTTCCTCCAATTCTCCATTTAGGAATACTGTTTTCACATCCATTTGATAAATTTCAGGGCCATATACCACTGGCAAGATAATTAACATCTAAATTGATGTTATCCTTGTTACAAGCAAGTATGTGTCAAAGTAATCAAGGCCTTCCTTATATTTAAAGTCTTTTACTATAAATCTTGTCTTGTATTTGTCAATAGTGCAATCCACTTTCATTTTCCTTTTGAAGATCCATTTAAAACCTAAAGTTTATTTCCTTGAGGAAAATCAACCAACTCCTGAGTATGGTTGCTCAATATGGATTTAATCTCACTATTGACTGCCTCTTTCCAAAAGCATGAGTTTGAAGACACCATCGCTTCTTTAAATGTTTGAGGCTCATTTTCTAAGAGAAATGTTACAAAATATGATCCAAACAAAGTTGATGTTCTTTGACATCTGCTAGGTCTTAAAATATCATCATTGTATGCATCCTCACTTGGTTCATATAGAGGTCATTTAGACCCTCCACTAGACTGTTCATGTCTAGTTTTATACGGATAAATGTGTTCAAATAACTCAGCATTATCTTATTTAATTACCGTAGTTTTATTAATATCTGAATGCTCAGATTTATGAATCAAAAACTGACATGCTTTACTACTTTTAACATATCATATGCATACGCAATCCACTATCTTAGGTCCTATCTTAACCCTTTTAGGCATAGGAACTTGGACTTTAGCTAAACACCCCCACACTTTGAAATATTTCAAGTTGAATTTCATTTCTTTCCATATTTTATATGGAATTGATTGTGTTTTATGATAACGCTCAATCTACAGCTCTCGTAGGAGTGTAAAGCGGTCGTTAGCAAATATAGAACCCAACCTAGGTTGGGTGTCGATCCCACAGGGAATAGCTTGGCCAACAAGTAAGCAACGGTTACTAGACTTTTAGTGCAAGTCTCGTAATGAGGGGGGATTGCAATGTGTAACCAAATTATTAAAGCAAAACTGAAAATAGCAAAGTAAAAAGAAAGAATATTTCGTAGGTTGTGAATCAATGAGAATTGAGGAGTTGGAGTTATGTACACCTTCTAAGTTATACGTCTCTATTGGCTATGAGTGTGTTGAATCCAAACATGCATGTGCTTATAGAGAATCGTATTCGATGGTAAATCCAGGCGTCTTTCGACCTATTCGAGGATTATTTCACTTTAACTCTTTCGAGCTTAAAGCGTGTCTAACGGTATGAATTCTCCAAGAGGTTAATCCAGTTACGACACTAACTTTTTAATAGGGGATGGGACCCTATTACCTTGACATTATCTCTTTTCCAGACAGATAACCTTTCTTTCGAACAAGTTAAATGTTATACTGGCGTTATTCTATGCGTCTGTAGCCACAAGAATTTGCATTAAGATGAAGAGAATAATGATATAAGCAGCATACGTGTCACGAACTCACAAACTCACAGCAATAGATAGTATGTCATTCGGCTTCCATAACCCCAACAGAGAGGTTTAGTTACCCATGAGTGCGAAGGAAGTCACAATAAACATGATCATTGTACCCCAATATAGATTTGCACGTTAGGTGTAAGGGTGAGGATGGCGTGAAGTCCTTTGCAAAGTAACGTCTCTCTTGTTGTGGAATTTAATAGAAAAATAGAAGAAGAATAAAAATAGAATTAATGGAAAAATTAGAATTGTTGGAATAGTAAGTGAATGAATCTCTCCACTAAGGGAGGAATGAATTAAAGTCTCTAGCATGATAGGGTATTTATAATACCCATATCCTATTCCTACTAAGCTAATGAAATACTTAACCAAATCCTACTAAGCTAATGAAATAGTTAACCCAATTGTACTAGGTTAATGTATTATTATCCTAATCCTAATAAGCTAATGAAATACTTAACCCAATTGTACTAGGTTAATGTATCATTATCCTAATCCTAATAAGTTACTGCTAGTCCCCAAAGTCTTTAGAAATGCTGTTTTAGCCCGGGATAGATTTTCCATGCATCACTTTTAGTCCTTTAGGCGTCCAAGACTCCCTTTTCTCCTTTCGTGAAGCTTTCTTTGGCGTCAAGTTATCCATAAAATGCTGAATTCTGCATCATTTATACCTGAAACTTTGCTAATCATGTTCGTTAGCTCACTTAAAGGAAAAAGGACTAAAAGCGCATGAAATATATACTTTGTTCTCAAAACATGACATAAATATGGGCAAAATATATTGATATAGGCGCGTCATATCGCCTATCATCAACACCCCACACTTAAGGCTTTGTTCGCCCTCGAACAATATATCATGTCCTTCTAGACATCAACTTAGGGTTTCACAGCAACAACACAAAACATTCGTCAAGACAAGCACAACAATTATCAACAAAGAGTAGTTTTCCGATCATTAGTAGAAACCATTTAACCTCTAGCATAGACTCGTGATGGTGGTCAACTCATATTCAAAAGTTAAGGCACAAAGAATCATGTACAACTATCCAAAACTCATCAACCATGTGTGTCTCACAATATATTACCCATAGTCACTTACAAGTATAGCATATTTTTCAAACATGGGTATCAAAATATCCTTGCTCTCGCTCTCACAAAGAATTCGTATGCAGCAACTGATGACCATAGGCTTGCCCTTAGTGTAATACTCCACTAAATGTCAGAATGCTAAGATTAGGATCAAATAGGTCTTTTGATGGTTGTAATGTAGGCTAAGGGACGGGTAGGACTATTTTGGCCAGAAATAGTGACTAAGTTCCTAAGCGCTTTAATACATCACATTGTATCATTGACACTTTTCTTTCAACCTTTCTTTCTTTTATTCTACCACCCTTGTTCTCCTCTTTTCTTTTGCAATTTTAAGCATAACTTACTTTTCAGCTTTCTTTTCCTTTTTCTTTTCATAACATACCTCTTATGATGGTACTTTCTTTTTCATAACACCTTCAAGCACCACTACAATTTAGAGCATCATACTCACCCAATTTCCTCTTATTTCGTCACATGACTTTTTCACTTTAAAGCGCTTAGGAATTTGGATCAAATTATGGTCTTGAAAAAAATTGGATTAGGCTTACATATGAGGTTTGTCAAAGAGAATAGGCTAAAAGCTCAAAAGGGTTTAACTAGGATGATGTCCATGGGTAGGTAAAACGAAGGTAAACATATATAGGTTGCCAAAGAAATGCCTAAATCATCTCCTAAACTTACACTCCTTATTTTCGCTTTGCCTACATACCAGGCAAGTTCTAGCATCAGCCCCAAACATAGAATATACTATTAATCTCACACACACAAGGAACATGGTCGACTTTATTGGAAGTAATATAGACTCTTGACCCAACAGGTAAAGGAATTGAACCACACAATATCACATAATGAGTCACAACTAGAGCCTAAAATGTCTCAATAGTCATAATTGTAGCACATACTCTTGTTATAATCTCATGCTGCCTATTAGAATAATTTCATGCGAAGCTACGTTAAAAAAAAATTACTACTAAAAAAAAACAAAAAACGAAAAACTAAGCAAACAAACATGAATGCAAATGCAAATGCGGATAGAGAAGTAAAGCATGCAAATACCATCACCCCACACTTAGACGGGACACACTGTCCTCAGTGGAAAATAAATAAGAAGAACCTGGTTAGTCGGACTCATTCTCTATGTCTGGGGTCATACCCCTTTGTATCGGAATCATCATCAGAGTCGTCATCCTTAGAAGTTCCTCATAAGTATCCCACTTAATTCCAAGAGTGAGTCGAGGTGTTTGCATCGAGGAGGGTTCTCCTTGCTCTTTTTTTTCCTCTTTTCTTGCCTTTTTGTGAAGTGGTAGCCTTATCTTTGCCTTGTATTTTGGTGCCATTGTACCTGAGATCTCAATAGATTCATGTTAGCATCATCTCAATGGATACAATCTATAAACAAGCAGTAGTGGCACCACCCCACACTTAGTTTGTTGGTACAGACTAGTGAAGTGAAAGTTGTCGATTACTCAGTCTTCATCGACATACGTTTTAGGTGCTTTATTCCAACAATAAAATCAGAGCAGTCATACTTCTTGTAATCTTTGCAATACTTTCATGTTAGATATATCAAGACTATTACATAGAGATTGAATCAAGGGATAGCATCTATCAACAATTACAACCTCCTATGTCGTAGGCAACTATAAGTCATATCCCGATGAACGGGATAGCCTAACATGTAGGTATAAAAGTGACAAGACTATGCAATGTTCATCACCATAGCAATTCCGCAAAGAGTATGACAATGCAATTAAAACCAAATTCAAGTCGGAAACAAGTTAAGATTATCCTAACGTACATGTTCACTCACATGGTTTTGCATCAATAATTCAAACATTTTAACATCACTAATATTTCTTCAAGATGTAGCAATTCATGATAGACATAGCAACGTAGTACTTATGAGAAATAGATGAAGATTAAAAGAGTACTTACGTGATTGAAGCCTTTGGAGATGTTCTTGTGAAGAAATAGAGCAAAAGGAAAAGTTTTGAGAAGATTTGGAGGCTATGTGCGTCGCCTAAGTTAGGTTTTCAATGTGTTTGTGTTTCAAGACTAAGTCTCCTATTTATAGAACAAGCTTGGGTCGGGTTGTGACCCATTAAAAAACGGTTTTGGAGACAAAAAGGGTCCATATGCGGAGCATAGTGCTTTGCATAATCATGGTATATGCGGCGCATAATGTAGTGCATTTAGGGACATATGCGGCGCATAGTGTATAGAATTTAGGGAAATATGCGCCGCATAGTGTATGGCATTTGAGATACTGAGACCTAATGCTATATCATAGGCGGAGCATAGTGTATAGCACACTTAAGCATGGGCGGCGCTTAAGTCTTTGCACACTAGATTCCGAGACCTTAGGCTATAGTATAGGTTTTGCATTGTTCGTGGCCTAGTTTTACCTAGGCCTAGCCTTCCTCGATGCCAATTTTGGCATGAGCAATGCTCAATCCATAGCCTTATGCATCCTTATTCCTAACTTACCACCTTTACCATACAATACGTCCAAATCGTCATTTGAAACCAATCTCCTCGTTGAATACTTCTCGCACCTATATTTACACAAAACCAATGAAAATGATTAGTACGATGGGCTGCCTCCCACCAAGCGCCTTAGTTTTGGTCGTGGCACGACTCTTATTTTTGGATTTTCTCTTATAAAAAGAAAAATATGTACTAGAATGAAAGAAAGACAAAAAATGTAAAACGAGAAATGATAAATGATGGGTTGCCTCCCATCTAGCGCCTTATTTATTGTCGCGGCACGACATGGTTACCTCGAGTACTTAGACTTCATCGAGATAGATGGGGCATCGTTTTCTGAATGGATTCAGACGACGCTGATACTTACTTGTAGGCATGCAATCTTCTTCGATACGACTCTTGTGCATACATACCTCAGGAGAGATACCAATTATATCATCAATCTTCCTACCCATCGCTCTCTTGTTCCTCATCAGATTAGAGATGAGAGCCTCTACATGCTGTTCACTTAAATCATCCGCAACACTCTCCGGAAGTGTATTTCCATATCCCAAGAACGTATACCTTAGGTAATTGGGGAGCACTTTCGATTCTAGCATTAGTGGCTCTTCAATGGAAGTCTTCTCTATTTGTGAAGGTTGATTTGTAAGATCAAGGTCAAACTTCTTAGGAGTATGAGAATATGACCCTATTCCTGTTAGAGAACACATAGTTTCTTCATAATCTTCATCATCCTCATGCTCAACATTCAGCAGCACAGCAAACAATGGCTCAATAGTAAGTTGTTTCTCTACAGATAATGCTTTCTTACCCTCATAAGCTACGGAGAACACATCCATATCGCTGGGTTGCTTCATTGCTTTGCATATATCAAAGCGGACCACTTCGTCATTCAACCGAAACAAAATCTCATTAGCTCTCATGTCAATAAACACACTTCCAGTTGTAAGGAAAGGACGTCCCAAGATTATGGGAACTTCAGAATCCACCTCGCAATCCAGAATAACAAAGTCTATTGGAAAGATGAATGAAGAAACCTTTACCAACACATCATTCAAGATACCCACAGGTCGTTTTATCGACCTATCAGCCATCATGAGCCTCATATTGGTTGGTGTCGGATCGCCTAACCCCAACTTCCTGTAGACGGATAGTGGCATCAAATTGATTCTAGAACCCAGATCGCACAATGCCTTGGCAAATTTCAAAGATCCAATCGTGCAAGGAATAGTGAAGGCACCGGGGTCGGCTTTTTTCTGAACTAGCGATCTTGTAGCAATTGAACTGCAATGGTGAACATTATCTGTTGGCTCATAGCTTACTGCCCGCTTCTTTGTCAAAATATCCTTCATAAATTTTGCATACCCAGGCATTTGTTCAAGTGCCTCTACCAACGGAACATTAATGGTCAGCTGCTTTAATATATTCATGAATTTGCTGAACTTCGTATCATCCGCCACCTTCTTCAATCTTTGAGAAAAAGGTGGTGGTGGGTATGGGATTGTTCTCTCCTCAGCTTTCTTCTCCTCTTGCTTCCATTTTTTAGGTTTTTCAGGTTGCAAATCGTGAGGGGTGACGTTATGGACGTCAGGATCAGCTGCTGCGGCATCTTCCCCTTTCGCCTTGTCCACTACTTCGTCAACCACTTGCTTGCTTTTTGCTGAGGTTTCCAGCACCTTACCACTTCGGGTAGTAATGTCCATGAATGACCCATAATTCCTTGGGTTTTGCACAGTGTCGCTAGGTAAAGTGCCAGCCTTTCTTTGATTGAATGCCGTAGATAATTGACTCAATTATTGCTCCAGCTGTTTTATTGAAGTGGAATGCGAGTCAACCAATTGCTTTATTGAGGAAAAGTCATTCTTCACCTCATTCACTCCCGTATTAGTTGCCTCTACTCCTTTTAATATTTTAGCCATCATGTCTTCCATACTTCCAGAACTAGATGTGGTGGCGTCACGTCTTCTAGGGGGAACGTATAAACCACTCTTTTCGTTGTTGTTCTTCCAACTACCTTGGTCCTTGCTTCCAGATTTATCATAATAGTTCCGACCTTGATTTCCTTGGGCATTGCCTCGGAAACCCCCCTGATTGTTCAAGTAGTTGGCTTCTTCTTCCGAATCAGATTCGTTTCTTCCTTTTGACGCAACAACTTTGACTTTTTCGGTCTTCCCTGATAATAGATGCTTTGTAAGAAGATCCACTTGTGATTTCATGTGCGCCATATTTTGGTCACGTTCTTCTTCTCTTCTCCTTTGGTCTGTAGTCATGCCAATAGACAAAGTGGGGCTTGCTACCTCAGAATCCCTGGTATGCCAAGCTCTACTTTGCTTCGTCATCCGATCTAGCATATTGCTTACCTGACCAAAGGTGAGGTCCATAAATGATCCACCTGTTGCATTATCTACCACTGGCTTAGTCACCGAATTCAAAGATCTGTATAATATCTCCATCAAGTGGACATTGGTCATATGGTGATTTGGGCACCGCATAAGCTTCGTCTTGAACCTCTCCCATGTTTCGTGGAGAGCTTCAGTTGGAAGCTGCCAAAAATTTGTGATCTCATCTCTCAACTGTGCTCTTTTGGATGGCGGAAAGAATCTTTCTAGGAAAGCGTCTTTCAATTGCCTCCAATTAGTAATAGAATTAGGAGTCAGCCCATTCAACCATAGAGTTGCCTCCCTAGACAGAGACAACGGAAATAAGTGCAGTCGAATTGCATTCTGTCCAACGCCAGGATTGTCGAATGACTTGCATGTAGAAATAAAGTTGATCAGATGCATATTCGGATCATCGCCTGCTAGTCCACCAAATAATCCCTTGAGTTGCAAAAGCTAAATCATGGTGCTAGTGATATTAAACTTTGCTCCGGGTGCCAATGGCGGAAGAATAATAGCTCCGGTGGCACCAGGTCCGTCCAGATCATCCTCATCGTCCTCAAAAGGAATTTGCATAGCTTGGCGATCAGGCCTCAATCTTGCTTGACGATCTCTCCTCTGCATGGGTGCCGCCATCTCAGTAGTACGCTGTGGGTTTAGTAGCTCCTCATCGCCCAGGTCCTCATCATCAAGATTTGTTACCCGACCTGGATTATCAATATTCTGTTGATGCACTTGAGCAGCCATCCTTTCAATTTCACGTTGTGCATCCATTGATGCACTGAACAAACCTGCAGTAAACAAAACAACAACTAAAAGTAAAAGTACGAGAATCTTTGACCAAAGGGTCTAGTAATTATCACGAACTTAATTGACACTCGTATTCCCCGGCAACGGCACCAATTTTTGATAACGCTCAATCTACAGCTCTCGTAGGAGTGTAAAGCGGTCGTTAGCAAATATAGAACCCAACCTTGGTTGGGTGTCGATCCCACAGGGAATAGCTTGGCCAACAAGTAAGCAACGGTTACTAGACTTTTAGTGCAAGTCTCGTAATGAGGGGGGATTGCAATGTGTAACCAAATTATTAAAGCAAAACTGAAAATAGCAAAGTAAAAAGAAAGAATATTTCGTAGGTTGTGAATCAATGAGAATTGAGGAGTTGGAGTTATGTCCACCTTCTGAGTTATACGTCTCTATTGGCTATGAGTGTGTTAAATCCAGACATGCATGTGCTTATAGAGAATTGTATTCGATGGTAAATCCAGGCGTCTTTCGACCTATTCGAGGATTATTTCACTTTAACTCTTTCGAGCTTAAAGAGTGTCTAACGGTACGAATTCTCCAAGAGGTTAATCCAGTTACGTCACTAACTTTTTAATAGGGGATGGAACCCTATTACCTTGACATTATCTCTTTTCCAGACAGATAACCTTTCTTTCGAACAAGTTAAATGTTATACTGGCGTTATTCTATGCGTCTGTAGCCACAATAATTTGCATTAAGATGACGAGAATAATGATATAAGCAGCATACGTGTCACGAACTCACAAACTCAAAGCAATAGATAGTATCTCATTCGGCTTCCATAACCCCAACAGAGAGGTTTAGTTACCCATGAGTGCGAAGGAAGTCACAATAAACATGATCATTGTACCCCAATAAAGATTTGCACGTTAGGTGTAAGGGTAAGGATGGCGTGAAGTCCTTTGCAAAGTAACGTCTCTCTTGTTGTGGAATTTAATAGAAAAATAGAAGAAGAATAAAAATAGAATTAATGGAAGAATTAGAATTGTTGGAATAGTAAGTGAATGAATCTCTCCACTAAGGGAGGAATGAATTAAAATCTCTAGCATGCTAGGGTATTTATAATACCCATATCCTATTCCTACTAAGCTAATGAAATACTTAACCAAATCCTACTAAGCTAATGAAATAGTTAACCCAATTGTACTAGGTTAATGTATCATTATCCTAATCCTAATAAGCTAATGAAATACTTAACCCAATTGTACTAGGTTAATGTATCACTATCCTAATCCTAATAAGTTACTGCTAGTCCCCAAAGTCTTCAGAAATGCTGTTTTAGCCCGGGATAGGTTTTCCATGCATCACTTTTGGTCCTTTAGGCGTCCAAGACTCTCTTTTCTCCTTTTGTGAAGATTTCTTTAGCGTCAAGTTATCCATAAAATGCTGAATTCTGCATCATTTATACCTGAAACTTTGCTAATCATGTTCGTTAGCTCACTTATAGGAAAAAGGACTAAAAGCGCATGAAATATATACTTTGTTCTCAAAACATGGCATAAATATGGGCAAAATATATTGATATAGGTACGTAATATCGCCTATCATCATTTTACTATGGGGATCTCTATTGAGTATTCGGTTAGCCGTAAGGATAGTTTTCCTCCACAAGTTTTGCGGTAAACCTAAACTTATAAGTAAGACATTTATCATTTCTTTTAAGGTTTGGTTTTCTCTTTCCGCAATTCCATTAGACTGAGGTGAAAACAAGGCAGTAGTGTGATGGATAATTCCATTCTCCACATATATTTTCACAAATGGAGATTCATATTCTCCTCCCATCACTACTTATTATTTTGATCTTTTACTCTAACTAATTTTAACTTTTGTTTTATATTGCCTAAATGAATATATTTCTTCATCCTTACTGTTTAGAAAATAGACATAACAATACCTAGTGCAATCATCAATAAAAGTTATAAAATACTTTTTTCCACCATGAGATGGTGTTGACTTCATTTCACAAATGTCATTGTGGATTAAGTCTAAGGGATTGGAATTCCTTTTAACGGACTTATACGGATGCTTAGCATACTTTGATTTCATACATGTTTGACATTTTGATTTATTGCACTCAATTTTTAAAAATACTTCTAAGTTAATCAATTTTTACAATGTTTTATAATTGACATGTCATAATCTTTCAGGCCATAATTCATTAGACTCAGGCAAATAAGAAGAAACAGAACTTTTATTGATTTCACCTGTCATTATGTTTAGCTTAAAAAGGCGCTCAGTGAGATAGCCTTTTCCTACATACACTTTCCCTTTACTAATTACAATTTTACCAAAAACAAATACACATTTGAATCCATTTTTGTCAAGAAGTGATACGAAAATCAAGTTCTTTCTTAACTCCGGTACATAAAGGACATTGTTGAAAGTCAACACTTTGCCTGACGTCATTTTAAATAGACTTTTCCCGTCCCTTCAACATTTGTAGTTTCAGAGTTCGTCATATAGATCTTTTCTTTGCCTTGAGCCAGAGAAAATTTTGGCAAACAACTCTTTATTGGTGCAAACATGGCGGGTGGCATCGGAATTAATCCACCATTCTCTTGGATTTCCCACCAAGTTACATTCAGAAAGCATGGAACATAGATTATCCATTTTATTCTTAGATTCAACCATATTGGCTTGATCCTTCTTTTTGTCTTTCTTTGGGGCACGCCAATGTATTTACTTATGACCAATCTTGCCATAATTAAAGAATTTCCCCATCTATTTCTTCTTAGGTCAATTGCTTTCTTGTCTTGCTTTCTTTAGCTTCTTCGAATTGTCGGAGTATTCTTCTAAAATATTAGCTCCATTCATTGCAGAATTTCCTTTCGACCTTCTCTTTGTGGCTTTGTTGTCTTTCTCAATGCGCAACCTCATAATGAGGTCTTTGACTGTCATCTCCTTTCGTTTGTGTTTTAAGTAATTTTTGAAGTCCTTCCACAGGGGTGGTATAATGCCCTGAGTCTGTATCCCGGACATCACATGCTGCTTATGACCCTGAAGGACCACAAGCTAGCCCATGTTTGGTACCTGAATAACATAAAATTGATAGACACAAACACTTGATAGGCATAAACTTGTACATGAATGGGACCATATGATGACATGTCATGATTGCACTATTCAATTCATATAGGCATTCCAACAAACACTTTGGGGAGCATGATTGTTTCACATAATAATAACCATATATATATCATGGCTACAACATTAAACTTGTAAATTCAAGGGTTGATCATGAGAATCACATAATTCATCACCCGTGTTATTTTTATTTGGTGAAACTTATAATGAATCTTGAATTGAAAACCAACCATCAATATATACATGAACACATATTTAAATTCAAGCATGAAATCATTAAACTTGTGGTTAAAAAAGGGTTATTGAACTCCAAGGGTGGAAGGAAACCCAAGGATGAACACCTAACATACATTGCTTGTTAATTTTATGAAAGTTGTTGGTGATTTCTTGAGCCTAGGACTTGAAATTGAATGACCTAGGGTTGTGTTCTTGAGAGAATTTCAGAATAAAGAATGAATTTTGCCACTAGGGTGGCTTAATCTCGTATTTTAGGGCTGACCAAAAGTGGGAAATTAACTTAATTACCCCTCTAGACGCAGAATTAAAAAAGCAAAAAATTATGCACAGTGATGCACAGACTGACGCGATGTATCGATGGATTGACACGATGGCTTACGAAACACGCCGAAATTGTATCGGCTCACTGAAATTTGCTCGTTTGAGTTGGTGACAATATGGTCAATGCGGTTTATGATGCCGCGCATTGAGATCGTATCGATCCACTATTTTGGACACCCAAATGCACCTCTAACGATGTTTAAAAAATATGAAACTCGTCCGAGAACACCTATTGGAATCTATGATCATTAATCTACTTAGAAATCAACATTTTAGGGTCGTAAGGGTCTAAAATAAAGTCATTGAAATATCGAGGACAAATGTGAGACTAAGTGTCAATACTTAGCTAAATTTTTCTAAGTCAGGGACCTCTTTCCATTCAATATAGGACTGGATTAGACTAGTACTTTTATAAGGTCTTATAATTTTTTCCTTTTGGGAATATTTATCCTTGAATGAGACTGACTAAACTGAGAATACTGATAGTCTGAGTTTACATACTGAACATGCACAATTGAAGCATGATTACATGATTGAAACTACTAATAAATTGAGTTTTCATACTTAACATACATAATTGAAGTATGACTAAACTCTGAAGGCATGACACATGACTGAGCTATTTCAAGAAGGTATTCATAATATGAGAACGCTATGCAGCTGAAACTAATACCATGTTTGTAAAGGTAATCTGAGCATGGAACTGAGTAAATCTAAGGAAGACTGTTACCTTGAGCTAAGTCTAAGTTTATAGAGAAGAGGTGAGGATACTTTGTCTGCATATCTACTTCTACTTCCTAAGTAGCTCTCTCAATGGACTAATATTGCCAAAGAACTTTGACCCAAGGAACTTCTTTGTTCCTCAGTCTACGAACCTGATGATCAATAATTTTGACTGGGACTTTCTCATAAGAGAGACTGTTCTGAACATCTATACCGTCTATAAGGACTACAACCGCTGGGTCACCTATGCACTTCCTTAGCAAGGAGACATGAAACATTGGATGTACTGAAGTTAGGTCTTAAGGAAACTCAAGCTCGTAAGCTACCTTTCCAAAACGGCTGAGAATTCTGTGAGGACTGACATATTGGGGATTGAGTTTCCCCTTCTTGCTGAATCTCTTCACTCCCTTCATAGGATATTTTCAAATACACAAAATTGCTAATCTCAAATTCTAGATCCTTTATACTCACATCTACATATGATTTCTGTCGGCTCAGAGCTGTCTTAAGCCACTCCCTAATCATCTGAACCTTCTCTAAGGCATCAAATAATAAGTCAAGCCCTACTCCTGCGACCTCACCTACTTCAAACCAACCAATGGAAGATCTACATATCCTCCTATAAAGCGCCTCAAACAGAGCCATCTGGATGCTGGAATGATAGCTGTTATTATACGCGAACTCAATTAAAGGCAAGTGGTCATCCAAACTACCCTTGAAGTCAATGACACACACTCTTAGCATATCTTTTAGAGTCTGAATGGTCCTTTTTGCTTGACCATTTTCCTGAGGGTGGAAGGCTGTAATGAGGTAAACTTGGGTACCAAGACCCTTTTGGAAAGCTTTCCAAAAATAAGAGGTGAACTGCATACCTCTATCTAAAATAATGGACAATGGAACTCCATGCAATCTGACCAACTCTCTAACATAAATCTTGGCATAATGCTCAGCTGAATAAGAGGTATGAACTGGCAAGAAATGGGCTGATTTGATCATTTTGTCCGCTATGACCCAAATTGAATCATGTTGACGACGAGTAAAGGCAAACCCTTCATAAAGTCCATGTTCACTTCCTCCCACTTCCATGTGGGAATACTGAACTCTTGTATAGACCCACTAGGCTTATGATGATCAATATTGACCTACTGACATGTAGAGCACTTAGCCACAAACTCTGCAATGTCTCTCTTTATCCCACTCAACCAATAGATCTCCCACACATTGCGGTATATCTTAGTGGCCCCTAGGTAAATCGAGTAACGCACACCATGTACTTCTACAAGAATTCACTGCCTCACGCCATCCACACATGGCACATATAATCTACTCTGGCAATGCAGCACACCATCTCCCCTTGGGAGTAAACCTCAACTTTATGTTCTTTGACTGACTCCTTCAGCTTAACTAAACTAGGATCTCTGTTTGGAAACCAAAGAATATTTTGAACTATTCTGCACCCATACACTATCCTCAGCTGAATCAACCAAACGAACAACCAACCTGGCAAACTGATGGACTTCCTGAACTAATTTTTTCTTACCATCCTCAATGTGAGCAATACTAACTATGAACAATCTATTGAAAGCATCAAGCACTACATTGGCCTTGCCTGGATGATACAAAACACTCATGTTATAGTCTTTCAACAACTCCAACCACCTTTTCTGATGCAAGTTCAAGTCTTTCTAAGAAAATACATACTGCAAACTTTTATAGTCTGTGAACAAATCAACATGTACCCCATAAAAATAGTGCCTTCAAATCTATAAGGCAAATGCTATAACTTCTAACTATAGATCATGAGTAGGATAATTCTTTTGATAGGGCTTAAGCTGTCTACAGGCATAGGCTATGACCTTATATCTCTACATTAAAACACACCCCAAACCAACTCTGGAAGCATCACAATACATAACAAACCCATCTAAACCATCTGGTAAAGTCAAAATTGGAGCTCTAGTAAGTCGAGTCTTCAACTCCTAAAAACTTTTCTTACAAGAATTTAACCACTGGGACTTGAGTTTTGTTTGAGTCAATCTAGACATTGGGGATGCAATAGACCAAAATCCTTCAACAAACTATCACTAATAGCCAGTCAAACCCAAAAAAACTCCTGATATCTAATGGTGAGATAGGTCTGGTCAAGTTTCTCGCTGCTTCGATATTTTGAGGATCAACTCTAATGCCATCACCGAACACGATATGACTAAGGAAAGCTACTAACCTTAGCCAAAATTTGCATTTACTAAATTTGGTAAACAACTAATGGGCTCTGAGGGTCTGTAATACTATTCTGAGATGGTTATGTTATCATGGTCACTATGAGAGTAGACAAAAATATCATTTATGAAGACAATGACGAACATGTCTAAGTACTGCTTGAACACTCTGTTCATCAAGTCCATGAAAGCTGCTGGGCCATTGGTAAGACCAAATGACATGACTAGAAATTTGAAGTGACCATACCGAGTTTTGAAAGCTATTTTTGGAATGTCACATTCTATGACTCTGAGCTGATAGTAGCCTTATTTAAGGTCTATCTTACAAAAGTAACTCGCACCCTGAATTTGGTCAAATAAGTCATCGATTCTGGAAAGTGGGTACTTTTTCTTGACTGTGACTTTGTTTAACTTACGATAGTTAATACACACTCTGAGAGAACTATCTTTCTTACGCACGAATAGAACTAGTGCGCCCCACGAGGATACGCTGGGTTTGATAAGTTCCTTATCTAGGAGATCCTTCAACTGTCTTTTTAATTCTTTAAGTTCAGCTAGAGCCATTTTGTATGGTGGAATAGAGATGGGTTGAGTATCAGGAAGAAGATCTATTTTGAATTCAATTTCTCTTTTGGGAGGAACTCTAGGAAGATCTTCGAGAAACACGTTAGGAAATTCACAAGCTACTAAAATTGACTCAAGATTAAGGGTCTCTAAACTAGAGTCTTTATCTCAAACAAGATGATAGACACACCCCTTGGATATCATTTTTCTTGCTCTAAGGTAGGAAATAAGTTGACCCCTAAGTGCTGGAGTACTACCCCTCTATTCTATGATAGGTTCATTCGGGAACTAAACATGGACCACTCTATTTCTACAGTCAATTGAAAAATAGCATGAATGAAGCCAATCCATGTCAAGAATGACGTCAAAATCTATCCTCTCTAACTATACTAAGTCTGCTGAAGTAACTTTATGAGATACCATTACTAGACAGTTCCTGTATACCCGCTGGGCTATGATAGACTTACCCACTGAAGTGGACACTGAGAATGTCTCTGCTAGGATTTTAGGACTGACTCCAAAATTAATAACTATATAAGGAATTACAAAGGAAAAAGAAGCTCCTACATCTAGCAAAGCATAAATATGTAAAAAATAAACTTGTAATGTACCAGTGACCACATCAGGAGAGCTTTCCTGATCCTGTCGAGAGTGAAATGCATAGATCCTATTTGGGTGTTGCCCACTGGTGGCACTAGAAGCGACACCTTACTAAGATGGGCAACCTGACTAAGCTGGGGGATGATTATGCTGACTCTGCGAACCCACCAGAGAAAACTCTCAGACCCTATGGCCTAAAATACCATATTTGAAACATACATCACTATCAGCTCTATAGACACCCTAATGGTTTCTGTTATAATTCTGACAAAGAGGATTTTTTCGAGCACTGCTGACACGACTCTGAGATTTAGAGCCTGGTGTCCTATCCCTATTACCATTTATAAATTTAGGCATTGGAGTACTGACTGAGGATGGATCTAGAACTAAAGATTTTGGGCAGAACTGAGAATGATTACCACCCTCTAACTTAGGCTTAGTAAAGTTAAAGCTACCTGTTCTAGCCCTCTTACTCTTTCTCTCTTTCTCTTTAGCTTTCTACGTATCTATCGGTTCAACATGGACCCTCAGCTAGCCATGTCTATCTTCTTAATCAGCATTATGGTCCTACACTCCTTGATGATACTATCGGATACCCAGACAGAAACTTACTCATCTTAAATCTGCTGTCAGCTACCATATGAGGAGCATATCTAGCTAATTGAGTAAACTTAAGAGAATACTCCTTTACTATCGTGCTACCTTGCCTTAATTTATGAATTCTAACACCTTAGCTTTCCTCAACTCCAAAGGGAAGAACCTATCTAGAAAGGGCAGTAGCAAACTCCTCTCATTCTATGGGCCCTACATCATTGCCTCTATCTACCGTCCACTGTTTGAACTATGTGTGAGCCATATCCTACAATTGATATGTAGCCAAGCACTCTAACTAGTGGTTAGCCCATAATATTTGTGACCTTCTGTACCATGTCAAGAAATTTTTGTGGGACTTCTTCAGACTTAGACCTCGTAAATAATGAAAGGTTCATTTGGGTGAAGTCCCGAATTTTGGATACAGTAGTATTGGCCACTAGGTTGGCCTGAATAATAGTTGAACATTCATTCTAGGCAGCTATGGAATGGGCTAAAGTGTGAAAGCTACTTTAAATTCAGTGTGACAGACATGCTCATCTAGGAGATATTCTTGAACGGGAGGATGTATTGGCTGGTTTCAAGTTCTTTTTCTGTTAGGCTTTTTGGGAGGCCTATTTTTTAAATAGAAGTGAAACTTAAATTAGACTAAGAGTTTAACTTGAGTTCATGCTCACTAGCTAGACATGAATACTGAAAAAAGGGAAACCTTTCCTAAAAATGCCTCATAGCCTCTTGTCCATAAGTGTGACGCGCTACACACCCATGCACAAGACTCTACTTGACATGAATTTTAGACTTTCTAGGACTCTATTGAACCTTAGGCTCTGATACCAAGTTTATAATGCCCCGAGTCTGCACCCCAGATGTCACACGGTGCTTACGACCCCGAAGGACCACAAGCTAACCCATGTCTGGTACCTACTAAGATCACTGAATAATAATACTAAAATAATACAAAAAATTGTTGAAATGCCATAAGGTTCAAAATCTTAATACTAATAAATATAGAAGCTGATAAAAATATCTGATAACTGAATATTTTCTAAAACTAGTCTAGTCTGAAAAACCTCTAGCTAAACTATTGAATGTGGAGTTGATGGGATAATCCCCCAACTAACCCTGACTAATAACATACTGAATCTACTATAATACTAAAATAAATAATATCCTCGATGGATGAGGACTCACTACTGAATCTACTGAGCTAACTGAATTTGGCTAAGTGCAGTCAGGAACCTGAGTATCTGAACCTATGATACGAGACATCATAGCACAAGAGAAAAGCATGCACCAGTAATTTGAATGTACTAGTATGCTAAGTGAGGTAGGCTGATATACATGGGATCATAAGCATAAACAATTGCTGACTAAATGATATAAATATAAGTGAATGAGAGTACATGGATAACTAAGAGTGTTGTGAATACTGAGTATGCAATACTGTGCATATAAATACATACATACATATATATATACATATATATATATATATACATACATATATACTCATACTGAAACTGAATACTGAGTTCTGATAATTGAGTGACTGATATCTGAGATTACTGATAACTATATCACTAATAACTAGGTGACTATTTATGACAGTCCTAATTCTGGAGAACTGAACTGAGTGCTATAGTGAGTCTAAAACTGTAACTGTGGGAGTGTTCATCTACTCGACATACCCCGAATATAAACTGAGTTATGGTCCAACCTGTGAACCCACATGGAAGGGTGTTAGCACCTTGCTAAAGGACACTAACAATGTTGGGTCAACCCTAATATGGCAGGAAGATTTATAAATTGTATATATAGTTACTTCAACCCTAGTCTGGAAGGAGGACGTCTTACCCTATGCTGGCTACGTAGTTCTATAACTCAAGGACTACTAGTATGGGTTAAATCCTCTACTGGCAGGAATGCCACCATCCATTGGTTTGCTCGATGCTGAATCCTACTCCTAACTGAATGGACACTGAACTGATCACTAGACTATACTAGGCTTGACTGAATTATTAATGATTGTATTGATTATCTGAACTGGACTGAGTTCTGTAACTGACTGAGTAATACTGTTTGTGTCATTACTGAGACTATTCTATAGTTACTATAATTCTAGGTAAATCACTAGATTGTCAGGTATTGAATACCCCCAGGACTCGATATCATCAATGGTAAAGCATGGCATATTCTTGAAAGCATTTCATTAATCACTCATTCACTATGCATTAATTTAGACATTTTGTCAAACACTTGATAGGTATAAGCTTGTACATGAATGGGACCACTTGATGACATGTCATTATTGCACTATTCAATTCATATAGGCATTCCAACAAACAATTTGGGAGTAGAATTGTTTCACATAATAATAACTATATAAATATCATGGCTACAACATTCAACTTATAAATTCAAGGGTTAATCATGAGAATCACATAATTCATCACCCATGCTACTTTTAGTTGGTGAAACTTGTAATTAATCTTGAAATGAAAACCAACCGTTAATACATACATGAACATAATTTAAATTCAGGCATGTAAATCATGAAATCACTAAACTTGTGGTTTAAAGAGGGTTCTTGAACTCCAAGGGTGGAAGGAAACCCAAATATGAACACTTAACATACCTTTTTTGTTAGTTCTCTGAAAGTTTTTCGTGATTTCTTGAGCCTAGGACTTTAAATTGACCTTGGGTTTTGTTCTTGAGAGCATTTGAGAACAAAGAATGAATTTTGCCTATAGGGCAGCTTAATCTCATGTTTTATGGCTGAATAAAAGTCAAAAATTGACTTAATTACCCCTCAGGATGCGAAATTAAAAGGTTAAGAATTATACCCAGTGATGTCCAGACCGACACGGTGCGTTGATGGAATTGGCGCGATGGCAGATGCGACACATTGAGATTGCGTTGACTCACTGAAATTTGCCCGCTTGAGTTAGTGACAACACGATCGACGAGATGGATGATGCAGTACATTAAGATTGCGTCGATCCACGTTTTTGGACACCCAAACACACCACAAATGATGTCTGAAAAATCCAAAACTCATCCGAGAACACCTATTGACATCCCTGATAATGAATCAACTTAGAAATTGACATTTTAGGATCGTAAGGGTCGAAAATAAAATCATTGAAATATCAAGTCCAAATATGAGACTAAGTGTCAATACTTATATGAAGTTGTCTAAGTCTGGGACCTTTTTCATGCTATATAGGACTAGATTAGACTAGGAATTCTACGGAGTCTTCCAGGTGGCAACTTCTCTATTATTGCAACAGCTTGAAATGCCTCGCTCACAATCAAACCTATAATAAAATTCATGTGGTTATTAAGACTATTGTAAATATGTTGAAATAAGGTATTAACAAAATTCATACCTTTAGCAAGGATATTGTGGATGATGACTTACAATTCCTATAATTAAGATACGATAGTCTTACTGTCAATCATTTTGTACTCAATGAATCTTACAACAAAGAACTTCTTAGTTCCAGCATCCTCAATTTTATATTTCTTTTTCAACACATTCCACAAATCTTTTGATGTCTTCATTCCACTGTAAACGTTATATAATTCATCTTGGAGGCTACTTAAGATATAATTCCTCCATAGGAAATCAGAATGTTTCCATGCCTCTATTACAATGAACCGCTCCTTGTTCAAAGTTTCTTCGGGCACTTTTGGAGCATTTTTAGACATAAATCTTTAAAGACACGAGGTTTTCAGAAAGAAAAACATCTTCTATTGCCACCGCTTAAAATATATTCTAGAATTTTTTTTAGGATTTTTCTCTAGTGCCATAGCTGGTGGCGCAGTTGTGTGACTGGTTGTAGCAATATTTGTTGCTACCACACTTGTCACACCTTCAGTTACATGACCATTGGTAGTCATCTTTTCCTTTCACAAAAAGACAGTCAATTTTAGTATATCAAAATATTAATTCAAGTTTATAGCAACTTTAGCCACTACTTGTTTCTAATTTAACAATGAAATTTTTATGTCTTTCAATTGTTAACCGAATGATCTTTAACTTGTGATGAAGTTTTTATTTCTTAAAATCACTTGTTAAGTTCAAATAGAGTAGAAACCATAAAGCTTTAATCTCCAGAAATCAAATAATAAAGATTACGAGATTAATTCCTTAAGATTGTTGTTTCGGGTACACAATCTGTATATTTCCAAAAACACTTCAACTTTTGTTCCAGACAAATTCAAGAACTCCAATAAAGTTTTTAACACATTCAACACAAGCTTATCAAGAAATATCAAAGAAGTGTGTTTATTAAAAAGAAACAAAATGAAGTATAAAAACAGAACCAAGTCCTCCCATTTCAAGAAGTGTCCTTAAGGAATTAATTCTCCTCAAGTACCCAAGGTTGCAAAATTTTTCCTCCTAGGATAAAATGACTTAGAATCAGAATATAGAGGTACCTCAAACATTGTAATTCTTTGCACAAACTTAATGACAGATGATCACACAGAGTTTTTAGAAGTAGAAGAGTGTTTTCAATACAGTGAAAATTCATGCTACCTGAGGACAAAAGTTCAGGTATTTATAGCCATCAAATGCCCCTTCGAAAAGGAAGCAACAGTTCATGTAAGGGTGTATCACTTTGGAATAGTCATGTCCATCCATTCCGAAATAGTATGTCTTTTCTGAATAGTTACATCCAACCGAATCGATCAACTATTTGACAAATCCAAATCCGAAGCCGAAGTTGAAGTTGAGCTGATCCAAGCCGAGCCGAGCCAAGCAACGATGTCAGCGGCTCAAGGAACCTCTTGTTTCTTGCCTCACTCTCCACTCGAAGGAGTGTTATTCTATAAAAACACATTAAAGTTATTTTCTCCCACCAATATGGGAGAAGTATACTTTCCCTCAAAGATTTTTTCTCCATTTTCTATTCACACCAATTGAACCTAATAGACTTTGACTTCGTACTTCTTGATTAACCGATTAATCTCAGCAAAAATTTGTTCACGAGCTAAAAAAAAAGAATAGTGGCAATTTTTTTCTTTCTTAGTATACAAATCGAAGAACCCTATCTCAATCTTGATGTTAGGATCATTGTAAAAATGAGCTGGATATAAGATGTTTTTAGGTCATGGATCCATTCAACGTAAGTTACGGTGCCATGCCATGTAACAACTATGCCACGATGCCATAATCATTTAATTTCTTTTGGATCCGTGGCCACGACTACCTAGACTATCCAATTTATGTGTTGGCTCTGAACAATCCTCATATTTGACTTCTGGAAAAAATTTTGCAAGTTGATATTCGAAGTTTCATATAAGTATCTTCTCATTTCGTACCTTTTTTTCACCATGTTGACCTTATGAAAGAAGTGTGATGTTTGATACTTGCAACTCCCACAATATTTAGAATAAGGATCATATTCAAATGAGTCATAACTTGGGATCAAATATAATTAAAATAAATTAAATAAAAAATAATAACAAGAAAATTGGTGTTGTAACATGCCTAATGTGGTGACATGGATTGGTGTTGCAACATGATTGGAAAATTTGGTGTTGTGACATGGTCTTTGATTGTAAAGCTTGGACGTTCATCTATAAATAGATGAATTCACCATCAATCCAAAACACACTAAACAAAGAGAGCAATAGAGAGAAAAGAGAGTAATCTACAGATATTTATAGTCTGTGAGAAAATAGTGTGGGAGTAATATTAAAGTGAGTTGTTTAAAATAAAATAATATTGTTTCTTTTATAAGAGTAGGAGTCATTTGATACTACCAAATTGTAATCAGTATTATTATATTACTCTATTGGGTATTTTATTTACCCCTTATAATATTTGGTGTCGTTGTTACTCTCTTATTATTGTTATTTTGTGTGGATATTATCCTTGATGGGATTGTTTTATTTTTCTCAACAACGTGGTATCAGAGCCATGGAAAATAATAGTCCGCTATCTTTTCAGTATCCTCACCTTACAAAAGAAAATTATAAAAAAATGGGGCCTATGAATGAAAGTCATTCTTGGATCTCAAGATGTTTAGGACATTGTAGACAAAGGGTATACAAAACCCATCAATAAAGAGACTCTGTTTTAAAATGAAAAATATGTCTTGATTAAAATAAAGAAGAATGATCAATAGGCCCTCAGTCTCCTTCACCAATGTCTTGATAATGGTATGTTTGAAAAGGTGGCTGATGCACTTGGGAGATTTTACAAAATTCTCTCCAAGGAGTTGATAAGGTGAAAAAGGTAAAACTTCAAACTCTAAGGGATGATTTTGAAGTTTTAAAAATGAAAGAATTAGAATCCATTTTGGATTTTTGTTCAAGAGCGATGGCTGTTGTGAATCAACTATGAAGGTACGGGGAGGCAGTAGATAATGTGTGTGTGGTAGAAAAGATCCTTCACTTCTTAACACAGAAATTTGATTATGTAATGTGTTCTATTGAGGATTCTAAAGATTTAGACTCTATGACAGTAGGCAATTGCAAGGTTCTTTACAACCCTACGAAGAAAAAATGAAAAGAAGAAAAGAAGATCCATTAGAGCAACTTCTTAAAACTCAAGCATCCTTCAAAGATTTTAGAGGTGAAAAAAAGTTACTGAGAAAATGGACAATGGTGAGGTCGTGGATTTCATGGAGGTCGTGGAAGAGGAATGAGTTATATCAACAAATTCAACAATGAAGATAAAAATCACTTAACATTCAAATGCCATGGTCGTGGACAATGGGAAGGAAGAGGATATGGAGCTTATCAAGGTACCAATGAAATGAGGTATGAAAAATCTAAAATTGAGTGCTACAACTGTCATAAATTTGGACATTACTCTTAGGAATGTCGTAGTAATATTGAATTAAAAGCTAACCTTATTGACAACAACAAAGAAGAAGATGAGTCAACATTGTTAATGGCACTCATAAAAGATGATATCGATTATTACAATTCATGGTATCTTAATAATGGAGCAAGTAATAATATGTGTGGATACCAAGACAAGTTTGTAGAGATCAAGAAGATGACGAGAGGTAATGTGTCTTTTGGAGATACCTCAAAGATTCAAATTAAAGGAATAGGTATGATTTTGATATCCTGTAAAAATGATGATCATAAATTGATCAATGAGGTTTACTATGTGCCAAAACTAAAAAATAATATTTTGAGTTTGGGCCAACTTCTTGAACAAGGATATGATCTTTATATAAAAAATATACATCTTTGGCTTAGAGATTAAGTAATAATTTAATAGCCAAATTGCATATGGCAAAAAATAGATTATTTCCTTAGAATATTAAGACCATTAATGCAAAGTGTTTGAAGGCTAATGTGCAAGATGAGTCGTGGTGTTGGCACATGGAATTTGGATATTTGAACTTTGAAGCTATCAAATCAATGGGAGACAAGAACATGGTTGATGGAATTCCATCAATTAATTATCCCAATCAGTTGTGTGAAGCTTGTCTTCTTTGAAAACATGCAAGGAGGAGTTTTCCAACGAAAACCACGTCAAGAGCAACTAATCCAGTTCAGCTTGTTCACACTAATGTGTGCGGTCCAATCGATCGACCTTCTTTTGGTAAAAGTAAATATTTCTTACTCTTTATTGATGATTTTAGTAGAAAGACACGGGTATATTTCTTGAAGCAAAAATCAGAAGCTTTAGTTGCTTTTAAAATTTTTAAAGTACTTGTAGAAAAAAAAAGCATCTATGAAATAAAAGCCTTAAGGTTCGATAGAGGAGGCGAATTCACTTAACAAGAATTGAATGACTTTTTTAAGTCTCATGGAATTCGTCGCCCTCTAACGGCAGGAGTTACTGAAAGAAAGAATAGAATAATTCTTAATATGGCAAGATGTATGTTGAAAGCTAAAAATATGCCAAAAGAATTTTAGACCGAGGCTATTTCATAAGTATTTTATTGAAGAAACATGTCTCCAACATGAAATATGAGTGATAAAACACCTCAAGAAGCATGGAGCCGAAGAAAGCCAAGTGTCAAGTACTTGAGAATCTTTGGGAGCACAACCTATGCTCATGTTCAACAAATGGAGATCTAAACTTGATGATCGAAGCTTCATGTATGTGTTTATTGGCTATGACACTAGTTCAAAAGGTTACAAGTTATACAATCTAAGCTACAACAAAGTGGAGGTCAGTTGTAATGTTGAATTTGATAAAGAAGCGTCATGGAATTGAAAAGTCCAGGAGGATCAGGAAGAAATAACATATGATTTTTCTTTATACTTTGGAGATAAAGAAGAGTAGGATACCACGACACCTACACAGGATGCAACCCCACCTCCTTCACCAACAAATGTTGCATCTTCTTCTTCTCAAGATCTGAGTTCAAGTGAAAGGCCACAGAGGATGAGGAGCTCCCAACAACACTATGATTACATAGAAAAAATTACTAATTTTAATTTTTTGTGTTGTCTCTATGCTAATAGTGAACCAACAAATTTTGATGAAGCAGTTACAGCCAAAAGGTAGAGACAAGCCATGAATAAAGAAATTTAGTCAATAAAAAACAACAACACTTAGGAGTTAACAACTCTTCCTAAACATTATCAAGAAATTAGAGTTAAATGGGTATACAAGACAAAGAAGAATGCTCATGGAAAGATAGGGATATACAAGGAAAGACTTATGGCTAAAGGCTATAAGAAAAGACATGGCATTGACTATGAATAAGTCTATGCACCTGTTGCCGTATGGAGATGATACGTCTGTTGATCTCTTTAGAGGCACAACTGAAGTGAAAAATTCATCAACTAGATGTCAAGTCGGCATTTTTGAATGGATATCTTAAAGAGAAAGTCTATATTGAACAACCATTGGTCTTTGTGGTCAAGAATCACGAAGATAAAGGGTTGAAATTGGAAAAAGCTTTATATGGATTGAAGCAAGATCCACGAGCGTGGAATAGTCGCATTGACAAGTATTTTCAAGAAAATGAGTTTACTTGTTGTCTCCATGAATATGCACTTTATATTAAAGTTCATACTAATGGAGATGTTATGATTGTTTGACTTTATGTTGATGATCTTATTCTAACGGGTTATAATCCATGTTTGTTTGAAGCTTTCAAGAAAACTATGCCCCTTGAATTTGAGATAACAGACATAGGTCTCATGTCATATTACATGGGCCTAGAAGTTAAGCAAATGGAGGAAAACATCTTCATATCCCAAGAAAGCTATACAAAGAAGATTTTGAACAAATTTAACATGTTTGATTGCAATCCTATGAACATCCCAATGAAAAGTGGAACAAAATTATCAAAGTTTGATAATGGTGAAAAAGTGGACTCTATTCTTTTCAAAATTCTCGTGGAAAGTTTGAGGTAGTTAACCTGTATGAGACCAGATATAGTTTTTGGAGTTGGAGTAGTAAGTCAATTCATGGAAGCTCCTACCTCCACTCACTTAAAATTTGCTAGAAGAATTATTCGTTACCTAAAAGGTACGATAGACCTTGGACTATTTTATTCTTCTTCTAATGATTTTAACCTTGTGGAATTTTGTGATAGCGATTATGCAGGAGATGTGGATGATAGTAAAAGCACATCAGATTTTGTGTTTTTCTTAGGTGATTGTGTTTCTTGTTGGATCTCAAAAAAACAAACCATGGTTATTCTCTCAACGTACGAAGCTGAATATATGGCAGCAACGTTATGTACGTGCCATGTCATTTGGTTGAGAAGACTATTAAAGGAGCTTAACTTACCACAGACTTCAGCCACGATAATTTGTGTTGATAACAAGTCGGCACAAACTCTTTCCAAGAATCTAGTATATCATGATCGAAGTAAGCACATAGATACAAGGTATCACTTAATAAAAAAAAGCACTACCAAGAAAGAGGTAGATCTCAAGTAGGTGAAATCCTATGATCAAGTTGTAGGTATTTTCACAAAGCCTCTCAAGTTTGAAGACTTTCAAAGATTGAGAGGTAACGCCCCGAAATTGGGTCCTGAGACGTCACACGGTGCTTAGGGGCATAAGTGACCCTAAGCTAACCCTTCTATTGGCATAACTTATAAACAACTGAATAAAATGCTCAAGTCTACATGAGATCAGCAAAAACATAGAACTTATTTGAACTTGATCAATACAATTATGAACGTTATAAGGTTATAACTCTACATTTACAAATAAAACTGAAACTGAATACATCAACTTCTACTAACTGTCTATGAAGCCTCTACTGGTACTGATTTCAGATAGATGGGTTATGACTCCCAACTAACCAATCTCAATACGACTAAAGTAAGAAAATATGATACTCCTCGAACTATATAATTGACTCAAGTGCTTGAATCAGAAGGACTCATCACCTGCAGACTGGAAGCTGCAAACTGACTGAATGTTGTATCTGCGCTATAACTTGTACCTACATTATAAGGAACTGTAGCATATATAAATATATGGGGGTCAGTACTGTAAAGAATGTACTAAGTATGTGGGGGTGCAATGCAACATTATAAATAATATCATAAATGATTACGAAAATCATGCATGCTGACGATAACGACTTTCTTTGCTTGAATTAATTGAAATATATTCCTTGAAACTCATCATTAGTAATGCAAGCATTATATATCTCATAAATCATTATACTCAACTCAAACTCTTTAAATCATGACTTAGAGTGACTCGGTACCTCATGAAACTTGAACTCTTATGGAATTGGGAGTTTCTTATAACCGACATAACTACACCAAGTGACCCTCACGGAGTCCAATGTTTTGCCCTCCTAAGGAGGGATCCCCACATTGGCAGGGGTGTTGTACTCTTTTCAGGGAGTACAACCTCAATATCAATATCATAATCTCATACTCGGCCTTTGGCCCACAATCATCAACATCAATCCAACGGTGGCACGTAGTTCTGAAGAAATACCACATTTCCCGCTTGATGCTAAATACTCCTCCCAGACTCAGCTCAGAACGCATTAGGAAATGCACCTTAATCAATAGCAACTCATGGGTCTATTATAATGACCAAAACATAAATATATATCTCATCGGTAAATCATATACAACTGTGGATTCCTAACTGGACTCAAAATCAAACAATCATTCTCAACATTAAGATGTATCAATTCATTAAGTCATGGTAACATCAATAACTTTGAGGAAATATCAAGACTCATTATAACAACTCAATCTCTTGAATCAATATACTCGATAATCCAATTTGTCATAAGGAGGCATAAATCTTGACACATGTCTTGAAACACTTGAAATACCAACTCATGGTAGAAACATGAAATTCACAATATTAATATTATGTCATAATTTAGAAATTGTAAAATACTCATGTATTAAAAACTTCAAGAAAACATCATAGAACTCATTCTTGACTCTCAAGATCAAATATCAATATATATATATATATATATATATATATATTCAATAATAAAACTTCTTGTAGAAAATCTTAAATCATGACTCTTATCTCAAATCATTTAGAAATCATCAACTCATAATAACAATATTCAACTCATGGTATAAGTTCTCAATTTAAGGAATAAAATGATGAAATAGTCATGTGTATCAATCTTGATTTGCTCAAATATCATAAATCATTAATAAAGTAATTTGTGTGTAATCCCACTTTGCAAAATCATGGATTTCAATAGTAGAGATTAAATCTTTGGGCATAACAATGATAGAAGTGTTCTTGTTCAAACCCCACATACCTTGAATTATAAATTTGAGAATAAGAGACTTGATTGAAACTTCTTTCTCGCACTTTTAGGCTAAGATTCTTGATGCCTTTGAGTAGGACAGCTTGATTCTTGAACCACTTGGAGAAATCTAAGGGAGATTCTTGAATTTCTTGAAAGAAGATTGGATTTTTTTGGATCTTGGAAGAAAACCCTAGCTTCTAGAGAATTCTTGGAGAGATTAGAGAGAAATAGGAGAAAATGATCTTCCCTTTACTACTTGGATATATTTATAATACCAAAATGGGTGAAAAATATCAAAATGCCCTTTTGAAAAAGCTAAAATTCGCTGATCGGGGCCTGTGATGGTCAACCTGACGGTTGATGATAGGCGTATTTACACGCATAAAGTGCTATAATCTACCCATATTTTAGCTAAGTTTTGAGGACAAAATACATAATTCATGCACTTTTAGTACTCTTTCCTGTAAGTGAGCTAACAAAGGTGATTAGCAAGTTTTCAGGTATAAATGATGAAGATTTCAGAATTTTATGGATAACTTGACGCCAAAGGAAGCTGCACGAAAGAAGGAAAGCAGAGCTTGGACGCCAAGGGACTTAAAGTGACGCATGGAAAACCTGTCCCGGGCAAAAACAACATTTTCAAAGACTTTGGGGATCAGCAGTAACTTAGTAGGATTAGGATAATGATGCAGTAACTTATTAGGATTAGGATAAGTACGTAGTAGCCTAGTAGGAATAGGATATGGGTATTATAAATACCCTATTTTGCTGCAGACTTCAGACTTCTGACTTCATACTTCATACTTCTTCAATCAATTACTTTTTATTCATTCAACACTTTCAATTCATTCTCTTTCAATTAAATCTTATTACTTTCTCTTCATCGACTTCTAAATTTTCACAACAATAAAAACGCTACTTGCAAGGAATTCATGCCACAAGCACTGCCAAAGCATACTTCACGTTAGACTCTTATTTTGGTATGATAATAATGTCTATTGTGATTTCCGTTGCACTCATGAGTAGCTAAACTTCTCTATTGAGGTTATGGAAGCCTTATGAGACACTATCTATTGCTATGAGTTTGTGAATTCTTGACACGTATGCTGCTTATATCATTATTCTCTTCATCTTAATCTAAATTCTTGTGGTTACAAACATATAGAATACGCCAGTATAACATTAACTTGTTCGAAAGAAAAGTTACATGTCTGGAAAAGAGATAATGTCAAGGTAATAGGGCACCAACCCCTGTTAAAAAGTTAGTGCCATAACTGGATTAACCTCTTGGAGAATCTGTACCATTAGATACGCTTTAAGCTCGAAAGAGTTAAAGTGAAATAATCGTTGATGGTCGAAAGACGCCTGGATTTACCTTAGAATACGATTCTCTATAAGCGCATGCACGTCTGAATTCCGCATAACTCATAGTCAATAGATACGTATAACTAATAAGGTGGACATAACCCTAAATCTCAATTGTCATTGATTAAAACCTACCAAGTACTCCGTTTTACTCTTTTATTTTCCGTTTTTACTCTACTATTTTGTTTACATCATTTGCACGCACAAAATTCCCCCTTTATTCGCAGAACTTTCATCAAAAGTCTAATAATCGTTGCTTACTTAGTGACCAAGTATTCCCTGTGGGATTCGACACCCAACCCAGTTGGGTTCTATATTTGACAGCGACCGCTTACACTCTTACGAGAGCTATAGTTTGAGCGTTATCAAATTTTGGCGCCGTTGCCGGGGAATACGGTTGTCAACTAAGATTGTGATAGTTACTAGACCCTTTGGTCAAAGATTCTTGTACTTTACTTTTAGTTGTTGTTTTTGTTTTCTACAGGTTTTTGTTCAGTGCATGCCAAATACTCAAAGTTCGGGACAACCATTATTACCAATAAATCCTGAACTGCAACTTATTGGAAGGATGGATGCACAATGTGACATTGAGAGAAGGGCTGCTCAACAGGCGCAGGTTAGACTAGCTGCGTTGGCCGCCGCCCAAGTACATCAACAGAATATTGATAACTCAGGGCGAGCAGCAGATCCTAATGAAGAGGACTTAGGTGATGATGAGCTACTGAACCCTAGGCGTGATGCTGAGGTGGCGACACCGGAAAATAGAAGAGATCATCAAGAAAGATTTCGGCCTGAACGCCGAGCTATGCAGATTCCCTTTGATGATGATGATGTCGATCTGGATGGAGCTGGTGCCACAGGAGCTATTATTCCTCCGCCATTGGCGCCCGAAGCCAAGTTCAACATCACGAGCACCATGATTCAGTTATTACAACTCAAGGGATTATTCGGTGGACTAGCAGGCGATTATCCGAATATGCATCTGATCAACTTTATTTCTACATGCAAGTCATTCGACAATCCTGGCGTTGGACAGAATGCAATTTGGTTGCACTTATTTCCATTGTCTCTATCTGGGGAGGCAACTCTATGGTTGAATAGGCTGACTCCTGATTCTATTACTAATTAGAGGAAATTGAAAGACACTTTCCTAGAAAGATTATTTCCGCCATCCAAAAGAGCACAATTGAGAGATGAAATTAGCAACTTTCGTTAGTTTCCAACTGAAGCCCTTCACGAAACATGGGAGAGATTCAAGAAGAAGCTTATGAGGTGCCCAAACCATCACATGACCAATGTCCACTTGATGGAGATATTATACAGATCCTTGAATTCAGTAACTAAACCAGTGGTGGATAATACGGCTGGAGGATCATTTATGGACCTCACCTTTGTGCAGGCAAGCGATATGCTAGGCCAGATGACAAAGCAAAGTAGCGCTTGGCATACGAGGGGATTCTGAGGTAGCAAGCCCCACTTTGTCTATTAGCATGACTGCAGAACAAAGGAGAAGAGAAGAAGAACGTGATCAAGATATGACACACATGAAAACACAGATGGATCTTCTTACAAAGCATCTATTATCTGGGAAGACCGAAAAAGTCAAAGCAGTTGCGTCAAAAGGAAGAGAGGAATCTGATTCTGAGGAAGAAGCCAACTACGTGAAAAATCAGGGGGGTTTCCGAGGCAATGCCCAAGGAAACCAAGGTCGGAACTATTATGATAAATCTGGAAACAAGGACCGTGATCAAGGAAGTTGGAAGAACAAGACTGACAAGAGTGGTCTGTATGTTTCCCCAGGAAGACGTGACGCCACTGCATCTGGGTCTGGAAATATGTCCATGGAAGATATGATGGCTAAGCTGTTGAAAGGAGTGGAGGCAACCAGCACAGGAGTAACTGAGGTAATAAATGACTTGGCCTCAATGAAGTAATTGGTTGACTCACATTCCACTTCAATAAGACAGCTGGAGCAATAATTGAGTCAAATTTCAGCCACATTAAATCAAAGAAAAGTTGGCACCTTACCTAGCGACACAGTGCAAAACCCAAGGAACGATAGAACATGCATGGCCATCACTACCAGGAGTGGTAAGGTGCTGGAAAATTCATCCCAAGGCAAGCAAGTGGACGATGATACCACAAATAATGTAGCAGCCGCCGAAGAAGCTGAAGAAGACGTCAAAGACGTCACCCCTCAGCGTCCACAACCTGAAAAAATTGTCAATCCGAAGCAAGATGAAAAGAAAGTCGTGGAGAAAACTATTCCCCTTCCACCACCACCTTTTCCTCAAAGATTAAAAAAGAGAGCTGATGATACCAAGTTCAATAAATTCATGTCAATGTTAAAACAGCTAACCATTAATGTTTCATTAGTTGAGGCACTAGAACAGATGCCTGGCTACGCAAAATTTATGAAGGATCTTTTAACAAAGAAGCGGGCAGCAAGTGGTGAGTTGACAGATGTTGTTCATCATTGTAGTGCAATTTCTACTAGATCACTAGTTCAGAAGAAGGCCGACCCCGGAGCCTTCAATATTCCTTGCACTGTCGGATCTTTGAATTTTGCCAAGGCATTATGCGATTTAGGAGACAGCATCAACTTGATGCCACTATCCATTTACAAAAAGTTAGGGTTGGGTGATCCTACTCCAACCAATATGAGGCTTGTGATGGCTGACAGGTAAAATGACCTGTTGGTATTTTATATGATGTATTAGTGAAGGTTTCTTCATTCATCTTTCCGGCAGACTTCGTTATTTTGGATTGTGTGGTAGACTCTGAAGTTCCCATAATTTTGGGGCGCCCTTTCCTTGCAATAGGAAGTGTGCTTATTGATTTAAGAGCTAATGAGCTTCTATTCTGGATGAATGACGAAGTAGTCCGCTTTGATGTATGTAAATCAATGAAGCAACCCAAAGATCTGAACGTGTTCTCGGTAGATGATGTTTATATTAATGATGAGAAAGAATTACCTGTAGAGGAGCAGTTTGTTGATGACCCATTGGCGGTTGTGCTTATGAATGTTGAGCATAAGGATGCTGAAAATTTTGAAGAAAATATTTGTGCTCTAACAGGATTAGGGTCATATCCTCATGCTCCCAAGAAGCTAGACCTTGATCTCAAAAACCAACCGACACCACCAGCTGAACCATCTATTGAGGAGCCACCCACATTAGAATTGAAGGAGCTGCCTAGTCATCTAAAGTATGCATTCTTAGGAAGCGGCAACACACTTCCGGTTATTGTGGCGGCAGATTTGGGTGAGCAGCAAGTTACAGCTCTCATCATGGTTCTACGAAAGTACATGAGATCCATCAGTTGGACCATCGCTGATATCATTGGTATTCTGCCTGGGATTTGTACACACAAGATTCAGCTTGAAGAAAATTGCTTACCCACTATTGAGCATCAAATGCGTCTGAATCCACCTATGCAAGAGGTGGTGAAGAAAGAAATTATTAAATTGTTAGATGCTGGGGTTGTGTATCCAATCTCCGACAGTAAATGGGTAAGCCCGGTACAATATGTACCAAAGAAAGGTGGCATGACGGTAGTTGTGAATGAAAAAAATGAGTTAATTCCACTCAGACATATCACAGGGTGGAGAGTATGCATGGATTACCGTAAGCTGAATTCATGGACACTTAAAGATCACTTTCCAATGCCCTTTATTGACCAAATGCTTGATCGATTAGCAGGGAAAGGATGGTTTTGTTTCTTAGACGGTTATTTCGGCTATAATCAGATATGTATCGCCCCCGAAGATCAAGAGAAGACAATATTTACATGCCCCTATGGTACGTTTGCCTTCAAACGTATGCCATTTGGGCTATGTAACGCACCTGCCACTTTTCAGCGTTGTATGATATCTATTTTTTCTGATATGGTGTAAGAAACGCTGGAGGTATTCATGGACGATTTTTTAGTTGTGGGTGAGTCGTTTGAATTGTGCTTGACAAATCTAAGTATGGCGTTGCAGAGATGTGTGGAATTCAACCTAGTGCTAAATTGGCAGAAGTGCCACTTTATGGTGAAAGAAGGTATTGTGCTTGGGCATAAAATCTCCGAAAGAGGAATTGAGATGGATCGAGCTAAAATCGAAGTTATCGAGAAACTACCACCCCCAATTTTGGTCAAAGGAGTTCGTAGTTTCCTCGGTCACGCAGGCTTCTATCGGCGGTTTATCAAAGACTTCTCCAAAATTGCTAGTCCATTATGCAAACTTTTGGAGAAAGATGCAAAGTTTGACTTCAATGTAGATTGTATGAATGCATTTGAACGCCTCAAAGGAAAGCTAATTGAAGCTCCTATCATTGTAGCACCAGATTGGTCTCTACCGTTTGAAGTCATGTGTGATGCTAGCGGGGTAGCTTTGGGTGCTGTACTAGGCCAAAGAACAGAAAAGTTATTCCATCCAATCTACTATGCGAGAAAGGTCTTGAACGGAGCCCAGAAGAACTATACTGTCACAGAACAAGAATTTCTAGCGGTTGTGTATGATTTTGAAAAGTTCCGTACTTATTTGCTGGGAACCAAAGTGGTAGTTCATACAGACCATGCAGCTCTGAAATACTTGATGGCAAAGAAAGATGCAAAACCAAGGCTAATTCGATGGGTATTGTTGCTGCAAGAATTTAATTTCGAGGTAAAAGATAGAAGAGGTTGCGAAAACCAAGTGGCCAATCATCTATCTAGACTCGAGAACGAGCATATAGCGCAACCTGATCTAGAGATTGATGATGCATTCCCTGATGAAGAGATCTTAGCCACCATGATGGAAGAGTTACCATGGTATGCAGACTTTGCAAACTTTGTGGTAAGCAATGTGATGCCTGCGAATCTATCATTTCATCAAAGAAGAAAGTTCATGCATGATATAATACACTACTTCTGGGATGAGCCATATTTGTTTAGAAGATGCGCAGATGGTGTGATCAGACGCTGCATATCTCATGAGGAGGTGCCAAGTATCTTGGAAGCAAGTCATGCTTCACAAGTTGGTGGACACCATGCAGGCGGTCGGACAGCAAGAAAGGTATTGCAAAGCGACTATTATTGGCCTTCGATATTTAAAGATTCCTACGAATTTGTGAGAAGATGTGACCAATGTCAGAGACAAGGCACAATTTCGAAGCATCATGAAATGCCCATGTCAAAAATTATTGAAATCGAGCTCTTTGATGTATGGGGTATTGATTTTATGGGCCCATTCGTGAATTCGTTTGGAATAAAATATATCCTAGTTGCTGTAGATTATATTTCAAAATGGGTCGAAGCAGTAGCATTGGCTGATAATGAAGAAAAGTGTGTTGTTGCATTCTTAAAGAGAAATATCTGCTCTCATTTTGGGGTCCCACGTTATATCATAAGTGATGGAGGGTCTCACTTTTACAACAAACGGTTCAAATCCGTGTTGGCAAAATACGGTGTCAAGCAACATAAGGTAGCCACGCCTTATCACCCACAAACTAGTGGACAGGTAGGGGTTTCCAATCGAGAGATCAAGCAAATCCTTGCTAAGACTGTAAATGCTAATAGGAAAGATTGGTCTCGGAAGCTGGACGATGCACTATGGGCATATAGGACTGCATTCAAAACACCAATTGGCATGTCCCCGTACCAACTAGTTTATGGGAAAGCTTGTCATTTACCCATTGAGCTCGAGCACAAAGCATTGTGGGCGTTGAAGCAACTGAATTTGAATTGGGATGATGCTATGAACTTGAGGTTGGAGCAGCTGAATGAGATGGATGAATTCCGTCTACATACATATGAAAGATAAGACCTCTACAAGGAGCGGATGAAAAAGTATCATGATCAACGGATTGTTCAACGAAACTTTCAAAGGGGTGATATGGTACTTCTTTTCAATTCCAGACTAAAGCTATTCCCAGGTAAGTTAAGGTTCAAATGGACTGGTCCGTACAAAATTAGCCAAGTTTACTCGTCTGGAGTAGTTGAGCTAGAAGACAATAATAGTATTGTCTTTAAGGTGAATGGACAACGAGTAAAACCATATATCGGTCCTCTTGACTCGATAAACTATATGGCCACCATCTATCTCGACGAAGTCTAAGTACTCAAGGTAACTATGTCGTGCCTCGATAACAAATCAAGCACTTGATGGGAGGCAACCCATCGTTTTTAATTATTTTTTTTGGTTTTGTTTTCCTAAGAAGAGTCGAGCCACGACCAAAACTAAGGCGCTAGATGGGAGGCAACCCATCGTTCTAATCGTTTTTGTTGTCTTTTAGTAAATGTAGCTGCAAGAGGTGTAAAGGAGGAGATTGGTTTCAAATTTTGATTTGAAAGTATTGCATGTTGAAGGTGGTAAGTTAGGAATGAAGAAGCAAAAGGCTATGGGTTAGGCATTGCTTATAAGAATATAGGCAAAGAACAAGGCAAGGCCTATGTAAATCTAGGCCACGAACAAGGCAAGGCCTATGCTATGGCCTAAGCTCTCAGATTCTAGAGTGCCATAGCATAGGCGCCGCCTATGCTCAACAATGCCATAGCATAGGCGCCGCCTATGCAAAAGCCTTTTTTCTCTGAATCTCATATGCCATGGAATAGGCGCCGCCTATTCCTAACAATGCCATAGCATAGGCGCCGCCTATGCTCAACAAGGCTTTGCAAAAGGCGCCGCCTATGCCAAGCATAGGCAAAGCTTTAGGCGCCGCCTATGGTCACTTTTGGTCTCCAAATCCGATTCCAAATGGGTCAAAACCCTACCCAAGCTTGTCCTATAAATAGAACCTTAGTCTTAGAACAAAAATGCATTGCAAACCATACCTAAGCGCCGCCTACCTCTCTAAATTCTCTCCAAAATCTTCTTTTTGCTCTTTTAACTTTGCAAGAACATCTTCCAAGGCCATCAACCAAGTAAGTACTTCTTTGTTCTTCTTTTATATTCCGTAAGTACTACACTACTACGCCTATAATAAATTGTTAAATCTTGAAGTAGTATTGGTGATTTGAATGTGGTTGATTTGTTGTGATACAACTAAGTGAGTGAAAGAATACGTAAGGATGGTCTTGACTTGTTTCCAACTTGAATTTGATTTTGATACACTGTCATACTTTTGCGGAATTGACATGGTCAAGAAAATGGTATAATCTTGTAACTTGAAAGCTTTCATGTTCGAATTACTTGTTCATTGAGATGAAAAATCATGGTTAACTACAAACATGAGATGTTGATTATTTCTATGTCATACCTTGATACAATCTCTACGTAGTAGTCTTGTGCAAAAGGGTACATCAATCCAAACATGAAAAGTATTGTCAAGATTACTTGGGATAGAATCGAAAAGGATAGTTAAGATGACTAGAAAAGTATGACTGCACTGATTATATTGTTGGAACGTACCACCTAAACGTATGTCGATGAAGTCTGAGTAATCGACAACGTTCACTTAACTAGTTGGTGCCAACAAAATAAGTGTGGGGTGGTGCCACTACTGATTGTTTGTCGATTGTATCTACCGAGATGAAGCTAACATGACTATCATTTTTAATCTCAGGTACAATGGCACCAAAATCATGACAAGGAAATGATAAAGCGACCACCTCACAAAAAGGCCAGAAAAGGGGACGCAAAGAGCAAGGAGAATCCTCCTCGCTGCAAATACCTCACCGCATGTTTGGAATCAAATGGGTCCTAGAGGAGCAAGGAAAGGAGTGGTATAGGAACAATAAAGAGAAAAAATATGTTCATGTGGAGTTGATACACAAGGAAAGCCTAGCAAAGAAAGAACCTCGCATATTGGCCAAGATAATGGCGTTACATCTTGATTTCATCTTCCGAGATATGGGAGAATGCAATCTTGATCTAACACGAGAATTCTATGCCAACTGATCACTGAGAACTACAGGGAGTGAAGTAAAGATTCGGGGCCAGGTCGTTCAACTAAATGCGGAGTTCTTCAACTCTTTTCTAGGTTTGCCATCTGTTGATCCATCACCACTCAAGGAGCTGTATACTAGACCTCCGTACAGGGCTATTAGACACACATTGTACGGAACAAGATCTATGGCATGATGGAGCAGACACAAGGACACCGGTCGGTACAACACCTTCCCATATGGTTCCTTGAACAGGGAAGCTAGGATATGGTTGCGAATAGTTAACTCTTGCCTGATTCTAGGGACATAGTACACAAAGATAACACGAGATAGAGTGTGCTTGGTGTACGCATTGATGACTAATCTCCCTATCAACATTGGGGCAATTATTCGATCTACAATGCGAAAGGCCAGGCTACACAAGAGGTCCCACTTCAGCTTTGGCAATTTGTTGACCGCAATATTGAGGAAGGAGGACATCAAAGAGGAACCTGCTGATCATAAGCTTCCACACAATCCGAAGAAGGTTGACCTCACAAAGGTTAAAGATGCGAAATCCACGCATGGCGTCAACCTTACCACTGCAGAAAGACATACTCGCGACGAAAGCTTCTTCCACCATTTATATGGAATGATGAGGTTTACCATGTTGAGCGGGGGTCGTGTTCCGACTGCTGCAGAGCTCCAACAGCTGGATTAGGACTACCCAATGAATGAGTATGCGAGGGCGATGTGTGGAGTAGGTGTATTTTTTTAGGAACCTCTTAATAACGATGTGCCAACCGATGATGATCGTCGAATGCCAGACTCCGACGTGGAGGAGAACTCTGACAACGACGACTCTAATGATGATTTCGATGAAGGGGGTATGACCCTAGACATAGAGGAGGAGTCCAACTAACCAGGTTCTTCTTATTTATTTTCCACTGAGGGCAGTGTGTCCCGTCTAAGTGTGGGGTGCTGGTATTTGTATGCTATACTTCCTTATCTGCATTTGCATTTATTTATGTTTGTTTGTTTTGTTTTTTTAGTAGTTAAATTTTTTTTTAACTTTGCATGAATTTGTTCTGATAGGCAGCATGATATTATGACAAGAGTCTGTGATAAAATCATTACTATTGAGACGTTTAGGTTCTAAGTGTGACTCACTGTGTGATATCTATGTGGTTTAATTCCTTCATCTATTGGGTCAAAAGTCTATACTACTCCCAATAAAGTCGACCATGTGCCTTGTGTGTGTGAGATGATAGTATATTCTATGTTTGTGGCTGATGCTAGAACTTGTCTGGTATGTATGTAAAGCGAAATAAAGAGTGTGAGTTTAGGAGATGATTTAGGCATTTCTTTGGCAATCTATGATTGTTTACCTTCATTTTATCTACCCATAGACATCATCCTAGATAACCCCCTTTGAGCCTTAAGCCTATTTTCTTTTACAGCCTCATATGTAAGCCCAATCTATTTTTTTCAACACCATAATTTGATCCAAAGTCCTGAGTGCTTTAAATTACAAAGTCATGTGACAAAATAAGAGGAAATTGGGTGAGAGTAGTGCCTTAAAGTGAATTTGTACTTGAATTCGTTATGAAAAAGAATGGTTAATATAGAGGTGTGTTATAAAAAAAAAAAGAAAGAGAGAAAAATGGAAAACAAAAAGTTAATTCTGTTCAAAATTGAAAAACAAAAGAGGTGAGAAGGGGTGGTAGATTAAAAGAAAGTAGAAAGGTTGTTTGAAAGAAAGTGTTAATGGCATAATGTGATGTATTAAAGCTCTTAGGAACATAGTCACTATTTCTGGCCAAAATAGTCCTACCCGTCCCTTAGCCTACATTACAACCTGTACAAGACCTATTTGATCCTAGGCTTAGCATTCTGATATTTAGTGGAGCATTACACTAAGGGCAAGCCTATAGTCATCAGTTGCAACATATGAATTCTTTGTGAGACTGAGAGCAAGGAGAATAGTATACCCATGTTTCGAAAAAAAAATGCAAAACTTGTGAGTGAGTATGGGGGATATCTTGTGTGAGACACACATGGTTGACGAGTTTTGGGTAGTTGTGTATGATTCTTTGTGCCTTAACTTCTTGAATACAAATTAACCATCATCACGAGTCTATGTTAGAGGTTGAATTGTCTCTAGTAGTGGTCAGAAAACTACTCTTGGTTAATAATTGTTGTGCCTGTCTTGATGAATATTTTGTGTTGTTACTGTGAAACCCTAAGTAGATGTTTAGAAGGACATGATATTTTGTTCGAGGACGAACAAAGATTTAAGTGTGGGGTGTTTATGATAGGCGTATTTACACGCCTAAAGTGCTATAATCTACCCATATTTTAGCTAAGTTTTGAGGACAAAATACATAATTCTTGCATTTTTAGTCCTCTTTCCTGTAAGTGAGCTAACAAACGTGATTAGCAAGTTTTCAGGTATAAATGATGAAGATTTCAGCATTTTATGGATAACTTGACGCCAAAGGACGCTGCACGAAAGAAGGAAAACAGAGCTTGGACGCCAAGGGACTTAAAGTGACGCATGGAAAACCTGTCCCGGGCAAAAACAGCATTTTCAAAGACTTTGGGGATCAGCAGTAACTTAGTAGGATTAGGATAATGATGCAGTAACTTATTAGGATTAGGATAAGTACGCAGTAGCCTAGTAGGAATAGGATATGGGTATTATAAATACCCTATTTTGCTGCAGACTTCAGACTTCTGACTTCATACTTCATACTTCTTCAATCAATTACTTTTTATTCATTCAACACTTTCAATTCATTCTCTTTCAATTAAATCTTATTACTTTCTCTTCATCGACTTCTAAATTTTCAAAACAAGAGAAACGCTACTTGCAAGGAATTCACGCCACAAGCACTACCAAAGCATACTTCACATTACTACCAAAGCATACTTCACATTAGACTCTTATTTTGGTATGATAATAATGTCTATTGTGATTTCCGTTGCACTCATGAGTAGCTAAACTTCTCTGTTGGGGTTATGGAAGCCTTATGAGACACTATCTATTGCTATGAGTTTGTGAATTCTTGACACGTATGCTGCTTATATCATTATTCTCTTCATCTTAATCTAAATTCTTGTGGTTGCAAACATATAGAATACGCCAGTATAGCATTAACTTGTTCGAAATAAAAGTTACATGTCTGAAAAAGAGATAATGTCAAGGTAATAGGGCACCAACCCCTATTAAAAAGTTAGTGCCATAACTGGATTAACCTCTTGGAGAATCTGTACCATTAGATACGCTTTAAGCTCAAAAGAGTTAAAGTGAAATAATCCTTGATGGTCGAAAGACGCCTGGATTTACCATAGAATACGATTCTCTATAAGCGCATGCATGTCTGAATTCCGCATAACTCATAGTCAATAGATACGTATAACTCATAAGGTGGGCATAACCCTAACTCTCAATTCTCATTGATTAAAACCTACCAAGTACTCCGTTTTACTCTTCTATTTTCCGTTTTTACTCTACTATTTTGTTTACATCATTTGCACGCACAAAATATCCCCTTTATTCGCAGAACTTTCATCAAAAGTCTAATAATCATTGCTTACTTAGTGACCAAGTATTCCCTGTGGTATTTGACACCCAACCCAGTTGGGTTCTATATTTGACAGCGACCGCTTACACTCTTACGAGAGCTGTAGTTTGAGCATTATCAACGGTTCATCAAGTCGTCCGTCACTCGAGCGTCAAAACTAGGATGTTCTGCCTAAGAGTAATGGTCGAAGTGATGGTCCATCAGGAATCTGGCGGTCCACTAGATCGTCCATCACTCGGGGGCCAAAAGTGAAACATTCTGCCTCGACCTGACGGACCCCTTGACGGTTCGTCAACTTTTTGTCGGTCCACCACTTTGGCCATCATAAGATGACCAAAAAGAGGGGTCACTACCTTGAATTGATGGGACACTTGACGGTCCACCAAGGACTTGGCGGTCCGTCACGTCCATCGTCAGGCCTGGGCGATTCTTAGATTGTTTAGTAAAATGGCCATAACTCCCCCGTCCGATGTCGGATTTTGATGAAATTAGTATCGATGGAAAACTTATTCAATGCTTTACATGACAAAAAGTAAAAATTAGAGAAATTCTACATGGTTCTATCATCATTAACTTTGGAAGTCAGTTTTATATACTTAGAAGACGAATTTAGACTCAAGAAACAATCGGGGGTATTACATGAGATTAAATATTGGAATAAAGAAGAAAAATTAAAATTAAGGGAGAGATTTGTGGGATCAAATATAAATAAAATAAGTTAAATAAACCACTCTCACTACGAACAGTGTAGTACACATGCACCTCATTGGAGTCATATCTAATCCACGTCAGCGCCATGTAAATAATTTTTAATACACACACACACATATATATAAATATATATAAGAAAAACAATTATTCCTAAACTTTCTTCGCCACCACCCCTACCCCCACACTACCCCTACCACCATTCTTCATCTGCTCTCTCTCTCCCCCGACCCTTTCCCTTCCTTTTCTTGAAAATCTGTAACTCCCCCTGCCTTACCCTACTTTTTCACCCCCAAATTCATCTTTACTAGCTCCTCTCCCTCTTCCTCATTCTTTCTTGTTTATTTTTTCTCTTTTTGATATTAGGCTTAAATTTTTAAAATTTAATTTATTAAAATTATAATTGTAATATAAAAGAATTTGTTCATCAAAAGTCAGTGTTCATTTTTCTTCATCAAAAGTTAGTGTTCAATTTTTTGACTTTACAAAGTAATTTTTTATATTGTTTTTAAAATAATGGAGAACTGAAAATGTCTTTTTATCGTGGCCTATTTCTTAAGTGAATCCTTTTACCGATTACAATGACAACTTTTCAGCAAATATTTTATCAAGTGGTGTGAATTCAGTGGGAACGAGGATGAATAATGGGCCTCTTACAATCGATGATTATCTATTTGGAAATGCTGATTATTATATGAATTTTGAGGCAAACAATTAATTGGTTAATAATGAAATTGGTTCAAGTACGACCATGTAGCCAATGAGGATTGATGGAATTGATTCAAGTTCGATATTGCAGCCTATGGGGATTAATGAAATTGATTTAAGTTCAATATTGGAGTACCCTTTCATATACAATAGATCTACTCATATGCCTTATGGATTCCAGTAGATCATTATATGAAAAATACATTCTGTGTCTAATTAATTTTTAGATTTAACAATTAATCTTTTGTTTGTTTTGACGCAGTAAGAGAAAACAAATTAGGAACTATTTTTAAAGATCAGTGCCCAATTTTTTAAATTTCAAACGCTTTTAATGATGGTTGTGAAGAAAAGTGGAGAAAAAAAAGAGAAGGGTAGTGGGATGTGGAGAAAAAAATAGAAGAGGTGGTGGGGTGTGAGGAAGAAGAAAGATTATTGATTGAAAACTTAAAGTGGACCCATATATTTTTTTAAACTTTTTTATATAAAAATTGCGCCTTATTTTTTTGCCACGTCAGCTATTAAAGGGGTAATGTAATTCACTTGAAAGTTATTTAGAGGGGTAAATAATTATCTGTAAAGTTAAAATGTTAAAGAGAGTTATGAAGACAAGTTCAAGGGTGAAATGATGTATTTTTTCTTTTGATTACTAATTAACAACAACATATTTTTTGTGCTATTATATCAGTGTTACACAAGTCATTTCTCACAAGATAAAATGTATCAATGATGCATGTATAAAATGTATCACGAAATTAAATAAAATATGATATGTGTCAATTAAAAAATATTCAAATTGAATGAGGATGGTGAAACCACTAAATGACCAAAAAACATATGTATCATCCTTAAAATTTTAAAAAGAGTACACACAATTTTGATATGTAACTATATATGTATTAAATACATTTATTTGACACATATGATTCATACATATGTATATGTCTTGATACTTATGATTGATAGATATAATCCACCATCAGCACCCCTTTGTTGTTCGATTGCATCATCACCGCCATCTTGACTACCCCACGAAACCATTGAATCTAAGATGAGTTACAACATGTAGAATCTACTACTCTTCCAGCCTTTGATACAAGAAGCAGGACTTGACAACTAAATCTTTGAATCCAGCTAATTAGGTGCTATATGTAAGTTAATAAATAGATTAATGTAATTTGTTAGAGAGATGGAACAAATTTCTTTTGAGATCGTGAAAATGACTAAATTTTTTATTTACAGTGAAAAACATTTATCAAATCAATGAAATTGATGAAAAAGTTGCAAGGAGATGAAAGATGTCTTAATTGATAATAATTTGGGAGAGATTTTAGAGGATGAAATTTTTCAAAAAAAAAAATTGAATTGTATGCTTTAATTGTGGAGTAAAAGTAGGATGGGGATTTTGTTTATAGGTATCAAGTGTAAAATATTAAATCCAAAATTTTAAGTAATTGTTTAAAAAGTAAGAGATTTTGGGTAATAAGGTCTCTTATGTTTGTGGTTTTGTGTGTATATATATACACACACATACGTACACACATATATATATATATATCTTAATTTGTCTTTTACTTCTACAAATTAACAAACATATTATTTTACTTATACAAACTCATAATTTCTCCTAACTAACATTTAGTTTAAACTTGAAGATTCTTGTAAATTAAAACACATCATGTAGGATTTTGGTTGCAATTAAGATTTGATTTCTTTTCATGTTAGTTACTACTTTTCTTATTTTATGAGTATTTTCTTATCGGTTAAACCGAGAACTAAATCGTTAAGGACTAAAAATCGATAAATCGAAAATCAATAAAAAATATCTTATTGGTTTAATTATTGATTTAGCATATTTAAAAATCAAAAATTAATAAACCAAACCGATAATACATAAAATCGAACTGAACCGACCGATGCATACCTCTAATTAATTAAATGTATGCCTTAGATTCCCTGAGTACGGGTTGCACACACGTCCTTATACACAATTAAATTTTGCTCTAATTATTCGAATAATAATTCAATCTATCAAACAAAACTAACTCATTTTTTATTAGATAAAACTTTCTTCTCCACTTTCTATGCAGTGGCTAAACTATTGTGTTCATTCTCCATTGGAAACTATTAAAACGTGTTTGATATTTAAATATTGTTCTTAAATTTAAGACATAGATTTTATGGGTTCAATTTTTAAGATTTTTAGTATTATATTTATTTTATTTTTAAATTGTATCTCCTAATTATTGTACGTTGCTATTCAAGAAAGTTTGTACGTTGTAGATATTTTCTATATATGTTCGGGCTGTGTAGTTATATGTCTTTTTGTCTTGATTTAGGCTTTCTCGATATGTGGTAACTTGTGGGGGTGTAAACATAGGGTCTTTTGGTATATTTGGTGTATATGGCTTGTCAAATAGCTTATTTAAGTTCATATTTTTTCTAACTCCTTTGCTTGTACCTGCAGAAGTAGATTGATAAGCGTTATGGGTTTTATGGAGTGTCCCAACATCTCCTTCTAGCTCTGGAATTTTATTGTCTTCCGATCGACATAGCTCTGCACATTGCTGAGTTAGCTGATTCATAGCTATAGACTTCAGATTATCTTCACTAGTCTTTAGCTTTAGCTTTTCTATCTCAGTACCCATACTGTCTACTTTCAATGAAAGCATAGTCAGGGCGTTGAGTATCTTTTCATGTATATTTTCTTCTATCATTTCAGTTTGTGTAGCTTTGTCTTGATATGTAATCTGCAATAACATTTTTGTTAGTACTGATTACTTCTATTATAAATGTAAAATTTAATATATTTAAAACTAGTCTCCGAATCTCTTTTGTTGTAACTGAATTTTGTATTTTCTTTGTTAGCCACCAGCGTACCTGTGTATTATCTGTTCGCAACGCACAATAAATTTGTTATATACAATATATGGCTCAAATGCTAATAAACATTTATATAATGAACATAATTCTTTCCTATTTATTTCCCATTTTATTTCTGTCTCGTTAAACGTACCTGAGTAATATCTACAATGGTGTTCTATTTTTTCTGCTTCATATCTATATTTAAGTACTCCGCCGTAACTATATTCACTGGCATCTGCTTCTACTATATATGTAAATTTTTTATTTTCATCCGGAAATTGTAATTTTGGTAAATCCTTGCAAAGTAATTTTATTTTTTGAACTTGTTTTTTATCTTCTTCATTATAATTATATTCTATATCCTTTTTTAATTTTTTCTGTAGGGGTTTTAGGTTTTCTGCTAATTTTGGAATATATTCTCTTACTTGGTTTACTAATCCTTTTTCTTCATCTAACTAAATCTAACTCTAACTTAACTAATTCCAACATATCTATCACTTCCGTATCTTTTAAATTACTGTGCTCTGATACCATTTGGAGGGGGGTGCGGATAACTGAGCTGGTAAATAGATTTATAAATAGATTTATTATAGTTGATGAATCTATTCTTTTTTATGCGTGGTTATTTTTTAGATTTTGTTTTAATAAGTTATTCTTTTTGTTAGATGTATTCATTAATTTTTAGTTTATCCTGTAGTAACTGCTGAGTTACAAATTTCTGTGTAATAACTTATTCTTTCTGTACTGTAGTGTATATCTAATTCTAGATTTTCTATGTCATTTATTATTTTGTGTTGTTCTTCTCGTAGTGAGTTTTTTATATTATATAAACTGTTACATGTACTTTTTTCTAAATTTTCTAAGGTTTTTTCTATCCATTTTAACTTTTCTTTTAGATCTTCCATTATTTTTCTAATATGGTTCCTATAATTAACTTCGTTATTTAAATTATCTTGGTTTTCTCTAGTTTTTCTAATATATTCTAACATCCACAATCTTGGTCTGAATAATATCCTTCTGGGTAAATGTCTTCGTATATTTGTTCTGTGGCATTTATCATTTCTATTTCATAGTTTATTTCATAGTTTATTACTTCTTCTAATATCATTTTCTTAATATCTATTATTTCTATATCTTTAAGTATATATAAGACTAAAATTCTAAGGTAGTCTAAATGGGCTATTTTCTAAGATTTATATTTTATAGCTATTTGTTTTAGGCTTAGTAGTTTTTGCATATTTTTATTAAGAGATTTTATATATTTTTTATTTTCCATGTAATTGTCTATATTTATTTTTATCTGTTTTTCTAGTAACTGTATTTTTTGCGTATCTTTAAAAGTCCTACGTAATTTTAACATAATAAATATTTATAAGAGTAGTTAGGTATGTGTGGTATATAATTTATTCTATCCGTATAATTTTTTCCATATGCTTTTTCTAATATAACTTTTCTTATATCTACAACATCTATATCTTTAAGTGCATACAAAACAAGTATCTTAAATTTATCTACCATGACATCAGATATATTATCATTCATTATCATAAAATTGCTTTTTCAAAATATTCCCTGCAATCATATACATAATAAAATATAGTCATCTCAGATTACTATATACTAGATTATTCTTAAATAACATGTTCTTCGGTCACTACTAGCATGGTAATTCGGATATTCTCCCTTAAACAGCGCCTCGACTTTGGTTACTCCCCGCCACGGCTTCTTGCCTCATTGGTTTCACCTTTAGGATGGCATAGTTCCTTGGGATTTTTCTCTGTTTCCACTTTGCTAGTAAACTTCTTAACATATTATTTTTCGAATAATTCTACTATAAAGTAACTAATATGAATTTATTTTATCATATCATGATTGTCGGGAATTATGAATTTAGCTATTCATAATAGTAAATAGATATACCTGTTCCGGTAGCTTTGATATTTCTGAGGTTTGTTGTTCCATAGCTTTTTCCATTGCGGTGTATATATTTAATTAACTGGGCTAAATATTTTTGAACTGGAATGGAGAGAGTATTTTTGCTGAATGTAGGAAAGCTTGCCTTTGCAATGCTTCCTGAGTCTTTATTTATAGAATGAAAAAGTGTTTACATCCGTGTTTAATCAAAAACTAAAAAGCTAAACTTTTAAAAGTCTTTACCTACTCCCTAAATCTTCACCTACCCTACTCCTTTACATTTATTACTAAAGACTAAAATTTGTAAAAAGTCTTTACATCATATCAACTTTTACGTAAACTTAAAATAAATCTTCTGCCATATCTGCAAATAAGTCTTCCGTCTATTTTGTCATATCTGCTATATCTCCATTATTGCTCTGTCCTTATCTTTCCAGCTGTCGTCCTTATCTTCTTTTATTCTAACTGTACTGCTGGGACGTCATTATCTCCTCCGTTACATTTTGAACATCTGTGATCTGGGTATTTGTGTCCAATAGTTTTGCAATATCTGGTCAATAATTCTTCTGAAATAAATTTTTCTTTAATAGCTCTGGCGATAGGTTCTGTCTCCGGTTTAAGCAACGTCATAATCCATTGCCTAATTGTTTCCATATCTGTTTCTCGTAGTTCCTTTGAATTTGAATATATCAATACATGGTTTCTTGAATAATAACTCCATATAGGATTTTGATTACAATATGTATTTGCTAGTTCTTGTAAAATCGTAGATAGTCCGATAACTCTTTTATTCGCGTAAAATTTCGGTATCTCAACTCTGGGTATCTCTGGCTGTGTACCAATATCTTGCGGTATGATCATATCTCTTGTCATTCCTATTTTTACAACTTGTATAGGTTTCTTAACTTCGTCAAATAATATCTCTGCTGGTGCCGTGTAGATCTTTATAAAAAATAAAGTACCTTTGGTTATTCTTTTAAATATGGTAAATGCATCATATATCTCGGGTATAGTAGATATCTCAGTTCCGTCTGTGGTATATACGGTACTAAGTAATCCATATTCGTAGCAAGTTTTTACTAAGCTGGGTCTAGTTTTGGGTAAGGCGATTAGCTTGTTGTATCCGGTTAATTTCTGGGTTATGTAGTTCGTATCTGGTTCTTGGATATTTGTAGCTTTTGGGTTGCTATTCAAGAAAGTTTGTACGTTGTAAATATTTTCTATATATGTACGGGCTGTGTAGTTATATGTCTTTTTGTCTTGATTTAGGCTTTCTCGATATGTGGTAACTTGTGGGGGTGTAAACATAGGGTCTTTTGGTATATTTGGTGTATATGGCTTGTCAAATAGCTTATTTAAGTTCATATTTTTTCTAACTCCTTTGCTTGTACCTGCAGAAGTAGATTGATAAGCGTTATGGGTTTTATGGAGTATCCCAACATCTCCTTCTAGCTCTGGAATTTTATTGTCTTCCGATCGACATAGCTCTGCACATTGCTGAGTTAGCTGATTCATAGCTATAGACTTCAGATTATCTTCACTAGTCTTTAGCTTTAGCTTTTCTATCTCAGTACCCATACTGTCTACTTTCAATGAAAGCATAGTCAGGGCGTTGAGTATCTTTTCATGTATATTTTCTTCTATCATTTCAGTTTGTGTAGCTTTGTCTTGATATGTAATCTGCAATAACATTTTTGTTAGTACTGATTACTTCTATTATAAATGTAAAATTTAATATATTTAAAACTAGTCTCCGAATCTCTTTTGTTGTAACTGAATTTTGTATTTTCTTTGTTAGCCACCAGCGTACCTGTGTATTATCTGTTCGCACAATAAATTTGTTATATACAATATATGGCTCAAATGCTAATAAACATTTATATAATGAACATAATTCTTTCCTATTTATTTCCCATTTTATTTCTGTCTCGTTGAACGTACCTGAGTAATATCTACAATGGTGTTCTATTTTTTCTGCTTCATATCTATATTTAAGTACTCCGCCGTAACTATATTCACTGGCATCTGCTTCTACTATATATGTAAATTTTTTATTTTCATCCGGAAATTGTAATTTTGGTAAATCCTTGCAAAGTAATCTTGTTTTTTATCTTCTTCATTATAATTATATTCTATATCCTTTTTTAATTTTTTCTGTAGGGGTTTTAGGTTTTCTGCTAATTTTGGAATATATTCTCTTACTTGGTTTACTAATCCTAAAAATGATTGTAATTTCTTTTTTGTATCTAATTCTTCTTTCGAATTTATTATTTTTTGTACTATATGTTGTTGCATTTTTACTCCACTTTTATCTATTTGTATTCCTAAAAATTCTATCTGATTTTTCATAATTTCGGCTTTCTTTTCACTTAGACTTATTCCTGAATTTTCTATTATATCTGTAAATTGTTCTAATAATTTTATATGTTCTTCCTTAGTTTTTGTATATAATAATATATCATCTATGTATACTATGCAATTAGGTAATTGTTTAAAATAATTATCCATAAAATATTGATATCTACCTGGTGCATTTTTATATCCAAAGGGTAACACATTCCATTCGTAAAATCCTTGTGGTACCGTAAATGCGGTTAATTCTTTAGATTCTTCTTCTAACTTTAGATGGTAAAATCCTGATTTACAATCAAATTTACTAAAATAATTATATCCTTGGATTTGTCTTATTTTTAATATCTTATTTGGTATCGGGTAATTATATGTTATAGTTTTTGCATTTAAATTTCTATAATCAATAACCATTCTACTTTTTCCTCTTTTTTGTTCACTATGTTTATTTACTATAAATGCTGGACTATTATGTTTACTATTACTTTTTTGTATATATTGTTTTTCTAATAATTCATCTATATGCATTTTAAATTCTTTTAAATCATCAAAATTATATGTTAATGGTTTTTGGGTTATTATACTGTTTTTATCTATTAATTCAATTTTTATGGTAGTTTTATGTTTTTCCCATCCTTTTAATGGATCTTCGCTATATAATTGTTCTAATTTTTTCTTAACTATTTCTATCTTATTTATTGAAAATATAGTTATTTCTGTTTTATTTATTGAAAATACTACTAATTCTACTGTATCTTCAGCAGTTTTTATATTTTCTAACTTTTGTGTAATTTTTTCACTTCCTTTTATCCAATCAGTTTTCTTTCTTATTTTATTATTAACTCTTTTTGCTCTTACTTTTTGTTTACATGGTGTTGTGAACCACCAATCGTTTCTAGTTATTATATGTGGGTATAATTTATCTAAAAATGGCATTCCTAAAAGTATATCTTTTGATGTTAGTTCATAATTATAAATTTCTTCTATTGTCAATATCTTATCCCATATTTGTGCTTTTACATTCCTAGCTTTGTAAGTAATTAAGCTTCCTTCATTATTAAATCCTTTAACTATTATTGGTATTTTTAATTTATCCCATTTACTCTCTGGTAAGCAATTATATCTACATAAATTAGCTTCTGCTCCTGTATCTATCATAGGCGTATAATATCTACTATAATATCCTTCCACTACTATCTTCATTAATACATATATTTTCATTTTATGTTAAGGCTCTTCTTAAGAATAATCTTTCCCTATTATATGTTATAGCTAATTGTGTATGTTCTATGTTATATGGTTTTACTTGTTCTAACCATTTTATTCCTAATATTATATCTGCTTTTTGCATTTCTTCTTTTATCTCAAATTCTATTTTTATTTTTCTAATTCCTCCTATTATTATTTCTTTTTCTGCTATATTTTTATTATTTATTAAACTTCTCGGTAGATCTGGGCATATATCATTATCAGTTTTTATTTCTTCATTTTTTACTAGATATTTTGCTATATAGTTTTCTTCTTGTCCTGTGTTTAATAGTATTAAATGTTCTTTTTCATTTATTTTTCCTGTTATGTAATATTGATTTAAATTACTTATTGAATTTGTTTCATAACTTGTTCTTTTTGATGAGCTCGATGACTCTGGTTTTTCATTAGCTATTCTTTTCGTTGTACTTATTCTATCATTTACTATTTCTAAATTTTCTTCTATATCTATGTCTCTATAGCTATAATCATTATAATCTATTGTTTTTACAATTTGCTCAAATGGGCTATCTATTTGTATTTTATTAATTTTATTTTTCCCTGTTATTTTGTGTTTTGTTGTTAATACATATAAATTTTTACATCTTGCTGTAAATATTTTACTTCCTGGGGTTAATTCTATTCCTGATATCTTCCAATATAATACTAATGATTTATCTATATTTCTATCTGTTACTGCTACTGAATAATTTGCACTTATTATAAATTTAAATTTTTGGTATATTAAATTTCCTTTTACGGCAGTTATTATGCTTTTTTCTATAGGTTTTATAATTCTATCATCTGCTAAATATAATTGTATCGGTGTATCTATTCCTTCTCTAAAACATGCTTTTATTAATATTTCTGTACCTCCGAGGTGTACGTATTTTATTGGATCTCCTTTACTTTTTATATCATTTATTTCTTTATTAACTATCCTTTTTGTTACTAGTGGTATACTAGCTTTTCCTTTTGCATATCTACAATCTATTACATGTTCTTTTTGACATACTATATAATATTCATCTTTTTTCCTACTAAATATATTTTTTATTGTTGGTATTTTAAATATTTTTTCTACACTTAAATCTAACTCTTTTCCTTTTATTTCATCAAATATATTACTGTCAAATATTATCTTTTGTTCTGTTCCTTCGTCATTTAAATATTCTTCCTTTGTTATTATTTTTATATCTTCTTCAGTCATTTGATTCATCTATCTCACTATCTATTTCAATATCTGTTTCGTTTTCTGAAATTTCATATATACTATCTTCACTTTCTAATTCATAATCTATATAATCTATTTGCATATATTCTGTATTTTCTATTTTTATTTCGGATATTTGTTTATTTTTTGGATTTTTAGGTAATTTACAATCTCTAGCTAAATGTCCTAACTTTCCACAATTATAACACGTACATTCTTTTATAGATTTTTTCTTTCTATATGGTCTTTTATTTTTATAATTTTTAACATAATATCTTTTTCTTGGTTTCTTATATTTATATTTTGATTTTTTATATTTCTTATATTTCTTATGTCTTTTTCTTTTCTTATAATATCTTTCTTCGCATCCAAATTGAGGTGCTATTTTATTTTTGCAACATGCTAAATTTCTTATTAATGTTTTTTCCATTTTTAATTCTTCTTTATATTTTTCACATAGCTTTCTATACCATTGTTGTAAAAATTTTATTCTAGCTCCTAATGTATCTACTATTTTTGCTTCTTCCCAACTTTTTATTATTTTTGAACTAAATGGTTCGGGTAATTTATTAAAATACAATTTTCTTATTTCTTTACTTTCTTCTATATTATATGCTCCTTTATAATAATATTCTTTAAATGCGCAAGTATATTCATTTATATAACACATATTACATATTGTTAATTTTATCATTAAATTCCTATTTGTATCTTTTTCTTCATCTTGTTCTTCTTCTAATGTTGTCATACTACCAAATTCGTCTTTTATAGCTGTTTCATATTTTTTCAATAATTCTATAGGTGTTAATTTTGTTGTTGTTGATGCTGCTCCTTCCATAGGTTTATTAGCTCTTAATACTTTCTTACTATTTTCGGTTAAATTTGTAAACCATAATTTTACTGATCCTATTAGTGTTTTTTCTATGTATTCTGGTGCATCTGTTATGTTTATATTATTGTCTAATAATTGTTTTGTCATATATCCTACCCATAATTGTATTGTTTTTTCTGTATCTATTACACAGTCTAGATCTAAAAAGTTATAATTTTTATTAACTATTTGTTTTGGTGTCCATTTATCATATTCATTATATCTTTTAAATTTATTTTTATAATATATAGGTTTCCTTATTTCTGTTGTTTTGGGTATTAGAGTTTCATCTTCTTTTTTGTCAAGAGTATTTATTTCTGTACTATTATTTTCTAAGTTTTCTTGATTAATTTTTTCTTGTTTTTCGTTAATTTCTAAATCTTTTATATTTGTTAATATTTCCGTATATGTTTCACTATCTTCTGAATCATAATTATCCGTTTCTTCTACTTCTATATTATTTATTTCTAATTTTTCCTTAAATTGATTTATCTCGTTTATTAATTTTTGTTCTTTATCTATTTCTTCTTTTTCTTTTTGTCTTTGCTCATATAACTCTTTTAACATTTGTAATTCTTTTTCTAATTCAGCAATTCTACTATTTTTAGTTTCTTCTATTTTTCGTATTTCTTCCGTAGATTGTTGTTTAATTTTTTCTATTTCCTTTTTTCTATCTATCTCTTCATTTTCTTTTTCTATTCTTACCATTGCTGTTAATTTATCTTCTAATTTTAGTTCTTCTTTTTCTAACATTAAATATAAATGTTCTCCTATTTTCTTATACCTTCTTCCTATATTAGAAAATACTATTTTTATTTTTGTACCTTCGTGATTTTCGTATATTTTTTCATCTATTATAAATTCTTCTTTATTCATTTTATTGTGAATAGTTCATGTTGACATATATATTCTAAACTATCTATTTGAGATTCTAATTTTGATATTTCATCTTTTTGTATATTTATTGAATTTTTACTAACTCCGGCAAATATATTATAATGTAATCTTTCTTTTCTTACTTTTAATTCTTTACGTTTTTCAGAGATAAATTGTTTTAATCCTTTGTATTTTTGCTCTTTATTCATCTGAATTGTATTTATAATATTTTGGTGGATATCTAAATCTAATTTTATCATAATTAGGTGGTATATGTCTCATTCTTCTAGATTTTAAATGGATTATTAATTTTGCTTCAATACTAGATATTAATGTAATTAAATAGGCTAATCTTTGTGGATTTTCTTTTGTTTTATTTAAACTTATATATTCTGAATAATTGCTAACTAACGATTCTTTTATTTTTCTAAAAGCTTCTCTATTTTTAAATGGTCTTCTCATAATTAATTTAATAAATAACTAGATTTAACTTAACTAATTTAAATCTAACTAAATCTAACTCTAACTTAACTAATTCCAACATATCTATCACTTCCGTATCTTTTAAATTACTGTGCTCTGATACCATTTGGAGGGGGGTGCGGATAACTGAGCTGGTAAATAGATTTATAAATAGATTCATTTGGAGGGGGGTGCGGATAACTGAGCTGGTAAATAGATTTATAAATAGATTTATTATAGTTGATGAATCTATTCTTTTTTGTGCGTGGTTATTTTTTAGATTTTGTTTTAATAAGTTATTCTTTTTGTTAGATGTATTCATTAATTTTTAGTTTATCCTGTAGTAACTGCTGAGTTACAAATTTCTGTGTAATAACTTATTCTTTCTGTACTGTAGTGTATATCTAATTCTAGATTTTCTATGTCATTTATTATTTTGTGTTGTTCTTCTCGTAGTTTTTTATATTATATAAATTGTTACATGTACTTTTTTCTAAATTTTCTAAGGTTTTTTCTATCCATTTTAACTTTTCTTTTAGACATATAACTACACAGCCCGTACATATATAGAAAATATTTACAACGTACAAACTAATGAATCTATTTATAAATCTATTTACCAGCTCAGTTATCCACACCCCCCTCCAAATGGTATCAGAGACAGTAATTTAAAAGATACGGAAGTGATAGATATGTTGGAATTAGTTAAGTTAGAGTTAGATTTAGTTAGATTTAAATTAGTTAAGTTAAATCTAGTTATTTATTAAATTAATTATGAGAAGACCATTTAAAAATAGAGAAGCTTTTAGAAAAATAAAAGAATCGTTAGTTAGCAATTATTCAGAATATATAAGTTTAAATAAAACAAAAGAAAATCCACAAAGATTAGCCTATTTAATTACATTAATATCTAGTATTGAAGCAAAATTAATAATCCATTTAAAATCTAGAAGAATGAGACATATACCACCTAATTATGATAAAATTAGATTTAGATATCCACCAAAATATTATAAATACAATTCAGATGAATAAAGAGCAAAAATACAAAGGATTAAAACAATTTATCTCTGAAAAACGTAAAGAATTAAAAGTAAGAAAAGAAAGATTACATTATAATATATTTGCCGGAGTTAGTAAAAATTCAATAAATATACAAAAAGATGAAATATCAAAATTAGAATCTCAAATAGATAGTTTAGAATATATATGTCAACATGAACTATTCACAATAAAATGAATAAAGAAGAATTTATAATAGATGAAAAAATATACGAAAATCACGAAGGTACAAAAATAAAAATAGTATTTTCTAATATAGGAAGAAGGTATAAGAAAATAGGAGAACATTTATATTTAATGTTAGAAAAAGAAGAATTAAAATTAGAAGATAAATTAACAGCAATGGTAAGAATAGAAAAAGAAAATGAAGAGATAGATAGAAAAAAGGAAATAGAAAAAATTAAACAACAATCTACGGAAGAAATACGAAAAATAGAAGAAACTAAAAATAGTAGAATTGCTGAATTAGAAAAAGAATTACAAATGTTAAAAGAGTTATATGAGCAAAGACAAAAAGAAAAAGAAGAAATAGATAAAGAACAAAAATTAATAAACGAGATAAATCAATTTAAGGAAAAATTAGAAATAAATAATATAGAAGTAGAAGAAACGGATAATTATGATTCAGAAGATAGTGAAACATATACGGAAATATTAACAAATATAAAAGATTTAGAAATTAACGAAAAACAAGAAAAAATTAATCAAGAAAACTTAGAAAATAATAGTACAGAAATAAATACTCTTGACAAAAAAGAAGATGAAAATCTAATACCCAAAACAACAGAAATAAGGAAACCTATATATTATAAAAATAAATTTAAAAGATATAATGAATATGATAAATGGACACCAAAACAAATAGTTAATAAAAATTATAACTTTTTAGATCTAGACTGTGTAATAGATACAGAAAAAACAATACAATTATGGGTAGGATATATGACAAAACAATTATTAGACAATAATATAAACATAACAGATGCACCAGAATACATAGAAAAAACACTAATAGGATCAGTAAAATTATGGTTTACAAATTTAACCGAAAATAGTAAGAAAGTATTAAGAGCTAATAAACCTATGGAAGGAGCAGCATCAACGACAACTAAATTAACACCTATAGAATTATTGAAAAAATATGAAACAGCTATAAAAGACGAATTTGGTAGTATGACAACATTAGAAGAAGAACAAGATGAAGAAAAAGATACAAATAGGAATTTAATGATAAAATTAACAATATGTAATATGTGTTATATAGATGAATATACTTGCGCATTTAAAGAATATTATTATAAAGGAGCATATAATATAGAAGAAAGTAAAGAAATAAGAAAATTGTATTTTAATAAATTACCCGAACCATTTAGTTCAAAAATAATAAAAAGTTGGGAAGAAGCAAAAATAGTAGATACATTAGGAGCTAGAATAAAATTTTTACAACAATGGTATAGAAAGTTATGTGAAAAATATAAAGAAGAATTAAAAATGGAAAAAACATTAATAAGAAATTTAGCATGTTGCAAAAATAAAATAGCACCTCAATTTGGATGCGAAGAAAGATATTATAAGAAAAGAAAAAGACATAAGAAATATAAGAAATATAAAAAATCAAAATATAAATATAAGAAACCAAGAAAAAGATATTATGTTAAAAATTATAAAAATAAAAGACCATATAGAAAGAAAAAATCTATAAAAGAATGTACGTGTTATAATTGTGGAAAGTTAGGACATTTAGCTAGAGATTGTAAATTACCTAAAAATCCAAAAAATAAACAAATATCCGAAATAAAAATAGAAAATACAGAATATATGCAAATAGATTATATAGATTATGAATTAGAAAGTGAAGATAGTATATATGAAATTTCAGAAAACGAAACAGATATTGAAATAGATAGTGAGATAGATGAATCAAATGACTGAAGAAGATATAAAAATAATAACAAAGGAAGAATATTTAAATGACGAAGGAACAGAACAAAAGATAATATTTGACAGTAATATATTTGATGAAATAAAAGGAAAAGAGTTAGATTTAAGTGTAGAAAAAATATTTAAAATACCAACAATAAAAAATATATTTAGTAGGAAAAAAGATGAATATTATATAGTATGTCAAAAAGAACATGTAATAGATTGTAGATATGCAAAAGGAAAAGCTAGTATACCACTAGTAACAAAAAGGATAGTTAATAAAGAAATAAATGATATAAAAAGTAAAGGAGATCCAATAAAATACGTACACCTCGGAGGTACAGAAATATTAATAAAAGCATGTTTTAGAGAAGGAATAGATACACCGATAGAATTATATTTAGCAGATGATAGAATTATAAAACCTATAGAAAAAAGCATAATAACTGCCGTAAAAGGAAATTTAATATACCAAAAATTTAAATTTATAATAAGTGCAAATTATTCAGTAGCAGTAACAGATAGAAATATAGATAAATCATTAGTATTATATTGGAAGATATCAGGAATAGAATTAACCCCAGGAAGTAAAATATTTACAGCAAGATGTAAAAATTTATATGTATTAACAACAAAACATAAGATAACAGGGAAAAATAAGATCAATAAAATACAAATAGATAGCCCATTTGAGCAAATTGTAAAAACAATAGATTATAATGATTATAGCTATAGAGACATAGATATAGAAGAAAATTTAGAAATAGTAAATGATAGAATAAGTACAACGAAAAGAATAGCTAATGAAAAACCAGAGTCATCGAGCTCATCAAAAAGAATGAGTTATGAAACAAATTCAATAAGTAATTTAAATCAATATTACATAACAGGAAAAATAAATGAAAAAGAACATTTAATATTATTAAACACAGGACAAGAAGAAAACTATATAGCAAAATATCTAGTAAAAAATGAAGAAATAAAAACTGATAATGATATATGCCCAGATCTACCGAGAAGTTTAATAAATAATAAAAATATAGCAGAAAAAGAAATAATAATAGGAGGAATTAGAAAAATAAAAATAGAATTTGAGATAAAAGAAGAAATGCAAAAAGCAGATATAATATTAGGAATAAAATGGTTAGAACAAGTAAAACCATATAACATAGAACATACACAATTAGCTATAACATATAATAGGGAAAGATTATTCTTAAGAAGAGCCTTAACATAAAATGAAAATATATGTATTAATGAAGATAGTAGTGGAAGGATATTATAGTAGATATTATACGCCTATGATAGATACAGGAGCAGAAGCTAATTTATGTAGATATAATTGTTTACCAGAAAGTAAATGGGATAAATTAAAAATACCAATAATAGTTAAAGGATTTAATAATGAAGGAAGCTTAATTACTTACAAAGCTAGGAATGTAAAAGCACAAATATGGGATAAGATATTGACAATAGAAGAAATTTATAATTATGAACTAACATCAAAAGATATACTTTTAGGAATGCCATTTTTAGATAAATTATACCCACATATAATAACTAGAAATGATTGGTGGTTCACAACACCATGTAAACAAAAAGTAAGAGCAAAAAGAGTTAGTAATAAAATCAGAAAGAAAACTGACTGGATAAAAGGAAGTGAAAAAATTACACAAAAGTTAGAAAATATAAAAACTGCTGGAGATACGATAGAATTAGTAGTATTTTCGATAAATAAAACAGAAATAACTATATTTTCAATAAATAAGATAGAAATAGTTAAGAAAAAATTAGAACAATTATATAGCGAAGATCCATTAAAAGGATGGGAAAAACATAAAACTACCATAAAAATTGAATTAATAGATAAAAACAGTATAATAACCCAAAAACCATTAACATATAATTTTGATGATTTAAAAGAATTTAAAATGCATATAGATGAATTATTAGAAAAACAATATATACAAAAAAGTAATAGTAAACATAATAGTCCAGCATTTATAGTAAATAAACATAGTGAACAAAAAAGAGGAAAAAGTAGAATGGTTATTGATTATAGAAATTTAAATGCAAAAACTATAACATATAATTACCCAATACCAAATAAGATATTAAAAATAAGACAAATCCAAGGATATAATTATTTTAGTAAATTTGATTGTAAATCAGGATTTTACCATCTAAAGTTAGAAGAAGAATCTAAAGAATTAACCGCATTTACGGTACCACAAGGATTTTACGAATGGAATGTGTTACCCTTTGGATATAAAAATGCACCAGGTAGATATCAACATTTTATGGATAATTATTTTAAACAATTACCTAATTGCATAGTATACATAGATGATATATTATTATATACAAAAACTAAGGAAGAACATATAAAATTATTAGAACAATTTACAGATATAATAGAAAATTCAGGAATAAGTCTAAGTGAAAAGAAAGCCGAAATTATGAAAAATCAGATAGAATTTTTAGGAATACAAATAGATAAAAGTGGAGTAAAAATGCAACAACATATAGTACAAAAAATAATAAATTCGAAAGAAGAATTAGATACAAAAAAGAAATTACAATCATTTTTAGGATTAGTAAACCAAGTAAGAGAATATATTCCAAAATTAGCAGAAAACCTAAAACCCCTACAGAAAAAATTAAAAAAGGATATAGAATATAATTATAATGAAGAAGATAAAAAACAAGTTCAAAAAATAAAATTACTTTGCAAGGATTTACCAAAATTACAATTTCCGGATGAAAATAAAAAATTTACATATATAGTAGAAGCAGATGCCAGTGAATATAGTTACGGCGGAGTACTTAAATATAGATATGAAGCAGAAAAAATAGAACACCATTGTAGATATTACTCAGGTACGTTCAACGAGACAGAAATAAAATGGGAAATAAATAGGAAAGAATTATGTTCATTATATAAATGTTTGTTAGCATTTGAGCCATATATTGTATATAACAAATTTATTGTGCGAACAGATAATACACAGGTACGCTGGTGGCTAACAAAGAAAATACAAAATTCAGTTACAACAAAAGAGATTCGAAGACTAGTTTTAAATATATTAAATTTTACATTTATAATAGAAGTAATCAGTACTAACAAAAATGTTATTGCAGATTACATATCAAGACAAAGCTACACAAACTGAAATGATAGAAGAAAATATACATGAAAAGATACTCAACGCCCTGACTATGCTTTCATTGAAAGTAGACAGTATGGGTACTGAGATAGAAAAGCTAAAGCTAAAGACTAGTGAAGATAATCTGAAGTCTATAGCTATGAATCAGCTAACTCAGCAATGTGCAGAGCTATGTCGATCGGAAGACAATAAAATTCCAGAGCTAGAAGGAGATGTTGGGATACTCCATAAAACCCATAACGCTTATCAATCTACTTCTGCAGGTACAAGCAAAGGAGTTAGAAAAAATATGAACTTAAATAAGCTATTTGACAAGCCATATACACCAAATATACCAAAAGACCCTATGTTTACACCCCCACAAGTTACCACATATCGAGAAAGCCTAAATCAAGACAAAAAGACATATAACTACACAGCCCGTACATATATAGAAAATATTTACAACGTACAAACTTTCTTGAATAGCAACCCAAAAGCTACAAATATCCAAGAACCAGATACGAACTACATAACCCAGAAATTAACCGGATACAACAAGCTAATCGCCTTACCCAAAACTAGACCCAGCTTAGTAAAAACTTGCTACGAATATGGATTACTTAGTACCGTATATACCACAGACGGAACTGAGATATCTACTATACCCGAGATATATGATGCATTTACCATATTTAAAAGAATAACCAAAGGTACTTTATTTTTTATAAAAATCTACACGGCTCCAGCAGAGATATTATTCGACGAAGTTAAGAAACCTATACAAGTTGTAAAAATAGGAATGACAAGAGATATGATTATACCGCAAGATATTGGTACACAACCAGAGATACCCAGAATTGAGATACCGAAATTTTATGCGAATAAAAGAGTTATCGGACTATCTACGATTTTACAAGAACTAGCAAATACATATTGTAATCAAAATCCTATATGGAGTTATTATTCAAGAAACCATGTATTGATATATTCAAATTCAAAGGAACTACGAGAAACAGATATGGAAACAATTAGGCAATGGATTATGACGTTGCTTAAACCGGAGACAGAACCTATCGCCAGAGCTATTAAAGAAAAATTTATTTCAGAAGAATTATTGACCAGATATTGCAAAACTATTGGACACAAATACCCAGATCACAGATGTTCAAAATGTAACGGAGGAGATAATGACGTCCCAGCAGTACAGTTAGAATAAAAGAAGATAAGGACGACAGCTGGAAAGATAAGAACAGAGCAATAATGGAGATATAGCAGATATGACAAAATAGACGGAAGACTTATTTGCAGATATGACAGAAAGACGGAAGACTTATTTACAAAGTTACGTAAAAGATAGCATTAGCCTTGTATCATTTATTGTACAATTAATGTAGAGGCAAAAATTTCAAAGTAGGTTATTGTATAATTAATGTAAAGAAAAAGATTTTCAAACTAGGTTAGGTAAGACTTTTCCAAGTCTTTTAGTTAGTCTTTTTTTTTCTTTTAAGTTTTACGGATGTAAAGTTCTCATTCTATAAATAAAGACTCAGGAAGCATTGCAAAGGCAAGCTTTCCTACATTCAGCAAAAATACTCTCTCCATTCCAATTCAAAAATATTTAGCCCAGTTAATTAAATATATACACCGCAATGGAAAAAGCTATGGAACAACAAACCTCAGAAATATCAAAGCTACCGGAACAGGTATATCTATTTACGATTATGAATAGCTAAATTCATAATTCCCGACAATCATGATATGATAAAATAAATTCATATTAGTTACTTTATAGTAGAATTATTCGAAAAATAATATGTTAAGAAGTTTACTAGCAAAGTGGAAACGGAGAAAAATCCCAAGGAACTATGCCATCCTAAAGGTGAAACCAATGAGGCAAGAAGCCGTGGCGGGGAGTAACCAAAGTCGAGGCGCTGTTTAAGGGAGAATATCCGAATTACCATGCTAGTAGTGACCGAAGAACATGTTATTTAAGAATAATCTAGTATATAGTAATCTGAGATGACTATATTTTATTATGTATATGATTGCAGGGAATATTTTGAAAAAGCAATTTTATGATAATGAATGATAATATATCTGATGTCATGGTAGATAAATTTAAGATACTTGTTTTGTATGCACTTAAAGATATAGATGTTGCAGATATAAGAAAAGTTATATTAGAAAAAGCATATGGAAAAAATTATACGGATAGAATAAATTATATACCACACATACCTAACTACTCTTATAAATATTTATTATGTTAAAATTACGTAGGACTTTTAAAGATACGCAAAAAATACAGTTACTAGAAAAACAGATAAAAATAAATATAGACAATTACATGGAAAATAAAAAATATATAAAATTTCTTAATAAAAATATGCAAAAACTACTAAGCCTAAAACAAATAGCTATAAAATATAAATCTTAGAAAATAGCCCATTTAGACTACCTTAGAATTTTAGTCTTATATATACTTAAAGATATAGAAATAATAGATATTAAGAAAATGATATTAGAAGAAGTAATAAACTATGAAATAAACTATGAAATAGAAATGATAAATGCCACAGAACAAATATACGAAGACATTTACCCAGAAGGATATTATTCAGACCAAGATTGTGGATGTTAGAATATATTAGAAAAACTAGAGAAAACCAAGATAATTTAAATAACGAAGTTAATTATAGGAACCATATTAGAAAAATAATGGAAGATCTAAAAGAAAAGTTAATATGGATAGAAAAAACCTTAGAAAATTTAGAAAAAAGTACATGTAACAGTTTATATAATATAAAAAACTCACTACGAGAAGAACAACACAAAATAATAAATGACATAGAAAATCTAGAATTAGATATACACTACAGTACAGAAAGAATAAGTTATTACACAGAAATTTGTAACTCAGCAGTTACTACAGGATAAACTAAAAATTAATGAATACATCTAACAAAAAGAATAACTTATTAAAACAAAATCTAAAAAATAACCACGCACAAAAAAGAATAGATTCATCAACTATAATAAATCTATATATAAATCTATTTACCAGCTCAGTTATCCGCACTAATGAATCTATTTATAAATCTATTTACCAGCTCAGTTATCCGCACCCCCCTCCAAATGGTATCAGAAGTAGAATGGTTATTGATTATAGAAATTTAAATGCAAAAACTATAACATATAATTACCCAATACCAAATAAGATATTAAAAATAAGACAAATCCAAGGATATAATTATTTTAGTAAATTTGATTGTAAATCAGGATTTTACCATCTAAAGTTAGAAGAAGAATCTAAAGAATTAACCGCATTTACGGTACCACAAGGATTTTACGAATGGAATGTGTTACCCTTTGGATATAAAAATGCACCAGGTAGATATCAACATTTTATGGATAATTATTTTAAACAATTACCTAATTGCATAGTATACATAGATGATATATTATTATATACAAAAACTAAGGAAGAACATATAAAATTATTAGAACAATTTACAGATATAATAGAAAATTCAGGAATAAGTCTAAGTGAAAAGAAAGCCGAAATTATGAAAAATCAGATAGAATTTTTAGGAATACAAATAGATAAAAGTGGAGTAAAAATGCAACAACATATAGTACAAAAAATAATAAATTCGAAAGAAGAATTAGATACAAAAAAGAATAGATTCATCAACTATAATAAATCTATTTATAAATCTATTTACCAGAATAACTTATTAAAACAAAATCTAAAAAATAACCACGCACAAAAAAGAATAGATTCATCAACTATAATAAATCTATTTATAAATCTATTTACCAGCTCAGTTATCCGCACCCCCCTCCAAATGGTATCAGAGCACAGTAATTTAAAAGATACGGAAGTGATAGATATGTTGGAATTAGTTAAGTTAGAGTTAGATTTAGTTAGATTTAAATTAGTTAAGTTAAATCTAGTTATTTATTAAATTAATTATGAGAAGACCATTTAAAAATAGAGAAGCTTTTAGAAAAATAAAAGAATCGTTAGTTAGCAATTATTCAGAATATATAAGTTTAAATAAAACAAAAGAAAATCCACAAAGATTAGCCTATTTAATTACATTAATATCTAGTATTGAAGCAAAATTAATAATCCATTTAAAATCTAGAAGAATGAGACATATACCACCTAATTATGATAAAATTAGATTTAGATATCCACCAAAATATTACAAACACAATTCAAATGAATAAAGAGCAAAAATACAAAGAATTAAAACAATTTATCTCTGAAAAACGTAAAGAATTAAAAATAAGAAAAGAAAGATTACATTATAATATATTTGCCGGAGTTAGTAAAAATTCAATAAATATACAAAAAGATGAAATATCAAAATTAGAATCTCAAATAGATAGTTTAGAATATATATGTCAACATGAACTATTCACAATAAAATGAATAAAGAAGAATTTATAATAGATGAAAAAATATACGAAAATCACGAAGGTACAAAAATAAAAATAGTATTTTCTAATATAGGAAGAAGGTATAAGAAAATAGGAGAACATTTATATTTAATGTTAGAAAAAGAAGAATTAAAATTAGAAGATAAATTAACAGCAATGGTAAGAATAGAAAAAGAAAATGAAGAGATAGATAGAAAAAAGGAAATAGAAAAAATTAAACAACAATCTACGGAAGAAATACGAAAAATAGAAGAAACTAAAAATAGTAGAATTACTGAATTAGAAAAAGAATTACAAATGTTAAAAAATTTATACGAACAAAGACAAAAAGAAAAGAAGAAATAGATAAAGAACAAAAATTAATAAACGAGATAAATCAATTTAAGGAAAAATTAGAAATAAATAATATAGAAGTAGAAGAAACGGATAATTATGATTCAGAAGATAGTGAAACATATACGGAAATATTAACAAATATAAAAGATTTAGAAATTAACGAAAAACAAGAAAAAATTAATCAAGAAAACTTAGAAAATAATAGTACAGAAATAAATACTCTTGACAAAAAAGAAGATGAAAATCTAATACCCAAAACAACAGAAATAAGGAAACCTATATATTATAAAAATAAATTTAAAAGATATAATGAATATGATAAATGGACACCAAAACAAATAGTTAATAAAAATTATAACTTTTTAGATCTAGACTGTGTAATAGATACAGAAAAAACAATACAATTATGGGTAGGATATATGACAAAACAATTATTAGACAATAATATAAACATAACAGATGCACCAGAATACATAGAAAAAACACTAATAGGATCAGTAAAATTATGGTTTACAAATTTAACCGAAAATAGTAAGAAAGTATTAAGAGCTAATAAACCTATGGAAGGAGCAGCATCAACGACAACTAAATTAACACCTATAGAATTATTGAAAAAATATGAAACAGCTATAAAAGACGAATTTGGTAGTATGACAACATTAAAAGAAGAACAAGATGAAGAAAAAGATACAAATAGGAATTTAATGATAAAATTAACAATATGTAATATGTGTTATATAGATGAATATACTTGCGCATTTAAAGAATATTATTATAAAGGAGCATATAATATAGAAGAAAGTAAAGAAATAAGAAAATTGTATTTTAATAAATTACCCGAACCATTTAGTTCAAAAATAATAAAAAGTTGGGAAGAAGCAAAAATAGTAGATACATTAGGAGCTAGAATAAAATTTTTACAACAATGGTATAGAAAGTTATGTGAAAAATATAAAGAAGAATTAAAAATGGAAAAAACATTAATAAGAAATTTAGCATGTTGCAAAAATAAAATAGCACCTCAATTTGGATGCGAAGAAAGATATTATAAGAAAAGAAAAAGACATAAGAAATATAAGAAATATAAAAAATCAAAATATAAATATAAGAAACCAAGAAAAAGATATTATGTTAAAAATTATAAAAATAAAAGACCATATAGAAAGAAAAAATCTATAAAAGAATGTACATGTTATAATTGTGGAAAGTTAGGACATTTAGCTAGAGATTGTAAATTACCTAAAAATCCAAAAAATAAACAAATATCCGAAATAAAAATAGAAAATACAGAATATATGCAAATAGATTATATAGATTATGAATTAGAAAGTGAAGATAGTATATATGAAATTTCAGAAAACGAAACAGATATTGAAATAGATAGTGAGATAGATGAATCAAATGACTGAAGAAGATATAAAAATAATAACAAAGGAAGAATATTTAAATGACGAAGGAACAGAACAAAAGATAATATTTGACAGTAATATATTTGATGAAATAAAAGGAAAAGAGTTAGATTTAAGTGTAGAAAAAATATTTAAAATACCAACAATAAAAAATATATTTAGTAGGAAAAAAGATGAATATTATATAGTATGTCAAAAAGAACATGTAATAGATTGTAGATATGCAAAAGGAAAAGCTAGTATACCACTAGTAACAAAAAGGATAGTTAATAAAGAAATAAATGATATAAAAAGTAAAGGAGATCCAATAAAATACGTACACCTCGGAGGTACAGAAATATTAATAAAAGCATGTTTTAGAGAAGGAATAGATACACCGATAGAATTATATTTAGCAGATGATAGAATTATAAAACCTATAGAAAAAAGCATAATAACTGCCGTAAAAGGAAATTTAATATACCAAAAATTTAAATTTATAATAAGTGCAAATTATTCAGTAGCAGTAACAGATAGAAATATAGATAAATCATTAGTATTATATTGGAAGATATCAGGAATAGAATTAACCCCAGGAAGTAAAATATTTACAGCAAGATGTAAAAATTTATATGTATTAACAACAAAACATAAGATAACAGGGAAAAATAAGATCAATAAAATACAAATAGATAGCCCATTTGAGCAAATTGTAAAAACAATAGATTATAATGATTATAGCTATAGAGACATAGATATAGAAGAAAATTTAGAAATAGTAAATGATAGAATAAGTACAACGAAAAGAATAGCTAATGAAAAACCAGAGTCATCGAGCTCATCAAAAAGAACAAGTTATGAAACAAATTCAATTAGTAATTTAAATCAATATTACATAACAGGAAAAATAAATGAAAAAGAACATTTAATACTATTAAACACAGGACAAGAAGAAAATTATATAGCAAAATATCTAGTAAAAAATGAAGAAATAAAAACTGATAATGATATATGCCCAGATCTACCGAGAAGTTTAATAAATAATAAAAATATAGCAGAAAAAGAAATAATAATAGGAGGAATTAGAAAAATAAAAATAGAATTTGAGGTAAAAGAAGAAATGCAAAAAGCAGATATAATATTAGGAATAAAATGGTTAGAACAAGTAAAACCATATAACATAGAACATACACAATTAGCTATAACATATAATAGGGAAAGATTATTCTTAAGAAGAGCCTTAACATAAAATGAAAATATATGTATTAATGAAGATAGTAGTGGAAGGATATTATAGTAGATATTATACGCCTATGATAGATACAGGAGCAGAAGCTAATTTATGTAGATATAATTGCTTACCAGAGAGTAAATGGGATAAATTAAAAATACCAATAATAGTTAAAGGATTTAATAATGAAGGAAGCTTAATTACTTACAAAGCTAGGAATGTAAAAGCACAAATATGGGATAAGATATTGACAATAGAAGAAATTTATAATTATGAACTAACATCAAAAGATATACTTTTAGGAATGCCATTTTTAGATAAATTATACCCACATATAATAACTAGAAATGATTGGTGGTTCACAACACCATGTAAACAAAAAGTAAGAGCAAAAAGAGTTAATAATAAAATAAGAAAGAAAACTGATTGGATAAAAGGAAGTGAAAAAATTACACAAAAGTTAGAAAATATAAAAAACGCTGAAGATACAATAGAATTAGTAGTATTTTCGATAAATAAAACAGAAATAACTATATTTTCAATAAATAAGATAGAAATAGTTAAGAAAAAATTAGAACAATTATATAGCGAAGATCCATTAAAAGGATGGGAAAAACATAAAACTACCATAAAAATTGAATTAATAGATAAAAACAGTATAATAACCCAAAAACCATTAACATATAATTTTGATGATTTAAAAGAATTTAAAATGCATATAGATGAATTATTAGAAAAACAATATATACAAAAAAGTAATAGTAAACATAATAGTCCAGCATTTATAGTAAATAAACATAGTGAACAAAAAAGAGGAAAAAGTAGAATGGTTATTGATTATAGAAATTTAAATGCAAAAACTATAACATATAATTACCCAATACCAAATAAGATATTAAAAATAAGACAAATCCAAGGATATAATTATTTTAGTAAATTTGATTGTAAATCAGGATTTTACCATCTAAAGTTAGAAGAAGAATCTAAAGAATTAACCGCATTTACGGTACCACAAGGATTTTACGAATGGAATGTGTTACCCTTTGGATATAAAAATGCACCAGGTAGATATCAACATTTTATGGATAATTATTTTAAACAATTACCTAATTGCATAGTATACATAGATGATATATTATTATATACAAAAACTAAGGAAGAACATATAAAATTATTAGAACAATTTACAGATATAATAGAAAATTCAGGAATAAGTCTAAGTGAAAAGAAAGCCGAAATTATGAAAAATCAGATAGAATTTTTAGGAATACAAATAGATAAAAGTGGAGTAAAAATGCAACAACATATAGTACAAAAAATAATAAATTCGAAAGAAGAATTAGATACAAAAAAGAAATTACAATCATTTTTAGGATTAGTAAACCAAGTAAGAGAATATATTCCAAAATTAGCAGAAAACCTAAAACCCCTACAGAAAAAATTAAAAAAGGATATAGAATATAATTATAATGAAGAAGATAAAAAACAAGTTCAAAAAATAAAATTACTTTGCAAGGATTTACCAAAATTACAATTTCCGGATGAAAATAAAAAATTTACATATATAGTAGAAGCAGATGCCAGTGAATATAGTTACGGCGGAGTACTTAAATATAGATATGAAGCAGAAAAAATAGAACACCATTGTAGATATTACTCAGGTACGTTCAACGAGACAGAAATAAAATGGGAAATAAATAGGAAAGAATTATGTTCATTATATAAATGTTTGTTAGCATTTGAGCCATATATTGTATATAACAAATTTATTGTGCGAACAGATAATACACAGGTACGCTGGTGGCTAACAAAGAAAATACAAAATTCAGTTACAACAAAAGAGATTCGAAGACTAGTTTTAAATATATTAAATTTTACATTTATAATAGAAGTAATCAGTACTAACAAAAATGTTATTGCAGATTACATATCAAGACAAAGCTACACAAACTGAAATGATAGAAGAAAATATACATGAAAAGATACTCAACGCCCTGACTATGCTTTCATTGAAAGTAGACAGTATGGGTACTGAGATAGAAAAGCTAAAGCTAAAGACTAGTGAAGATAATCTGAAGTCTATAGCTATGAATCAGCTAACTCAGCAATGTGCAGAGCTATGTCGATCGGAAGACAATAAAATTCCAGAGCTAGAAGGAGATGTTGGGATACTCCATAAAACCCATAACGCTTATCAATCTACTTCTGCAGGTACAAGCAAAGGAGTTAGAAAAAATATGAACTTAAATAAGCTATTTGACAAGCCATATACACCAAATATACCAAAAGACCCTATGTTTACACCCCCACAAGTTACCACATATCGAGAAAGCCTAAATCAAGACAAAAAGACATATAACTACACAGCCCGTACATATATAGAAAATATTTACAACGTACAAACTTTCTTGAATAGCAACCCAAAAGCTACAAATATCCAAGAACCAGATACGAACTACATAACCCAGAAATTAACCGGATACAACAAGCTAATCGCCTTACCCAAAACTAGACCCAGCTTAGTAAAAACTTGCTACGAATATGGATTACTTAGTACCGTATATACCACAGACGGAACTGAGATATCTACTATACCCGAGATATATGATGCATTTACCATATTTAAAAGAATAACCAAAGGTACTTTATTTTTTATAAAGATCTACACGACACCAGCAGAGATATTATTTGACGAAGTTAAGAAACCTATACAAGTTGTAAAAATAGGAATGACAAGAGATATGATCATACCGCAAGATATTGGTACACAGCCAGAGATACCCAGAGTTGAGATACCGAAATTTTACGCGAATAAAAGAGTTATCGGACTATCTACGATTTTACAAGAACTAGCAAATACATATTGTAATCAAAATCCTATATGGAGTTATTATTCAAGAAACCATGTATTGATATATTCAAATTCAAAGGAACTACGAGAAACAGATATGGAAACAATTAGGCAATGGATTATGACGTTGCTTAAACCGGAGACAGAACCTATCGCCAGAGCTATTAAAGAAAAATTTATTTCAGAAGAATTATTGACCAGATATTGCAAAACTATTGGACACAAATACCCAGATCACAGATGTTCAAAATGTAACGGAGGAGATAATGACGTCCCAGCAGTACAGTTAGAATAAAAGAAGATAAGGACGACAGCTGGAAAGATAAGAACAGAGCAATAATGGAGATATAGCAGATATGACAAAATAGACGGAAGACTTATTTGCAGATATGACAGAAAGACGGAAGACTTATTTACAAAGTTACGTAAAAGATAGCATTAGCCTTGTATCATTTATTGTACAATTAATGTAGAGGCAAAAATTTCAAAGTAGGTTATTGTATAATTAATGTAAAGAAAAAGATTTTCAAACTAGGTTAGGTAAGACTTTTCCAAGTCTTTTAGTTAGTCTTTTTTTTTCTTTTAAGTTTTACGGATGTAAAGTTCTCATTCTATAAATAAAGACTCAGGAAGCATTGCAAAGGCAAGCTTTCCTACATTCAGCAAAAATACTCTCTCCATTCCAGTTCAAAAATATTTAGCCCAGTTAATTAAATATATACACCGCAATGGAAAAAGCTATGGAACAACAAACCTCAGAAATATCAAAGCTACCGGAACAGGTATATCTATTTACTATTATGAATAGCTAAATTCATAATTCCCGACAATCATGATATGATAAAATAAATTCATATTAGTTACTTTATAGTAGAATTATTCGAAAAATAATATGTTAAGAAGTTTACTAGCAAAGTGGAAACGGAGAAAAATCCCAAGGAACTATGCCATCCTAAAGGTGAAACCAATGAGGCAAGAAGCCGTGGCGGGGAGTAACCAAAGTCGAGGCGCTGTTTAAGGGAGAATATCCGAATTACCATGCTAGTAGTGACCGAAGAACATGTTATTTAAGAATAATCTAGTATATAGTAATCTGAGATGACTATATTTTATTATGTATATGATTGCAGGGAATATTTTGAAAAAGCAATTTTATGATAATGAATGATAATATATCTGATGTCATGGTAGATAAATTTAAGATACTTGTTTTGTATGCACTTAAAGATATAGATGTTGCAGATATAAGAAAAGTTATATTAGAAAAAGCATATGGAAAAAATTATACGGATAGAATAAATTATATACCACACATACCTAACTACTCTTATAAATATTTATTATGTTAAAATTACGTAGGACTTTTAAAGATACGCAAAAAATACAGTTACTAGAAAAACAGATAAAAATAAATATAGACAATTACATGGAAAATAAAAAATATATAAAATCTCTTAATAAAAATATGCAAAAACTACTAAGCCTAAAACAAATAGCTATAAAATATAAATCTTAGAAAATAGCCCATTTAGACTACCTTAGAATTTTAGTCTTATATATACTTAAAGATATAGAAATAATAGATATTAAGAAAATGATATTAGAAGAAGTAATAAACTATGAAATAAACTATGAAATAGAAATGATAAATGCCACAGAACAAATATACGAAGACATTTACCCAGAAGGATATTATTCAGACCAAGATTGTGGATGTTAGAATATATTAGAAAAACTAGAGAAAACCAAGATAATTTAAATAACGAAGTTAATTATAGGAACCATATTAGAAAAATAATGGAAGATCTAAAAGAAAAGTTAAAATGGATAGAAAAAACCTTAGAAAATTTAGAAAAAAGTACATGTAACAGTTTATATAATATAAAAAACTCACTACGAGAAGAACAACACAAAATAATAAATGACATAGAAAATCTAGAATTAGATATACACTACAGTACAGAAAGAATAAGTTATTACACAGAAATTTGTAACTCAGCAGTTACTACAGGATAAACTAAAAATTAATGAATACATCTAACAAAAAGAATAACTTATTAAAACAAAATCTAAAAAATAACCACACACAAAAAAGAATAGATTCATCAACTATAATAAATCTATTTATAAATCTATTTACCAGCTCAGTTATCCGCACCCCCCTCCAAATGAAAATTGGAATTAAAATACCACCAAAAAAGGATTAAGTTATTCTTTTGTAAAGAAAATTAAAGGAAAGTAAGTAATTCCTAGGGGAATATATTACTACCATGGTTAGTATTGATGACTACTAATATTGCAATAATAATCACATATAATGCAAGACATTTTTTTAACCAAATAATTTTTTTTATTCAATGTAACCATGAGAATTGTGTACTAATTAGTGGATGTATCACAATAACTTTTTTATTTGAACAGCTGGATCTTTCATCGAAATTCTAAAACTCTAGCCTTGTAGCCGTCATTGATGATCCGTCAGGTCATTGGTTGAAACACCTTGACTTTCGGCCCATAAGAAAATTCTTGATTTTTGAGCTCACTGCCTTGATTACGACTTGACCTATGAGTCGTAGGGTTTCCTGACGAGTCAATGGGATGAGTTGTAACTAAACAGTAAATTTGTGGCTAGATTCTGCTCTGAGTACGAGTGGCTCACTAAGAGTTATAAGGATATGTTACGATGCATTAGGTGTAATTGTAGGCTGTTCAGTGTAAGTTCAATTTGGGTTCTGTGTTGAGTACGACTGGATCCTACGAGTCTTGGGTCCCATTACAATTCCTATGGCTGAATCGTAAGGTCAACAGTCTAGGGTGCCTTGGTTACGAATTGTGGTGACGAGTCGTAAGGAGTGGTTGCGAGTCAATCGTTGAATCATAGCCAGAAGCGACTCTTTTTCAGCTTTTAAGTAAAGTGCATTCTGGATATTTTTCCTCTTACCCTAATTAAAATCCACGTCTTATAACCCCTTTCGGGTATCATTAGCCCCCATAAACATATCAAAGTAACTTCTCAACACTCTCAAATTCCTCAAGGCTTAGAACACATAGGGTTTTCAAGTGGTTGATCACTTAGGGATTTCTAGGGTGATTTCTCTCCGTACATTTTGTTTCATGAGATGTTATGTTGGTTTTGAAATAAAGGTTGGGATTTTTGAATGTTTATGAATTGAACAATTTTTCAAATAGTTTACATATGATTTTCATGCTTTAATTATGGTTTTGAACTTGTGGGTGCATAAATATGGTGAATGAATTAAGGAATTGTGATTTTTCCAAACTTGTGATTTTTGAAGTGGTTATGACCCGAACCCCGTGTTGTGAAACTAGTTTCTGATAGTGAGAAATGTGAAAATTTATAAAATTGAATTAGTCTTGAACTATTGCATGATATAAAGAGGTATTTGAAATACAACAATCTGATTTAATAGACAAAGGAAGTCGGTGTCCTCCACATTTTATTAATGAACAAAGGGAGTTATTTTTCCTAAGTTAATAGGAATTATTTTGGCATGATATTGTTACTTTGCAAGTGTAGTTGGTATGGCGATACCAACAATACATACCTTAATGTGAAATATGGTTCATGAATGAGATTGTATGATAAATGTTTTAATTGGGCTCTAATAATTGTTGTGTAGCTGAGTCGTAAAAGTGGAGGTTCGGATGACTGACATTGGAAATCGTATTTCCCAACGAGGGGGTCAAAGTGACCAGGGAGGTTTGAGTCCCCCTTATTATTATTTCATGATTAAGGAGGTTTGAGTCTCCCGTAAATCATCACATGATCGGGTGATTAAGTCATCTTAGTAGATGTGACACGGCTCGAACTAGGGCTTAGTTGTGTCGGGTATTTCAAGTTCAACTCAGATAAAAAATCATCCCCAACACCCCACTGTTAACCAATCTACACCCTATGTCGGAAGAATTCCAAACATATAACAAAATAAGACAATATAAATTTAAAGACATGATAGTAAGCTTAAAACCAAAGTAAAAATTCATAACCAATTAACCTACCATTTTCAATCCCAATGCCAATATCAATACCAAGGCTGGCACTAATACTGACCCCATCCATGCACATAGTAGTTCAACAAAGCCTCTAACTAGAATCAAGAAACATCCGATCGGGACATACCCCCGACCCTAGCCAAAACAAAATCCAATGAAATAATAAAAATGAAAAGAAGTTCATATCATGAAATGTAGTCTTCCAGAGTATGGAATCTTACCACTTCAATTTGAATCAAAGCTGTCACCGAATCCAAGTCATTGAGCAGGAGGAATGGTAGTATGGTCGGTTTCTATATCGCGTGGGGATATAATACCTGATGACGATTCGCGAGGTAAACACTAGTATGTAACTCAGGATAAAGATAAGATAAAGCCATCAATTTGAAACTAAATAAAATAACCATATGCAATAACATATATACATATGTACCGTGTCGGGATAGGGAACAAGGTTTAGCATGCATTTAAAACCTTAACCTGGGTTGTATAGCTCTGCCGTTCTAATACCACCCACAGGCTATATGGGTTTAGCTCCCCCTGCTGAAAGGGCCTCAATGAGTGTAAGCCACATGACTGGAGAAAAGAACCTGGGATGTCTAGTAAATCCCCCAAAATATAAAGTGTGACATTATGAACACAGATATCAAGGCCACCCTCACATCGGCAAACCTGAGTTTTCAATGTCAGTCTCCTTGGTACCTCCACCTTCCATGACTTTTATACTTAACCCCATTTAAGACCAATTAAACCTTTTACACATAACCAAACCATATACCAAAAATTCTTTTAATTAGGCATTAACCATTGGTATCGTCATACAAAAATTAGAGCTTGCAAGTCTATTACCTTATGTTATATAAACCATTAAAAAAAATTAGACTCCACTATTTCCAATAAAACAAAACCATTTATAATCAAACCATGGCCACCAAGGCCTTTCAAAGTCATGTGAGACCAACCAAAACTATTTCATGTTTCTTTAACCATTTATGCAATGCAAGGATTTCAATACGAGTCAAACTATGTGACAAAATCATTCTCATTGATAATTTCACAAACAGGTTGAGAGAAGGCCATTATCAATTCCAAAGACCAACAAATTTAGGGTTAATCATATCCCATAAGGTAAACCACAATTCCCATTCATCCATATGTGCAAAACCATTTTCAAAACATGAGAAATTGTAATTAAAAATCATGAGAAACATTAATCAACCATGAACATCCAAAATCCCAACCTTTGTTTTAAAATGAAGTCAACCAAAACTACACCTCAGTCAGAAGTATAATGCGGTCGTTATAAATATAACAACCCAACTAGGTTGGGGTCGATCCCACAGGGAAAACATGACCAGTTGCTTGTTTTGATTTAATCCTTGATAAGTGTAGAAAAGTAAATGGAGCGATTTTGTTATCAGTATAAAAAAGTAACCAATTCTTTAATGCTTTTGAGTTGTAATAAATCAGAGATGAATGCTAGGTCTGTGTTCCCCATGACGTCTCAACTCTATTATTTTCTCATGATCAACCCACTATTCTATTGTTGTACATGTAAATCCTACAAGCTATGTATTATCAGCCACCTTTTGAGTGCGAAGATAAATATGACCCTTTGACTTGGTTATCGTCGCCAGATGTCACCTAGTTTTCCCTTGCTATGGTCCCAGTTCACTTGATCCTTGGTTATCGGGTAAAGTGATAAGATGGAATGTAGGGACTATAAGATGGAGATAGAAATCCCAAATTACTATCCTAATCTTCTTATCCCAATCACAAGCTTTCTTGGTTATCAAAAGAATGTGAATACAAGCTTTTATCTCAAGATGCTGCAGGTACTTGAAATCAGTTATAATGAAGAAGAATTAGAATACACACATAACCCCAGAACAGACATGTTTCACACTTTTGCTATGTTGCTAATCCGTATGGTTCCTACAACCCTAGCTAAAGAGATTATCCGCTCATATATGTGTAAGAAACCATGATTATTAATGAAGAATACATAAAATCAATCTCACTATAATAAGATGAATAAAATCCAAAGTCTTGAATTGAATAAAACCCTAAAATCTCAAGAACAATTGTAAAGTATGTTAAAATATGTTGTAGAATGTAATATAAGCTAACCTAATAAAAGATAAAGCCTAGGGTTTTTATAGTATCTCAAAATAATAGTAAATTCCTATTAAAAATGAGAAAGGTAAAGCTAAGTCGGCAGTCAGTACGACTCGATTGTTACTCAAATCCTAAGCTTACATGTCGTACCTTGTCTTATCGTAATCAGTCCAGTATCTAGTATGCCAATGTCTTCAACTCTCTGATTAGCTTACGATTCCAACTCATGCGTTCTAACCATGTGTACAACTAGGATTCTTCATTTGTATCCACCTGGGACTTTAGTTTTTTCATATCTTGATCATTGGTTTGCATATGACATCTCAATACGATTTATACTTAGACTTCTGACTCGTATACTTCTGACACTTCAATTCCCGGATAGTAGCTTGGATTCTTTTATGCTTACGACTTCAGTATATGACTTGTATCCTTCCTTATGGCTAAGATACTTGAGTTATATCTTCCTCAGATTTGGTTCTTCAATTTCTCTTTTGGCTCTGTTGTACTTATAATTCAGCATAAGAGTCATAATGTTTTCTTACAACTTAGGTGATGACTCGTATACTGATCAAAGTTGGTCTTTTTCAGGTCTTTTTCTTTCTTTTCATTCAAGTACTGTTGTTGACCTATTTTACCTGCAAGTCACACCAAAGTGCATATCTTAAAAAACACCCTACATCCACATATAAATTCTTGATTTTTAGCATCGAAAGTATCGTGTTTACACCACACATCAACACCCTTAACTTAGAATTTTGCATGTCCTCAGGCAAATAAAACCAAATACTTTTTTCTACCCTCGAGGCGATGCTCAAAATAGGAAGATCTCAAATAACAACCCATGGCAGTGATTTTGAATTTAATTCCAATTTTGTTGTCCCCCCCTTTTATTTTCAACTCGCACTTGTGTATAGCAATATAAACATATTTAGAAACATGAAGGGATCCGAAGATAGTATTACATTAGCAATAGACAATTGGGTATGGATTTATTTGACAGCTATCAAACAGTCCATCAACCTAGCAACATAACCCATGTGCACTCACCGTCAAAGAAATTCCAATCTATCTTCATATATAAATTTCTTTCGGGATCTAAAAAATAACTCTCGTTTTCACAAAGAAGTGTTACCGTCATGCAAATACCATAGGCTTATGCTCTTTTCCTAAGTTTTCGAATAGTCATGGTAAAATTACTATAGGATTTTCTTTGGCTTGTAAAGTAGGATAAGGGATGGTAGGATATATTTTGGGATTCTTTTAGTGACTACGCCTCCTAGACACTACTCTTTTCTTAGGGTATTTTCCACCTTTTTATTTATTTTAACCCTTATATCTCATTTTTTCTTTAAGCATATTTTAATCCGGTCAGGCTTAGCATTTCCTAGTGCCTATTTTTTCTTTTTCTTTTACAATACTTGGCAATTTTCCTTCTTTTCATACCTACCCATATTTCAACTATTTTTCTTCTACCCTTTCTCTTCTTTTCTACTCTTCCTCGTTCTGAAAAGTCTGCTTAAACATCAGGACTACCCAAATATTCTGCACCTTGACTATGGGGATCATAGTCCCTATGATGGGCTCAGTAATCACTGGCCTCTCGAACAACTCAACAACCATACCCTTTATATTAGTAATTTCTGCTCAGATAGTAGCAACATCGGATGTTTGCCCACTACCTAATTGTCTACTGATCCTCGACTCAAATATATCAAAGCGATCTTGAACAGGCCTATCCTGTACCTCTAACTGTTATTTTATCCAACTCTATACTCCAACTTCCATGTTCTTGAATTTTGTAGTAAGTGTAGCCAACTGAGTCACTACCTATGTCCACACAGCCTTTGAAATCATCATAACACTAGGTGGCATACCTTTTGGCCTAGGTGGCACGGACTGAACTGGAGGTGGAGTACTAGAAGTACTCACTCTATCTTTGGGTGCTATCTCAGTCTATGCACCTATCTCAATGGCCTCAATAGTAGCAGCAGTATCTGTCTGATCATTTTGTGGGAAGGCTCCCGCCATAGAATCTGATGCCTACCTCATCGGTCGGGCCAGTGGGTTGGCTGCATCATGAATAAGCCCTATATCAAAAGTCTGATGGGCCTATATCATCTCATTAATGGCCAAAATATCCAATACCCCTTCAGCTATACATATCTACGTGATCATGCAGGGGTATGTTAGAAACGCCTTCTACTCTACAACAACTCTGCCTTTCAACTCTCAGGCCAAGAACTGGCCAATATTAAATGCAAATCCATTTGTAAAACCACCTATCGTCGCAACCCAAAATGGGATATTGATATCATCACCTATAGTTGGACATAGCCTATAACGGTCTATAGTCCACCATGCCTTACCCTAAAAAAAATGGAGCTCTTTTTGATTTTCTGCAAATCCCCAATACCACTGGCAACCCAAGTGTCATGCTCTCCATGTGCAGTAATTCTCTCATCTATCTATTGAAATATCACCATCTTATCTTCTGTACCTAAAGTTTGGCTGGTGATCTACCTCATCTTTGCCATTCTATAGTCCATCTCGGCTGTGTTAGCCGATGCCTGATATACTAGCCCATATAAAAATCTCTCGATAGTCTGGGAAGATTTGTCAACACGAATGCCTCTAATAACAAGGAAGGTAATAGGTTTGCCTCCCTTCCATAATATTTCTTTTGGATATAACTAATAATGCTCAAACTATAACTCTCGTAAGAGTGTAAGCGGTTGTCGTCAAATATAGAACCCAACTGGGTTGGGTGTCGAATCCCACATGAAATACTTGGTCACTAAGTAAGCAACGATTAGTAGACTGTTGATCAAAAATTCTATGAAAGGGGGGATTTAATTGTAGCGTGAATTAAAAGTATCAAAGTAACAAAGAAAATCAGAATGTTTAGTAGGTTTTAATTAATGAGAATTTTAAGTTAGGGTTATGTCCACCTTATGAGTTCTACGTATCTATTGGCTATGAGTTATGCAGAATTCCGATAGTCCTACGAGGTTACTGCATCCTTGTCCTAATCCTACTAAGTTACTGCTGATCCCCAAGTCTTTAGAAATGCTGTGTTTGCCCGGGACAAGTTCTCCATGCATCACTTTCAGTCCACAAGCTTCCAGAAGCTGCCTTACTTCTTACGTGAAGTTTCCTTTGGCGTCCAATTTCCATAAAATGCTGAAATATTCATCATTTATACCTGAAAACTTGCTAATCACGTTGGTTATCTCACTTACAGGAAAAAGCACTAAAAGTTTAGGAAATATATTTTGTCCTTAAAACTTAGCTAAAATATGGGTGAATTAAGGTGCTTTAGGCGTGTAAATACGCCTAACATCAACACCCCACACTTAAAGCTTTGTTCGTCCTCGAACAAAATATCATGTCCATATAAACATCTACTTAGGGTTTCAAAGTAACAACACAAAATATTCATCAAGATAGGCACGACAATTATTAACAAAGAGTAGTTTTCTTGATCAATACTAGAAACAATTCCACCTCCAACCTAGACTTGTGATGATGGTTAATTTGTATTTAAAAGTTAAGGCACAAAGAATCATACACAACTACCCAAAACTCATCAACCATGTGTGTCTCACAATCTATCACCCATACTCACTCACAAGTATTCCATTTTTCGAAACATGGGTATAAGATTTTCCTTGCTCTCACTCTCACAAAGAATTCATATGTTGCAACTGCTGACCATAGGCTTGCCCTTAGTGTAATGCTCTACTAATATCAGAATGCTAAGCTTAGGATCAAATAGGTCTTTTACAGGTTGTAATGTAGGCTAAGGGACGGGTAGGACTATTTTGGCCAGAAATAGTGACTATGTTCCCTAAGCGCTTTAATACATCACATTATGCCATTTACACTTTCTTTCAAACAACCTTTCTACTTTCTTTTAATCTACCACCCCTTCTCACCTCTTTTGTTATTCGATTTTAAACAGAACTAACTTTTTAGTTTTCTTTTCATTTTTCTTTTCTCTTTTTTTTTTCATAACACACCTCTATGATAGCCACTCTTTTTCATAACTAATTCAAGCACCAATACATTCGAAGGCATCACTCTCACCTAATTTTCTCTTATTTTGTCATATGACTTTACAATTTAAAGCAGTTAGGAATTTGGATCAAATTATGGTCTTGAAAAAAATGGATTAGGTTTACATATGAGGCTGTCAAAGAAAATGGCTTAAAGGCTCAAAGGGGGTTAATTAGGATAATGTACACGGGTAGGTAAAAAGAAGGTAAACAATCACAGGCTGACAAAGAAATGCCTAAATCATCTCCTAAACTTGCACTCTTTATTTCGCTTTACACACACACCAGGCAAGTTCTAGCATCAGCCACAACACAGAATATAGTATAATCTCACAAACACAAGGCACATGGTCAACTTTATTGGGAGCAGTATAGACTCTTGACCCACCAGCTGAAGGAATTAAACCACACACTTATCACATAGCGAGTCACATTTAGAGCCTAAGTGTCTCAATAGTAATGATTTTATCACAGACTCTTGTCATAATACCCTGCTGCCTATCAGAACAATTTCATGCAAAGTAAAAAAAATTTCTAAAATTTAACTACTAATAAATAAAACAAACAAACATAAATAAGTAAATGCAGATAAAGAAGTATAACATACAAATAACAGCACCCCATACTTAGACGGGACACACTGCCCTCAGTGGTAAATAAATAAGAAGAACCTGGTTAGTCGGACTCATCCTCTATGTCTGGGGTCATACCTCCTGCATTAGAATCATCATCAGAGTCATCGTCATCAGAGTTCTCCACCACATCAGAGTCTGGCATTTGGCGATCATTATCGGTTGGCACGTCATCATCTAGAGGTTCCTCAAAGTATACCCCTACTCCACACATTGCCCTTGAATGCTCATTCATCGAGTAGTCATAATCCAATTGTTGGAGCTTTGCAGCAGTTGGAACACGACCTCCGCTCATCATGGTAAACCGAGTCATGCCATAAAGATGGCGAAAAAAACTTTCATCCCGAGCATGACGTTTTGCAGTGGTAAGGTTAACGCCATGCATGGTTTCAGCATCTTTAACCTTTGTGAGGTCAACCTTCTTCGAGTTTTGTGGAAGCTTATGATTAGCCGGCTCCTCTTCGATGTCCTCCTTCCTCAATATTGCAGTCAACAGATTGCCAAAGCTGAAGTGGGACCTCTTGTGTAGCCTGGCCTTACGCATTGAAGATCGAATGTTCGCCCCAATGTTGATGGGGATGTTCGTCATCAATGCGTACACCAAACACACTCTTTCTCATGTAATCTTCATGTACTGTGTCCCTGGAATCAGGGAAGAGTTGACTATTTGCAACCATATTCGAGCTACCCTGTTCAAGGAAGCGTAAGGGAAGGTGTTGTGCCGACCGGTGTACTTGTGTCTGCTCCATCGTGCCATGGATCTTGTTCTGCACAGTGTGTGTCTAATTGCCCTGTACGGAGGTCTATTATAAAGATCCTTGAGTGGTGATGGATCAACAGATGGCAAGCCTAGAAAAGAGTTGAAGAACTCTGCATTTAGCTGCAAAACTTGGCCTCTAATCTTTACTTCGCTCCGTGTAGTCTTTGGAGACCAATTGGCATAGAGTTCTCTTATTAGATCAAGATTGCATTCTCCCATATCTCGGAAAATGAAATCAAGATGTAACGCCATTATCTTGGCTAATATGCGAGGTTCTTTCTTTGCTAGGCTTTCCTTTTGTATCAACTCCACATAAACATATTTTTTTACTTTGTTGTTCCTGTACCACTCCTTGCCTTCCTCCTCTAGGACCCATTTTATTCCAAATATGCAGTGAGGTATCTGTAGTGAGGAGGATTCAGCTTGCTCTTTTCTTTCTCTTTTCTGCCCTTTCTGTGAGGTGGATTCTTTTTCCTTTCCTGGTCGACTTTTTGGTGCTATTGAGCCACCTTTAACATGAACCGCTTCCAAATCAAAATTTAAACCAATCTCCTCCTTTACACCTCTTGTACCTACACTTACTCAAAAACAACAAAAACAATTAGAATGATAGGTTGCCTCCCATCAAACGCCTTAGTTTTGGTCCTGGCTCGACTACAAAAGCAAACTCCTAGTAAAACAAAACAATTAAAAAAGATGGGTTGCCTCCTACCAAGTGCTTGATTTATTGTCGCGGCACGACATGACTATCTCGATTACTTAGACTTCGTCGAGATAGATGGTGCATCATTTTCTGAATGGATTCAGACGACGCTGATGCTTACTTGTAGGCATGCAATCTTCTTCGAGATGACTCTTGTGCATACATATCACAGGAGGGATACCAATTATATCATCAATAGACCAACCCATAGCTCTCTTGTACCTCTTTAGAGCAGAGATGAGAGCCTCTACGTGCTGTTCACCTAAATCAGCCGCATCACTTACCGGAAGTGTATTTTCACTTCCCAAGAACCTTTACCTTGGGTGACTGGGGAGCTCTTCCGATTCTAGCACTGATGGCTCTTCAACGGAAGTCTTCACTGTTGGTGAAGGTTGATACTTAAGATCAAGGTCCAGATTCTTAGAAGCATGAGAATAGGACCCTATTCCTGTTAGAGCACAAATAGTTTCTTCATGATCCTCAACATCTTCACTCTCGAAATTCAAAAGCACAGCAGACAATGGCTCATCAGTAAACTGTTTCTCTACAGATAATTCTTTTTCATCCTCATAATAATCACCATCTACAGAGAACATATTCATATCGCTGGGATGCTTCATTGCTTTGCATATATCAAAATGGACCACTTCGTCATTCAACCGAAATAACAGCTCATTAGCTCTCATGTCAATAAGCACACTTCAAGTTGCGAGGAAAGGGCGTCCCAAGATTATGGAAACTTCAGAATCCACCTCACAATCCAAAATAACAAAGTCTGCAGGAAAGATGAAGGTGGAAACCTTCACCAACACATCATTTAAGATACCAACAGGTCGTTTTACCAACCTATCTGCCATCACGAGCCGCATATTGGTTGGTGTAGGGTCGCCCAACCCCAACTTTCTGTACACAGATAGTGGCATCAAATTGATGGTAGCTCCTAAATCGCACAACGCCTTAGCAAAATCCAACGATCCAATCGTGCAAGGAATAGTGAAAGCACCAGGATATGACTTTTTCTGAACTAGCGATCTTGTAGCAATTGCAATGCAATGATGACATTATCTGCCAGCTCATAGCTTACTGCCCGCTTCTTTGTCAAAAGGTCCTTCATGAATTTAGCGTATCCAGTCATCTATTCTAACGCCTCCACCAAAGGAACATTAATGGTCAGCTACTTCAACATGGTCATGAATTTACTGAACCTGGTGTCATCAGCCTTCTTCTTCAGTCTCTGCGGAAAAAGTTGTGGTGGAAGGGGAATCGTTTTCTCCACCACTTTCTCTTTATCTTGCTTCTGATTATCAACTTTTTCAGAAGTGTCATCAGTTTCTACGGCATCTTCAAACTCTGTATCAAGAACATTAACTGCTATATCATCAACCACCTGCTTGCCTTTAGATGGATTGTCTCACACTTTACCACTTCGGGTAGTAATAGCCATACAAGATCCGTCGTTTCTTGGATTTTGCACAGTGTCACTAGGTAAAGTGCCAGCCTTTCTTTGATTAAATGCCGCTGATAGTTGACTCAATTGTTGCTCCAGCTGTTTAATTGTAATAGAATACGAGTCAACCAATTGATTTATTGAAGACAAATCATTCTTCACCTCAATTATGCCCATGTTGGTTGCCTCCACTCCTTTTAACAGCTTAGCCATCATATCTTCCATGGACATCTTACCCGTACAAGATGTCGCGACTTCACGATTTCCGAGAGGAATATACAAACCACTCCTGTCAGTCTTATTCTTCCAACTACCTTGATCACGGTCCTTGTTTCCAGAGTTATCATAATAGTTCCGACCTTGGTTTCCTTGGGCATTGCCTCGGAAACCCCCCTGATTAATCAAGTAGTTAGCTTCTTCCTCAGAATCGGATTCATCTCTTTCCTGTGACATAACAACTTTGACTTTTTCGGTCTTCCCTGATAATAAATGCTTGGTAAGAAGATCCATCTTCATTTTCATGTGCGCCATATCTTGGTCATGTTCCTCTTCTCTTCGCCTCTGTTCTGTAGTCATGCCAATAGATATAGTAGAGCTTGATACCTCAAAATCCCTGGTATGCCAAGCTCTACTCTGCTTTGTCATCCAATCTAGCATACCACTTGCCTCATTAAAATTAAGGTCCATGAATGACCCACCCGCAGCATTATCAACCACTGGCTTAGTCACCGAATTCAAAGCCCTGTATAATATCTCCATCAAGTGGACATTGGTCATATGATGGTTTGGGCATCTCATAAGCTTCTTCTTGAACCTCTCCCATGTTTCGTGGAGAGCTTCAGTTGGAAGCTGTCGAAAATTGTTTATCTCATCTCTTAATTGTGCTCTCTTGGATAGCGGATAGAATCTTTCTAGGAAAGCGTCTTTCAGTTGCCTCCAATTAGTAATAGAGTCAGGAGTTAGCCCGTTCAACCATAGAGTTGCCTCCCCAGATAGAGACAATGGAAATAAGCCCAACCGGATCACATTTTGTCCAACCCCTGGATTATCAAATGCCTTGCATATTGAGATAAAATTAATCAGATGCATATTCGGATCGTCTCCTGCAAGTCCACCAAATAAGCCCTTTAGCTGCAACAACTGAATCATGGTGCTGGTGGTATTGAACTTGGCTCCAGGTGCCAAGGGCAGAGGAATAATAGCTCCTGTGGCACCAGCTCTGTCCAGGTCGTCATCATCATCATCGAAAGGAATTTGCATAGCGCAGCGTTCAGGCCTAAATCTGGCTTAACGATCTCTTCTGTTTGCAGGTGTCGCCACCTCAGCATCACGCCTAGGGTTTAGTAGCTCGTCATCACCTTGGTCCTCATCGTCAGGATTTGTTGCCCGCCCAGGGTTATCAATATTCTGTTGATGTACTTGGGCAGCGGCCAACGCAGCTAGTCTAGCCTGCTCCTGTTGAGCAGCCCTTTTCTCAATGTCACGTTGTGCGTCCATCCTTCCAATAAGTTGCGGTTCAGGATTTATGGGTAATAATGGTTGTCCCGAACTTCAAGTATTTGGCATGCACTGAACAAAAACCTGCAGAAAACAAAAACAACTAAAAGTAAAGTACGAAAATCTTTGACCAAAGGGTCTAGTAATTATCACAAACTTAGTTGACAACCATATTCCCCGGCAACGGCGCCAAAATTTGATAACGCTCAAACTACAGCTCTCGTACGAGTGTAAGCGGTCATCGTCAAATATAGAACCCAACTGGGTTGGGTGTCGAATCCCACAGGGAATACTTGGTCACTAAGTAAGCAATGATTAGTAGACTGTTGATCCAAAATTCTATGAAAAGGGGGGATTTAATTGTAGCGTGAATTAAAAGTATCAAAGTAACAAAGAAAATCAGAATGTTTAGTAGGTTTTAATCAATGAGAATTTTAAGTTAGGGTTATGTCCACCTTATGAGTTCTACATATCTATTGGCTATGAGTTATGCAGAATTCCGACATGCATGCGCTTATAGAGATTCATATTCTATGGTAAATCCTAGCGTCTTTCGACCATCACAGATTATCTCACTTTAACTCTTTCGAGCTTAAAGCGTATCTAATGGTACGAATTCTCCAAGAGGTTAATCCAGTTACGGCACTAACTTTTAAACAAGGGTTGGTAGCCCTATTTCCTTGTCATTCTCTCTTTTCCAGACATGTAACTTTTCTTTCGAACAAGTTAATGCTATACTGGCGTATTCTATATGTTTGCAACCACAAGAATTCAATTAAGATGAAGAGAGTAATGATATAAGCAACATACGTATCAAGAATTCACAAACTCATAGCAACAAATAGTATCTCATAAGGCTTCCATAACCCTAACAGAGAAGTTTAGCTACTCATAATTGTAAAGGAAAACACAATAGACATTATCATCATACCAAAATAATAACAATCTCACGTGAAGTATGTTTTGGTGTCACTTGTGGCGTGATTTCCTTGCTAGTAGCATTTCTCTTGTCGTGAAAATTAAAAGTTGAATAGATGAAGAATAATGTCAACAACGAATTAATGAAGAAGGGAAAGAATAGAAATGGGGATAAGAAGAGAATGCTGAAACGTTTCAGCAAAATAGGGTTTATATAACATCCATATCCTAGTCCTATTGAAATAGGGTTTTTATCCTTGTCCTAGTCCTACGGGGTTACTGCATCCTTGTCCTAATCCTACTAAGTTACTGATGATCCCCAAGTCTTTAGAAATGTTGTTTTTGCCCGGGACAAGTTCTCCATGCATCACTTTCAGTCCACAAGCTTCCAGAAGCTGCCTTCCTTCTTACGTGAAGTTTCCTTTGGCGTCCAATTTCCATAAAATGCTGAAATCTTCATCATTTATACCTGAAAACTTGCTAATCATGTTGCTTAGCTCACTTACAGGAAAAAGGACTAAAAGTTCAGGAAATATATTTTGTCCTTAAAACTTAGCTAAAATATGGGTGAATTAAGGTGCTTTAGGCGTGTAAATACGCTTAACATAAACAACCTCATTATCTCACCCTTGTAAGTTACATAAAATTTCTTTACAAGTACTTCACTATATCAACCTGGTGCTCTCATCATCTAGTCGAAACCATATTGTTTGAAACGTTCAGTAAACTCAAGTACTTTATCCATCCTTATAGTCGTCATTCTCTACTCTTCGTATGATTCTCTCTTAACCTTCCCATTTGGTAGCTAAGATAAGCCCATGGTAAATATTGCCTATATGCTGTGGTACCCCCATCATTCAACGATGGGCATCGAAGAAGAGGCTAATGCTAATGGGAGTTCCTGTCTTGCTATCAGTGGTATATCCATCACGAGACAATGGCTTTCGTTTACAGTCTCCTCAATTGAACTAAACTCAGCCTCTTCATCATCATCGTCACTTAGTACTAGAGTATGTTGAAGAGGTACAGTCATAATCTTTCTTCTTTGTCCATTCTATGGTGAAGTACCAAAATCTTGGGGAATGACTTTCTTCCCCTTAGCTTTAGCTGCTGCCTTTTCTTTTTGTGCAGCTTTCTTGGAAGATGTCCCAGTATACTCTTCTCTGCAACTTTCAGTACAGCTTACAGATACACTAGTTTCTTCACTTTCTACTGGTTTTTGTTTATTTCATTTCTTGTTTGCAGTTTTGGAAGAAGACGAATTCTTTGGAGACATTTTTCCTACAAGTATACTAAAGTTAGTAACTAAGAAAAGAAAAGAAAAGCAAAATTGAAAATAAAAGTTCAATGTTCCTTGGTTCAGTTGGGTACGAGTGGTGGTTACCAGTCGTAACTACTGGGTATGACTCATATACCTGAGTCGTAACCCAAATAAATAATTATTATTATTTATTGGCCAGCTTACGACTTCTCCTCACCAGTCATATCGACTGTTTATGACTCGTGACCAACAATCATAAGCTGGTAAGAAACTTTTGTTCAATCTATTTTCTTCCAAGGTGGGTACGATATATATGTACTAGTCGTAAGGTTTGGATATGACTCGTAAGGTTGAGTTGTATCCATTCCAAAACTATGAATTTTTTAGATTTACATGATGTCAGCAGGTATGAGTTTCATTACGACTCTCATACCAGTGGGTACGAGTCATAAGGAGTCCGGTATCCACTGCAACATAGAAGTCTAACTTTCAAAGTTTGACTCCGATGAAATTCCCAATCTACCCATTATTTTAATCAACTATATCCAGCATTTTAAAATACATAAACACATTAAATTCCAAGTACAAACTCTAGTTCATCCCTATTCTCCATTTTCAAAATCAAAATCAAAATATAGGGTACCAACAATCGATATTTGAAGAAATTTCACGTAAGCCAAGTTGTCAATACCTGATACAACACTGTACAACTTACAATATAGCAATAATAGAGTGGAGAACTTTCTTGTATGTGTATTGTAGAGTATTCCAATTTTGGATCTAAAAAAGCTCAAATTCAAGTTAAAAATTGCATTAACTCGAGAAATTGAATTTACTGGTAGTTAGATTCAGTAGAAAATAATTCAAACATTAGGATTTGAGTTCAAAATTTGAAAAAAAACGGTATAGATATGAGTGAGAAGCCTCGGGTATCCTATCGGGTCAACACATTTCTTTTTATTTAAATTTTAGCTCGGGTCAACCCGAGGACTGACCTATTAAGCCGGGGTACGAATTGTTGATACGATGCATACCCAGGCTTACGGGTCATTTCCTTGACTCGTATGGACTGGGATTCTTACCTGGTTTTTAGAGTGGGTATGACTCCTGGTCACAATCCGTAACCTGAGACTATGACTTATTCCAAGAGTCGTAAGCATTCCAAAACTTAATTTCTAATTCTGATTCCTCTCCCAGGTCATTATGACTCCTACCCATGAGTTATACCGTATAAATAAGACTCGTGAAGAGTTCATATGAGACATTTCTAAATCTTTAGGACTTTTGTCTATACTTATTTAGTCCCGTACATTGAACCAACACGTTACCTTATAAAAGAAATAATTAAAAAATATGGATTGGCTCCTACACAATGCTTGATTTAACTTTGCGGCACGACTTGGCTAAGTTGGATACTAAGCTTTCACCAACGAGTCTCATGGGTTGCCTCTCATGTAGCGCTTGATTTAACGTCGTGGCACGATAGAGTTTCCTTGACTACTCAGACTTCATCAAGGTCAATATCAGCTATTTTATTCACCTCCTATGTATTTCTCTAATAGTGTTTTACTCTATGACCATTTACTTTGAATGGTTGTGCACCATTCTTCTATAGTGCTAAAGAACCATAGGGATAGATTTTTGAAACTGTGAATGGACCATACCATCTAGACCTCAACTTTCCAGGGAACAAGTGAAGCCTGTAGTTATATAGTAGTACTTTGTCACCTTTCTCAAATACTCTCTTCTCGATTTTTCTTTCTTGATACAACTTCACCTTCTGCTTGTAAATTGCTGAACTTTCATATACCCGAAGTAAAAATTCATCTAAATCATTGATGTTATCCAATCTGACTTAGCTGCATCTTTCCACTCTAAATTCAGCTTCTTCAATGCCCATAGTGCCTTATGTTCAAGATCAATTGGTAAATGGAAAGCCTTTCCATACACAAGCTGATAAGGTGAAGCACCTATGGGGGTTTTATAAGCTATACGGTAAGCCCATAATACATCATCTAACTTCTTGGACCAATTAGTCCTATTGGTATTAGCCGTCTTTGCTAATATGGACTTGATTTATTTGTTGGATACTTTGACTTGTCCACTAGTCTGCAGATGCTAAGGTGTTGATGCCTTGTGATTCACTCCATATTTGTTAAGAAGACTCTATAATAGATAATAGCAAAAATGTGACCCTCTGTGGATAATAATAGCATATGGCATACCAAATCGTGAACAGATATTCTTTCTCAAAAATGTTGTGACACTCTTTGCTTCATTATTGGGAAGCACAATTGCTCGTACCTAGTTCAAAACATAGTCAACAGCTACAAGTATGTACTTCATGCCACCCAAACTTACAAAAGGTCCCATGAAATCTATGCCCCATACATCAAACACTTCTAATTCAAGAATGGGAGTCATAGGTAATTCATGTCTTCTAGAAATATTACTTTGTCATTGGCATTGATTACAAATAGCTGCATAGTCATGAGCTTCTATGTATGTTGTTGGCCAACAGTAGCTGTATTGCAGGATCTTATAAGTTGCATGGGTCCCTCCATGATGACTCCCAACTGGCGATGAATAACAAGCCTCAAGTATGTTCATCATCTCCTCCTCAGGTATGCACCTAAGAATGAATCCATCTGCCCAAATTTTGAAAAGATAGGTTCATCCCAGTAAAACTTTCTCACCTCATACATGAATTTTTGTCTTTGTTGATATGAGAGATCTTCTAGAACTAGGTCGCTGGCTAGGTAGTTTTCAAAGTCTGCAAACCATAGAATAGATCTTGGGAGGCTGATAATATCTTCTCGTCGGGGATACTATAATCAATCTCCACTCTAGTTGCAACCTTCTGTATAGCTTCCTTCTCTAGTCTAGATAAGTTTTCTACAACTTGATTGTCTCTACCCTTTCTGTCCTTTACCTCGAAGTCAAATTCTTGCAAAAATAGCACCCATCGAATTAGCCTCAACTTTGCATCCTTCTTAGCCATTAAGTACCGCAATACTGCATGACTAAGGTGTACTATCACCTTGGTCCTAATTATGTAAGATCTAAACTTTTTGAAGGCAAAACCCACAACTAGTAACTCTTACTCCGTGACAATAAAATTCTTTTGAGAAAGATTAGTGCCTTAATTGCATAGTAAATGGGATGAAGAATCTTGGTTTAGTTGGCCTAGTACAGCCCCTGAGGCCAATCCGCTCATATCAAACATAATATCAAATTTTGCAGACTATTCAGGAGACACAATCATTGGACCAGTCACCAACTTCTCTTTAAGGATTTGAAAAGTCTTCACGCATGCATCATCAAAATTAAAGTTTACCTCCTTCTCAAGAAGATTGTAAAGAGGACTTTCAATCTTTAAGAAATCCTTGATAAATCTTCTCTACAAACCTGCATGATCAAGAAAACTTCTAATCCTCTTCAAAGAAATTGGATAAGGTGGTTATTTAATTACCTCAATCATTTCTCGATCAACCTCTATGCCTCTCTTTGAAATCTTGTACCCCAGCATAATTCTTTCTTTAACCATAAAATAGTGCTTCTCCCAATTGAGTACCAATTTGCATTATTCACATATTTTAAATACTTTGCCAATTGAATGAGATAATCATCAAAGGAGTCACCCTACTAAAAAATCATCCATAAAAATTTCAATAGTTTCTTCCACCATATCAGAGAAAATAGACATCATACATTTCTAAAATGTGGCTAGGGTGTTGCATAGCATAAATGGCATTCGTTTGAATACAAAGGTCCCATAAGGACATGTAAAAGTAGTCTTCTCTTGATCCTCCAATGCAATAGTAATCTAATTATAACCTGAGTACCTATCAAGAAAACAATACCATCCTCTTTCTGCTAACCTGTCTAGCATCTTATACCTGAACGACATTGGAAAATATTTCTTCTGAGTCCATGCATTCAGCTTACTACAGTCCACGCAGACTCTTCATCTAATGACTGGTCTCATAGGCACCATCTCATTCTTCTCATTAGGCATAACAGTTATTCCACCTTTATTTGGAATGCATTGAACCGTGCTAACCCACTTGTTGTTAGCAATGGGAAAAATCACACTAGCATCCAACCACTTGATTATCTCCTTCTTAACCACCTCTTGCATAGGAGGATTAATGCAGCACTAGTGCTCAATCGATGGAACATAATCTGGCTCAACCCAAATTTTGTGAGTACATGAACCAGGTGGAATGCCCATAATATCTACAATGGACCATCCAGTGGCCCTCTTAAAATTCTATAAAATTGATAACAATACTTCCACTTCTGACTATTTTAGGTCCGCTACATAATGATCGATAAGGTGTTGTTGGCGCACAAGAATATATATTATAGGTGAGATGGGAGAGCCTTCAACTCTAACATCGATGGTTTCTCAATAGATGGGGGAGCAGGTAGAGTTGTTCTATTCTTTAAATCTTGATCAAGATTCTTTGGTGTAAAATTGTAACTAGTACCATGCAATGTACCAACCATCTTCTCATATTCTTCTATGCCTTCAGAGTAAAAATTTATAATCACAGTTGCAAGTGCTTTAACACCTAGTCTTTCTTTCATAGGAACAACTGCATCAGAATCATCATCCCAGATAATCACCACATCAACATCATGGAATGAATTTGCTTCTTCATTATCCACATTAAACATAGATATCACCTTCAACTTATCAGGTTGCTTCATGGATTTGCATATGTAGAATATCACTTGTTCGTCATTGAATCTCAATATCAGATATTCATGCTCCAGATCAATCAATGTTCTACCTGTAGCCATAAAAGGTCTGCCAAGAATAATTGGGACTTGAAAGTCCACTTCACAATCTAAAACAACAAAGTTAGCTGGAAATATAAAAGAAGCTACTTTCACTAGAACATCATAAAAGATACCGACTGACTTCTTCACACTTCTGTCTGCCATGACTAGCCTCATGGTGGTGGGTTTTAGAGCATCCAACTCCAACTGCTTGAACACTTCAAATGTTATGATGTTGATACTAGCACCCAAATCACATAAAGCACGCACAGAGTAGAAAATCCAATAGTACAAGGTATAGTGAATGCACCAGGATCCTCCTTCTTCTCTGCCAATGACATAGTAGCTACAACACTGCAATGATGGATACTATCAACTGGCTCATAAATGACTGCTCTTTTTTTCGTGATCAGGTCCTTTATGAACTTTTCATATCCATCCATCTACTCTAATGCTTTGACCAATAGTATGTTGACTGTCAGCTCTTTTAACATGGATAATTTTTTTTTATACTTATCCTCTTCTTGTCTCTTTTGCAGTCTCTATGGATAGGGAGGAAGCGATCTTTGAATAAGTTTCAACATAAGACCTGCAGTCCTCTCATCTTCTATCCTCTTCTTGCTGCTGCTTCCTACATCAACTGGCCTATCATCATTCTAATTTTGCTTATCAAAAGAAGGTGCAGGTAGATCTACAGTAACCTTACCACTCCGTGCAGTAATGGCAAGACATTGTCTGTTGTTTCTGGGATTTACTACTATATTACTTGGAAGAGTGCCAGGCTATCTCTGATTTACTGTGGCCGATATCTACCCAAACTATTACTCCAATTGCCTGATTGCTATAGCATGTGATTCAACTTTTTAATTGAGTCCAGACAGATCTGCTTTGATATCTTTCAGAGAATTTTCTTAACTTTCCTGCCCTTTCACTAGCTTAGAAAAGAAACCCTCAGCTCTAGACTCTGTATCTCGCTTGTCTGGTGGAATGTATTTGTCACTCTTGTCCTTATAATCATCCTTGTATCACCAATCACCATCTCTATCTTTTCTCCTATCTCTGTATCTATCATTATAATAGTTCTGAACTTTATTCCCTTTCCCTTGGGCTCAGAAATTTGCCAATCTATGATTAAGATACTTTAACTCTTCTTCAGATGCAATATCGAATGGTTTGGGTGTGACTCTCTCTGCTGCTATTGCATTCACTTTCTCAGCATTTAATAAAGCAACCTATTTTGTGAGAAAACTAATATCAGTCTGAAGTTGTGCTACCTCTTGTGCAACCATATCATTACCTGCTCTATATGTGTTTGTTGCTCCAATAACATATGTACCACTACCAAGGTCAGAATCTCTGGTATGCCATCCTCTAATGGTGACAACAACATCATCAAGCAATTCTTGTACAACATGCCAACAAAGACACACAAATGAACCTCCAGAGGTAGTATCTATTATGGCTCTCAAACTATCACTTAGTGATCTATAGAAGATTTCTGACAGATTAGATCCTCTAAATTTGTGGTTTGGCACTAAGCTCAACTTTTTGTTAAATCTAAACCATACCTCATACATCGATTCTGCAGGTAATTATCTGAAATTATAAATTTCATCCTTCAACTATAATATCTATGTAGGAGGGAAGAATCTACTCAGAAATTGTTTCTTTAACTTATTCCACATTTTGATAGATCCTCTTGGTAGTTGCCTTAGCTATAGAGATGCTTCTCCAGTTAGAGAAAAGGGGAACAAATGATCTGAGGTGATTTTATACACATTTGTATCATCATTCTAGCTTATTTCACCTTGTTTTGAGAGTAATTCATGTGTTTAGCGTGTTCATATTGATATAAATAATTATTTAAGTGTCCAAGTATGTGATTACAATGTCCAAAGTATTTTTCAAACAAGTTTGTGCTAACTTGAGTAATTTAGAGTTCAACCCGGCAAGCTAGTTTTACTAGGTTGTGCTAGGTATGCGTCTAGTTGGTCTCAATGAATTCTAATATGTTTAATTTGTTCCAAATGTTTTAATATTGTAATTATGAGTGGAATAAATTATTTTTAATGTGAAAATCTCGATTTGAGTAAGTCAAGAGTCGAAATAATAAGTGAAAGATCATTGCGAATTTACCTTAGCTCCTGTTTTGATTCGTCATTGAGAATATTGTGTTGTTTTAATCTTTAATATGTGGTGTGGGATAATGTAGGAGACTTTGTGAATTAAATACGATAATATGTTAATAATTTAAAGGCCAAAAATTCATTGAAAATACAAAACAAAATATATGGACAAAGAATAGGATGTTCAACACTTACCATAACTTTTGGAAGTAAATTTCAGTGAGCCGTAGCGACGCGTTCGACGACGCGTCACTTTGATGATTCAAAGCACAACAGAATTAAAAGCGCCGACATGGATTTGTCATTGTCTATTTTTAATATGATAAAGTGGCATGCAGAAAGGAAGGCATCTTTGTCTTGAAATCCGTGTAGCATCCTAATCCCACTTGGATTATTAAAAGTATGTTATATATATATATATATATATATAAACATCACAGCTGGACACATTATGAAGGGTAACTGGGAAGAATTTTTGGTGGACACACTTGACACGGATTGGATAAAATTGAGGCGGCGATACGTACTATTTTTAGGTTTTATTAATTTTTTTATTTAGTCTTTAATTTTTCATATCATGTATTTAATTATTTGAATCGTGATTATAAATATTATCGGTTAAACCCTCTCCTTCTGGGGTTAAAGCCAAGAATACGAGTACTATTGTTTTGGATTAATTTTTTATTAATTTTGCTTACCATAATTGGTTGTTTGTTTGTTCTTTTTTTAATTATTGTAAGGATTTAAGACCCTTAGAATACATCTATTATCGACCTTTTGATCTCAGGAGGAGGAATAGGGAGATAGAATATGGGAATAAACAAATTTTGAGTTTTTATTCTTTTATAAAATAAAGAATTAAACTTAGCATCTAGGATAGAGATGTACTTTGATGCCTTAATTGATTCATACGTAGGATGATAGCTTTAATTCACTTAATTAAATTATTACATCCCCGCTCAACAATGTAGTTGTAATGTTCATATTAGGTAAAATATTAGAGGTTTGAAAACCATGATCATGCAATTAACCCTACGAATCAACAACCGAGATAAGCAAATTAACAGATGAAATTCAATAACATTGTATGATTGTTCAAAGTGCTTTAACCCTGAGATTTTCTCCATTGATTGTCCTGAGATCTAAATTATTGTTAAATCAAGTCTCTGTGGGATCGATACTTAGATTTAATTAGGCCACTTTACTACTTGATAAGACCACGTACACTTGCGTGTGTGCTTGGGCACTGTGAATTTTTTGGCGCTCTTGCCGAGGACTTGTATTTTGGCAATTGTTTATTTTAGTTTTACTTTTAGATTTATTTTGTATTTTTACGCTTGGTCTTGTTTTTGTGTTTTCAGGAAACATATTTCTAAGTTTATAAGCTGGCAAGGGATCGGTAGTTGGTAGAACCAAGCTCGGAATCAATGCAGGACAGAAGCAATCCTTCTCCCTAGAATTCCTCAAATCCAAGGAGACCAAGATAATACTGTTCCTATGGCTGAACAACAAGCAACTAGTAGGAAGGTTAGGGAAGTGGCATTCCCACTTCCAATGAACTTGGCTTCCCCAATTTAAAGACCGGGAACTAGAGGAATGTCGAGTTGAAACACAATATAGTGCAGCTTCTTATCAGCAGTGGATAGTTTGCAGGACTTTCACACGAAGATCCAGAAGTCCACTTGCAGACCTTCATTGAGCTTACTGATCATTCACTTCTACTGGGTGACTCCAGATTATGTGAGGCTGACACTGTTACCCTATTTACTTTTGGGGAAAACTAAAAGATGGTTGAAAGCGGAATCGACTAATTCAATCACATCATGGGACGACTTAGCCAGAAAGTTTCTCGTCAAATTTTTTCCATCAGGCAAGACTGCGAGACTTCACATTGAAATAGTGAGCATCAAATAGAAGCCTGATAAAAACCTCGATCATGCTTGGAAATACTTCAAGGCTCTTTTTCACAAGTGTACTCACCACCAATAGTCTAATGAGGTACTTGCTCATACTTTTGTAGAAGCTTTTGATCATAATACAAAGATTTTGCTAGATTCAGCCGCAGGTGGTCAAGCACTGGAGTTGACTTATGATGATATGTGCACACTGTTGAACCGCATAGCATAAGTAAATCCAAACTGACATTCAGATTCCAGAAGTTCCATGAAAAGAATACGGGTGTGTTGGAGTTGGACCAATTCACATTCTTATCAGCACAAGTTTCTGCACTACAAAATTTGATCAACATATTATTCAGCAAAATAAAGTTGGGAGTAGCACAACCTGCAACCACAATCAGTGCCATCCAACAGATGACAGGTTGGTGTGAGGTATGCAGAAATAATGGTCATGCAACGGCCATATGTGCATCAAATTCAGAATCTGTGATGCATGTAGGTAATGCTCTAAGACCAAATTATAGTACAGCCTACAACATGAAGTGGCATACTCAGCCAACAAATCAGCCATGGAATGCCCCACAGCTACAAGCCTAACCAAACTTAGTCAACTTACAACATGAAGGAGATGTTGAAGCAGATCCTAGCTAATCAGACACAGTTTACTGCAGAACTAAAAAATTTATAAGCAGTTACTAGAAGTTTAGAGTTACAAGTGATGAAGAATCAGAAAGCATTGAATACTAGGCCACAAGGTGGTTTACCAGCTGACACAAAAACTCCAAAGCAGGTTATGACAATCACCTTGAGAAGTGGTAAGGAGTTTGAAGAAGAACCTCCCTAGAAAACAAAGGAGCTAGATGCTAATGTGGTGACCCAAAAGGTAGATAACAAGTTGCAAAAAATTGAAGGAAGTCCGAGTACTTGAAACCAAAAGTTGTTGAACCAGAAGTGAAGAAAACAATGCTACTACCATTCTCTCAAAGGAAAATAAAATCAAAGGAGGATGCCCTATTCAAAAAGTTTATTGATACATTCAAAGAGCTTCACATTAACTTACCTTTGCTAGATATTTTACAGAGTATACCTAAGTATGCTAAGTAATTGATGGATGTGGTGGAAAAGAAGGTGAAATTGCAAGATATGGGAGAAATATTCCTCACTGGAGAGTGTAGTACGGTAATAACATAGGGGAAGTTTGCTATCCCTTAAGGGAAGTTTGATATCCCTATTCAAATAGAGAGCATAGAGGTCCATGTATTGAGTGATTCGGGGGAAAGTATAAACTTGATGCCCCTATCTCTATTTGAAAAATTAAGCTTGGGAAAGCCTAGATAGACTACCATGGTTTTGCAGCTAGCAGACGGTTCTATGGAATATCCGGAAGGAATAATTGAGGATGCCCTTATTAAGATTGATTAATTTTGTTATTCCTCCTGTCTTTATTGTTCTTAATTTTTAGGCAGACGAATAGGTATCAATTATTTTGGGGCATCCATTCTTAGCAATCGGAGGGACCTTAATTGATGTTAGAGAAGGTACGCTTAAAATGAGGATAGAGGATAAATAGGTGCTATTTGATGTATACAAAGCACCCACAATTTCATCCCAAGTTAAATATTTTTGTATGATCAATGTTATTGAAAAAGATAAGTATGGGGTGCTTAAGCCATTAAAGACCTATTTCAAATACCTGATTGAGCGGCCTAAAATAAAACCACCGATTCACAGAGGTAAAAAAAGGTTTGAAACAAATGAAAAAATGGCTCCCAAAAGGGAGTAAAAGGGTGAAGAAATATGGTTGAGTTGAGTTGGGTCATGCCACGACACTAAATTAGGCACTGCTTGGGAGGCAACCCAAGTAAAATTAGGTATATGTTCTTTTCCGTTTTATTAATCTCTTGTTTCACGTAGTTTTTATTTTTGGTTGAGTCACTGGTTAATGGGAAGTCTGAGTACCATAAACTTGAGCTTGGAGCAAGGTAAAGATAGAGTGTGGGATCCCATGGATCCCATGTATGTGTGAAGATGCTACTAGCTAGGCCTAAAGTCCTCAGGGAGTATTTCTATCTCTTACCTTTAAATTTACTTTGGGGATAAAGCAAATTTTTAAGTGTGGGGTGAGAGGGAAATTTCCCAATTTTTGGCTCAATTTAAAACTTTTTTGTGTAAGATATTCTTGTTGGTGTTATTTTTTATTACATGATGCAAATGGGTTTGTTGGTAAAAGCATGTTGAATTAGTGAAAATTACTATTTTTGAGACTCTTACGCTCATGTTTGTGACTCTTGTACTTGTTGGCTTTAAATTGAATTCATGCTATTGTTTGGTTGGGAGTCTATGATGATCCTATTGCGTTAAGCATGCGTCATGTGTGTGTAAGGTATTTTGTATATTCCTTGTTGGATGTGATGTCAAGAACATGCCCGATGTGTGTGTGAAGCGAAATAAAGAATGTGGGTTTAGCAGATGATATAGGCATTTTTGATAGCCTTGTTTTATACCTATCCTTTTGCATTATCCTAGTTAACCCCCATTGAGCAATTAGCTTTTTCTTTGATAGCCTCATATGTAGCCTAATCCCTTATTTGATAGACCATAATTTGATCCAAAAAGCTCCTAAGTTCTTTAATTAAAAAAATAATAATTTAGTAAGGAGTTTGAGAAATTAAAGAAGAAAAAGATGAAATTGATGCCCTAAGGTAATAGTTTTTGGTGTATAATTGATGTGTGGTGTATGATTGTGATATAATTTATGCTAAAAATATTTCCATGATTGTTAAAAAGAGAAAAATTAATTCTTATGGTACTAAACTATGTGCCCACCATGTGTTTATAAAAATGCTTAAAAGAGATGGGGCAAAACAAAAGAATGGTGTAGACAAAAATGGTGTAATTTAGTTGTTGGAGATTGATTTTAAATGTATAATGTAGAGTATTAAAACGCTTAGACAGGTTAGTCACTATTCCCAAATAGTTCTTACCCGTCCCTTAGCTTACATTATAACCCTGAAAAATCCTAATTGATCCTAAGCTTTACATTCAACTATTAATGGAGAATTACACTAAGGGCAAGCCTATGATTCATTGTGTGTAACTTGTGAATTCTTTGTGAGAGTGGATATAATCTGATTCTTGTATCCATTATGTTATAAAGTACATTATTGTGAGTGATTATGGGTAACTCTCTTGTTGTGAGTGGCACATGTTTAATGAATATGGGTGATTTGTATTATGTCCTTGATTAAATGATAAGCTTGAGTTTTCCACTTAGGTGAGTCAATTCTTAAGGCTAGGATGTTTCGGAGTAGTGTTCATGAGCTCTCAATAGTGTAAATAACGTGATTTATGTAGAAACATACGTTCCATGTAGTCATTGTAGTACTAGCTTGAGTGACTTGTATTTAGTCAAAGTGTAGCGTCGCCTCAGCTATTGATTCTTAGAGTAAAGAGTTGTTTGAGGATGAACAAGAGTTTAAGTGTGGGGTGATGATCTGAGGTGATTTTATACACTTTTGTATCATTATTCTAGCTTATTTCGCCTTGTTTTGAGAGATATTCATGTTCTTAACGTGTTAATATTTATATAAATAAGAATTTAATTGTCCAAGTATGTGATTACAATGTCCAAAGTATTTTTCAAACAAGTTTGTGCTTAATTGAGTAATTTAGAATTCAACCTGAAAAACCAGTTTTACTAGCTCGAGCTAGGTGTGCGTCCAGTTGGTCTTGGTGGATTCTAATATGTTTAATTTGGTCCAAATATTTTAATGGTGTAATTATGAGTGAAATAATTTGTTTGTAATGTGCAAAGTTTGATTTGATGAAGTTAAGAGTCGGAATAATAAGTAGAAGATCATTGCGAATTTGCTTTATCTGAGCTCTTGTTTTGATTCGTCGTTGAGAATATTATGTTATTTTGATCTTTAATATGTGGTGTGTTATATTGTAGGAGGCTTTGTGAATTAAATACGGTGATATGTTGATGATTTTAAGGTCGAAAATTTATTGGAAATGCACTACAAAAGGTAAGGGCAAGGAATAAGACGTTGAATACTTAACCAAAATTTTGAAAGCAAATTCTAGTGAGTCGAGGCAAAGTCAACGCGTCGTGTCGATATTTCCGGTCCAACCAGTCCAGAGATGCGTATGATGATGCGTCACGTCGATGATTCAATGCATAACAAAATTAAAACCCCGACATGGATTTTTCATTGTCTTTTTTTAATATGATAAAGTGTCATGCAAAAAGGAAGGCATATTTTTCTTGAAATCCGTGTAGCATCCTAATCCCACTAGGATTATTAAAAATATATTATATATATATATAAACATCACAGCTGGACACATTATGAAGGATAAGTGGGAAGAATTTTTGGTGGACACACCTGACACGGATAGCATAAAGTTGAGGCGGATACACGTACTATTTTTAGGTTTTATTAAGTTTTTATTTAGTCTTTAATTTTTTATATCACGTATTCAATTATTTGAATCGTGATTATGAATATTATTGGATAAATACCCTCTTTCTGGGGTTAAAGCCAAGAACATGAGTACTATTGTTTTGGATTAATTTCGATTAATTTTACTTAACAAATTTGGTTGTTTGTTTGTTCTTGTTTTAATTATTTTAAGGATTCGCGACCCCTAGAATACATCTATTGTCGACCTTTTGATCTCGTGAAGGGAATAGGAAGATAGAACATGATAATAAACAAAGTTTGGATTTTTATTCTTTTATAAATTATGAATTAAACTTAGCGTGTAGGACAGAGATGTACTTAGATGTCTTACTTGATTCATACGTAGGGTGATATCTTTAATTCACTTAATTGGAATATTATATCCTCGCTCAACGATGTAGTTTTAATGTCCATATTAGGTATAAGATTAGAAGTTGGGAAACCACGTTCATGCAATTAACCCTACGAATCAACAACCAAAATAAGCAAATTAATGGATGAAATTTAATAACATAGTGTGATTGTTCGTAGTGCTTTAAGCCTGGAATTTTCTCCATTTATTGTCTCAATTATTTTATTTTACGCATTATTTACTCAATTTCTAATTTACAAAAATTATAAACGCTTTCTTTGCGTATATTTGCACTAAATTAATCTAGACTGTGAACTAAAATTAAATCGTTGTTAAGTATCTATTGGATCGACAAAAGCCTCTAACTAAAAGAAAGCCAATATACAGTTGGGATTTCCCTTCACCATAGACAAAACCAATATCAATAAAGTATTCAAAATAAATAAAGATGTCCATGATATGAAATGGAGTCTTTCAAAATATTGAGGCTAACCACTTCAATTCAGATGATTCCAAAATATGATCACTATGTAGAAGGAGTTGAATGGCCGGTTCATGCATCGCATGGGGATACAACTGCCTAAAGACGGGTTAGCTGGTGAATGCTAGCATGTACTCACGATAAGTATAAGATAATGCCATCGAGTAAAACCAAGTAAACCAACTGTATGCATATAAACCGTACACACACACATATATATAAAATGGAACTAGGTTTATTATGCCATTAAAATCATTAACCTGGGTAAGTGTAGTTTAACCATCCTAGAACCACCCACGAGCTATATGGGACTAGTGTAACCCCCTGAATAGGCCCTGATGCGTATAGCCGCAAAAACCAGAGATACCATAGGAGTAGGGGATTCTCGGGTACCCTTCGCTCATACATATGTACAGTGTACCTAGAGGATTCTCATGTACCTCCAAATATCATATATGGTCGCGATGACCAACCCTTATATCGACAGTCACGAGTTTCCAGTGTCTGTCCGTTAGAATCATACCTTCATGATTACCTATCACACCACGCCATTATTTCTAATTAAAATCATTACCATATAACCAAGCCATTATTTATTTTTTATTAACCAAGGTTATAAGTAGTGGTATCTTCATACCGACTCTAGCTTGAAAGCAATGTCCTCAGCCAACCCTTTTATGTTAAAGGGTTCCCATGTACCCAGAGATTACATCATCAAGTTAAATTGGGGGAATCCCATGTACCCCCCAAGTTCTCCCTTATTAAGTTTGATTGCGGAAATTCCATGTACCTTACAAGTGGTTCATTAACATGTTTACTTGGGGGATTCCCTTGTACCCCTCAAGGAAATTTAATTAACCATAACCATGACCACCAAACCTTACCATTTAACCATTCCAAACAATTTAAACCATTTATACCATTTAGGGTTCCATTACCAAACCATACCATGCAATAGTTCCATTAAAAGTCCAATAATATAGTAAAAGCATTATCATAGGCATTTTATCAAACATGTTGGAGGCACAGTGTTTCAAAAACAAATTTCAATTATAATTTAACCATTCTCATGCAATCCATTGTCCAAACCAAAATTAAAGCATGTAAAAACATAATTATAATATAGAAAATCATAATCAAGCATTTAATACCTAAACCCCAACATATAATGGAAAACCCAAAAATCATACAATAATCATGCCATAAAAAAATTGTATAAATAATGTCTTTAGTTGGAACTAACAATGAGGGAGAAGTATCCTGCCTTAAATTACGAATATGATGGAGAGAAATAACCTAACGAACCCAAATTTCTTGAGTCGTATCCTCTTTAAATTAGGTTCTTTAATTTCCCTTTTGGTTCTGTTGTACTTACAATTTAGTATACGAGTCGTATTGATTTAATATGACTTAGGTGCTAACTCTTATACTGATCAAAGGTGGTCCTTTTTAGGTATTTTTCTTCTTTTTTCATTCAAGTACAATTGCTGACCTGGTTTACCTGCAATTCACACCAAAGTTCATCATATCTAACAAAACGGGTAAGTTCACACATAAATTCTCAGTTTTAAGCATCAAAAGTATCGTATTTCCATGCTAAATTAAAAAACCATAACAATACCATGAAAACCATACATTAAAACATATGCCTTTAGTAAAATAAAAACGACAGAAGAGTCATATGCCTTAGACACCAAGAAGTATGGAGAGAAACCATCCTTTAAAGCCTTAATGGATTATTTTAATAAAACCCTAGCTTTTGCTTGAAGAGAGAGATTGAGAGAGAATTTGAGTGTTTGAGAGGGAATAATGTGTTAATGAAGTCCCAAAAGGTGTTTTAAGTGGTGTCCTTATATAAGTTAAAAAGGAAATTGTCCAGAATGACCCCAACTTAAAACTGTAAAAATATCGTAGGTAGTTACGATTCGACCCCCTGTAAGTCATGTCCACAACATATGACTCGTACCTATGAGTCATAACTAAAACATTGAGTTGTACAACCATACACTATCCACCATACGACACCATAATACAACTTATTACTAGATCATACGACTCATATGGTCCAGTCGTACCAAGGACAGAACCCAAAGGGATTGGACACTGAACAACATACGATTTAACCTTACCATTCATAATATATCATCACAGCTCTTAGTGAGACACTAATACTCATAGCCAAGTCAAGTTACTAAGCTATTAATTTGAGAAAGGTTTGCCCAAACGACCTGTCACCACCCTTAACGACGCTTACCACCAAACTATTACCAAGACTGAAACACAACTACCACCCTGTGGATACCTTATGACTAGTATCATCTGATACGTACCTACATCATATGATTCATATGATAAGTCACTACTAGGATAGTGAGCACAAATCTTAGGAAATTTTTAAGGGTTAAAACCCAGGGTGTTTCAATTCTTTCCCACTTGGATCATTCATTATCGAATGATGGATCAAGGCATTGAATAATATGATTAAACCCCAAACGTATCTACCCTTTTCTTTAATCAAGTTAGAAAATAAAGGTGGTTAGGTCAACACATACCTTAAGCATGAATTTCTTGAACGGGGATGAAACACTATGGGTTTTAATCATTAGAATTTTCCTGAGTTTTTGGCTTCTGGTCATCATATGACTAGGGGGTACTAGTTGTATGATAGGGTATGGTTTAGTGGGTTTTGGTGGTATGTTAACCAGTGTAGGTTAGTTGGTTTCTGTCCAAGGTATGAATGGATCATACTAGTTGTATATTAGGCTACAAGTAGTATGATGCCAATCGTATGCTGCCCTATGTCTAACCTTGAGGAGTCTATTCTGCCTAAGTACGATTCAGGGTACTAGTCGTATGGTTAGGTATAAATTGGCATTGACGGTCATATATTGGAAAGTGTTGGGTCCAAGAAGAGGCCTAGGGTACGAGACAAGGGTACTACTCGTACCCTAGGGTATGGTTTATGACCCGATCTAACTCGACTAGGGGCCTTGTTGTAATTGGTATCTCAAGTCTAACTAGGACCGGAGACCACCCCCGACACCTAACCCATCCATCCACCATATACCTTGAGTTGGATAAATTTTGAACATATAATAAGATAGGACGTAATTGCACAAATCCAGGCTCTGGGATAGGTTTATGACCAAGACTGACCCAAATGAGCCTAACCATCCTAATCCCAACCAATAACCATAACAAAACCAAAACCATAAGCCAAAACAAAAACAATAACTAAGTTCCTGTCCATAACATAATATAAAATGATGAAACAACCAACAATACAGTCAACAAGTATCAGCCTAAAACCAATGTCAATACTAAGTCTAACACCAATACCAAACCGCCCATTCCAAACCATAGTAGTTGCACAAAAGCCTCTAACTAAAAGAAAACCAATATACGGTTGGGATATTCCCCTAACCATAGACAAAAATAATATCCATAAAGTATTCAAAATAAATAAAGATGTCCATGATATAAAATGGAGCCTTTCAAAATATTGAGGCTCACCACTTCCATCCAACCAAGATGATCCCAAAATATGATCACTATGTAGGAGGAGTTGAATGGACGGTTCCTGCATCGCATGGGGATACAATTGCCTAAAGACGGGTTAGCTGGTGAATGCTAGCAAGTACTAAGATAAGTAAGATAATGCCATCCAGTAAAACCAAGTAAACCAACTGTATGCATATAAACCGTACACACACACACATATATAAAAGGGAACTAGGTTTATTATGCCATTAAAATCATTAACCTTGGTAAGAGTAGTTTAACCATCCTAGAACTACCCATGAGCTATATGGTTCTAGTGTAACCCCGTGAATAGGCCCTGATGCATGTAGCCGCACAAACCAGAGATACCATAAGAGTAGGGAATTCTCGGGTACCCTTCGCTCTCCATGATACATAGATACAATGTACCTAAAGGATTCTTATGTACCTCCTAATATCATATATAGTCACTATGACCAACCCTTTTTTTATGTCGGCAATCATGAGTTTCCAGTGTCTGTCCATTAGACTTATACCTTCACGATTACCTATCACACCCCGCCATTATTTCTAATTAAAACCATTACCATATAACCAAGCCATTATTCAATTTTTATTAACCAAGGCTATAAGTAGTAGTATATTCATACCGACTCTAGATTGAAAGCAATTTCCTTAACCAACCCTTTTATGTAAAGGGATTCCCATGTACTTAGAGATTGCATCATTAAGTTAACTTGGGGGAATCCTACGTACCCCATAAGTTCTCCCTTATTAAGTTTGATTACAGAAATCCCATGTACCCTACAAGTTGTTCATTAACATGTTTACTTGAGGGATTCCCTTATACCCCTCAAGGAAATTTAATTAACCATAACCATGACCACCAAACCTTACTATTTAACCATTCAGAACAATTTAAACCATTTATAGCATTTAGGGTTCTATTACCAAACCATACCATGCAATAGTTCCACTAAAAGTCTAATAATATAGTAAAATCATTATCATAGGCATTTTATCAAACATGTTGGGGGCACAGTATTTCAAAAACAAATTCCAATTATAATTCAACCATTACCATGCAACCCATTGTGTAAACCACCATTAAAGCATGTAAAAGCATAATTAAAACATAAAAAAATCATAATCAAACATTTAATGCATAAACCCCAACATGTAATGGAAAACCCAAAAATCATACAATAATCATACTATGAAAAAATTGTATAAATCATGCCTTTAGTTGGAACTAGCAATGAGGGAGAAGTATCTTGCCTTAGATTATGAATGTGATGGAGATAAATCACCTAACATAACCCAAATTTCTTGAGTCGTAACTTCCTCAAATTAGGTTCTTCAATTTCTCTTTTGGTTCTGTTGTACTTACAATTCAGTATACGAGTCGTATTAGTTTACTATGACTTAGGTGCTAACTCTGATACTGATCAAAGTTGGTATTTTTTAGGTATTTTTCTTCTCTTTTCATTCAAGTATAGTTGTTGACCTGGTTTACCTGCAATTCATACCAAATTGCATCATATCTAAGAAAACAGGTAAGTTCACACATAAATTCTCAGTTTTAAGCAACAAAAGTATCATGTTTCCATGCTAAATTAAAAAACCATAACAATACCATGAAAATCATACCTTAAGACATATGCCTTTAGTAAAATAAAAATGATAGAAGAGTCACATGCCTTAGACACCAAGAAGTACGGAGAGAAACCATCCTTTAAAGCCTTAATGGATTATTTTGATGAAACCCTAGCTTTTGCTTAAAGAGAGAGATTGAGAGAGAATTTGAGTGTTTGAGAGGGAATAATGTGTTAATGAAGTCCCAAAAGGTGTTTTAAGTCGTGTCCTCATAGAAGTTAAAAAGGAAATTATCTAGAATGCCCCCAACTTAAAACTATAAAAATATCGCAGGCAGTTACGATTCGACCCCCGTAAGTCATGTCCACAACATATGACTCGTACCTATGAGTCATAACTAAGACAGTGATTTGGACAACCATACACTATCTACTATATGAATCCATGATACCACTCATTACTAGATCATACGACTCATATGGTCCAGTCGTACCAAGGATAAAACTCAAAGGGATTGGACACTGAACAACATACGATTTAACCTTACCATTCGTAATCTATCATCACAGCTCTTAGTGAGACACTCATACTCAAAACCAAGTCAAGTCACTAAGTTATTAATTTGAGTAAGGTTTGCCCAAACGACCTGCCATCACCCTTAACGACACATACCACCAAACCATTACCAATACTGAATCCCAACTACCACCCTGTGGATACCTTATGACTAGTATCACCTGATACATACCTACATCATATGACTCATATGATAAGTCACTACTAGGATAGTGAGCCCAAATCTTAGGAAATTTTTAAGGGTTAAAACACAGGGTGTTTCAATTCTTTCCCACTTGGATCATTCATTATCGAATGATGGAACAAGGCATTGAATAGCATGATTAAACCCCAAAGTCTCTACCCTTTTCTTTAATCAGGTTAGAAAACAAAGGTGGTTAGGTCAACACATACCTTAAGCATGAATTTCTTAAACGGGGATGAAACACTATGGGTTTTAATCCTTAGAATTTTCCTGAGTTTTTGGCTTCTGGTCATCATATGACTAGGGGGTACTAGTTGTATGATAGGGTATGGTTTGGTGGGTCTTGGTGGTATGTTAACCAGTGTAGGTTAGTTGGTTTCTGTCCAAGGTATGAATGGATCATACTAGTTGTATATTAGGCTACAAGTAGTATGATGCCAATCGTATGCTTCCCTATGTTTAACCTTGAGGAGTCTTGTAACACCCCGATTTGCTGAACCGGAATGCTACATGGTGCTCATGACCCCGAGGGACGATAAGCTAACCCATGACTGATATCTGCACCTGTATACTACAAATTATGATATAATAATGCGGAATACATAGAACTGTGAGGCCATAAGGTTCAACTGAATACAATTATGTGGGTGAAAATACCCAAAACAACTCAAGCTAGACATAAATCTGAACATAAATCTGAAAGCCTCTAAACTGTCTGAATAAGGAGTTGAAGGAATATGTCTCCAACTAACTCCGTAAAACTGAACTGAAGAAATAAATAAATGAATCAAATCATATTGTCCTTGAATAAATGAGGACTCACTGTGTCTCTGCGATTGGAATGCTACCGCTACTGCTGGGCTGGAGCCCGTATCTTAGAACCTATGGTGTAACATGAAAAGAAAGCACCATAGCGCAAATGCATCAGTACAACTGGAGTGCTGAGTATACGAGAAAGGTAGGATGAACATAAAGGGTTTCATGCATGAATAACACTACCTGACTAATATGAACGTGGGAGTGCAAACACATATATATAGAAACTGGGACTGTGAATACATGATAGCATGACCTGTAAGCTAATACATGGTTTACTGATAACTGTCATGACTGATACTGAAACTGATAACATGGATGACTGTATCTGACAGTCCTATATATACTAAAATCTAAAGAACGCCCTGAGTTCTTTTACTGAGACTGATACTGAAATTATGGGAAGTAGTGTTTAACCGACATGCCCCATGTATGCCGTTATGGCTAAGTGGGGTCCAATCTCTGCCCCGACTGGAGGGGTGTCAATACCATGCCACGGGTAAGGACAGCCTGTGAGTGACCCTTATCTGGCGGGTACTCAAAGAGAATGGTGGGAACCCTAAACTAATAGGTTAAGCCACCTCATCAACCCTAATCTGACGAGTTAAGATGTATCAACCTACACTGGCTACGTAGTTCTGGAACACAAGGATGACTATTAAGAATCACACCCTGAACTGGCGGGTGAGTTCCCATCCTTAGGTTCACTCAGTACTAACCTCTACTCCCATATGGAGGGACTAAACATAAATAGCTGACAGTGCATGACTTAATCTTATTGAATTCCATTGACTGGCAGAATGTTACTGATATCTGACAACTGACTAAGATCATGAGGTTTTCCTGAGTCACATGACTGACTAAACTCTCTGGAATCATAGCTTGAGTTTGGATATCGTGAAACATGACATGGATCTAGGCATACAGCTATAGTTTTTGGGTATAATTACCCCCAGGACTCGATAAAAGAAAACTGACACACATGACTGACTTGATCATAAGAGTAGAGTCCATAATTTATAATATCATAAGTAGGGATCTCATACTAAGCATGGTTATCAACAATGTATTGCATGAAAAGGATTTCATATCACATGGAAGTACTTGCACAAAGCTTAATATCATGTTCATTATATAATCATATTGGCAACACATACCAATAGCATGGAAGTTCATGTGGATTGCATGGTTATCATACATCTTGTTCATAAGTAGGATTTGTAAGTAAACATAGCATAATTTCATAAGAATAGTTCATGAGTATTCCAACAACATTACAAGGCACATTATCAACATAGAAGTCATTGGAATATAAGGGTCATGAATCTTTCACTTAGTCACAATTTCGCTACATTGCATGATTTCTAGTTTCTTAGGCATTTTATAAAACACCTTATATGCACATCTTAAGCATAGATGAAATCATCAAATTATACATCATGAACAACCAAATTTACATGTTTCCAACTCATATGATATCATGAATTCATAAAAATATATAAAGATTCCATCTTGGGAATCACCCAATATCAACAACATGATCATCAACACCCAACAATATAGAAATCATACTTTATAATGACAAAGAGGGTTTTTGAGCCTTATGGATGAAAGGGATCCATAAATCAACTCACACATACTATTATATAGCAAAACAAACAAGCATCAACATGGGTATGATTATATCACCACAATCAACCAAGCTTTTGTATTTTAAAGATTGATTCTTGAACTCCACAGATGAAAGGAATCCGTGGATGAACACTACCCATACCTTAGAAGGAAAATTCTTGATGATTGACGAAGGAATTTCCTTGAAATCGGATCTTCAAGCTTAATCTAGTTGTTTTTCTCCTTTAGTTCTCTTGGATGATGAGCTTTGAAATGAAAATAGGGTTGTAATATGTTTAGAAGCTATATATTTTGTAGGGTTAAGTTTAGGGACGTGTAAAGAGTATTTAAAGACTTAATTACCTTTAAAATAACTCAAAACGGAGTGTTTTTGACAACTAGAATTGCCTTAGGCGGTGCCCAAGTGATAGCCTATGCTTGGGTTTGGAGGCGTCTAACCAATCGCCTATGCTTGGGTTGGGCAGCGCCCTATGCTTACTGTCTCTCACGAAAATGGGCATAACTTTTTGCTCGGGTATTGGATTAAGGAGAAATTGATATCATTGGAAAGCTAATTCAATTCTCTACAATTTGGTGGGTATAAATCAGCAAAAATACCACATTAACATAGAGTTATACTCTTTCAAAGATAACCCTTACAAAATCAAACACTAAAACTTGATGGATTCAAAAATTCTTAGCTTGTATTACCTTAAGTGACTCGTATGAACATGGTTAATGCATCATAAGCTATCCTATCACTAGGATATTCACGGTAAGTCATGTACTCAAGTATGAATCATTGGATAGGAGATTTAATACGTAGGAATACTTATTTACTTCCTTGCTTAGAAATATGCGGGGTATTACAAGTCTATTCTGCCTAAGTACAGATTCAGGGTACTAGTCGTATGGTTGGGTATAAATTGGCATTGGCGATCGTATATTGGATAGTGTTATGGTCCATGGGGAGGCCTAGGGTATGAGATAAGGGTACCACTCATACCCTAGGGTATGGTTTATGACCCAATCCGACCCGACTAGGGGCCTTGTCGTAATTGGCATCTAAAGTCTAACAAGGAATGGAGACCACCCCTGACACCCAACCCAACCATCCACCATATACCCTGAGTTGGATAAATTTTGAACATATTATAAGATAGCATGTAATTTCACAAATCCAGGATCTGGGATAGGTTTATGACCAAGACTGGCCCAAATGAGCCTAACCATCCTAATCCCAACCGATAACCATAACCAAACCAAAACGATAAGCCAAAACAAAAACAATAACTAAGTTCCTGTCCATAACATAATATAAAATGATGAAACAACCAACAATACAGTCAACCAGTGTCATCCTAATACCAATGTCAGTACTAAGGCTAACACTAATACCAAACCGCCCATTCCAAACCATAGTAGTTGCACAAAAGCCTCTAACAAAAAAACCCAATATTCGGTTGGGATATTCCCCTAACCATAGACTAAACCAATATCCATAAAGTATTCAAAATAAAAAAATATGTCCATGATATGAAATAGAAACTTTTGAAATATTGAGGCTCACCACTTAAATCCAATCAAGATAATCCCAAAATATGATCACTATGTAGGAGGAGTTGAATAGCTGATTCCTGCATCACATGGGGATACAGCTGCCTAAAGATGGGTTAGCTCGTGAATGCTAGCAAGTACACAGGATAAGTATAAGATAATGCCATCCAGTAAAACCAAGTAAACCAACTATATGCATTTAAACCGTACACACACACATATATATAAAAGAGAACTATGTTTATTATGCCATTAAAATCATTAACCTGGGTAAGTGTAGTTTAACCATCCTAGAACTACCCAGGAGCTATATGGGTCTAGTATAACCCTCTGAATAGGCCCTGATGCGTGTAGCCTCACAAACCAGAGATACCATAAGAGTAGGGGATTCTCGGGTACCCTTTGCTCTCCATGATACATATGTACAGTGTACCTAGAGGATTCTTATGTACCTCCTAATATCATATATGGTCGCTATGACCAACCCTTATGTCGGAAATCATGAGTTTCCAATGTCTGTCCATTAGACTCATACCTTCAAGATTACCTATGGCACCCCAACATTATTTCTCATTAAAACCATTACCATATAACAAAGCCATTATTCATTTTTACTAACCAAGGCTATAAGTAGTGGTATCTTTATACTGACTCTAGCTTGAAAGCAATGTCCTTAGCCAACCTTTATATGTAAAGGGATTCCCATGTACCCAGAGATTACATCATCAAGTTAAATTGGGGGAATCCCATGTACCCCACAAGTTCTCCCTTATTAAGTTTGATTGCGGAAATCCCATGTACCCTACAAGTTGTTCATTAACACGTTTTCTTGGGGTATTCCCTTGTACCCCTCAAGGAAATTTAATTAACCATAACCATGACCACCAAACCTTACCATTCAACCATTCCAAACAATTTAAACCATTTATACCATTTAGGGTTCCATTACCAAACCATACCATGCAATAGTTCCATTAAAAGTCCAATAATATAGTAAAAGTATTATCATAGGCATTTTATCAAATATGTTGGGGGCACAGTGTTTTAAAAACAAATTCCAATTATAATTCAACCATTGCCATGCAACCCATTGTGTAAACCACCATTAAAGCATGTAAAAGCATAATTAAAACATAGAAAAATCATAATCAAGAATTTAATACCTAAACCCCAACATATAATGGAAAACCCAAAAATCATGCAATAATCATGCCATGAAAAAATTGTATAAATCATGCCTTTAGTTGGAACTAACAATGAGGGAGAAGTATCTTGCCTTAGATTATGAATATGATGTAGAGAAATCTCCTAACAAAACTCAAATTTCTTTTATAGATGAAACCCTAGCCTTCTTTTACATAAGAGCCTTTGAGAGAATTAATAAGTGTTTCTAAGTTTTTTCGATTAGAAGAATAGGAAAAATAACCCTCAAGTGTGATATAAGTCGTGGGTTCATAATGGGTTGAGAGGGGAAATGTTTATATTACCCCCCAACATAATTGTATAAAATCCTTGCACGTGGGTACGACTCAACCATACCGGCCATACCTTCCAATACGAGTGGTATCCACCACTCATATGTTAGACCCTCCTTAGATCCCCCCACACTGGTCAACATACGAACATGCAATACAAACTGTATCAAGGGATACAACTAGTACCCTCAACCCATACCCATAACAGAACCAAGAGGAGTTGACACTATCCAAAAAATGAGTTGGACAATGCGACTCGTTCACTATCTTATGACCCATGGTGAGTCATTCTTACTCAGATCCAAGTTCCTTTACTAAGTCTCAGATTTAGTAAAGGAAAAACCAAACCATAAGACTCGTATTCGACCATACGACCCGTACCAACCAAATTATATCCATTCTAGAAACCAATCTAACCCACCAACAAATGCTGGTCAGTGTACGACCAAGCCTTACCAACCGTACCCCAGCATACGACATGTACCCTTAGTCATATCTTGTCTAGAAATAAGAAATCCTAGAAATTTTCTAAGGGTCCCAAAATCCAAAGTGTTTCAGTCTCCCCCACTAGGATTATTCATCCCCAAATGACAAAAAAGGTAGGTCTAACATAAGCCCAATTCATTTTCATTATCGAGTATCAATCCAACCTTTATCTAAGTTTGAAAATTGAGATGCAAGGATCTATTCTTTCCTTTATCTAAGTTAGAAAATAAAGATATGATCAAGAGCATATATTGTCATAACCCAAGGCTACCCCCTAGTTGCGACAATGGTGCTAACAGCCATAAAAAATCTCAAGCTAACCCATGAACTCGTACCTCTTGTGAGCACTGAATAAAATAGTGATATAACTCATGCGCGGAAGATTAACTAATAAGGTTCTGTAAATCTGAATACTGAAATATGTGACAACAACATGTCAAAAATATCTGATAAAATATTAGAATCCAAATTGTCTGTCTAAAGAAACTGATAATACTGAAAGAAATGTCTAACTGTCTAAATAATTATCTGAAAACCTCTAAGCATCATGAGGAGTTTATGGGACAAACCCCTAACTAACTCCAACTGATCGAGTATAAGAAATACTAAAATAATTGAGATAAATATATCAAGTCCTTGATAGATGAGGACTCACCACTACTGCTACTGAATAATGCTGAGCTATTTATGAACGATCAAAAAACTGAGCGTCCAAACTTATGTTATAAGACTACATAGCCCTAAAAAAGTATGCAGTCATTACTTTGAATGTAGTAGTATATGAGATGAGGATTGGATGAAATGCGTGAGATAACAGATCTTGAATGCATGGAAGGATGTTAATACTATGCCACGGGTAATAACACTGGCTATGTGGATCCATTAAACTAGTGTCCCAAAGGACTAAGGAGTCACTCTCAACTGAGAGGTGCTATCATGAGATATACATCCACGCTCAATTGGTAGGTAGATATCTCAAACCTACACTAGCTACATAGTTCTGTAACTCAGGGATTACTACTAAGGGTCATACCCTCTACTGATAGGTGAGCCCCCATCCTTAGTTTTCCTCGGTGCTAAGTCCTACTCCCAACTGAACTTACACTGGTACTGACCTAAACTAAATTCAACTAAACATAACAACTAACATTGCTCATTATGATCATAACAACAGAGTAAATGGTAATATTCATAATTTAACTGAAATGATTACTTGAAAGATATCAAATGTAAATAAGCACATAGGTATCGAGTGTTCATAACCCGCCAACACTAGATGATCATAAAATAAAATATTAAATCTTACAACTTTATGGGATCATGATTTCAGAACCAAATCATAAATACCCCACCAATTAAGTGAAAAACATGGACTTGAACATGGGAAAGTCTTAAAATATGAGAAAACAACACAATTTCATGAATAAATTCACAACTCGATATTAAGACATGCAATTTAATTGAATACAACATGGGAAGTTGAAACTTGAAATATGAAATAACCTAACTCTCTATGGAATCATGCTAGGACATGAATTTAGTCAAACTACAAGGGAAAAACATGAATTAAACTCATCTTGAATATATACAACTTCATAATGAATAAAAAACTTACATTTTAAATTAAGAAGAGATTTTTTAGCTCCATGGGTGAAAGGGACCTATGGATGAACACCCCACATACCTCAATAGATAGTTTTCTTGAAGATTTCTTTAAGGTTTCTTGAACTTGGAGTCTTGAACTCATGATTTCTTAAAAATGAATTTAGATTTTGTTCTTTGGAGAAGAAGAGGGTTTCTTGAGAGAAATTTGGTGTGAAAGGGGCAAATAATGCTCTTTTAGAAGTCCCAAATCGTGTTAAAGATAAATTGGGTTGAGGAAAATGACTCAAATGCCCCTTGGGCACTTAAATCAAGAAGCTAAGTGGGATACTCTAGGCACACCATGACCCTTGCTTGGGTCAAGAGCCTATCACGCTGCAAACCTTTCTTGGATCAAGCCACCATCACGTCGCGAACCCCCTCACCTGTGGAGCCACCCTCGCACCGCGAGGCTATCATAAGGCTTCACTATTTCATCTATCCATACACATCCCAACTCTCTTCTGAAAATCCTGAAACTCTCCTGAGATATACTTTTAATAACCCTAAACATAAACCAACTCAGAAACCAACATTTCAGGGTTGGGAAGAATAAAATAAAAATCCGCAAAGTTTAGGGTTATTAAAAAAGACCAAGTTCTCAATACTTAGTGAAATTTTCAAGCCTTAGACCCCTTAAGCATGGAACTAAGAGCTAAATCGAGCCTAGAATATTATGAGGTATTATAATTTCTCCCCGTTGGGAATATTCATCCTCGAATATGACTGGTTTGACTGAGAATACTAAGGAAACTGAGGTTATATATTAAACATACATCACTTAGAACATGTTTACATAACTGAGTCTAAAGCATGATAATGAACTAAACTATTTTTGTGAATGCATACTTGACATGAGAATGGTTACATAGCAAAAACTGAGAATGGAAAAGAGTAAATCTATGAAAAAATCATTACGTCAAGATAAATGTGAGTTTTCAGAGAAAAAATGAGGTACTTGGCTTGTATATCTGCTTCTGCTTCCTAATTAGCACCCTCAATGGACTGATTCTGCCAAAGAACTTTAACCAAGAGAACCTTTTTATTCCTTAGCCTACAAATCTGATGATCACGGATCTCAAACAGGACTCCTTCGTAGGAAAGACTATCCTGACAATCCATTCTTTCTAAAAGAACAACAACAGCTAAATCACCGATGCATTTCTGTAATAAAGAATCATGGAATACCGAATATACTGATGCTAAATCTGTAAAAAACTCAAGATCATAAGCTATCTTCCCAAAGCGGTTCAAAATTCTACATGGGCCAATGTAGCGGTGACCTAGTTTTCTTTTCTTGCCAAATTTTTTCCCTTCTTTCATAGACAAAATATTCAAATAGACTATATCACCGACGTCAAACTCAAGATACATTCTCCTTATGTTTGTATAGGACTTTTGATGTCTTTAGGATGTCTTCAGCCTCTCTTGAATTAACTAAACCTTCTCTATTGCCTCAAACACTGACTTTGGCCCTATCAAAGTAGCCTCACCATCTTCAAAACAACCAATAGGAGATCTATATCTCTTTTTATAGAGAGCCTCAAATGAATCCATCTGAATACTGGTGGGGTAACTATTATTATAGGCTAATTCAATCAAAGGTAAGTGGTCATCCCAACTACCTTTAATATTAATAACACATGCTCTCAATATGTCCTTTAAAGTATAAATGGTCCATTTTGCCTGACCATCTGGCTGAGAATGAAAAGATGTACTAGGATGAACTTGGGTACCAAGACCCTTTTGAAAGACCTTTAAAAAATAAGAGGTAAACTAAGTACCTCTGTCTGAAATGATAGACAACGGAATCCCACGCAACTTTACTTACTTCTTAAGATAGAGCTTAGCATAATCCTCAGCTAATTACAAAGTATGAACTAGTAAGAAATGAGCTGACTTGGTTATTCTATGCATAATGGCCCATATCAAATCGTGCTGATGGCGCATATGAGAAAACCCTATCACAAAATCCATGTTCGCCACCTCCCACTTCCAAGTGGGGATGTTGAACTCCTACAATGTACCATTAGACCTTTGGTGCTCAACTTTGACCTGCTGATAATTTGCTTACTTAGCCATAAAATCATCAATATCTTTCTTCATACCATTCCATTAATAGATTTCCCACAAATCATGATACATATTAGTGACTCTTGGGTGGATAGGGTATCGCGCATCATGCACTTCAACAAGTATTTTCTGTCTCAAACCATCCACACACAGAACACATAACCTGCCCTGACAACAAAACACACCATCTCCCCCCTTGGGAGAAAACCTATACTTTTAGATCTCTAACTGCCTCCTTCAACTCAACCAAACTTGGATCCCTATCTTGTTTTTCTTTCACTTTGGCAACCAATGAAGACTTCGAACCATTCTAAACCTATATACTTCCTTAAAATAAATCAACCAAATGAACACCTAATTTAGTAAGCTGATATACCTCATTGTCTAACTTCTTCTTATCTCCCTCAACATTAGTAGCACTACCCATGGGCAACCTACTATGGGTATCTTTTACTATGTTAGCCTTTTCAGATGATACAACACACTCATATTATAATCTTTTAACAACTCGAGCTATCTTCTCTGATAAAGATTCAGATCTTTTTGCGTGAACATATACTGTAAGCTCTTATGATTTATGAACACATCAACATAAACCCCATAAAGATAATGCCTCTAAATTTTCAAGGCAAAAACAACAACTGCCAACTCAAGATTATGGGTAGGTTAATTCTTTTTATGGGGTTTAAGCTATCTAGAAGTGTAGTCTATGATCTTGCCTCTTTGCATTAAAACACAACCAAGATAAACTATGGAAGAATCATAGTAAACTACAAATCTATCTAAACCATCTGGCAAAGTCAAGATTAGGGCGAAAGTGAATCGAGTATTCAACTACTTAAAACTTTTCTTGTAGGAATCTGACCACTGAAATTTGACTTTTTTTGGGTTAATCGAGACATGGGGGATAAAAGAGAAGAAAAACCTTCAACAAACCTTATGTAATTGCCAGCCAAACCCAAGAAAATCCTGATATCTAATGGATAAATAAGTCTAGGCCAATTTTTTACTACTTTGGTCTTTTAAGGGTCAACTCAGATGTCATAATTAGAAAATATATGGCCAAGGAAATATACTGATCTTAGGTAATATTCACACTTACTAAATTTAGCAACCAACTGATAAACTCTAAGGGTTTAAAACATAATTCTTAGATGATTTGCATAATCATTCTCATTATGTGAATAAATAAGGATATCATCAATAAAGACTATGAAAAACATGTCTAAGTACTACTTCAACCTAGTTCATCAATTCCATTAAAGCTGCAACGACATTCGTTAGTACAAAAGACATAACTAGGAATTCAAAGTGACCATACCTAGTTATAAAAGCTATCTTTGGGATGTCAAATTCTCTAACTCTAAGCTGATGATAGCCAGATTTGAGGTCTATCATAGAGAAATAATAGGAACCCTGAAGTTGGTCGAACAAGTTATCAATTCTAGGGAGTGGATACTTGTTTTTTATTGTAACTTTATTCAACTGACGGTAATCAACGCACATTCTCAAAGAACCCATTTTTTATGCATGAATAGGACTGGAGCGCCCCATACAGAAATACTAGGCCTTATAAAAACCTTATCTAATAGGTTTATTAACCATTTCCTCAGTTCCTTAAGCTCACCTGGATCCATTCTATAGGGTGGAATAGAGATAGACTAGGTATCTAGAAGGAGATCTATACCAAAGTCTATTACCCTTATGGAAGGAACTCTAGGAAGATCTTTAAGGAACACATCTTGAAATATTTTTATTACTGAAACTGAGTCAAGACTCGAAGTCTTAGAATTTGAGTCTAACTCAGACAAGACAGTAACACACCCCTTAGATATCATCTTTCTGGCTTTGTGATATGAAATAATTTGACCCCTAAGCACTGAGGCATAACATAAGTGAATCTAATCCATGCTGATAATGACATCAAAATCATTAATCACTAAATCCACTAGATCAAATATTGTGATTTTTTAAGATATTGTGACTGAGTAATTTCTGTATACCTGTATAGCTATAGCAAATTTAGTCACTGGGGTATAAACTAAGAAAGGTTCTACAAATATTTTGAGTCTGACACTAAAATTAATGATGATATAAGAAGTCACAAAAAAAGTGAAGCTCCGAGGTCTAATAAAATATAAACATGAAGATAGAAAACTTGTAACCATATCATGCCAACATTCCTAATTGTAACGAGTCTGGAGTTCATACAATCTATTCTAGTGCTATCCACAGGTTGCACTGGAAGTGGCACCCTACTGGGTCTGACGACTGGCTTATGCCAAAGGATGATTGGACTGACCCTGCTGACCAGCCCTTGGGCAATCCCTGACTTTATTGCCTGGCTTGCCACTTCCAAAAAATATATCTCTACTATCACTAAACTAACTCTAATGATTCATACCATATTTTTAGCAAAGTAGATTAGTACAACAACTATTCACACTACCTTAGGACTTAGAGCCTGGCGCTCTATCTCGACTTTCTTGCCTAATCTTAGGCACTGGCTCACTAGATGAAGATCGAGCTAGTGATGAAAATTTATGATTGAACTGAGAATGGTTATCACTTTTTGAACTTGGCTGAGAAAAGTTAAAACCTCCTATTCTGTCCCAATTATTCTCTCTTTCCTTATGCTTTTTCTTTTCAATCTTTTTTTTTATTTAATTTATAATTTTATTAATCAATCTTTTAAAATCCACACAATGATGGACCAACACATCTAATAGTCCAATAATAAAAAGTAGCAAAGAAAAGTAATAAATTTGGATCAATCTAAAAGCTGATTTCGCCCAAAGAAACAACATATATGCTGAGTAGGGCTTCCAAATCTTAGTTTAGTGTTAAGATCCACTCTTCTCTGCCTATTTTTATTGTGTTTCTCTTTGAGAACCAATAATTCTTCCTACTTTAGCTATGGGTGCTTAACTCCATGCCTTGGTTGTATTCGATTAAAGCTTCTTTTAGCTTGCATGAGTAAGTATCTTCTTTCCCTTTGATGTATGCTCCTAAAATTTGTGCTTTTAATTAGATTTGGATCTTTACTTACTGATATCTCAGCTGATTTCTCTAGTGTATGAGTATGTGCAGTGGTTTTTGGTGCTGAAACAAAGGGTCTAGTCCATTGAGACTTGTTCTTTTTTCCAAGTGAGTTAACTCCTGTGTTGACCTTACTGACTACTTTGTCAATTATATTTAGAAACCTTGCCTTTTTTAGGTATATATATGGATGGTATAAAGATTTTGGGATGCTCGGACCCCTATGTATTTGGAGAGTAACAAGTATGTCAGTAGCTTGAAGATAAGATCTAACCTTGTGATCCCCTAATCTGCTGAGAGTCCATTTTTTGCTGATGTAGTTAGGATAATTTGCATTTCACTATTTTATTTACCCTTTAAGGTTGTACATATAGTGTATGTGAACCAACTTTCTTTATCCATTTCAGTCTTTTTACCTTTTTGATGGTGATAACCTCAGATATGGATATTATTGCTTATCACTATTAACTATTCTCCTACCTGTAATTGGTAACTGATTGAATAATGTAAATATGAATTCCCCTTATTCCAATGCTATGTTAGCAAAATAGTCTGATAGTTAATTGACTTCTTTAAGTATATACTTGTCACGACCCGAGCCTAGGCCCTAGCTGTGACGAGCATCCCGAACCATGAATGCCCGAAACACCCATTCTCTATCTGGTTATCATGCACAACATTCGTAATCATAATAAAATGTGGAATTGAAACTGAGTACGGAATACATGGTCAAGTTCTGCAATATTTCTGAATAATTCTATCTGACATCAGTCTGCGAAATCTCTTCTAAGGAAACAAACATCTGTCTGAAAAGAAACTGGGACAAGGCCCCCAGTAAACCAAAAACATAATAAATAAGATAATGTCTGAAATAATTAGGCCTTCTGAATAATAGAAGGCTCACCACTGCGAGATCAAGTCTACAAATCCGAGAATGTCTACTGAGTAGCTGGACCCCTAGACTGTGCCTCAGGACCTGGAAGGAGGGGGGTCAGGACAAAAGTACTGGCACGCGAAGCAATCCAAAAATAGTATAATGGAACATATATATATATATATAAATATATATATATATATATATATATTAAGTGAAAACAATTTTTCATCAAGACATCATGTATAAAACTGTTTCCGAAAAATACATGGGCACTTTCTAAAAACATGTAACCTGCCTGTTCATTTCAAATCAAATCTGTGTTTTACTTCTGAGTTAGGTGGTATTCCCCTACAAGTCTGATATTCCATGGGCTGTATGGAATCCGCCATTGACTCGGCGGGGAAGCCCCAAACCCAAGTGTGCCGCAAGGGTTGAAGTGTCTGAGTCTGATACGCCACAAGACATTTAAGTCAGCGCATAATAGTATACCCGGGTCGGCAAACCACGGTATTAGGCAATGAGTCGCTTGAACTCAAGCCCTCTTACGGGAACCACCTAACAACTCTGTATGCCCATTTTTAACCTTTTCTGTACATGCAACATTCTGAATATCTAAAATCATGAAAGTCTGAAATGTCTGTTAGTCTGAGTCTGATATGGCGTTAGTCTGAATTGGTATCGTCATACCAAGACATTGCAAGTCATGATTTTTCTGAGCCATAATGTATTAAGCAAGAGCTTTCATTCAAAACATAGTTTAGACCACCAAAACATGTAACTGATGTAAAGGATTTCATATTCCGAAACTTAAAGTTCAATTCATGCAGAAATTTCATCAAACACCTGGTGGTCAAATGTCTTTAGCAAGTTCATGTATTCAAAATTGAAACACATTCATTCGTATATGTATATAAACTGTCAAATCGCTTTGGAGATGGTCAAAAGACCAAAACAATGATGTTAAAACATCTTATACATAATTTAAAACCCCATTCTAAAACATGATTTTTTTATGCCCATGAGAGTTTAGGAAAAACCCCGCGTACCTCTATTTCCAAGGATAATAGATGTTTCTTGAAGCTTGCGGATTGGTGAATCCGAATATGTAATTATCTTCGAAAACCTACGGTCAAATCTTGAACTATTTGGGTTTTTATTTTGAAACCCTAAGGAGAATTCTTGAGCAATTTTGGAAAAGTATGTGTATTATGGTGTTTGAGGGATTAAATCCCGTGTTGGTGGTATATGTAGGGGTGGAGGATGACCAAAATACCCCTAAGGAACAATTAAGGTCAAATCTGTCCCTCAGTTGACAGTTTGATAGGTTGGAGTAAATCGATTATAACGTTTTACTCATATATTCAAATTGGATGAAACCAACTTCATTTTAAACAGGACTCAAATAGCTTTCGTTTTATATATTATAGCTCACACAGTTCATTATATACAGGGAGTTATGATCGTTTGAAATTGACCCAGAAATACTGAAAACTGGGCAGTAGGCTATGCGTTTTGCTACTGTTTTGAAATCCAAACGCAGCCTTATGCATTCCGAAAAATTTCAAAATTTATTCGAGATGTACTACGAGCTTGCCCGATCGTAACGCAACTTGAAAATCTAAAAACGAATATCGTAAAGGTTGAAATGTTGTATCCCCAAGATTTCCAGCTAAAATGACACTAAGTCCTCATTATACTCACAAAAAATTTCAAGTTTTTAAGTCTAAGGGCACTCTATTAAAGGCTAATCTATGCACGACTTTTACGGGGTGTTACATTATCTCCCCCTTGGGATCATTCGTCCTCCAATGATGGATAGGAACTTGTTGAAGCCTTAAAGATATAGAATAACGCGAACACGACATGTCCTTTAATAAAGAATACATTGATTTGAAACATGACCATATGGCTGGAACTACTAATATTTTGAATTCTTATATCGGACACGCATATCTGATGCATGGAATACACGACTGAAGCTATTCATAAGCTGAATTATCATAATGAACATGCATATCTGATGCATGGATCTGTCCTTGAGTTGTTCTCATGAACGCAGGACTAAATACACTGATAAGCTAAACTTTTTCTATTGAACATGCATTTTTAATGTACCCATATCTGACTGGACTAACGTATGAATGTATGACTGATTACGCAATGATAACTGGTGCAAGGCTTGTAATAAGAATATATACATGCAACTGAATGAGGTATCTCCCCCTTGGGACACTATGTCCCTCTATGAATGCTCAATTCATTAAGATACTCAGAAAAAAAAAATGAGGAGATGCACTAGGCACCTACAAATTGAATCATAACTGAAAATCTGAAATCTGAATCTAATGCATGACACATGAACTGAGCTATACTCGCAACTACTGGTATACTCTATCTTGGAATAGTAGCATATTTGAGATTTCGGGTAGCATGAATAAATGAAAAGACGAGAAAACAAGTCATGCGAATCTGCCTGTTAAACTGACTTACTGACTATACAGATTGAATTATGCTGGACTTTCATACTTAACTGGAGTATCTCTTCAACACTCTCTCTAAAGAAGTTCTAACAATAATAGGGAGCCATGAATATTGGGTATGGATTACACAAGACATCCAACTGAGGAAATCACAACATTAACTCTACTATGCAGTCTCAAATATAGACATATAGCTCCTAAATTAGGATAGAATTTTCAGACCTTTGGCAATACGACTTCTTATTTTCAGGCTTAGCGCACTTCTCGAATATCCCTTAACTATACTATTCCCTATAAATATGATATTCATTCAATTCAGCTTAAATTTCTCATATGAGCATTGACAAATTTTTCTACTAATGTCTAAAATAGCTTAATCCTTACCCCGCGATCAAGCCTAACACTAAGTCACAAAAATACAACATGCTACACCACGCTATTATTCTAAACCATATGATGCCACCTTCTATACCTCTTTTAAAGATCACATTCTAAGCATAACATGACTTACCACTTTAATGACTACTCTGAAGTCTTAATATGAAGTCGCTAATGCATATTGCAACCTTCCACTACAATCCCAAAACGTCATTCAAGCCTAATTTATAACCACATGTTAACTTCAAGGCAAACACCCATAAATACATACTTCACATAGTTTCTAAACTATTATCAATATAACTCCCACGCACTATCCAAAAAACATACACACACAAACTTTTCCACTAAACATCACATGTATCAAAGATTGGCCCCAAATCTCACTTCATACTTATGGCCTTATCTAAACAAACGTACTATGATCTTCCATCAACAAGAACATTTACTTCATCACCACTATCATTGCATAGGGAGGACACTAAAAGGTTAAAACATAAGACCCTGAAGCATGAGAAGATTTTTATATGGGACTGAACACATTATAAAGAGTGAGTACATGCGTCATGAGTTGCATGACCTCAACTAGAGTTCCTAACATAAGGAATGTAATTCCGACTACTTGAATGAACTAGAACTCATTATCTTGGAAATGGAAGAGTACGTGACTCTCTATCATATACAGGAATCACGAACTATGATCACAGAACTGAAACGTAAAGCTTGAGTAGGCATTGGGATCACTGAAAAATACTAAGATAAGAATGGGTTGAGTCTCACCCTCACTTTCTAACGTTCTAAATCATACTGCATAACTACTAGAATCTGAGAGCCTTACTTGGTCATTCGTTCTGTCATCTCCCCCTTAGCTTCAAGTCATCATCTAGAGTTTGGGAGATCCTTTACCATATTCTAACTGAACTACACTTACTAAACTCTAGGGTATGAAAAAAAAAAATAACAATACATGCATATCATAGAACTTAGCCCGAATGACTACCTTCCGGGATACACTCTATCTTTCTCTAGCCACCAATAGTCATAGTATAATGCTTGCACACTTATTCTATTGGTTTAACCTTCAAAAGTCAAGCTTAGATGCTAACACTTAACATGGATATCACCAAGCCTTTGATGAACCATATCTCTTTCGATAGAGCATACCACTATTGCAACTCCAAATTTATATCCCTCTACTATGAGAATCAAGATCACCGCAAAAGGCCCAACACTATCAATCAAAACACCTTAACATGGCTATTTAAATCACCATGTACCATCTAACTAGTCTTTCTCCACTTAACAATTCAATGGTACTACTAGCCACGCACAACAAGTAATAGCCTTAGAAAAATGCCACAACCTCATGTCACCTTAGGCATACTTCTACATCATACATTCAATATCATACACCACTACGAATCAAATAAACTTACTCTATTGCATGCACCGTTTAAGTCTATTAGATCACTTCTATACAACTAGTATTCATTAACCAAGAAATCTTCACATCCACCTTCATGGACATCAACTGTTCAAACTTAATATCTAGTGCTATGCATGATTTACAACCCAACCTTACACGAAATTTTCACTTGGAAACTATGAAATAAACATCACGAAACACTAGTGCACTAGAACTTCATAACCACAATAATAGATCATGACCTAACGGTTTTCCTTACAATAATCCATTAGCATGTACTATTTCAGCACATCAAGCATGCTAATTTAATCCCACAAAACATGCATCATCAAACTTGTGCCACTATTTACCACCACACCATTTAAATTCAATTCTATAGTTTAGTATCAATCATTTACCACCAATGAAGAATGCAACATAATATAAATATACTAATCCATCAAATTGGGATATTCTACCCAAATATCTCAAAATCTACTACATACCTTCGCACAAGTAGCACTAGTTTACAACTACCAATGAAAAGAGGGTCAAGGGGGTTAAAGCCTCATAATAGACATGGTCAACTTTATCCTTATATTATAACCCCGTACAATCATATCTACTTATACTTCTTTCTCACATCACAATTATTTACCCAAGCATACATTTATACTACCTTCAAAATCCACAACAACCATGAGTCTATACTTATAACCTACTAGCTAATCTGGCCATTTTCATACTTCAAGCAAGGACAATTCACCTCGCCTAATAACTCCTTCTTTGTCTTCTACTAATAAACTAACACACAAGGACGAATCGCTTCATTACCAACTCTATATCATGCAAAAAGATTCAGCTATACATATATTCAACCAACACAAGAACCACACGTTGAATGACAAATTGCCAGTGAATCGAAATAGGCCTCACATGGCTTCACTAGACTTTGATATTTTTGTAGTTTGAACAAGAAAATAAGAAGAATGACAAGGCAACTATGCTAGTGAATCGAAAGAGCCCCACACGGCTTCACTAGACTTTTTAGTTTCACCGACACGACGATAAAATATTTTCAAGAGATAGAAACTTGTCACACAACATTCCATAATCTGAGAATACACATCTTACTTTGTATAGATAAAAAGAATCTGAGTCAAATATTTACCCCACAGATTATCATACAATCCACACACGCTACTTGCTACCAATAGGTCATGACACCGACACTTTAACTTATACTACTATTTGGGTGGAAATACAATTCCAACACTTTTACTACACATCTTTTCCCTTAAGAATGACATCTGCAACATAAATTTCTGAAAAGGGCTGAATATACTCAATACAGAAGGCTGAAAAGCACGATTTCGTCAAGATCAAGGTTCACACTGGAACCCATACACTCTGAAGCAATAACGGACTCTTCTCAAGTACTTGCACAATTTTAAGATCTTATATGACGTGATCCGAAGGGACAATACCTTTTAGACTCTAAACTTTTGCACTCGATTCACCCTAGAAATATGATGGGTCTGAGAACATCACTGTAAGGAAAGAATTTGGGATGATTTTACTTTTGTATGGACATCACCATAGCATGAATTAGAGTATGAAGGAGGAACATTCTGACTCTGTTTCACGAACTAGAACATGAAGAAAGAGAGACATTCCTAAACGTCTTGTGGACTCCTGCTTATAAGTGTGGCGCGCTACACACCCATAAATAAGACTCTACCCGACGCAATTTTGCAGAAACCCTGGGACCATGAACTGTGCTCTGATACTAAGTTTGTCACGACCCGAGCGTAGGCCCTAGCCATGACGAGCATCCCGAACCATGAATGCCCGGAACACCCATTCTCTATCTGGTTATCATGCACAACATTCGTAATCATAATAAAATGCAGAATTAAAACTGAGTACGGAATACATGGTAAAGTTCTGCAACATTTCTGAATAATACTATTTGACATCAGTCTGCAAAATCTCTACTAAGAACACAAACATCTGTCTGAAAAGAATCTGGGACAAGGCCCCCAATAAACCAAAAACATAATAAATAAGATAATGTCTAACATAATTAGGCCTTCCAAATAATAGAAGGCTCACTACTGCGAGATCAAGTCTACAAATTCGAGAATGTCTACTGAGTAGCTGGACCCCTAGACTGTGCCTCAGGACCTGGAAGGAGGGGGGTCAGCACAAAAGTACTGGCACGCGAAGCAATCCAAAAATAGTATAATAGAACATACATAAATATATACATATATATATATATATATTAAGTGAAAACAATTTTTCATCAAGACATCATGTATAAAACTGTTTCCGAAAAATACATGGGCACTTTCTGAAAGGATGTAACCTGCCTATTCATTTCAAATCAAGATCTGTGTTTTACTTCTGAGTTAGGTGGTATTCCCCTACAAGTCTGATATTCCACGGGCTGTATGGAATCCGTCATTGACTCGGCGGGGAAGCCCTCAACCCAAGAGTGCCGCAAGGGTTGGAGTGTCTGAATCTGATACGCCACAGGACATTTAAGTCAGCGCATAATAGTATACCCGGGTCGGCAAACCACGGTTTTAGGCAATGAGTCACTTGAACTCAAGCCCTCTTTAGGGAACCTTCTAACATCTCTGTATGCCCATTTTTAACCTTTTCTGTACATGCAACATTCTGAATGTCTAAAATCATGAAAGTCTAAAATGTCTATTAGTCTGAGTCTGATATGGCGTTAGTCTAAATTGGTATCGTCATACCAAGACATTGCAAGTGATGATTTTTCTGAGCCATAATGTATTAAGCGAGAGCTTTCATTCAACACATAGTTTAGACCACTAAAAAATGTAACTGATGTAAAGGATTCCATATTCTGAAACTTATAGTTCAATTCATGCAGAAATTTCATCAAACACCTGGTGGTCAAATGTCTTTAGCAAGTTCATGTATTCAAAATTAAAACACATTCATTCATATATGTATATAAACTGTCAAATCGCTTTGGAGATGGTCAAAATACCAAAACAATGATGTTAAAACATCTTATACATAATTTAAAACCCCATTCTAAAACATGATTTTTTTATCCCCATGAGAATTTAGGAAAAACCCCGCGTACCTCTATTTCCAAGGATAATAGATGTTTCTTGAAGCTTGCGGATTGGTGATTCTGAATATGTAATTATCTTCGAAAACCTACGATCGAATCTTGAACTATTTGTGTTTTTATTTTGAAACCCTAAGGAGAATTCTTGAGCAATTTTGGAAAAGTATGTGTATTATGGTGTTTGAGGGATTAAATCCCATGTTGGTGGTATATATAGGGGTGGAGGATGACCAAAATACCCCTAAGGAACAATTAAGGTCAAATCTGTCCCTCAGTTGACAGTTTGGTAGGCTGGAGTAAATCGATTATAACTTTTTACTCATATATTCAAATTGGATGAAACCAACTTCATTTTAAAGAGGACTCAAATAGATTTCATTTTATATATTATATCTCACATAGTTCATTATATACAGGGAGTTATTATCCTTTGAAATACTGAAAACTGGGGAATAGGCTATGCGTTTTGCTACTGTTTTGAAATCCAAACGCAGCCTTATGCATTCCGAAAAATTTCAAAACTTATCCGAGATGTACTATGAGCTTGCCCGATCGTAACGCAACTTGAAAATCTAAAAATAAATATCGAAAAGGTTGAAAAGTTGTATCCCAAAGATTGCCAGCTAAAATGACACTAAGTCCTCATTACACTCACAAAAAATTTCAAGTTTTTAAGTCTAAGTGCACTCTATTAAAGTCTAATCCATGCACAACTTTTATGGGGTGTTACAATATTAGATTTGTACATGTTTGGTTGAAAGTAATTTCCATATTTAACTGACCTTATCTGCTATATTTCATGGACTCTCCCATTCTTTACTTAAAATCTTTTGTATGGCAAAAGCATCAATCTGAATGATCACTTTGTCCTTCTTAGATTGATTATAATGTATAGCTACATTTAGTATTTCCATAGCCTCTACTACCATGTTATTGGTATCCTCTATTGTTGTTCCTTCTGCATATAGTAGATCTCCACGTAAATCTCTCAAACAGAATGCTCGTGAACTTCTCCCTAGATTCCCTTTTGATGCTCCATTAGTGTTATACTTAACCTAGCCTGCCTTTGGAAACTCCCATAACACTGTTATTACTTTGATCTTAGGATTGAATTGTTTAAAATCTTGTAAAATTACTAGCCATTCATATGAGAAATCCATGTTTGGCCTTCTAACTTTCAATAGCATCCTTAAGTGCCTTGTAACACTAATGATCAACCTCTGTATTGTCAGTCATTTTCTTTTATGTTTCAATGAATTCCTTCTTTTCCATAGTTCCCATAATAGGATACCTGGTAGTACTCTGAAGTAGACCATTTCCGTATATTTCACTTGAGCATCCCACCATGCACATATTATATCTCCTAAGCCCAATCCTTGAATGTTAATTCCCACAAAATAAGAAAAATAGGACCAAGTCCTATTAGCTGTAAAGGATCTCAATAACACATGAGGAATAGTCTCTTGTTCAGGATTTTGGCAACACCAGTATTTGGAAGGACCTTTAACTCCTTATCTTCTTATAGTATCATCCACTGGGATATTTCCCTTCCACATTCTCCACATAAAATACACAATCTTAAAAGGCATCCCATTAATCCATAATTTCTTATAAAATTCATTCGGCTCTTTTCTATGTCTCACATACTACCATGCTGATTTAACTGTGAACTTTCCTCCTACTTCAATACTTTATATTGCTTTATTTATTCCTGATGGTTGCTCTGGAGGTCTTAATTTATGTAGTATATGATCCACTAGCATTTTTGAAAACAAATTCTTCATCAATTCTTCATTCCAGTGTCTATTCCTCACCAAATCCTTAACAAATTGATATCTATCATCACATTGTTTGTTGTCCTACATAATAGTATAAATATCTCCTACTCTCGTCTAATTTTCAAACCAAATATGTGCATCACCTCCTCTAATCTTCCACTTTATAAGATGATTAGTAAGATCTCATACTTGCAACATCTTTTTCCAGACTTGAGATCCTCTCTCTAATTTCCACATTAGTTTCTTAGGATGATATTTTTTGTAATATTTATTATGCATATATTCACTCCAAATAGGCTTGTTAGTTCTAAACTTCCACCATAATTTACAAAAGAGGGATATAGAAACATCATGCAGTAACCTAAACCCCAAACCCCCTTTCTCTTCAGGAAAACCTATAGTGTTCCATGTTACCCAATGTCTTTCTCTTCTTCCTATAGTACTACTCCAAGAAAATTGAGAAAATATCTTCAGGATAGTATTAAAAACATTCTTAGGTGGATTAATGACTGAGACATAATGAATGGGAATGCTTTGCAAAACATTCTTAATTAAAATTGCTCTACCTCTAAAAGAAAGTGGTTTACCTTTCCATGCTTGAAATTGTTACTAATTCTGTTCATGATCTATTGATAATACACCTTTTTCCTCTTCTTTTTCATATATAAGACAGGACATCCCAAATAATTGAAAGGTAATTCCTATATCAAAATCCCAATTGCTACCTCTTCCATTACCACTGCACCATTAGACACACTTCTATGTAGATACAAAGAACTTTTCTCCTTATTTATTTTTTGATAAGAAATAGTTTAATACTTCTCCAATGTTGCTATGACCAACTTTAATATGCATAATTCAGCCTTACACAATACAATCATATCATCTGGAAATGCAAAATGATTGATTTTTGGACTACCTCTAGGCATACCAAAGAGTTTGAATTCTTTCTTGAGTAATAAAGCTTTCAAACATCTTGATAATACCTTATCTGCAATGATGAACAAAGTAGGTGAAAGTGGATCCCCTGGATTTAGAATTTTAGAGGATTTAAAAAATCCTTTAGGTTTTCCATTTATCAATATATAATACCAATTATTTGCAAGCAATATGAATACCAGATCAATGATTTCTTCAGAGAATCCTATCTTCCTCAGATCTTTAGTAAGAAACAACCACTCTACTTTATCATATGGTTTCATCACCATGTTAGGAGGTTTTCCCCTTTTTCTAATTTCAAACACTATTTCTTGAACCACCTATATATTCTCAACTATACTTCTTCCTTGAACAAAATCAACTTGTTCTTCTGAAATAATTTCAGGTAGAATACACTTAATTCTTTCATGAAACATTCCAGAGAAGATTTTATTCACAAAATTACTAAGTGATATAGGTCTCAGATCTAAAAAAGTTTTCACTACTAACTTTTTAGGTAATAAAACCAAATTAGTATGTGTGATAAATCTCGGAAGCTCATATCCACAGAAAATAGGACATCCCAAATAAAGTTCTTCTTCGTTTTCTTCATATAAAGGACAGTACATCCCAAATAATTGAAAGGTAATTACTACCTCAAAATTCCAATTGCTACCTCTGCCATTACCACTGCACCATTAGATACA